>CM034538.1:20223369-20795869 GCA_020002185.1 Paraescarpia echinospica | reverse complement strand
CTGAACCCGCGAGCGACGGCTGCCGTCCGCCTGTAGTCGGCTCGATCTGCGGGTAACCTTCTCCGTCTACGGGACCGCCCTCGAACAGGGTCTCATACTGCAAAGAGACCCGCAGGTTAATGCAGGATAGAGCATACAAATAATTCTAATTAAATGAAATCTCAGGAGAATTCAGTCGAATAACACTGTCCGCTTTGGTTGTGTATTGAATGTGCGAAGTTCGGGCATACGTTTGTCGCTAACTGTAACCACGAGAAGTAGACACAGGGCTTCACGTTTAGCATAATTGTTAGGATATTGTTTCGGGCCGAAATGTTACCTTAAATGGGTGGATTTTCTTAAATATGCTAATGCATTGCCACACCTTTTAGGAGTTACCAATCATATACAATCATGAAACATTTTCGCGCAGGGAAATCGGAGCAAGAGACTATGATGATGTTCTGTCATGTTTGGAGAATCTCACGAGTCGCGTGCCAGAGAGAGTTATTGATATCGGTCCGGAGGCGGCCGTGGGGGGCATAGTGTACCAGTTCGGGCAAGGATCACCCACACGGTTGTGCGTTGCATTCGAAATGAATACGAACTAATTAGGTGTTGAATGTCGATCAACAATAGATTGGTGTAAGGAGATTTGTTTCACTCTGCGGCCTGTGTTATTTATATCACTCATAATGGACGGTGCCATAAACACATGCGTGTTCGCGTACATGCGTTTTGAGACATGTGAAGTTTAGATGTTTTTGGTGTTTATCAGGTTATTGCATGTTTTGTGGCAACCTAATAGTTAGGTATTTGCGAAATATTGGTAATTGGGAAAACAATGGACTTGTTTATTAAGGTGTCCATATAATGTAATAACCTCCACCAAGCAAGTAAACAAGAACTCAAACGCCTATCGACATGAGTTATTTTTACTAACAATATAATATCAAAAAGTAACTAAATATTCACTGGAACAATAGGCTGACAAAACAAACAACGAAATGACAAACTATCAAACAAGATTAAAACGAGACGACTCTAACTTGCTAGTTAGTGCCATCGTCACATGGAAGAACCGGTACCAGTATGTATACTGTGTTTCCCCCAGGGCAAGGACAGACAATCAAAGAAAAACTTACACCAAATTACCAAACCCATCTGCGGACATGTTAATGTTGAAGTGGCTGGCTCTTCACCCCTAATGAATAATCGACCCTTATTGAAATTGCGTATCAAGAACCTGGCTCAGGCAGACCAATGGTGAATCTGCTGCTGCTGCTGCTGCTGCTGCTGCTGCTGCTGCTGCTGCTGCTGCTGCTGCTGCTGATTATGATGATGATGATGATGATGTGACCTGTTTAAAATTCGGAACTGAACTCTGTCAACCGTTGGACATGTATGTATCTTTTATAAGATCGTGAGCGGAAACTATCAACTCAGGAATGTAGGCAGAGGTGGTGTCACTTGCATATGTTATTCCCGCTCATGGAATGTAAACAACATCGATACATATTATGCGACAGGCCGTTGTTGTGTGTACATTAACTATTCACGCGTGATTTAATTCGGTTTTCCTTTCTTTCAATGAGCCGCTTTGCTTGGACCTTCTTTTTATGGATCAAGGGGTGACTAATGGACGATTTGGATATATACGCACTTTAACCACTCTATGTATTGAATGGCATTTAGATGAATTTAAACAGGGCTGGAGTGACAATAATCCTAACTTTGATGATGTTAGATATAGTAATCATAATAGTAATACTATGTATGTGTGTGATTACGGTAACGAATTAACAATGGAAATATTCGTAATTATTACGCTATTAGTACTTAAATATCTGCCAGACTACAAATATGGTATTGAATTATTCACGTACATTCGCGTAGACCAAGCAAAGCTCAAAGGTAAATTGTTATGTAAAAAAGGTCGAAGGTAGGTCACTATATAGTGCGGTATCCAGTCCTTGGGACTGCTCAGCGAGCTTTGCACGTCACCGCCGACAGTTCTATCCAACCCCACGTCGACTTCTCTGGGGAGCATTCGGCAACGATGCAAGTACTGAGCGAAGACTAATCGTTCCCATATAATGTATCAACCGCTGTGTATAGCAAGGTGCTCATTTATACAACGTAATGAACTAGGACAACGTGGATTAAACAAAATTGCCAAGGTTCGAAATGGATGCAAGAGGATTCGAATCCCAATCCTTTTGGATGTTCTCACCCGTATGCTCGTTATGCTCTTATTCATGCCAACATAAACAGGTACGTTTTATTATTTTCTACATTACTGCTACAGTGTTCTGTACTTTGTTTTCTTCTGACGTATCTTGTACCACTGTACTTTTATTTTTTCCTTGATAATTTCCCAAAAATAGAAGGTGTGGTTAAAAAATCACACTATTTTGATTAAACGTTTTTTTTCGATTTGATTTCGTCTCGTTTTACATTAATTTTGACTACAACGTGCATCTCACTTGCCCACATTTGTTGTTTAGTTTCGTATACATCATCGGATAAAATTAGACGTTATTTTCGATCGGATCTTGTCATAATTCGATGAAAAATGGAGAAAGTGACCCGGGTATTCATACTTTCACAACTTACCTGCTCTAACTACAAGAATAAATTATTTTGAATAGTTTAACACCTACGAACTTGATTTGATATGCGAGAAATGAATTGGACAGTTTTGTGGAGTTGGCGTAGTCATTATGCAATGATTGCTGGATCCTATAAATTAAACGAGCTGCTATGATGTGGCATATTTGTTCTGCAAAGGCCCAATATACAGCGTGGACTTGTATGCAGGGTCTATGTCAAATATTTAGACAAGTGTGTCGCGAAGAAACATGCAATTTGTTAATACGCTTCAACATGTCTTCAACATGTAAATTGCATACATAATGCAAAGAACCTACTCAATTGCCAGCATATAGCAATATTTGTATTTTACATTGGTGCATAACGCTCTTTTCCGCGATCTGTTGTCGTAGGCATAATTAAAATGTCGTAACACGTGTAATAGTTCTCACGCGTACTGTGTATTGAATGGCGTGATTATTCGGAGCAGCTGTAGGTTGTTGGCCTTATTATAGTGGTTGTAACAATATCTACAAAAATAACGGTCCATAATAACAATTAATGAGTAGATATGTGACAAGTGTCTGGAGGTATGGGATATTGCGCAAACACAATGGCGATTGACTAATAGAGAAATAACATCGACAATGAACAATAACGTTATGTAAGTTGTAGTGCCAAATAATGCACTGCGTGGTGTCCGCTCAACATCTGCCTTAGTTTGGAAAGTCACAATGCATTTCTCATAGATTGAGTTTGCATTAAAGTGGAACTGCGTTAATCCGGATGCCGATAATCCGGAAACCTCGGCACCGGACCCGATAATCCGAAAAACCTCGGTATCCGGACATTATTTCACGGACGAGATTCCCAAACTCTAATATACCCAGCTATTTCCCCAATTCGTTTATAAAAAAACACATTAATCCGGACATACACATGGACCAACGTGTAGGCCTACGGCTAAACGAGGTTCACCATTATTATAACATAATACGTGAGAGGCACAATAATAGGTCGCTTCGGAGTATGAAGGCAGACATGTTGGTGAGCTGAGGGTGAGCTGAACACTTTTAAGAATCTCCAATCTATTCCATCTTTATTACGTTGCAAAGTCGACACAATACCGCCGTTTATTGACACCTCCGTCAATAACCCGTCGTGTATTAGTAGCGCCAGAGTAGTCTGGTTGAACAAAAGTATTGATCGGTCGCGCCACTCTAAATCCGCTTCCACTCGGCTATACTTGTTGTGAAGGTTGGAAGAAAATCCACCTCGTCATTGACTAAATTGATTGGCCGGGGCATAATATTGAACTGTTGACCAAGTACCGCGTATCAGCCACGGGTAAACTGCCCCTGTATGAAGACAGGGGAAACCGATCGCTAAACTGTATTCTCGGTCGCCTCAACAAAGTGTAAGAATATATGTATTCGACAGACATGTATACGATAAAAAAATCCGGACTCTTGACAATAATAATATCGTTGTTGGGCATGCACGCATACCCAATGAGTACACAACGCATTGGCTTGTCTTGTAGCACCTCGCTTGCGACACTGTAGAGCCGTTTGTATGTGAGTTGCTTTGTTCCAGCTAAAGAGGTTTCATGTGCGACGACCTTGCATGCGCATCGATCACAGGCGGTTCTGTCTTACATTGTTGCAATATCAACACCGCATTGGCTTAATGACCTGAGTCGCGTCGGGTATTTACAATGTGCAACATTCAATGGGCACATTAGTTTTCAACATACGACACCATTGATAGTCTGGTATTGGCATACACGTTCATGCTCGCCGCCTGTAATTGTTGTCTGCTGGCTGAATTATGTGCATGTTCATCTGATTTGGTCTCTTTTATAATGCCAGACGATTCTTTGTGCAAACATATCTTGAGGTAAACTTAGTATATTTCGCCTTTCAGGCCTACCACTCGCGATGCGTGTGTGTACAGCGTACATACAAATCAAATAACAAAAGTGCGGGATTGGAGAAGTTCGATATACACATTGCGCCTGGCCTATGCGTACCTACAATTTGAAAATATTTGTATACTTAAAGTAAAACAACAACTTTAAGTGAACACACGCACGCACACACTTACACACGCACAGACGCACGCACAATCACACTAACGCACACGCACGCACTCACGCTCTCTCTCTCTCTCTCTCTCTCTCACACACACACACACACACACACACACACACACAAACACACACACCGCTTTGGGAGAGCGCGATAATGTAGTAGTTAGCACACCCGCTTGGCATGCAAGCGCTTTGAGTCCAAAACCCGGACCATGCATAGCACATTTGGTGTATAAACCTGGCTCTGAACAATGGGGACTCTGTATCCCCATGACACGTTAGTGTCGGTCCCATCTCAATGTGTGACGTATAAGAACGGCCAAGGACGACAAGCACCCTAGCAGTGACAACCCTCATTTCAACACAGAAAGGTTGGTTTGGCAATGATGTTCTAAAAAGGCTGACTGTTTGAATGAGACATCATAAGACCGTAACATTGTAACCACAGTATATAGAGACTAGGCATCTGGTTAATAGAACATACTATACCATCATGCGATGCAACTCCCAAGTGTACATTGCTGTCCAAGGGGGCTAAGCATGGGGGCAACATCGGCAGGGGACATTGCCCAAATTTAACATGATCTAGTTCAGGAACCGTAGATGATGCAATACCATCGTTTAATTTACGACATTACCAGTGAAAAATCAGTATGTTGAAGTTTGACTACTTATATGCCTGCGACGTTGGCGATGCGCCGACTGTGGAGCACATACTAATGGTTCACTTTACTGTTCTATCGGCCTAAGGAGGTGACATGCGTACGAAGCAACTCTCCAAAACTCTAGCACACACACACACGCGCGCACACGCGCACTCGCGCACACGCGCACACTCGCACACACGCACACACGCACACACGCACACACGCACACACGCACACACGCACACACGCACACACATACATACATACCCATACACTTACACATACAGATACAAATACATACATATACATGCAATAATACACATATGGGCGAACTCGAAATCGCCTTGTCGTTCGGCAGGTACTCACATTAACAGGTTTATCGTGATGCGTCACTCTTGATAAGCTAGCTATTGTTCTCCTAATCCAAGTCACGTTGAATTATCTGTCGTTAAGGCACATGATACGTGCAGAATATACCAGTGCACAGAGAAAGTCTAATACACTGTTATCGACTATACTGACAGCATGGACTGAACCGGTTCGAGCCAGCCCACAGAAGCTCATGGTGTACACACTATTCATTCGCCATACGTCAACCTGTGATATCAAGACAACTGAGATTAATAGCTAATGGACGCCGCCATTGCAACTATAGGAGCCGAGAGTAAATCGTATCTTAGCTAATACTGAAATCGTTACGAGAAAATCGACTATGTGCGGACGTGTTGCCTTTATGACTTCTGACAATCTCCACAGACCAGTCTTTCTGCAAAACACCCTTGAAAATCGATTTAAACAGATTTAGCAAGATTACCAACCAAAGAATCAACTCGAGAAGGCAAGTGGACAAGGAAGCCTTTGGTTCATCGATAGTCCAACTGCTTTACCTATATGTATCCCACCCATTTTGTCTTAAACATATAATATCCATGCTGCTAGCACGCACACAATCAACCGATACTATGTCCAATTCATTTATAGTCCTATGTGGAAATGAATACTTTCTGGTATCTGATCTACGCTGTTCCTTCACTAATGTTCATGTTCTCTGGATGTCCTTATTACCTTAATTAGAACTCTCCAAGTGTCGGCTTCTGCCTCCCCCCGGCGATTCTTTTCATCGCACGATGTTACAGAAATTCCTGAATAATCGGAAAGTATTAAAAACACATTAGTCTACGTTGAACATAAATGACGGAGCTTTCAACCTCCAGGACGGAGTTTACTGGCCTAGTGAAAATAATGGAGACTCCATAGTTAATTATATTTATTTTCTCGCAGCGGCGGATCCAGAGAAGGTGGTTTAGGGGTGACTCCAATTGCACCCCTCTTGAGTCTCGCCAAGATACCAACACTTGAAAGTCGGTGGGCACATCACGCTAGCGCGGGTACATTCCAAGGAAAATTCCAATTTCCCCGGAGTCCGCCTATGCATCGGGTTAAATATATAAATATACAAATCATTATAAAAAAGTACTTGAGTAATAATACTAGTAGGCCTAATAAATGTAAAGTAATAAGAATAGCATAATAAAAGTAATACAAATAATAATAATAACAATAAAATACTAATGACTAATACAGCCGATGTCAGTAACCGATAAAGGTGCATTTGGTGTTGTGCATACAACGTCGCAGTAATGGAGCGTCCCAGCTAGCAAATCTCATTTGAACAATGAAGTTAAGCCAGGACTTTTTCGTTGGTCCGTGATTGGTTTTCCCTCATTGGCCTAAAGATGGTTTGAGCACCGTGCCGGATATAATGTCAATGATAACTCCATTGGCCCTTTATTGGCCCAATTATTGGACCAGTGAAGGGCCAATGGGATGCCAATGAAAATGCCAATGATGTGCCATTGAAATTCGAAACAAATTTCCTTTCGCATTGTATATGTAGTTATACCGCAATCATAAACCTGCTAACAACCAAGCATACAATTTATTGATTGGGTGGTAGTTAAGTCGTATATATAATGATTGTCAGCACCATCAGGTGAAAATGTGGTGTGGGTCAATAAAATATGTTAACCTTAATTGTGTATCTAAACATTTAACTTCTAGTTAATTATTGTGTTATTAGAATATTTAGAACGCTCTATGTTACATGCTGTATTAGAGAAAATGTAAAAATATATGCGCAGGCGGTGTTTATTTGTGTTTTCTTATTTTTTATGCTTCTACTATTATATGAATATATGAACCGATGGACTGATATATCATTATATGTATTTGGTCTGAAATATAGCATTGAATTGAATTGAATATTACTTTTTGTAATTGTACTGAATAAAACAATCGACTAAGTTAAAGTCCAAACCAAAATAGTCTTCGAACGTTTGACTTGTTTACAAACTTTACTATGACTACACCAGAGCCAGAGCGCAGAGGTCACACGTTTAAGAAGCTGTTGATAACAATTAAGGGCAGTCGATGAAGATAGCGTCGACATGAGCGAGCTAGAACACTAGCTGCCTCAAAAGGACAACTGCCGACGTTCGTGGGCTGACACTGGGTGAATCGTTGCCGCCCGCATCGGACTGGTCACACCCCTATGAGTTTTATACGTCTCACCACGTGGCGCAAATTTTCCACATTAGGTATGTCATTGGTAGCCAGTCACATGTACCGATGGTACAGAAGTGGTATTTTACTTATCAATTATGTTATTACGTGGCTCACCAATTATGAAGGCGCCCAAAACAACCACCTTTAACCCAGGGATAAGTTCCAATGGCAAAGCAATGGCATTTTAACCAATGTTTTAGGCCAGTGTTTTTTTTTTAACGGCAAACCAATTACAAACCATCATTGGTCCAATCAAGTTTTTTTGGCAATGACAAACCAATGATGGCAAACCAACGACAGCCGTTATTGGGCCAATGATGTTTTGACAATGACAAACCAATGATGGCAAACCAACGACAACCGTTATTGGGCCAATGATGTTTGGACAATGGTAAACCAATGATGGCAAACGTATGGCATTACCAATGATGTTTTTGGTGACAAACCATCATTGGCCCAATCATGGTTTCTGCAGCCGTCATTGGTCCAATGAGATTTGCTAGCTGGGGTGCATTAGCGAGCATTATATTACGATCTCTTGGTCGTATACTAATAAGCCGACGATGGCTGCAGAGACAGACGAAGAAGAGGTCTACCAACGTCAAGCGGGTACGTACCTCGACATTGGTCCAAGTCGGACTCCCTGCCGCTAAACGCTCAGCATATTCCGCCTCCGATTCAGTCATGTTCACAAATCACGGCTCACCGCGGTTGAGTCGTCGAACAAGATCTATGTGTTCCAGTCAGCGTTCGATCGCGCCTTCGGTACACGCGTGCGGTTGTAACTCGTGGTCATGTCCGTAGGTCTGACAACACCAGTATTGCGGACGTCTTGTGTGATTATCCCTGTGCCTTATTTAATCCACATCGCGATGCGAGCGCGTTTCCAGAGTGTAGACATCCAACGAAGCGCGAAGTCGTTGAAGGCGGTCAGACGAGCAACACGCTTGTGGTGGCAAAACCGCCCAAACCTCGCCTCGTTCGCGTATTGTTCGTGTTGCTACAGTACAAAACAAAACACCGGCACGAGCAGTAATTGTTGACTTGGGGAAAGAATCGTACGCGCCACATGCGGCCTCAAACAAAGCATGCCGTGTCGACGGGCTAGCGGCTGAACGAGTTCAATCGAACGACCAGAACATGTCCGGGCAGCGGTGTTGTGGCCGTTGACGCCGACCTGCTCTCCATGGTCGGATAATGAGGCATGTAGCTTGACGACGCGGCCTACAGTAATCCCGGATTATCCGCTATTATTGTTGTTGAAGGAACCGCGAAACGCCTGGTCGGGGTGTTTTTGTTTGTGTAGCTTCTGGCTGCGTGATCATATTGAGTAACATGATCCGAATGCTGTCTTATCGGATTATACAGACGCAGGAGTCATGTTTTGTAGCTGAATGCATTTACGTATTGACTGTAACATAACAAACTATGTAGTGACCTATCTCTATAAACACCGGGAGTCCACATATGAATGTAAGGAACACATTCGTAAAAAGGAACACTTTGAATTCCCAGTTTCTTAAGATAAATTACCTACATATGTTAGGAACATTGGACAACAAGAGCAACTTCTTCTTTGTAAAAATATGTAAAGCAATACTTTGAATATTTAATGGTGTATATAGCAATATTTTAGACGAATTTAGAAGCCAGTCAAGACCGAATCTGCACAATCTGTTACAAATTTACAAACCAGGGTAAGAGTTTGACCATTATTTAAATCAAAAGCGATTGGAACAACAATTAAAACTCCGTCCGATGAGCAAGTAAGCGTATCCTGTTAATGTAGAAATGGGACGATAAAACTATTAGTCTTATCAGTCACCGTCTCCTATGTTATTTAGTTTTTATTGAACAAAATGTATTTCAACAACAACAAACTACATTCACAACAACAACAACAACTAACAACAGCAAACAACAGCTATACAGTACAAACTATCAATTAATAAAAAAATTACAATTCAAGTTTTCACTGAATCAATTACCTATACATCTTTAGCAAACCTGCTTAATGTCAATGCTACTAGTTTTTGCAGATTATCAATGCGTCTGGATCGTTAGTCGATACCATCGTTTTCGTCCCTGTGATCTTGTGTGGGACGTGATCCACATCGTCTACTGTTCCACTCACTCGAGAAGTCGTCTTGAAGAGACGTCTTCAGCAATCGCGAATGTCAAATTAGTCTCTCTCACTCTCCAGATATATCTTAACAATCCTTTTTTCGATTTAATTCCCGTCTTCCTCTTCTCTGTTTACTTTCCTCATCTATTCACCATGCTCTCTTGTTCAATGTCTTCTCATCCATTTTCTATATATGTGTCATGTCCACCGCAGTTAGACCCCAACTACCTCTATTTCAAATATGTGTTTTCTATTCCGATCTCTTCTCTTGTTGTCAATACAATGTAAATCACAATGTTTACACTTTCAATATGTATTTTATTACACAATATCAATGACAGGCAAAGTTCCCAACGTTACATTCTCGCCCCACCCATAAATCACAGAACACGGCATAAGTTTGGTTTTAAACGAGATATTCCAAAGAAGTAGAGAATTGATGTGGAGCAATGACGTAGCGTCGATCTACGAGCATCGAACATACAATTTTCATTACAATAATGTTAATTGGTTGCCGCATTCGACACCAGCATTTATAACATTCCGTAAACGCATTTAAATGACTGGTGGCGCAGATTGGACTGTAAATAGTGAAGGTCAGTGCATAAATTACTCTTGACGTCGTGTTTAAATGAATTTCACGTTTCTACAACGTGAAATCACGTTTCGATCTTCTGGTTTCCGAAACATGAGAACACATTCCGTTTGATGTTTTATTTGTAAGCTGCAACACAGTGTGTCAGGCAGTGATCCATTCGATATTTACCGAAGTAGAATGACCCACGTGTTGTTTTTTGAATGCAACCAGATGTCACACGGGAGCCGTGCGTACTATGACACACAACGAAATCACGAAAAGTCCAGCCTTGTGATTATCTATGGCTACAGAGAACACCTGTTTATACAGTGCAATCTATGAGAATTACACAGAAAGCTCAATAGTTACTCGGAGCAGTTATTAAGTGGGACCTAAATAAATGCCCATCCCATTTGAAATGTGTGCTCTTTATAACATGAGGCAAAGCAATATTGAGGTATGCACCAGTAACACGGGATTCCCATACAGAAGCATATTAAAACACTAAAGTGAACGCAAAATACGCAACCAGAGGTTTCACACACACGCACACACGCACACACGCACACACGCACGCACGCACACACGCACACACACACACACACACACACACACACACACTTGTAGATGCCTGCAAATAAATAACACTAGTTCCAAATTATACATTCAACGAATACACAAAGAAATATCCTTCTTATAATACGGCTTCAAAGCATGTGCACACAATTCTAAATGAGTCCCAAATGTTGCTCTATAGAGAGGTGTAAGTATATCCTTTTCCTTGCTTGTTATATTTCTCCTAATCAACTGAAGCATTTGATTACCCTATGGAACTGCAATCCCACATTGGTCTGAAATTACCATGTCAGACTGGTGTAGTACACCTAGCCTTTGATGTAGTCTGTAATTGAACTCTTAGGACGTAACTTCAAAGTTAGGTAATAGTTACAGATACATCCAAATGGAATGATAATATCTCATTTCAAGCTATGTATAATAGTATTTAATGCTATACACTCATTGTTTGGTGCCCTGCAATACGGACACCGTACACATACAGAGCTCAGCAGTAGTATAGAAGGACTTGACAATACGTAAATACGCAGGTGCATGTGCTCACATGTGTATTTTAGTTGAGCTAAGGACATTTTCGATGATGTACTTCCGTTTCCTCTTATCCCATAATGCATCTGTCATCATTATCTGCTGACCTAATCACCCCTAGCGGAGAGAAGTGGACCTAACCGTCTCATCAAGTCACCCTAGTGGAGAGAAGTGGACCTAACCGTCTTATCAAGGTGACAACTATGAGAGAATAATAATAATAATAATAATAATAATAACCAACAACATATCATCAAAGTAGAAGACTGTTTTATTTACTTATTGATACATATATTCTCTTTGTTTACTCATCATCATCGATGCAGAAATATCCGTCGTCAACATCTCCATTATAATGTATAAAATCCCAATTGGGATGATCCCCTTTGTCAATAGGAGGCGGCGACGGAGACGGTGTTACATCATACAACGGTGATGGAGGTTGTACAAGTGGGCGTTTCTTCAGTTCTTCAAGAGTGGGGTAGAAGAGGAATTTGTGTTCTTCAAGGAGCTCTTCCTCTCTGTAAGGTAAATATTAAAACTTTTTAAACTATAGCAATGAGTCGTTAAATCTTACACATATACAGTGTTATAACCAGACACAGCGTTGCTAGGCAACCACAAGTTATTTTTAGCGCGTGGACGGATGAAGGGAAGTCAGTCAGACCAGAACTAGGTCAGAACTAGCTCGTCTATGAATAGGAATTAAAACTGCACACATAAACGAAATCTTGAAAACAGCCAACTATGCAACATCCTGTTAACGAAGTGTCTTGTGACCACTCACGTGAAATCCGAGACACTGGAGTCACTGCTTGTCATACTCCAGGTATCATCGTCATCAGTATCATGTGGAATAGATATGATTAAAGGCTAATTGACGTAGACTGAGTCTGCTGATATATATCACTTTGGGCGGGGGCACCCATGGGAAAATTCTAAGATGGCGCCCATCTCCACGTGACCTACCCCCTGGAGGAAAGAAGTGTAAGCAGTAAGGAGGTAAAGAAAAGCACAAGAAGAGACAAGACAAGCTGAAGCACAGTACACACTAGATGAGAAGGAGGTAAAGAAAAACACCAGAAGAGACAAGACAAGCTCAAGCACAGTACACACTAGCTGAGAAGGAGGTAAAGAAAGCCACCAAAAGAGATTAGAAAAGCTCAAGCACAGAAGGGAGACAGAGGATGATAGGAAGGCAGAGAAGGCGAGGAAAGAGAGGAGAGGGAGACAGAGGAGGATAGGAAGGCAGAGGAGGCGAGGAAAGAGAGGAGAGGGAAACAGAGGAGGATAGGAAGGCAGAGAAGGCGAGGAGAGAGAGGAGAGGGAGACAGAGGAGGATAGGAAGGCAGAGAAGGCGAGGAAAGAGAGGAGAGGGAGATAGAGGAGGATAGGAAGGCAGAGAAGGCGAGGAGAGAGAGGAGAGGGAGACAGAGGAGGATAGGAAGGCAGAGGAGGCGAGGAAAGAGAGGAGAGGGAAACAGAGGAGGATAGGAAGGCAGAGAAGGCGATGAGAGAGAGGAGAGGGAGACAGAGGAGGATAGGAAGGCAGAGAAGGCGAGGAAAGAGAGGAGAGGGAGATAGAGGAGGATAGGAAGGCAGAGAAGGCGAGGAGAGAGAGGAGAGGGAGACAGAGGAGGATAGGAGGCAGAGAAGGCGAGGAAATACTTGGGAGGTCAAGCGTATGTCAAGCGATAAAATACAAAGTTTGCAGCACTTACTTGTTGGAAACATATAATATTCATCTTGTCCTCGGGACATGCCTTATCGTGAGCGCTCGCCATCTTCAGCAGTCGGAGTGAAGTTGCGTTGTTCGAAGTCGGTAGAAAGTAATATGCTCCAATAGAGTTTTGTTAGGTTTATATACGCAAACCCGATAGAGGCGTTATGTCTTTTCAATCACGAGACTGTACAAACAATGGAGTAACGAGTTGAACTCCGCTCTCTGCCCGTACTCGTTAGCGGGTGCAGTATGAGATAAGCCGCGTGACTCGACACTCACGAGAAGCCACTACGCTACGTCCATCCATACACGTGTTCCAACTTCCAACAGTTTACTTACCACAATTCTCGTTCTTCAAACTGTCATATACATCTTGTGTCACAGTTGCTAGTTAGCGGGTGCATTCCGTACATGGTCTAGCCTGTTACATGTTTGCCTTCCATACATGGTCTAGCTTGTTACATGTCTGCCTTCCATACATGGTCTAGCTTGTTACATGTTTGCCTTCCATACATGGTCTAGCTTGTTACATGTTTGCCTTCCATACATGGTCTAGCTTGCTACATGTTTGCCTTCCATACATGGTCTAGCTTGTTACATGTCTGCCTTCCATACATGGTCTATCTTGTTACATGTTTGCCTTCCATACATGGTCTAGCTTGTTACATATTTGCCTTCCATAAATGGACTATCTTGTTAAATGTTTGCCTTCCATACATGGTCTAGCTTGTTACATGTCTGCCTTCCATATATGGTCTAGCTTGTTACATGTTTGCCTTTCATACATGGTCTAGCTTGTTACATGTTTGCCTTCCATACATGGTCTAGCTTGTTACATGTCTGCCTTCCATACATGGTCTAGCTTGTTACATGTCTGCCTTCCATACATGGTCTAGCTTGTTACATGTTTGCCTTCCATACATGGTCTAGCCTGGTACATGTTTGCCTTTCGTACATGGTCTAGCTTGTTACATGTCTGCCTTCCATACATGGTCTAGCTTGTTACATGTTTGCCTTCCATACATTGTCTAGCTTGTTACATATTTGCCTTCCATACACGGACTAGTTTGTTACATGTTTGCCTTCCATACATGGTCTAGCTTGTTACATGTTGACCTTCCATACATGTACTAGCATGTTACATGTTTGCCTTCCATTCACGGTCTACCTTGTTACATATTTTCCTTTCATACATGGACTAGCTTGTTACATGTTTGCCTTCCATACATGGTCTAGCTTGTTACATGTTTGCCTTCCGTACATGGACTAGCTTGTTACCTGTTTGCTATCCATACATGGTCTAGCTTGTTACAAGTTTGCCTTCCATACACGGACTAGCTTGTTACGTGTTTGCCTTCCATACATGGTCTGGCTTGTTACATGTCTACCTTCCATACATGTTCTAGCTTGCTACATGTCTGCCTTCCATACATGGTTTAACTTGTGACATGTTTACCTTCCATACAAGATCTAGCTTGTTACATATTTGCCTTCCATACATGGACTAGCTTGTTACATGTTTGCCTTCCATACATGGTCTAGCTTGTTACATGTCTGCCTTCCATATATGGTCTAGCTTGTTACATGTTTGCCTTTCATACATGGTCTAGCCTGTTACATGTCTGCCTTCCGTACATGGACTAGTTTGTTACATGTTTGCCTTCCATACATGGTCTAGCTTGTTACATGTTTACCTTCCATACATGGTCTAGCTTGTTACATGTTTGCCTTTCATACATGGTCTAGCTTGTTACATGTTTGCCTTCTGTACATGAACTAGCTTGTTACATGTTTGCCTTCCATACATGGTCTTGCTTGGCGGAAAGTGAAGGAGCTAGTGTCTGCTACTGAGGGGGAATTAGCCTGTCACGGGACCGACCTCCTAGTGGAAGTAGTACCACCTGGCGGGTAATGAAGGAGTAATGAGGGAATATTAAAGGCTAATTGACGTAAACTGAGTCTGCTGATATATATCACTCTGGGCTGGAGCACTCATGGGGAAATTCTAAGATGGTGCCCGCCTCCACGTGACCTACCCCCTGGAGGAAAGAAGTGTAAGTAGTAAGGTTATTTTATTTGCTATTTTGTTTGTATGACTGCCAGTTTAAATGGTTATTTATTATGATGCCTAAAAAATTGAAATTGATGGCACATTCATTCTGTCATGCATTGTCCGACATGTCCTGTCTCCCTTGTAACACTTTGTCGTGATTGCCCAAAGACACACAACTCCCATGTAACACTTTGTGTCACTATTGCCCAAAGACCCCCACTCCAATATAACACTTTGTGTCACTATTGCCCAAAGACCCCCACTCCCATGTAACCTTTGTCACTATTGCCCAAAGTCCCCCACTCGGATGTAACACTTTGTGTCACTATTGCCCAAAGACCCCCACTCCCATGTAACCTTTGTCACTATTGCCCAAAAATCCCCACTCCCATGTAACACTTTGTCACTATTGCCCAAAGACTCCACCCCCATGTAACACTGTCACTATTGCCCAAAACCCACACTCCCATGTAACACGTTGTCACTTATTGCCCAAAGACCCCACTCCCATGTACCACTTTGTCACGATTGCCCAAAGACCCCCACTCCCCCTTGTCACTATTGCCCAAAGACCCCCACTCCCATGTAACACTGTCACTATTGCCCAAAGACCCACACTCCCATATAACACTTTGTTACAAGACCCCCACTCCCATGTACCACTATGTCACTATTGCCCAAAGACCCCAACTCCCAAGTAACACCTTGTCACTATTGCCAAAATACCCCACTCCCTCCCATGTAACACGTTGTCACTATTGCCCAAAGACCCCCACTCCCATGTACCACTTTGTCACTATTGCCCAAAGACCCCCACTCCCATTTAACACTTTGTCACAAGACCCCCACTCCCATGTACCACTATGTCACTATTGCTCAAAGACCCCCAATTCCATGTAACACTTTGTTACAAGACCCCCACACAGCTCCATAACAGTCTCACACAGCTTCCTGACAGTCCCACATAGTTCCTGACAGTCCCACACAGCTCCCGGACAGTACCACACAGTTCGTTCCCTGTCATTCCCACACAACTCCCTGACAGTCTCACACAGCTCCCTGACAGTCCTATATAGCCCCTGACAGTCACTCACACAGCTCCCTGACAATCATACACAGCTCCTGACAGTCCAAAACAGCTCCCTGACAGTACCACTCAGCTACCTGACAGTCCCACACAGC
Organism: Paraescarpia echinospica; assembly: GCA_020002185.1. NCBI lineage: Eukaryota > Metazoa > Annelida > Polychaeta > Sabellida > Siboglinidae > Paraescarpia > Paraescarpia echinospica. Next base: position 20,779,230 of record CM034538.1, on the reverse strand, counting down.
TCCTGGCAGTCCCACACAGTTCCCTGACAGTCCCACACAACTGCATAACAGTCTCACACAGCTTCCTGACAGTCCCACACAGTTCCTGACAATCCCACACAGCTCCCTGACAGTACCACACAGCTCACTTACAGTCCCACACAGCTCCCTGACAGTCCCACACAGCTCCTGACAGTCACACACACACAGCTCCTGACAGTCCCACACAGTTCCCTGACTGTCCCATCCCTGACAGTCCCACACAGGTCCCTGACAGTCATACACAACTCCCTGACATTCCCATACAGCTCATGACAGTCAGGCACAGCTCCTGACAGTCACACACAGCTCCTTGACAGTCCCACACAGCTTCCGACAGTCACACGCAGTTCCCTGACAGTCCCACACAGTTACCCGACAGTCACACAAAACTCCTGACAGTCCCACACAGCTCCATAACAATATTACACAGCTTCCTGACAGTCCCACACAGTTCCTGGCAGTCCCACACAGCTCCATGACAGTCCCACACAGTTCCTGGCAGTCCCACACAGTCACACACAGCTCCTGACCGTCCCACACAATTCCCTGACTGTCCCATACAATTCTTGACAGACACACACAGCTCTCTGACAGCCCCACACAGCTCCCTGACAGTCACACACAGCTCCCTGACAGTCACACACAGCTCCCTGACAGTCACACACAACTCCCTGACATTCCCATACAGCTCATGACAGTCAGGCACAGCTCCTGACAGTCACACACAGCTCCCTGACAGTCCTACACAGCTTCCGACAGTCACACACAGTTCCCTGACAGCCCCACACATCTACCCGACAGTCACACAAACTCCTGACAGTCCCACACAGCTCCCCGACAGTACCACATAGCTCCCTGACAGTACCACGCAGTTCCTCGTCAGTCCCATACAGCTCCCTGACAGTACCACACAGCTCCGTGACAGTCCCACACTGATCTCTGAAAGTACCACACAATTTCCTGACCGTCCCACACAGCTCCCTGACAGTCACACACACACACAGCTCCCCGACAGTACTACACAATTCCCTGACAGTCCCACAGAGCTCCAGACAGTCACACACAGCTCCTGACAGTCCCACCGACTTAGCTTCACGACCATGTCCGACGACGACGATGAAGATGATGAGGCAAGTGTAATCTGTGAAATTCTAAGATGGCGTTCATCTCCACGTGATCTACCCCCTGGAGGAAAGAGGTGTAAGTAGTGGACCCACCTGCCCTCGCCGCCGTGGGTAGTTATGTATGTATGTGTATGTACGTATTTTGTGAGTTCTACTGTCAAAAGAGTGAAATTTTGTGAGTTCTACTGTGGTGTCCTAGCCTTACACGCATGCACGCATGCACGCACGCATGCACCCACCCACCGTCGCCGTCCCCACCCGCCCTCGCCGCCGCCCTTCGGGGAAGGGCGGCGGCGAGGGCGGGTGGGGACGACTGTCGGGTAACTGTGTGGGGCTGTCAGGGAACTGTGTGTGACTGTCGGAAGCTGTGTGGGACTGTCAGGGAGTTGAGTTGTGTGTGACTGTCAGGAGCTGTGCCTGACTGTCATGAGCTGTATGGGAACGTCAGGGAGTTGTGTGTGACTGTCAGGGAGCTGTGTGTGACTGTCAGGGAGCTGTGTGGGACTGTCAGGGAGCTGTGTGGGGCTGTCAGAGAGCTGTGTGTGTCTGTCAAGAATTGTATGGGACAGTCAGGGAATTGTGTGGGACTGTCAGGAGCTGTGTGTGACTTTGTGGGACTACCAGGAACTGTGTGGGACTGTCAGGAAGCTGTGTAATACTGTTATGGAGCTGTGTGGAGTTTTGTGTGACTGTCGGGTAACTGTGTGGGACTGTTAGGGAACTGTGTGTGACTGTCGGAAGCTGTGTGGGACTGTCAGGGAGCTGTGTGTGACTGTCAGGAGCTGTGCCTGACTGTCATGAGCTGTATGGGAATGTCAGGGAGTTGGGTGGAACTGTCAGGGAGCTGTGTGGGACTGTCAGGGAGCTGTGTGGGACTGACAGGGAACGAACTGTGTGGTACTGTCAGGGAGCTGTGTTTGACTGTTAAGAGTTGTGTGGGACTGTAAGGGATCTGCGTGGGACTGTCAGGAGCTGTGTGTGTGACGGTCAGGAGCTGTGTGGGACTGTCAGGGAGCTGTGTGGGACTGTCAGGGAATTGTGTGGTACTGCCGGGGAGCTGTGTGTGACTGTCAGGGAGCTGTGTGGGACTTCAGGGAATTGTGTGGTACTTTCAGGGAGCTGTGTGGGACTGTCGGGAAGCTGTGTGGGACTGCCGGGAACTTTCTGGGACTGTCATGGAGCTGTGTGGGACTGCCAGGAACTGTGTGGGACTGTCAGGAAGCTGTGTAATATTGTTATGGAGCTGTGTGGAACTGTCAGGAGTTTTGTGTGACTGTCGGATAACTGTGTGGGACTGTCAGGGAACTGCGTGTGACTGTCGGAAGCTGTGTGGGACTGTCAGGGAGCTGTGTGTGACTGTCAGGAGCTGTGCCTGACTGTCATGAGCTGTATGGGAATGTCAGGGAGTTGTGTATGACTGTCAGGGAGCTGTGTGGGACTCTCAGGGATGGGACAGTCAGGGAACTGTGTGGGACTGTCAGGAGCTGTGTGTGTGACTGTCAGGAGCTGTGTGTGTAACTGTCAGGAGCTGTGTGGGACTGTCAGGGAGCTGTGTGGGACTGTAAGTGAGCTGTGTGGTACTGTCAGGGAGCTGTGTGGGATTGTCAGGAACTGTGTGGGACTGTCAGGAAGCTGTGTGAGACTGTTATGCAGTTGTGTGGGACTGTCAGGGAGCTGTGTGGGACTGCCAGGAGCTGTGTGGGACTGTCAGGTAGCTGTGTGGTACTGTCAGGGAGCTGTTTTGGACTGTCAGGAGCTGTGTGTGATTGTCAGGGAGCTGTGTGTGACTGTCAGGAGCTGTATGGGACTGTCAGGGAGCTGTGTGAGACTGTCAGGGAGCTGTGTGGGACTGACAGGGAACGAACTGTGTGGTACTGTCCGGGAGCTGTGTGGGACTGTCAGGAACTATGTGGGACTGTCAGGAAGCTGTGTGAGACTGTTATGGAGCTGTGTGGGGGTCTTGTAACAAAGTGTTACATGGAATTGGGGGTCTTTGAGCAATAGTGACATAGTGGTACATGGGAGTGGGGGTCTTGTGACAAAGTGTTACATGGGAGTGGGGGTCTTTGGGCAATAGTGACAAAGTGGTACATGGGAGTGGGGGTCTTTGGGCAATAGTGACAACGTGTTACATAGGGGTGGGGTATTTTGGCAATAGTGACAAGGTGTTACTTGGGAGTTGGGGTCTTTGGGTAATAGTGACATAGTGGTACATGGGAGTGGGGGTCTTGTAACAAAGTGTTATATGGGAGTGTGGGTCTTTGGGCAATAGTGACAGTGTTACATGGGAGTGGGGGTCTTTGGGCAATAGTGACAAGGGGGAGTGGGGGTCTTTGGGCAATCGTGACAAAGTGGTACATGGGAGTGGGGTCTTTGGGCAATAGTGACAACGTGTTACATGGGAGTGTGGGTCTTTGGGCAATAGTGACAGTGTTACATGGGGGTGGGGTCTTTGGGCAATAGTGACAAAGTGTTACATGGGAGTGGGGTTTTTTGGGCAATAGTGACAAAGGTTACATGGGAGTGGGGGTCTTTGGACAATAGTGACACAAAGTGTTACATTCGAGTGGGGGTCTTTGGGCAATAGTGACAACGTGTTACATGGGAGTGGGGTCTTTTGGCAATAGTGACAAGGTGTTACTTGGGAGTTGGGGTCTTTGGGCAATAGTGACATAGTGGTACATGGGAGTGGGGGACTTGTAACAAAGTGTTATATGGGAGTGGGGGTCTTTGGGCAATCGTGACAAAGTGTACATGGGAGTGGGGTCTTTGGGCAATAGTGACAACGTGTTACATGGGAGTGTGGGTCTTTGGGCAATAGTGACAGTGTTACATGGGGGTGGAGTCTTTGGGCAATAGTGACAAAGTGTTACACGGGAGTGGGGGTTTTGGGGCAATAGTGACAAAGGTTACATGGGAGTGGGGGTCTTTGGGCAATAGTGACACAAAGTGTTACATTCGAGTGGGGGACTTTGGGCAATAGTCACAAAGGTTACATGGGAGTGGGGGTCTTTGGGCAATAGTGACACAAAGTGTTATATTGGAGTGGGGGTCTTTGGGCAATAGTGACACAAAGTGTTACATGGGAGTTGTGTGTCTTTGGGCAATCACGACAAAGTGTTACAAGGGAGACAGGACATGTCGGACAATGCATGACAGAATGAATGTGCCATCAATTTCATTTTTAGGCATCATAATAAATAACCATTTAAACTGGCAGTCATACAAACAAAATAGCAAATAAAATATCCTTACTACTTACACTTCTTTCCTCCAGGGGGTAGGTCACGTGGAGGCGGGCACCATCTTAGGTAGGTCACGTGGAGGCGGGCACCATCTTAGAATTTCCCCATGAGTGCTCCAGCCCAGAGTGATATATATATCAGCAGACTCAGTCTACGTCAATTAGCCTTTAATATTCCCACATTACTCCTTCATTACCCGCCAGGTGGTACTACTTCCACTAGGAGGTCGGTCCCGTGACAGGCTAATTCCCCCTCAGCAGCAGACACTAGCTCCTTCACTTTCCGCCAAGCTAGACCATGTATGGAAGGCAAACATGTAACAAGCTAGTCCATGTACGGAAGGCAAACATGTAACAAGCTAGACCATGTATGAAAGGCAGACCTGTAACAAGCTAGTCCATGTATGGAAGGCAAACATGTAACAAGCTAATCCATGAACGGAAGGCAAACATGTAACAAGCTAGACCATGTACGGAAGGCAAACATGTAACAAGCTAGACCATGTACGGAAGGCAAACATGTAACAAGCTAGACCATGTACGGAAGGCCAACATGTAACAAGCTAGTCCATGTACGGAAGGCAGACATGTAACAGGCTAGACCATGTATGAAAGGCAAACATGTAACAAGCTAGACCATATATGGAAGGCAGACATGTAACAAGCTAGACCATGTATGGAAGGCAAACATGTAACAAGCTAGACCATGTATGGAAGGCAAACATGTCACAAGTTAGACCATGTATGGAAGGCAGACATGTAACAAGCTAGACCATGTATGGAAGGTAGACATGTAACAAGCCAGACCATGTATGGAAGGCAAACACGTAACAAGCTAGTCCGTGTATGGAAGGCAAACATGTAACAAGCTAGACCATGTATGGATAGCAAACATGTAACAAGCTAGACCATGTATGGAAGGCAAACATGTAACAAGCTAGACCATATATGGAAGGCAAACATGTAACAAGCTAGTCCATGTATGAAAGGCAAATATGTAACAAGGTAGACCGTGCATGGAAGGCAAACATGTAACATGCTAGTCCATGTATGGAAGGTCAACGTGTAACAAGCTAGACCATGTATGGAAGGCAGACATGTAACAAGCTAGACCATGTATGGAAGGCAGACATGTAACAAGCTAGACCATGTATGGAAGGCAAACATGTAACAAGCTAGACCATGTATGAAAGGCAAACATGTAACAAGCTAGACCATATATGGAAGGCAGACATGTAACAAGCTAGACCATGTATGGAAGGCAAACATTTAACAAGATAGTCCATTTATGGAAGGCAAATATGTAACAAGCTAGACCATGTATGGAAGGCAAACATGTAACAAGATAGACCATGTATGGAAGGCAGACATGTAACAAGCTAGACCATGTATGGAAGGCAAACATGTAACAAGCTAGACCATGTATGGAAGGCAAACATTTAACAAGCTAGACCATGTATGGAAGGCAAACATGTAACAAGCTAGACCATGTATGGAAGGCAGACATGAAACAAGCTAGACCATGTACGAAAGGCAAACATGTACCAGGCTAGACCATGTATGGAAGGCAAACATGTAACAAGCTAGACCATGTATGGAAGGCAAACATGTAACAAGCTAGACCATGTATGGAAGGCAGACATGTAACAAGCTAGACCATGTATGGAAGGCAAACATGTAACAGGCTAGACCATGTACGGAATGCACCCGCTAACGAGCACCTGTGACACAAGATGTATATGACAGTTTGAAGAATGAGAATTGTGGTAAGGAAACTGTTGGAAGTTGGAACACGTGTATGGATGGACGTAGCGTAGTGGCTTCTCGTGAGTGTCAAGTCACGCGGCTTATCTCATACTGCACCCGCTAACGAGTACGGGCAGAGAGCGGAGTTCAACTCGTTACTCCATTGTTTGTACAGTCTCGTGATTGAAAAGACATAACGCCTCTATCGGGTTTGCGTATATAAACCTAACAAAACTCTAGTGGAGCATATTACTTTCTACCGACTTCGAACAACGCAACTTCACTCCGACTGCTGAAGATGGCGAGCGCTCACGACAAGGCATGTCCCGAGGACAAGATGAATATTATATGTTTCCAACAAGTAAGTGCTGCAAACTTTGTATTTTATCGCTTGACATACGCTTGACCTCCCAAGTATTTCCTCGCCTTCTCTGCCTTCCTATCCTCCTCTGTCTCCCTCTCCTCTCTCTCTCCTCGCCTTCTCTGCTTTCCGATCCTCCTCTATCTCCCTCTCCTATCTTTCCTCGCCTTCTCTGCCTTCCTATCCTCCTCTGTCTCCCTCTCCTCTCTCTCCTCGCCTTCTCTGCCTTCCTATCCTCCTCTGTTTCCCTCGCCTCTCTTTCCTCGCCTCCTCTGCCTTCCTATCCTCCTCTGTCTCCCTCTCCTCTCTCTCCTCGCCTTCTCTACCTTTCTATCCTCCTCAATCTCCCTCTGCTCTCTTTCCTCGCCTTCTCTGCCTTCCTATCCTCCTCTGTCTCCCACTTCTCTCTCTCCTCGCCTTCTCTGCCTTCCTATCCTCCTCTGTTTCCCTCTCCTCTCTTTCCTCGCCTCCTCTGCCTTCCTATCCTCCTCTGTCTCCCTCTCCTCTCTTTCCTCGCCTTCTCTGCCTTCCTATCATCCTCTGTCTCCCTTCTGTGCTTGAGCTTTTCTAATCTCTTTTGGTGGCTTTCTTTACCTCCTTCTCAGCTAGTGTGTACTGTGCTTGAGGTTGTCTTATCTCTTCTGGTGTTTTTCTTTACCTCCTTCTCATCTAGTGTGTACTGTGCTTCAGCTTGTCTTGTCTCTTCTTGTGCTTTTCTTTACCTCCTTACTGCTTACACTTCTTTCCTCCAGGGGGTAGGTCACGTGGAGATGGGCGCCATCTTAGAATTTTCCCATGGGTGCCCCCGCCCAGAGTGATATATATCAGCAGACTCAGTCTACGTCAATTAGCCTTTAATCATATCTATTCCACATGATACTGATGACGATGATACCTGGTGTATGACAAGCAGTGACTCCAGTGTCTCGGATTGCACGTGAGTGGTCACAAGACACTTCGTTAACAGGATGTTGCATAGTTGGCTGTTTTCAAGATTTCGTTTATGTGTGCAGTTTTAATTCCTATTCATAGACGAGCTAGTTCTGACCTAGTTCTGGTCTGACTGACTTCCCTTCATCCGTCCACGCGCTAAAAAATAACTTGTGGTTGCCTAGCAACGCTGTGTCTGGTTATAACACTGTATGTGTGTAAGATTTAACGACTCATTGCTATAGTTTTAAAAGTTTTAATATTTACCTTACAGAGAGGAAGAGCTCCTTGAAGAACACAAATTCCTCTTCTACCCCATTCTTGAAGAACTGAAGAAACGCCCACTTGTACAACCTCCATCACCGTTGTATGATGTAACACCGTCTCCGTCGCCGCCTCCTATTGACAATGGGGATCATCCCAATTGGGATTTTATACATTATAATGGAGATGTTGACGACGGATATTTCTGCCTCGATGATGACAAGTAAACAAAGAGAATATATGTATCAATAAGTAAATAAAACAGTCTTCTACTTTGATGATATGTTGTTGGTTATTATTATTATTATTATTATTATTATTCTCTCATAGTTCTCACCTTGATAAGACGGTTAGGTCCACTTCTCTCCACTAGGGTGACTTGATGAGACGGTTAGGTCCACTTCTCTCGGCTAGGGGTGATTAGGTCAGCAGATAATGATGACAGATGCATTATGGGATAAGAGGAAACGGAAGTACATCATCGAAAATGTCCTTAGCTCAACTAAAATACACATGTGAGTACATGCACCTGCGTATTTACGTATTGTCAAGTCCTTCTATACTACTCTCAGCCATTCTTGTTTTGGAGGACGACCAATGGCGACGCGCGACGGAGCACCGGGAACCAGTCACTAGGGAAGTGACGTAACTGTCGCGTTGGGAGGTGATTGTTCACGAGACATCTTTTTATCATCTTTCAGGATTTACCCGGAGTACATGTGCGTGGTGAAATGGGCAGTAAAGAAAACGAATAAAACGTTACTGTAAGTTGACGTGTCATTGATGTATGTTTTGTAACGGTAAATGTAACGGCTGGGCCAACCAACCTCACAGGACCTTGCCATAGGTTAGTGAAGGCTACTGTTAAAAAGACTAGACTACTTCCAATAGGGACTGAGCAATACAGTACAATGCAAATGTTTTCATTTAAAGCTAAGAGTCCATTATGTACGGAAAAGGCATGAGGAATGCGAAATATCTCTGGAGTGTCGTCTCTTCTATGTGAATTCCACTTCCGATTCCTGGGTGCGTACATGTGTGTGTGTGTGCGTGTGCGTGCGTGCGTGCGTGCGTGCGTGCGTGCGTGCATGCATGGGTGTTGTGTGTGTATGCGTACATGCGTGTGTGTGTGTGTGCGTGTGTGGTGTGTGCGTGCATGCGCGCGTGTGTGAGCGCGCGCGTGTGTGTGAAATAAATAATGCAATGCATCAAGTACCTCTACACGTATACGGGAAAGTTTCTATATATATCAAATAACAAATTGACCAGGCGCGAATACACGAGACTTGGATGGCGCACGACCTTGTTTTGCTTGCGCTGTGGGAGGCGGACAATAATATATCTATTTAGGCGCTCTAAAGCACAACGAGATGCTAGTCTGGCAGGTGTGGTGCTACAGTATTCAACCGTAAACAACATTCCTCAACCAGTGTTTTATTTAGGAACTCGGAAAGGGGGAATATTCCCATTAGTTTCCCATGCTACCTATTAGTTTACCATGCTACCCATTAGCTTCCCATGCTGCACATTACGTTCCCATGCTACCCAGCGACAGAAATAAGCCAGAATATTTACTTGTCCGTGAGTCGGACAAGTGAGTTTTGAAATCTACTTGTCCGCCAACATTTTAACTTGTCCGAGTGGCTGTTAAGGGGAATCGAAGCTTCAGAAAAAAACGTTAAATGTCTGTCTTATTTTTATGACAACAACACAATGTTCATACTGTTTCGTTGCTTGTACATCTGAGTGATTTGTGATCAAAGACAACAATTTTATTTAATCTGCAAATTTTTTAATTACAAAATTATATTTGCAACTATTTTCAGGTCCATTATTATTCATCACGAATATTAAAAGTAGACACGTTACATGATGTATACCAATATTTTAGTGATGCTGATATGAACGTTTTTATTAATAACAAATAATTATTACAATAATAGTAATGAGACAATTGTTTTCCTTGCTATTTGTTCTATAATGTTGCAAAAAACTGTTTATGTTTAATTATTATGGTATATATATATATATATAAATAACATATAACACTGCTGTAAATTTTGGCATCAGTTTGTTATTGAAGATGCCACTCAACCAGGAACACAACCAATGCAAAGCCAGGAAATGTTGTCATAAAAATTATAATAAACTATATAATTTGATAATATTTTGTTAAACCTCTATTAACTTCAATATTAACAAAGTTCTGTATTTTACAAACGAAGATAATATTTAATTGATCATCAGCAAACAAACGCATATTTTTCCTAAATGTTATATTACCATTTCAATGATGATAAAACAGTTTTAATGGTGCCCGAATGACATTTACCAGGCGGAATATAATTTATAGATTTAGTTACGTCGTAACGTTGCTGCTGCGCGCAGACCGCCGTAGTTGGCGGAAGCTGATATGTCAACGGCGGTTGGCGCCCCGTCCCCGGCCGCGCGTCTTGCATAATTCGGTTTCGAAAACTCGCAATTTATGGTTAAAATAAATGTTACATAGATACAACAACACTTCTGAAATTTCATTAATATTCCGTTTATCAACCAGCACCATAGATTTACCGGAGAGCCAGTTACAAGTTTTGAAAATTGTCACCGATCTGGATCGGCCAACGTTCGATGACTTGGAAGACTGCCGAGTCCGCGTGGGTTAGGCGTAATAATGGTTAAAACTATATAATTATTCAAATAACAGGTAGCGATACAAAGTCTACCATTTCCAAAGTTCATCAGATATGATCCATAAGTGGAAGCAAGTTATACGTCGGCCAAACTGAACGATTTGCGATTGTGCGAAATACAGCCTCGATCAACGATGGCTTATGCGGAGTCTGTCCTACGCGTATGACAGCTAGTTCGGTGCGCTCAGCGGATGACCCTGTTGACGCAGGCACTAAACTCGGCCGAACGCTGACGTACAACACACTGGCGGCGGAACGACAAGACGCCGACACACTACCACAATTGGAATGCGCGCGATTGCTAGCGAACTTCATTTACATTAGAATTTCCTCAAATAAAAAGTTTGCAATGTTGCACGCGTCACTATTTATTGTAAATTTTCACTTGTCCACCGGATAACCACGTAGAGTCATTTTACTTGTCCGGGCCAAAAATCACTTGTCCCGGACAAACGGACAAGTGCTATTTCGAACGCTGCTACCCATTAGTTTCCCACGCTATCCATAAGTTCCCCATGCTATATACCCATTAGTTTCCTATGTTACCCATTATGTTCCCACGCTACCCATTAGTTTCCCATGCTACCTTTTAGTTTCTCATGCTACCCATTAATTTCCCACGCCACCCTATAGTTTCCCACGCTATCCATTAGTTCCCACGCTATCCATTAGTTTCCTATGCTACCCATTAGTTTCCCACGCTACTCTTTAGTTTACCATGCTAACCATTAGTTTCCTTGGTACCCATTAGTTTCCCACGTTACTCTTTAGTTTCTCATGCTACCCATTAGTTTCCCACGCTACCCATTAGTTTCCCACGCTACCCTTTAGTTTCCCATTCTACCCATTAGTTTCTCATGCTACCCATTAGTTTCCCATGCTACCCATTAGTTTCCCACGCTACCCATTAGTTTCCCATGCTACCCATTATTTTCTCATGCTACCCATTAGTTTCCCATGCTACCCATTAGTTTCCCATGCTACCCATTAGTTTCCCACGCTACCCATTAGTTTCCCATGCTACCCATTAGTTTCTCATGCTATCCATTAGTTTCCCATGCTACCCATTAGTTTCCCATGCTACCCATTAGTTTCTCACGCTACCCATTAGTTTCCCACGCTACCCATTAGTTTCCCACGCTACCCATTAGTTTCTCATGCTACCCATTAGTTTCCCACGCTACCCATTAGTTTCCCACGCTACCTATTAGTTTCCCATGCTACCCATTAGTTTCCCATGCTACCCATTAGTTTCTCATGCTACCCATTAGTTTCCCACGCTACCCATTAGTTTCCTACGCTACCCATTAGTTTCCCACGCTACCCATTAGTTTCCCATGCTACCCATTAGTTTCTCATGCTACCCATTAGTTTCCCATGCTACCCATTAGTTTCCCATGCTACCCATTAGTTTCCCATGCTACCCATTAGTTTCCCATGCTACCCATTAGTTTCCCATGCTACCCATTAGTTTTCCATGCTACCCATTAGTTTCCCATGCTACCCATTAGTTTCTCATGCTACCCATTAGTTTCTCATGCTACCCATTAGTTTTCCATGCTACCCATTAGTTTCCCACGCTACCCATTAGTTTCTCATGCTACCCATTAGTTTTCCATGCTACTCATTAGTTTCCCATGCTACCCATTAGTTTCTCATGCTACCCATTAGTTTTCCACGCTACCCATTAGTTTCCTATGCTACCCATTAGTTTCTCATGCTACCCATTAGTTTTCCATGCTACCCATTAGTTTCTCACGCTACCCATTAGTTTTTCATGCTACCCATTAGTTTCTCATGCCACCCATTAGTTTCCCATGCTACCCATTAGTTTCTCATGCTACCCATTAGTTTTCCATGCTACCCATTAGTTTCCCACGCTACCCATTAGTTTCTCATGCTACCCATTAGTTTTCCATGCTACTCATTAGTTTCCCATGGTACCCATTAGTTTCTCATGCTACCCATTAGTTTTCCACGCTACCCATTAGTTTCCTATGCTACCCATTAGTTTCTCATGCTACCCATTAGTTTTCCATGTTACCCATTAGTTTCCCACGTTACCCATTAGTTTCTCATGCTACCCATTAGTTTCTCATGCCACCCATTAGTTTCCCATGCTACCCATTAGTTTCCCACGCTACCCATTAGTTTCCCACGCTACCCATTAGTTTCTCATGCTACCCATTAGTTTTCCATGCTACCCATTAGTTTCCCATGCTACCCATTAGTTTCTCATGCTACCCATTAGTCCCATGCTACCCATTAGCTTACATATAGCTCATTAGTTTCATGCTACCCATTATTTTCCATGCTACCCATTAGTCCCATGCTACCCATTGCATACCCATTAGTTTCCCCGCTACCCATTAGTTTCCATGCTACCCATTAGTTTCTCATGCTACCCATTATTTCTGCATCGCTACCCATTAGTTTCCCATGTTAAATCTTATTATTTCTTCCATACACCCATTAGTTTCCCATGCTACCCATTAGTTTCCCACGCTACCCATTAGTTTCTCATGCTACCCATTAGTGTTCCATGCTACACATTAGTTTCCCATGCTACCCATTAGTTTCTCATGCTACCCATTAGTTTCCTATGCTACCCATTAGTTTCTCATGCTACCCATTAGTTTCCCATGCTACCCATTAGTTTCCCATGCTACTCATTAGTTTCCCACGCTACCCATTAGTTTCTCATGCTACCCATTAGTTTCTCATGCTACCCATTAGTTTCTCATGCTACCCATTAGTTTCTCATGCTACCCATTAGTTTCCCATGCTACCCATTAGTTTCCCACGCTACCCATTAGTTTCCCACGCTACCCATTAGTTTCCCATGCTACCCATTAGTTTCTCATGCTACCCATTAGTTTTCCATGCTACCCATTAGTTTCCCATGCTACCCATTAGTTTATCATGCTACCCATTAGTTTCCCATGCTACCCATTAGTTTCTCATGCTACCCATTAGTTTTCCATGCTACCCATTAGTTTTCCATGCTACCCATTAGTTTCCCACGCTACCCATTAGTTTCCAATGCTACCCATTAGTTTCTCATGCTACCCATTAGTTTCTCATGCTACCCATTAGTTTTCCATGCTACTCATTAGTTTCCCATGGTACCCATTAGTTTCTCATGCTACCCATTAGTTTTCCACGCTACCCATTAGTTTCCTATGCTACCCATTAGTTTCTCATGCTACCCATTAGTTTTCCATGTTACCCATTAGTTTCCCACGTTACCCATTAGTTTCTCATGCTACCCATTAGTTTCTCATGCCACCCATTAGTTTCCCATGCTACCCATTAGTTTCCCACGCTACCCATTAGTTTCCCACGCTACCCATTAGTTTCTCATGCTACCCATTAGTTTTCCATGCTACCCATTAGTTTCCCATGCTACCCATTAGTTTCTCATGCTACCCATTAGTTTCCCATGCTACCCATTAGTTTCTCATGCTACCCATTAGTTTTCCATGCTACCCATTAGTTTCCCACGCTACCCATTAGTTTCTCATGCTACCCATTATTTGTCCATGCTACCCATTAGTTTCCCATGCTACCCATTAGTTTCTCATGCTACCCATTAGTTTCCCCCGCTACCCATTAGTTTCCAATGCTACCCATTAGTTTCTCATGCTACCCATTAGTTTCGCACGCTACCCATTAGTTTCCCATGCTACCCATTAGTTTTCCATGCTACCCATTAGTTTCCCATGCTACCCATTAGTTTCCCACGCTACCCATTAGTTTCTCATGCTACCCATTAGTGTTCCATGCTACACATTAGTTTCCCATGCTACCCATTAGTTTCTCATGCTACCCATTAGTTTCCTATGCTACCCATTAGTTTCTCATGCTACCCATTAGTTTCCCATGCTACCCATTAGTTTCCCATGCTACTCATTAGTTTCCCACGCTACCCATTAGTTTCTCATGCTACCCATTAGTTTCTCATGCTACCCATTAGTTTCTCATGCTACCCATTAGTTTCTCATGCTACCCATTAGTTTCCCATGCTACCCATTAGTTTCCCACGCTACCCATTAGTTTCCCACGCTACCCATTAGTTTCCCATGCTACCCATTAGTTTCTCATGCTACCCATTAGTTTTCCATGCTACCCATTAGTTTCCCATGCTACCCATTAGTTTATCATGCTACCCATTAGTTTCCCATGCTACCCATTAGTTTCTCATGCTACCCATTAGTTTTCCATGCTACCCATTAGTTTTCCATGCTACCCATTAGTTTCCCACGCTACCCATTAGTTTCCAATGCTACCCATTAGTTTCTCATGCTACCCATTAGTTTCCCACGCTACCCATTAGTTTCCCACGCTACCCATTAGTTTTCCATGGTACCCATTAGTTTCCCATGCTACCCATTAGTTTCCCACGCTACCCATTAGTTTCCCATGCTAAAGTGTAGTGGCGAAATAGAAAGTCTAATACGTCATTGTCATCAACAGTCAGTGTTCAGCGTGGACATATTGCCAGGCCGCAGGCTCAAATAACCTGTGTAGTCGTCTTGTCTTTTTGATGTGCCTACAATGAACAAGAACATGACAGTCGCTAGATGGCAGCACCTCTCGTCCTACATGTTTGACTTTGTGAAGTTGGTTGTAATAATTTATAGATACGTGAGAAAGAGCAGCGGGGAGGCGATACTTTCTGCTAATAAAGTATGGTGTTCTCTCATATCCATTTAAATGTGCCTTCGCAATTCGACTTTTTTTCGCCCGTTTCATTTAAAATTAATTCAATTTGCAAAAAAGCAAACCTGCGTAGTATCAATTACGATATGTTAGTTTCTTTTGTATGTGCTTTGGGCAAATTATCAGACGAACTAGTCCAGTAACATGTGCTCATAATTGGAATAATCACCAGAATGTGCGGTATGAGTACGCACATGTTTCTGTGTTTATATTGTTGACTTCCATGCTCTCTCAAAAACTTGGAACCGACAAATTCAGCAGGGTTTGTTCCAGAGAGGTTTGTCGAGAGGGGGGTACAAAAACCTTCACTGGCGGCCGAACCAAATTTATATTGGGTTGTTTGACCCGGGAGGGGTGGTGTTGAAATTGTTGCCACAGTAACGGGGGCACATGTTCAAAAAGGTCTAGGACTCTAGGGAGCACGTCACTGTAGCTCAGTCATATAGCGCAGCCAAATTCCAAAGGTCTAGGGCCCCAGCCCCCCGGACACGCCTATGTTCATTGTATCGAAAGCTAACTGTTGACCCGGTAGTTAGCTTTGGAAACGAAAAGTTAATTCTTTCAACCATTTAAACTATTATACGGATATTGTTGAAGCTATCTAAATTCATCTAAAACCAGGCCCACGTTTGGCTAAGAGAACATCAGTCGAGGAAGCAGCTCTAATTAATGCTTCACACAGCGATATTTAATATCGTTAATATGCATTATGGATATGAGTATCCATCGATATAAACACTTTATTCGTTGTTTAATCAACTGCAAACGTGCCTGACTCTTTATATTGTATTATACAATTTACAAATTAGATTGATTTATCACAATACATTCATGATATGATCGGATGTGTAAGTAAAAACAGCCGTGCGACCAGTGATCAGATGGTTTGCCAACTTCTTCGTGTATACGATCGTATTTCACAAAATTCACCTATATTTGTGAGTGTCAGCATGTTTGTTATATACAAATATTGTCTTTCGTTAGCCTTTTGATCGTCCAACCAATTTCAGCGCTCTCCGGGAATCGGTAAATTATTATCAAATACCAATACCACCTGGGTTGTTCATCCCGAACGTCGTTTTTGTTCCTACAACTATATATACGGAAATGTCCCCGTTTTATGTCACTAGGACAATAAGATGGTTGTAGGATGGGGCGTCACAAAACAGTTAACTCTTCTCTTCGCGCACAGGTTCAGCATTTTCTTTTATCCGAAGACTGGAAACGGATCGGTAATGTAAACAGTGCTTGTTCTTCCGAGGCAGTCTGAACACGTCCAGCCCGGATAACTCGAATTGCATATGGCTACACCCACCTCGGCACAAAGGCACTTGTTTCGTTTCATTCTTAGTCTCGATTGACGGTGTACCGTGATATGACTCCACCGTGTGTTGTTCTCGGCGGGTGCACGACGGCGAGCGAGAGTCAGTTAAGAGAGACTGCTTTCCACAAGGAAAGTTAAACGCACACCATTTTAACACCGGGTCACGTCGAGCCTCAAGACACACGTCCACACCAATGGTTGAATAAACATAGAGCAAATGACGGCGGAAAAAACATCCATTGATACCGGAAACACCGGAAGAGAAAAACTCTTTGTCGGAGTAGCTGCCTCGGCGACGAGTCTGTGAGTTTTATGTAAACAAACAGACACAACAAAGGTCTTGCGCGAACCTGTAGCGCCTTCGGGTGATTTAGTCAACGCCGCTTGTCGCACCCCATTATTGGCCAATCATTGGCATTTGGTTTGAAGACTTCGTACGATTTGATCGAACACCCAAAACGTCACTAACCTCGTTTGTATTGCAAATGCGACGTTCGATTTAAGGCGGTATAAAAATTTACAAATATGTCATAAGTTATTTGCCGGTTTTACCAGTTTCATCTGGAGCACGGACGTGTAATCGCCATCACCAACCCCCCCCCCCCCCCGATAGTACAGTCGCTGCACAGAATATTATGGACCAATGCGTAGACTCCGACGGTAATGGTTGTCTGTATTCGCACTGTGGCGACGTGTTAACGAGTGTCGTGTACGGCCGTCTCCTGCTGCGCCAGTTGGTCAGCGATCGTCTGTACCGTGCCCAGGTTGAGCGTCACTTCCGCTTTTTCTTCCGGCCGCAGAAGCGCTTCTCTCTCCAGCACGTACGCGTCAATCTGCCGTTTCGTCTGACGGTTCTTATCGTCCGCGTACATCAACTCCCTGTCAACGGGATACGAATGTGTAAGGAGTTGATAATATAAGTAACTACTATTATTTCATTTGGTGTGGGTATGGATGTAGGGATGTTGTGATGTGGTGTGTGTGTGTGTGAGCGCGCGCGCGCGCGCGGTTGCGTGTGCGTGCGTGCGTGCGTGGGTGGGTGTGCGTTGGTGTGCGTCGGTGTGCGTGTGCATGTCCACGCGTGCGTGCGCGTGTGTGTTTACATGTGCACGTATATAACCGAAGAACAACGGTGCTCTCTGACAATTAATTATTGCATGGGAAATGACAGCAATTCTCACTTACTCGTAGTCAATTTCACCGTCGCCATTTTTGTCGAGTCGCCTCATAAGCACGTCCACTTCATCTGGGGAAATATCAAGTCTAGCACCCTGAAAGCGGCACGACCGTCACCATATACGTAAGAAAAACGAAACTTTGCAATCTTTTACTATTCGTTTAATATATTTGATTCAACCGTGATTAGCAATACTTATGAAATATAAGTAAATGTATGTCAATATATTGTTTTGTCACATACGTTGTCGTGGTTAATTATATTCAACGGCATTGTATCAAACAGATGTGTGGTTTTTATTCACAGGTAGAAATTTTCTTTCACTGGATGATAACAGACAAAAACTGAGACTGCTAAGATTCGAATCGTTCGCAGATTGAATGCTGGTAATGTTGTTGAAAGCAACCAAATAGACCGGATGCAATATTACCACGCAAGCTAGGTTCACCTCAAACATTCCCAATTAAGTTTTTGCTCATTTCGTTTTAAAATACGTTAACGAAAAACCAAGCATATATAGTGGTCAGTACGACTAGCTATTTTGTTTGTGCAAACGTCTTATTTAGTTTTTGGTGAATTGGAAGGACGGACTACTAATGTAGCCTAATTTCGACTAGGGCCAGCCGAAAATGTCAAAATGGTCCGGCTACGTTACCCGATCTGACGACAAAAGTCACGTTTTTAGATTTACTAAATAAAACAATGCGTGCTGAATTTCTGATATGATATATAACATAAACTAGCCACCAAGTCACTCTACCGATTTTAACATAGTGGGGCGCGGTCGTCGTGCATTAGAGCGTCGGACTTTCGATCCAGGTGACTGGGATTCATATGCACTTACCGCAGTTTCGAAACCCGACGTTGTCTTGGTCTTTTAGAAGAAACACTATAAACCGCTGGTCCCTTCTACATGTTGTCTGTGCCTGTGCCAGGTGAAGTTAAAGACCCCACGCAGGGAATATTAATGTTGGTAGTTGACTGGCACTCCGTAGCTGGGGTGAAAAGTCTCTAAACTCCCATTATCGTTAGCATCTTAACGAAAGGATTCTACCGATTATGGGTAAAAGAAACAAGCACCAGCAACCATGATTTATGGTGGGCTAAAGTATTTGCTTAGTGAATTATAACTTACTTGCACGCCTAGAAGAAACTCTGCTCGCGACAGTTTCCAATCGTTGTTCTTGTCGAATTGCTTGAACACGTCGATCAGCCGGTATTTCACACTGTCGGCGTACTTCTGCAAATAAATAAATGTTTTTATTTATTTATTACTGTTTACAATAGCTTATATTAACATATTCAAATTGTCATGTTAGCTATGTAGAGACTTTCGCTATTTCACCGAGAGGGATTCGTCAGTAGAAATTATGCCGTGGCCGGGTGTCTATTATCTCTTTCTGTGGAGGTAATATACATGGTTCTGTCTACCATCTTTATTCATTCTCTGTCCTTTTAATGGAGGTGGTCCATTCGTTTTTTTATCGTGTAGACATGTTATACGGTATAAACAATATATTTTACATGTATTAGATATATCGTTTTAACGTACTAACCGCTCAATGGGGTTTGTTGTTGTTAAATTTTACGTATTTCGGGAAGAACTGGTTTGTTTACTTGAGTTGACAGCGAGCTACATTTCCGTGACTGGCATCACATCCGGTTACTAGATATAACAATGTGTGCATCACGTCATACATCGTCGCGCCCCTACAGTTATCCTCGCTATATGGTGATTTGAGTGACAGCTATGTGGTGATTTGAGTGACAGCTCGGAGATTTATGTAAATTTTGAACTGTTGAATTCAAACGTTGTTTCTGCTTCGTTAAACATATCTAGACTGTAAGTCGGCCTACATTAAAATACATACAGTTTATACCGTATAACGCGATTTACAAATCCTTGCTACATAACTGAAACTACGGGTGTTAGATCTTACAAGTGCTACAGGCAGACAGCTGGCTATTTTCAGGACTTGTAGGGTAGATTCAGAGAAGGTGTCAAGAGATATCTCAAAAGTGTCCGGATGAAAACCTGGGAGTGGCAGAACATTGCAGAAGATTGGCATCGGTGGAGACGTATCGGACAGAACGGACCGAATGGGAACAAGATAAAGAAGACGACTAAGATAATGTTCTATCAGAAATTGTGTTCTTTGATAAAAAAAACTTCTCTTCAACAATTTCCACCCAGGGTTGGTATCTCCACGGAATTTGTAAATAAATCCTTCAGGTATTGGTGATACCTTCAACTTGGTCATCGGGTCTCGTTCGAACTCTTTGTAGGGGTCGAGCTCCTCGAATATGATCGTGTGTTTGTTGTGGAAGAGCACGCCGCCGTGGATCACCTGCAAGTACTTGGTGCGGTCCGTGTTCACCTGATTGTGTAGAGTCTCGAACTCCCTCGTCACGACGACGTTCTGACAGAGGAAACGACAGTTATTAAAAGGACGTAGTCTGATCGTTTAATTATCCGATGTTGTATAGTGCGTGTGCGTGTGCGTGTGCGTGTGCCTGTGCCTGTGCCTGTGCCTGTGCCTGTGCCTGTGCCTGTGCCTGTGCCTGTGCCTGTGCCTGTGCCTGTGCCTGTGCCTGTGCCTGTGCCTGTGCCTGTGCCTGTGCCTGTGCCTGTGCCTGTGCCTGTGCCTGTGCCTGTGTGTATTATTGTTTAACTACTTAGCAGCCCGAAGTTTGTGTTCATGACGCGGGCATCATGATTGACTTCGTATTTATGTACATATGTTGGCTATCGCCTAATGATATTCTGGTCTAAACCTTAAATTTGCATTGTTACTGTATCTTGGCTTTCGTTATGTCTATGTTCACGTATAATGGTTACGTCTATAATTGTGGAAGTGTCCAGTGTCCAAACCGACTGAATCTGGATAATTTCCACTGTCCTGACGATGAAACAATTGTTTTAAGCTATGTATAGGTTTTCCTTGTAAACATGTTCCGGCTGTGCTATTGGGCGATAGTATTTCGGGTCTACAAAAATAAAGTTTCTTCCATCCTGTCAATTTGGTTCTTGATCTGCACCGACATCATGTCGCCTCCACTCTGTGTTGTAATGTGATTTGCGATTATCCAGTGACTATTGAAACTCAGACATTTCTTTATGGTATCAAGCCGGGAATTTTAATACGTGTGCACATGGTCTAATTGTACGGTTGATCTTCCATAGTGTCCTGACAACTGTAGGCCTAAGTATCGTTCCTATTCCTGCTGTGCACGAGTGTATATGCGTCGGCGCGATTACGTAATGGGCCAATCACAAACTAGGAGATAGTATTGTCAAGCTACGTTAACATCACGTCATCGCGGTGACGTGTCACATTACTTGTGGCGGTGAAGT
The DNA here is from genome assembly GCA_020002185.1 of Paraescarpia echinospica. Classification (NCBI taxonomy): domain Eukaryota; kingdom Metazoa; phylum Annelida; class Polychaeta; order Sabellida; family Siboglinidae; genus Paraescarpia; species Paraescarpia echinospica. The sequence continues at coordinate 20,758,272 of CM034538.1, read as the reverse complement.
ATCTTAAAATGGTAAGGATATACGTTTAACATCATAATGGCCACATCAATTGGTCGCCAGATTAATAATGTTAAGTTAGTTGTACTTGTACTTTAATACAAAAAACTAACGTGCTCCATGACTCAGTTTTTTCACTGCCCACGCCAAGTCGCGAACTCCATGGGAGGCATACTTATATCTCCTTTTGACAATCCTACTACTGACGACATAACATCGGATCGATGTGTCACGATATTACATTACTGTGTGTTCATCAACGATTTCTTTAACTGGACTTATATCTCCTTTTGACAATCCTACTACTGACGACATAACATCGGATCGATGTGTCACGATATTACATTACTGTGTGTTCATCAACGATTTCTTTAACTGGACCGACTCAAGACACATACAATCACATTATAGGAGCTCATGTTACGACCGCAAGGGACTATTGAAACGTGCTTTGGCTTTACAATAGGCCCAACCGTTGGCTCGATCGTAGTAGTTCATTGTGTGTTCGCCGTGTAGCGATACAATCTAAGTAGTCAAAACAAAATACGATATTGTCACACGATGTAGTAATTGTGGTATTAATTATTACCATGACGTCGAGCAAATTTAGGGCTGAATTCTCGATGTTCTTCTGTATCGCTTCGAGCAGCAGGAAGGCGCCAACGCCCTCCTTACCCAACGGGTTGTTGCCCATCTGGAAAACACAGAATGACAATAATTGGAACGTAGCTTAGTAAAGCATTCGACAAAGAGTGCTGCTGGGATCACGTGGATCGACGATGTCCATATAGTCAGCGTCACAAGACAGTTACTTCTTTTATTTACACATATTTATGTTATGGCAATATTATGAGTGGGATTTGTTGCATGCATTAATTGGGATAGGTTCCTGGCAACCAGTTAGTATGTCTTGCGTGAGCAGTACACGCTTGATTTCGTCCACTGATAGCCAGGTGTTAATCATGTCGTATTGATGATAGTTGATTAGTCTAAGACTGAGGGGTGATTTTAAGGAATGGTACGTGTAGCTTTGATAAAAACAAAAAGTCACAAATAGACTACAAAACGTAATTCATGAAGTATTACGGAGAGAAAAAAGCATCGTGATTATGATTACAGTTCCCTAATCCCCACGGTGAAATTACACGCTTACAAAATTGCTCTATCACAAGATATCGTAATTGTATTAACACTGTCAGTTCGTTTCTTCTGTAATTCAACCTCTCACAATGATCGCCTGGGGACACCGGTACCGCCGGTACTCACCCGGAGCGTTAGCAGCGTGGTATTCGTCTCGAGGGCGCTCGCTATGTGTTTGGCGCCATCAATGCCGATGCGGTTACCGGAGATGTTCAGTTCCAGCAGGTTCTCGTTGGTCGCCAGGGCCTCGCCGACCAGTCGAGCCCCGACGTTCGATAGGCCGTTCATCGAGAGATCCAGGTATTTTAAAGAGTCGTTTTCCTGAATCGCGAACTCCGAATGTTAAATCGAGTGCGTCTGTTCATCAGTTTTAATATAACCAACGGGTGTTCTTAATACCAGAACAACATGTTGAAGGAATACCGTCCGCTACATTGCATTCAGCATGTTCTAAAAAGTGCTTTCAATTTTAACAGAACGAATCGCCGAATTTCGACTGGGTCCAGTCAAAATAATATGATACGTTGTCCGATTAAAAAACTAATTGGCGCACTTGGACAAACGAGCCAGCTTATACATCTAGCTAGGTTTGATGTTTTGGACAATTATTGTGTCCAAAACAGCAAACGATATGGAAATAAAACGGAAATATGGAAGTATCTTTCTTCAGTCAACGCCGGATATCACCACCAGCAGCTTAATTAGTTTGACCTAAGAGAAATGTAGCATACAATGAACCAGGAATCGAGCTGATCATTTCCGAGTAATAAAACTTGTACGGAAGTTAATAATATTAAGATTATTAGTTAAGCGCACAAATCGCCATTCACTACAGATACAAGTATGTGAACTATTCGTAGCCAGCGACTTTGTTATAGTACTGGATTATCTAAGTAGCGAAGTGGACTCGCGAGTTCACCAGAGTGCATTGTACAGAGGGCCCTTAGTATGGATTAGTGGCATGGCTTCACAAACCACATGGTAGTTGTCAAGAGGAATATGACAGTCGCTATTCAATTAAGAAACATCGCGTTGGGTGGTAACTACCTGGTGTCGTACTGTATTTATCTCAACTTAATTCACGATTAGCCGTACTACAGATATAGTAGGACCTGTCTTTTGCCACCACTCTTTCTGCATAGACAAAGCGGTCTCTCAAGAGAGGCGATCTCCCATAGCAGATTGCACACATGACGAGGATAATGAGAGATACATCATTTGGCAGAAAATGATACACTATTAGTGCAATGTAAGGTCGTTGAACTATATTCCGTGCTTTCTTTCTGTCTTCCTTTCTTCTTGTAGATATTTTTCTATTCAGTGTGAATTAGTCGTGTATTGTCGTCTGACGAATGATCGAATTTCGGCTATTGGCGTTTTCTAGTCGCTCAAAACAGATGCAAGTAGCCATCACTTGACCGGGTCATTTGGTCATAGGTCGCTTTTTGCATGTGATCGGTCACTGCTGGTATACATAATGATTAAAACACTCTGTGCGTAGAACTGTGGCCGCCCATGGCGGGTGGTCGCCCAAGAGAGGGGCCGCCCAATACAGGTTCTACCGTAGTGTGTACAAGTTGTGTTTCTCACCAGAACGATCTCTGTTATGAATTCGACCCCTTTCATCCGGAACTTGTTCCAGCTCAGGTCGAGAACTTGTATATGGGAGTTGTTGACGACGGCGTCACGCAGGAACATAGCCGCCTGGTCCTCGAAGTGATTGTGTCGAAGAGACACGTTCTTCAGGTGGCCGTTATTCTGCACAACAGCACGCTAGTCGGTCAGCCATTCCGACAAACGTAACAGTCAAACATGAAATTTAGATTCGCCATTTTATTGAATGCATGTTTGTCATCATATACAATGATTAATATTCTTGTGTAGAATGTCGCTCTCATTAACATATCAGTGCAACTGATGTCATCTGAAGGTGACGTCAATTCTACTGATGCAGCAATCTTAAGAATGGCTGATGTCGATAGAGGTAAATTATTCTTTGCATATGATGGAAATAAAATGTAATGTAATCAATTCAAACGGTGTTGCACAAATGCTTTCATTTTAAATAGTATTCCCTACACTTATCTTTGATTACTGGTCATCGCGGTTCATTGTAATAAATTATCTATCTTTTGCGTCGTCACGAAAACAAGCGAACTTGTCGATTATATCATAATTATGTAATAATTATGTAAGTAACCAAACAGTAACGTCGTTACCGTTTCACATCAATATATATCAATAATAATGTAAAAACAGCTTGTTACACAAAGTGCATTAAGGTACTAGCACACATTTTTAAGAACAGGTTGTCACTGCTACAGCGTTAGGAAGCTTATCTAAAATGATACTTACATACAGTAATTCGTAAAAATGCTTTCCGTCGGCGTCTTTGAAGTTGTTGTCTACAACAAGCAATGTTGACGCTTCATTGCGCGTTTCTTCTTTCCTACTAATTGTTGCTTGCAGTACTTTACGTTGTGAATGTAGAAGAAAGAAACCTGGACTAGAAGTAACAATGGCATGCATATTGTAGTTGTGGGCATAGCAGCAATAGATATGATCCAGAATTTGCCCATAAGGTGTAACTATCAAACCAATAAGTAGTAATTGCAAAACGACGCCATGTTGGATTTGTTGCGACGTCAATTGAAAATGTTGAATGGCTTGATGATGTCATATGGTATGATTGGTATCAAGGTGTGTGTGTGTGTGTGTGTGTGTGCGTGCGTGCGTGCGTGCGTGCGTGCGTGCGTGTGTGTATGGTGGGTGTGTGTCGCCTTTTGAACTACTTGCAGCTAAATCGTTTTGGAGTTAATATTTACGAGGGCCGCTCTTCGTCTTTGGGGTAAGTTGTAAGTGTCACAAGATTTTTCCAGTCCAGTCAATGATGCTACAGCCACAAAAGAACATCTTTCATCTAAATATAATTCAAAATATTGGTGCCCTCTCTACCGAGAGACCTCTAACACCGGACGAGCTAAAGCCCCGCCTTTGACTCTCGCTGCCTCTGTATGCCGTGTCCTGTGCACTTAGTATGTTTACTTTGACCAAAGTGTTGATATTTTCAAAATATGTGCAGTCAAAAACTACGTTGACTCACTTGAGAGGTCTAGCGTCGAGATCGCGCAGTTTTGTCTTAACATCTTACACAGAATCTCGGCACCGCTGCTTCCTATGTTGTTATCGGCTAACACCTACAGACATTGAAAACGATAACAAGGATTAACAAGATATGGCTCGTGGACAGGGACAACATTGGCCTGATGACAGTCCAACAACCATGTATAATCTGCGCTAACCCATGAATATTATAAAAGGAAATGTTTTGTTATGTTTACATTCATACATCACAGATCATGCTTCCTTTCTGCATACAAAAAGTTACTTTCCTCTTACTTTAGACAACACCCGGGGTTAATATGGTTTTCGTAGACGTCTTACTGAAATAAGGTTAAGGCCTCTTATCGACACGAAACCGCTAGCCCCCAAACACCTTAACCCCATGGACATTACGAATTGTTGTTGACCGATGGCTATTTATTATCGCACGTACCAGTTCATTAACGTAGACGTTATCTCTCAGTGCTTCGCATAGATATTTTGCACCCTTTGGTCCGAAATCGTTCCCTTCAAGATCAATCATCTCAATATTCGTGTTGTTCTGTAAGCACAGCAAGACAAGACACTCTTGAGGCAACCAGGACGGAGAAATTAGCAATTAAAAATACAGCGTCTGATCGGTTGTATCGCAGAATAATCCGATATATTAATATTCTGTACAGTATAAATTGTAATACTGTAACCGTTTAACCGCTCAAATGTGTTTTAAAAATGTGAACTTTAATTGTCATCGTAATCGATAGCAATATACAGACGATTAGTATGAACGACTGTAGTATAAACTTAAGAATGACGACGACGGCGACGACGAGGGCGACTACGGGGACGACAACCACGACCACGATGGTGTAAACAAAAAAAAAATGCGATAGCAGCGACGACGGTTGTTTACCGGCAGTGTCTTTGCAAGAGCTTTTATGTCCAGCTCCCCGAGGCCGTGGTACTTCATCGTCAGCTCCTTGTCCTGGATGGTGCGCAGGAAGTAGGTGATGGGCGTGATGTCGAGTCGCTCACACTCCTCCAGATACGTGACCGTGCCGATAGGGTCGTAGTCTGGCGGCTTGTGGCGGCGCCGCTCCGGCTCTGAATGAACAAACACATGCCCGGTTGTTATACACACTAGACCAGTGGCCGGTAACATTTTTGAATAGAGGGCCAAATAAACGACCAAAAATGTCCATTCTGCGGATGGCACTACATTCATGCATGCATGCATGCATGCATATACACATGCATGCATGCATACATACATACATGCATACATGCATACGTGCATACGTGCATACGTGCATACGTGCATACGTGCATACGTGCATACGTGCATACGTGCATACGTGAATACGTGCATGCATGCATACATGCATGCATGCATACATATATACACACACATACACATACATACACACACACACACACACACCCACACACACACACATACACACACACATTTATACACACATACACACATACGCACAAACATGCATGCATACATATATACACACACATACACATACACATACACATACACATACATACACACACACACACACACACACACACACACACACACACACACACACACACACACACACACACACACATACACACACACACATTTATACACACATACACACATACACACATACGCACACACATACATACACGCATACACACACGCATACACACACGCATACACACACACACACACAAACTTCTTTTTAAATGTTGTTAATAGATATACAGTTAATTTATATTTTAACAAACATTATTTTTCTCATTTGTTTCCTTTTCAAATAAAGGAAGGGCAACGCATTAATGTATTGGATTCTCGATACGCGAGCGACCTTCTTGTCCAACGGCATTGCGTGGCAATCGCGTTGATCTTGTTAAATGTCACGACTAACAATATCTAACAAATCGTCGTTTAAGTGATATTAGCTTAGCAGATTGCAATGGATGATAACTAAGAATATATAGTAGACACTCACTGAGCGAGATTATATTACAGGATTCGATTATCAGGGTCTGCCAGCGCATCGGTGTATTGTTAAACGGATCGACGTGCCATTGACTCAATCCTCGAAGCACAGCTGGGCCATTACTTGTATGCAGGACTGTTGTCTAGTGTCTCGTACTAGTGCGTTGACTGGTCACCCAGCACATGTGCGTTGACGGCCCGTATTATGTGTTTTACATGACTTGTTACCGCGCTATATAAGAAGTTATTTTAAAGCTAGATACAAAAGAAACATTCTAAGCCATAACTATCACAGTGTTCCACCTGTCCGTATACATTGGGCACAACAGATATTCGCGTCACTCTATTGACCCCCAACAAGAAGACGTGAGTCCTAAAGAGAACAAACAAAACAGAGTAAAATGGAGATGGTAACCGAGCCTCAGCACACTAAAGGAAAAGGGCATCTTGTTTGGCCTATGCTTCTAAAAGAGTTAATAAAAACCAATCATAAGCAACTAAAATCAAGAATATTATGCCAGCAGTTCAAAAAGGGAAGCAAGTTCGTTCCCCAGGACTGCTCGAAGCGCTTTATACTTTACTCCCTGGCAGACATGTTCAATTGAACACCATCTCGACTTATCTGGGAGGCATCCAACCACGCTTCAATTAGTACGCGCATTTCATTCCTACACAAATGTCCACCACTGTCTATAACCAGATACTCATACAGCTCGGTGAACTGGAGCAACGTAGAGTGAATGAACTTGCCCAAGGTTCGACACCGCAGCATAGGATTCGAACCAGGGTTCTCTCGGTCGAGAATCCGAGGCTCTAGCCACTGCACCACTGCGCTCCACTCAAAACTTTACTAGAATAAACTTCTTGAAGATACTTTATTAAAATTGCACGGACAGCGCCATTGCGACAGAAAGCCTGACGTCACCAGTGCCTACTCTTCCCAATTCGCCAGTCGCCGAACTGAGAATACTAGTTTGTGTCGCCAAATTTGTTTTGGCACTGTAACCATTAAAAGCGTTACGCCCGCATTGTATGGCATTATACAAGTTGTTACAAGTGTTACTCTGTATCGAAAAGCATATGAAAAACCCACATACTCGCTGGCATATTTGCATACACGATGAGGAAACAGGGGCGTGTCTCAATATGTCAGCAGTCGGGCACTGTGAGAGATCACTTGAATCTCCCACTTTTAAAATAACTTCTGAATAAACCACGCAATTGCCTTTAGTTTCCCTTTAAAAACGCCTGAGTGTCTAACCTTCATCCGACTCCAGGTCCGTGTCGTAATCGTCGTCTTTTTCTGCGTCAGCGATATCCCGGTCGAGACTTGACTGGTCGGCCCGAGACGACGGGTCCGAGCTCTCATTGCTGCCGTTGGAAGTGTCGGTGTCAGCCGCCGGAGACTCGTCCCCGTCAGACAGCTCGGTTGTGAACACGGGGTCGACGTCTCCATTATGGAGGTCGGTGCGCGCGAAGGCCGGCGACGACACGCGCCTAATCCGTTGGTCGTTGTCGGTGCCAGAACGGTCCCTGCTGCGCTCTTCCAATGGCGCCATAGCCTCTGACGGCATCGCTGGTTGAGACGGTCGCTCAGGGTGGTGTGATCGCGTCGTGTCTATGTCTCCGTTTGACGACACCTGCGTCGGTGAACAACAATTAGTCAGTCACATACACGTTAGGAATCGCGCCGCAAAATGCACACACCGTGAAATACAGCATTGCATTACTTCCCTGTTTAAGACTAACACACAAACTATGTTGACATTATCTCGTCCAATGTTGCGAACCCGTCGCCATAGAATTCTTATCACAACTCGTGTTGAACGACACCACTCAGGCCGCTACAGTGTACGCTCGTGTTAAAGCATGATAAAACAAGAATTAACTCCTCCGAACACCCAGCAGAACGGTTCAATGCTGACACACATACACACCTTTAAAGTGAATAGGAAGTGTGTCTATTGTAATTTGTCCTGTTTGTTACATGTAGGCTTTGACTTGTCGCGACGGCGCGATGAGACGATCGTATCTACTAACGAGCGGCGCTGTTCAATCTTAATTACAGACGGACGTAATCTGCCTACGGTGTAACGTCTTTAATGATCACTTTATCGCAATAAATTGCATCGCGCCGTTTGATATCGTTTACACTGCGCATGTCAAAATTGCGGTGTTTTGTTGTCCTGATCCTTACATCAGATAATACTTCTGCCAATCAAGGTCTACACCTGCAATTAGAGTCCTGTGCGTGCGCGATTAATAAACACTTGTATAAAGACAATAATAGTATGCATTTCTATGAGTCTGGCGACATGCATACACCCAACGATTTATTCCCGTGGGCAAATGCGAACTACGGTTTCACGGAAACGTTGAGTAGACATGCCGAAGATCGGAATCGGAAGTGTTTATTTGACCCACATGTAAAAACAAAAACGGTATCATTATAAAAAAAAACATAACTACCTGCAGCTCAATTATGAAATACAGAATATGTGTTGAGATAATAAGTACTAAATACATGTATTATAAAGTAGAATATATAACATAAAAGTAAAAACAATCAATGTATGATATAATCAATTAGCAACATCCTAATCATGAACTATCAGGTAGCTGTAGATAAACAAAAACAGGGGTCAGGGAGACAGCCACTAAGACCATTATTGGTCGCTCTCGTAGCAGCCACCCCTTAATTAATTTTCAACAAAGTATATTTGGCTTACTTAAACACTTTCGGTAAAATGATAACAACACAAGTGCATACTATCAGATGCAGTAATGGTTACACAAGCATTAGAATTATATTACCAAATAATTGATGTCAAAATATCAAGAACAAAATATAAAAAGTGATCTTACTTTGATAACTGGCAGATGGTTACAACTGCATCAGACATATTAATAACGGTACACTGTGTACGTAAATTAACAGAAGTAATAAGATTAAAACAAGATATAATTATTTGTTAATTATTCAGAATGTCCATATATGTAACAATTTGGCAAAGAGCACTGTATTCTGTAATTCTGTAGAAAACATATTTTGGCATAACTAATAAATCCTTGTAGGCTATGTGTTAAAATGTTGTTCCTTATGTGAGGTGCAGTATTGTTTATTAGTAATGGAATGTCAAACCGAATGCATCGTTTGGCAAAGTCATGTTTTGCTCTATTTGTATGGATGTTGTCATGTATCCGTGTATTAATATTGTGAACATTTTTATTTAGCGTAAATGGTAAATTTTGCAAATATGCTGGTAATGTCATATGGACATATTTATAGTACAATTTCAATTTCTGTAAGTGCAGCATATCTGTTACATTAAGAATGTTTAGTTTCTTGAACAGCGGCTCAGTATGTTCATTTTATTTTGCTAAACATATTATTCTAATCGCTTTTTTGTAGTTTGATGATTCTGTTACATTTAAAACCCCATATCATTAGGCCATAATTAATGTACGGTAACATTAAAGAGCTATACAAAGTAACTTTTATATTTACTGGTAAAAACCGTTTTAGTTTGTTTAATATGCCTATCAATTTAGAATATTTGATTGAAATATTTTTAATATGAATATCCCAGCTTAGGTTTTCTTGCAAAGTCACCCCAAGAAGATTAAAGTTTTGGACTCTTTCGATTCTGGTTTCATCTATATTAAGCAGGAAATTGTTTATTTGTTTGTTTTTTAGTTTGCGTATTATATATTTGGATTTCTTTGTATTTAAAGACAGTTTATTTATTTTCAGCCATTCATTTACCTTGTTTAATTCTGTATTTAAATGTTGTTCGACGTCTTTTGGACATATGTTTAAAGATTGGATTGTTGTAAATAAAGTTGTATCGTCCGCATACATTACGAATTTAAATATTTCACTTGACTTTGGTAAATCATTTATGTAAATTAAAAACAAAAGTGGGCCCTGTATAGAACCCTGTGGCACTCCTGTAGTAATAGGCAGGGTTTCAGAAATAACGTACTGTTGTCTATATTTCAAATAACTTTCCATTAGCTTTAAGGCAGATTCGCCTATTCCATACAAATGTAATTTACTTAATAAAATTGAGTGGTCTAAAGTATCGAAAGCTTTTGATAAGTCTAAAAATATATTAATGGGTGTTTCATTAGAATCCAGTGCGATTATTGTACGGTCGATAACTTCCATAATGGCATATTCAGTTGAGTGACCAGGTTTAAATCCGTACTGATTAGCATTAAAAAGTTGGTGTACAGTAAAATATGAATATATCTGATTATGCATAACTTTTTCGATAACCTTAGAAATTACTGGTAGCAGAGATATCGGTATGTAGTTATAAAATAATGTTTCGTCATCATTTTTAAAGATAGGAATAACTTTTGCAATTTTCATCTTATCTGGGAAAATTCCAGTTTTTAATATTTGATTAAGAAGTAATGTTAAGGGTTTTATTAAAATAAATTTTAAATATTTTATTTGTTTCAATGTAATTCCATCACAGCCACTACTGGTTTTTGCAGAGAAATTGTCAATTATTCTGAGAATTGACTCTTCGTTTATTTCTTGGAATTGGAAAAGCATTTCAGATCTTCCTGTCAAATAATAACTATGATTTTTGGTTTGCAAGGTGTTTTCCTATGTTTGTAAAATATACATTAAAGGTATTAGCAAATTCAACATTGTCAGTTATTTTGTGTTCTCCTTTTCTAAAATATTCCGTTAATGATCTTTTTTGTTGGATCTTTGCAGAATTTCATTTATAGTTTTCCAAGTTTTCCTTGTGTCATTTTTGTACCTGTTAAACAATTGTTCATAATGTAAAAATTTGGCTATTCTGATGCTTCTTTTTAGGATACCATTATAAGTTTTTAAGTTTGTTTTTTAATGAAATAATCAATAAATGTTGGATTTGACATCTTAAGCTGTTTATATAGATTGTCTCTGTATTTTATGGATTTGAGTATACCATTTGTTATCCATAGGGAGTTGTTATGTTTATATTTATTAAACGTCACTAATTTAAATGGCATGTGATTACAATTTGCCTTTTCAAGTACATCAATTATTATTTTTTAATTGTTATTTGGATCGTGCAAAGGGTCGTTATCTAATTTCTCTAAAATATTTGAGTTGATTATTTCATAAGCAAAATTTGACATAGCTGTTTCATTCTGTAAATTTAGGAGGACATTTTTTAACCGGAGCAGTGTCAATAAATATAAAATATGGTTGGTGGTCTGAAAATTGTTTGATTAAGATACCGACTATTGATTGTAGCATTAATTGACTAACTTTACAAAACAGATTGTCGATCAATGAGTCATATAGGGCAGACAATCTACTTGGGAATGTTATTTTTGGAAAGAAACTGAATCCTGTTAAGATGTCGTAAAACTCACTACAATATTCTTTATCATTAATTTTAAGCAAGTTTATATTTAAATCCCCAGCAATAATAACTTCAGATTTTTGGAAATCAAATTGTGATAATAATGATGCAAATTCTTCAATAAATTGTTTGTAATCACAATTTAAGTCTTGTGGAGGCCTATATATAGTACCAACTATCACAGGTTTTGTAAACCCATCCCCAATTAGCTGTCCTTCCCAATTTTCGTTTTTTATACATTGCAATACCTTGTAATCATATTTAGAGTGAACATACATAATTAAGCCTCCTTTGGTACTACTAATCTTACCCAATGAAATGCAAGTATAGTCTTCTAACTGGATGTTACATAAATCGTCTTGTTCAGTTAACCAACTTTACTGAATACATATAAAGCTGAAAGCATAGTTAAGTAGCTGCAGTTCTTTTACAAAGATCTCGATCTCGTTGAATTTAGAGTTAATAGATTGTATATTTGTACTCAGTATGCCAAAACTATTTGTTTTGGTATTTATCAGTGACTTAAAATTGTCGGTGTCGTAATACGATGAAGACTTCATTATTGGCAAACTGTCGTTTTCAAGATTTTCATCATCATTAAAATGTAAAATTGTAGTTAAGCAATTTTTGTGGGCACCTCCATTTAGTCTATTGGTATTTTTACATATCTGCAAATAGCATTTCTCTAATAATTCAGTAAGTATTTACTGGTAGTGATATCAAGTATAACATAACAATTTAAGTAAAGATACATCATCATTGCGTTACTGTTTGTAGTTTTGAGATTTAGATATAGTAAACTGTAGCATGAATATGAAAACATGCACTGTGTCAATACAGAACATAATATTAATTGCAATAAAACGATTAGCATCGATTGTAGCTTTAGGTGAGAATAAATCGAGGAAACTCAGCTTTTCCAGTGTTAACTGTCATCAATAATAAGCTGCTCACATTTTAAACCTCTACTTCGATGGAATGTCAGACGTCATAGAGACGGCAAAGATCTTGTTTTGCTGATCCTTTATGAGTATTTTTCCGTTGAAAGTCCAAGTGTCCTGGATAGTTCCTTGTTTTCGTTGCATCCGTGCTTCGCGGGCAAGCCGAGCGCGCCGGGCCGTTAACACTTCATTAATGAAGATCTGATTTGCGTCTGAACTTGACTTCAGCTTGCTTCGCTGGCGGAACACTTCATCTCTCCGACGTTCGTTGTGAAACTTCACAATCACGGGGCGAGGGCGTTGCGTGTCAGTTGATTGGTGTTTTTTTCCGATTCTGTGACACCGGACGATATCGCTGGCCAGGAGCGGAGGGGAAACGCGCATCGTCTTGTTGACAATTTCGATCACCGACTCTTCAATTTTATCGTCGCTGACGGTCTCATCGACTCACAGGAAGCGGAGATTCGACCTGCGGGAGTATTGTTCAAATCCATCAAGCTGGATTTCTAGATTTTGGACTTTGGTTTCTAAGCCCGCAATTCGCTCATCTTTTGCTTGTAAAGCTTTGGTGAGTTCGTCGATTTTTGATTTTAAGAAGTCCATCCCGTCACTAAGTTTGTTGGGGTATAGGACCGTTTTCATTGTATTCGGGACGATTTCATCAGTTAGTAGTTCTTGTATAATCAGTTTGAACCGGTTCGCGTCGAATTCCTCGACAACGTTGCTGTCTGATCTGGCAGACTCCAGCCGTGCAATTTGTTTTGACCTAGGCATGTTTACAACACTTTGAGTAGGTGCCAGACGATTACGACAGCCGCTCCTATGAATGGATGCCACAGTTTAGTACAGCTTCAGTCAAATGCACGGTCCAAAATCAGTTCAATCCAACAATTCCCGGATGATAATGTCAACCAAATTTTTGCGTACTCGAGTCCACACACTTTCGTAGGTGTCGTGTACCACTTTTTACTTACGTCCTAGTCCGCGTCTAACACTTAATTTCCCTCGATCTCTCTCACGCACGCAGCTCTCAAACACGTGTCGCCATGTCACTGAAGGAATATGACATATGAAGACCAAGCATATAAACGTTCCAAAGTTTAAATTTACAAACCAACAACACATTATGATATTTTCGCAAACAGACAAGATACACACATAAGGAGTTCGATTTCACCAATATGGTTGCCGACGATGAATATTGTCATACATTTCCAAGCATGTGGCGTAGCGTTCTACTACATACAACACTGTGGAACCACTATTGAAGATGCGGATTTAAAGTTTGGCCCAATTGTCATGTTAACTAATGACATCCTCTGTTTAATATTTGGACAGCTAACGTATAGTCAGTTAACGTTTTGGTTGTAGGCTCAAAACCAAGCATTGGTAAATGGCTTGTTAATAGGATAACTGACCACAGCTGATTACAAAACGAGATTACTATTACGAGAATCACGCTGATAAGTAGTGTGTATGCGTGTGCGCGTGCGCGAGCGCGTGTGTGGTTGCGTGCATGCATGCGTATGTACGTAAGTATATATGTATATATATATATATATATATATATGTATGTATGTATGTATGTATGTATGTATGTATGTATGTATGTATGCATGTATGCATGCATGCATGCACGTATGCACGCATGCACGCATGAACGCATGAACGCATGAACGCATGCACGTATGCACGTATGCACGCGTGCACACGTGCATACGTATGTACGCAAATATGCGTGTATGCGTGTATGCGTGAATGCGTGTATGCGTGTATGCGTGTATGCGTGTATGCGTGTATGCGTGTATGCGTGTATGTGTGTGTCTATGTGCGTGTGCGCGCGTGTGCGCATGTGTGTTAGTGCATGCATGTGTACGTGTGCATGCGTGTATGTGTTCTCTTATTGCTGTTGTTATCGTTGTGCATGCTCTCCAAGTGGTGATATAGCAGGTCGATGTACCAGCACTCCGCGTGTGATGCTATTTTTGTAATTCAGTTTCCAAGGAAGGTTGCATAGAAAACAATGAACTGTTCAGTTTGACGACCTGATAAATATGGGATGCTTGGCAGACAAGACGTGCGTCGTTCACAAATAGACCTACGTCCATTTTACGTAAACGTAAGTTCTTTGTTGTGACGATAGAAAACGGTGCAGACCGTATTCTACACGTCAAGTTTAAGACGCCATTGTTCCAGGTAGGTAGAGAGGCTGTTCGTGGCTTGCTGAAGACCAGCCTGGATCTGAGACCAATGTTTGCAACTTGTAATGTATGGTAATGTATGGTATGATATCGCTGGAGGATGCCTACCAGTGTGTTGGCACTTGGTTGTGATTCAGCCTGTGATGATGTAGCAGGCACGTCATGTACTTGTGTGAGCACGACGCTTCGTATTACCGATATATCACATGGTGACAGCTATGGAGATCGTAAGTGAAGCTATGCCTGGAGGACGTATGGACATTGTTGTTGCCAAACGGGCAGAATAGATCAACATTGTGTGTTGAGAAAGTAGTTTGGTTGATCTGGCTTCGCTAAACTTGTGCTTCGCTTATGCTAAATTAGCGGTGTAACGACTGATCAACGCAACTATTATGAACTGTGCATAATGCCACAAATAAGCATTGCACAAGATTGGCAGTACGTTAAAACAAGAGATGTTGATAGAATCGACACCAGAGATGAAGTCACTAACATTACCATATCGCTATAATCACAGCGACTGGGTGGTTGCCGAGTTCTTCGTTGCAGAAACAGACGGGCCGGCGATCTTGGGGTTGCCAAATGCTCGTTAGCTGAGGCATGTCACTCTACACTGTGCAATAGAGAAAGGTACAGTCGGTCAGGAAGTCGATCCCATCGGGTCAACGCAAACACTGAAGAAGATGTACCCAGACGGATTGACATGTTGGGAAACTTTCCAGCCACCTATCATATCGTCACAGATCCAGACGTGCAGCCGGTGTTTCATGCACTGCGTAAGTGCCCTATTCAAATGAAAGATGAACTACAGTCTGCATTCGATCAGATGGTGAGAGACAATGTCGAGTCTGGTTTTCTCGCGTAAGAAAGACGGCACAGTGAGGATATGCATGGACCCTAAGGACCAACCGAGCAATAAAGCGTCACCACAAAACGCCAACGTTGGAGGAGATTACCCACAAGTTCGCACGCGCAACGCACTTTTAAAACCTAGACGCAAAGAATGGTTATTGGTCAGTGACACTAGACAGAGAGAACAGCCTGCTGACAACATGCAACAGTCCTTTTGGGAGGTACTGTTTCCTAAGGATGCCATTCGGGCTCGTCATGTCACAAGATGTATTCCAGCAAAGGATGGACATGATACTCGAGAACTGCCCCGGGACAGTGGGCATTGCGGATGATGTCGCCGTGTTGGGACGCAGTGAGGCGGAACATGACGCGAACCTACACAACTTGATGAAGGTGTTACGCGAGCATGGCTTGGTGTATAACAGCAAGAAGTGTTTTGTTAAATCCAGACCCGAAGAAGGTGGAGTACATACAGATGATCCCTATCCCTGCAAACAAAACGGAGCTACACGAATTCTTGGGTATGGTAACCTACATGGGCTCATTTGTACAAAACAAGAAGAAACAACTGAAAGGAAAAGTATTGGAAGCCTGCATTGTACCAGCCTGTATATATGGGTTGGGAACACTGCCACTGACAGGGAGACAGGAGGAGAAACTACAGGTAGCAGAAAACTACTGGGTCAGAAGAATATGTAGAGTAACGCGAGAGGATAGGAGGAAGATGAAGGAATTGAGAGAGGAGATTTGAATGAAAAAAACAGGAAATTAGCCGGTAACAGAATTAGATGGGCGGGACATGTACATAGGATGGGTGAAGACAGACTGGCGAAAAGAGCTTGGAAAGTACAAGAGAGTGGCAGACGAAGGAGAGGAAGACCAAGGCTGAGATGGAATGACAACATAAAACGAGATCTGGGAAGGGCTGGTGTGACCAGCCTCGAATGGATGGTCATTGCGAACGAGGGAGAGAGGTGGAAAGAACTGATAAGAAAAGTAGAAGAATCTACCAACTGACGTGGACCACACCCCGCAAGAGAGCAAGAGGAAGAAGAAGAAAGAAGCATGGCAGATACTGATCTCTTTCACTTCGACAACAAAGTGTACCTATTAGTAGCAGACCACTACTCGAAATTCCGTTCATCTGGAAATTGCCAACGCCGAGTACCAGCCATGCAGTAGTGACGGCAACAGCGGGCATGTTCTCAGAGCATGGCACCCCAGAGAAAGTCATGAGTGATAACGGACGACATTATGATTGTGCAAACTACTGAAACTTAGCAGAGTCATGGGGATTTGAACACGTTACAAGTTCCCCACACTACTCACAGTCAAACGGATTTGTCGAGAGGAGTATCCAGACGGTTAAACGCACTCTGATGAAGGCGAAGGAAAGTAATATGGATCCAAACAAGGCGATGTTATGTTTACTATCTACCCATCTTGACCACCATCTACCGTCATCGAGCGAAGTGCCGTGCGCACGGAAGCTGAAGGGAGATCGACCCATCCAGATTCGCAACCCATTGACGCGTCGAGATGAGATCCAGAACAAACGAAAGGAGCGCCAGGATACCCAGAAAGCGCACCACAAGACGCATGCGCACTTAATGCCATTGATGGCAGGACAACCGATACCTATACATGATCATGTGTCTGGTCGATGGAACGAGGCAATCGTGAAGGCAAGGTGTGAAGAACTACGTTCGTATCTGGTCGAGTCGCAAAACGGTAACATCCTTAGGCGCAACCGCAGGCAGACACAAGAGACGCCACCTGCGAGAAGACAAATACGGTTCGTTGACGAGCTACCCACGGCTGCAGGCGGAGACGACACGTCGCATGCACTGCCAGCGTACCAGCAACTGACTGCACCGCAGCAGCTAACTGGTCATGCAAGCGCGAGAAGAGTTGCAACCGACGAAACCAAAGAGACGAACGCAGAACGCTTACCGCACGCGGTCAGGCAGAACTGTGTTGAAGCCTCACATACTTGATCTATAAGTCCTGGCAACAGGCGTTGATCAGTGTTCTACGGACTGTGTTATATTGATACAGACTGTGTTATATTAGCTACCTAGATCATTAGTCGTAGTTGTTCTTTCTCGTTCTTATAATTTTATGTTGAATAACTTATAGAAATTTATTGGAAAAAGGGGGGTGTAGTGTATGGTGCCATATCGCTGGAGGATGTCTACCGGTGTGTTGGCACTTGGTTGTGACGCGGTCTTTGAGGATGTAGCAAGCACGTCATGTACTTGTGTGAGCATGACGCTTCGTATTACCAATAAACTACTTCACCTCAGCAAGTCGTCGATATATCACACAGCTCAGTAAAATTGCAAGGTCTTCCGCGTATATGTACTTCTTCGGAGTTGTATTCTGATAAAGTGATACATGTTTACTTTCATACGATGAGGTAACACGAAGGTTAAATTAATTAGATACCCTGATTATGGGTAACCAATCACATTCTTCTATGCAGCAATTGGTGGCAGCACATCACGGAGCCTGGTAAACCAACCTAGTCTAGACATTCTTCCTTTCGGGGACCACCTGTCGTCCCTGCTGCGCATGGGCGTGCAGGGAAATGTGGGACAAGAAGAGCGCGTGCAGAGCGAGTTTTTTTTTCTCAGTTTTTGAGATTAATTAAACACCCGATATGCATAATGCTAATAAATCATATGCCCGGTGTGGAATAAAACGATTATGCATTATAGGTAATACATTTAACGGTATGAAAGTTGTTTTTTCTCAAAAAATACATTCATTTTAATGATTTCATTAACTGTTGGCTGTCACAATTTAAATGTTTGTTTTTAGTGATGCCTCACAAAACATTTTCACATACATTATTTGTAAGACAGAAGGAGCGAAATATCGAAAGCCGTGTGAACAAGTACAAATACCCATGATGCTTTGTGCAGAGCCGACGTCAGCTGCACCCCGAACAAAAGAAAATAACAACATCGAACGAGTAAACAGTTATCCTACGGTCACTGTGACATCGCATTATATAAAGTCATTACTCATAATACCATTGTATAAAAATAATACTGTTGCCATAAATATGATATATCCAACTATTTCGTTTATCACTCATGACATCGGTATGTATCTATATTGTTGTTAAAAAAATCGATGACCCGTTCAGTAACTGCATTATTCGTGGTGGAACAAAGAAACAGGGTTGATTTTTACCATCTTATGAATATACAAATGTATGCTCAACAAAACAATGTACACAAATATGATTACATGTGACACACAACTGACTTGTGTAGCGGCAGACCACATGCCACACGGCGTATATGGTTTGTGTCTACCATATTTTCTACAGAAACCAGAAAGCAAAGTCGAATAAACTACGGTGAAAATGAAGCTGTTAGAAGTTGTTAACATTGTATAAACTATAAACGTGCTAAATTCTGACTATATGGAGGCGACAGAATGTGGGGAGTGTTAAGCTATTGACCGTTAATCAGTATCAATATAACTTGTAGATGTAACATATTCATAACAATAAATCTTATGTCGCATTTACTGTGACAATACCGTTACCAGATATTGCTTCAAACAAGCAGCTGTATATAATGATATAGCTAGAATTATTAAAACCAGCCAAATGTATTTCTAACTGAACACTTAATCTGTGATTGATAATATTTTGTTAGAACCTTCACAACAACAAATGCATATATGAAATGAATGTATTTCGTCGTCTTAAAGACATAAATCTGTGTAAAGGATAGTCATTTGTCAAAGAACTCGTGTCATGTGCGATCAATTGAGAACCGTTGTGTTTACTCAATGACGCACATTGCGCTTTCATAGATGGAGCCAGATTATGGCCAATGTTTCAGCTTAGCAACTCGCTAGCTCGGGGTTTCTAAAAGGTTTTGAACATGTTGTTATGATAAGCATTTCAGTATATCTTTTATAACTATGTGAACATACAAATAGAACTCTTCGCAGCCCAGGTGGCAACCTCAACTGTCGAGGATACTTCGAAACAACGTTGACAGTGAAGGACAAATCGTGTGTGTGTGACGTGTTTGTTATCGTAGGTCCGGTTGTTCAGCGCAACCTCCTAAGTCGGTCTGTCGCGACACAATTGAATCTCGTTGCACGCATTGATGCGTTGAATGAGGTCTTCGGAGAGATGGGCACCATGATAACCAAGCCGGTAAAGATCGTGCTTGACCCAGATGTACAACGTGGTGGCACCACGCAGAGTACCAATACCTCTACTACCAAAGGTAGAAGCTGAACTCGTTCGCATGGAGAGTGAAGGAGTAATCAGAAAGATCACTGAGCCAAGTGAATGGTGCGCGCCAATTGTGGTGGTTCCAAAGAAAGAGGGCGTGCGAATATGTGTCGATTTGCGGAACTTGAACAAGAATGTTAAGAGGGAACACTTCACAATTCCCACCATTAAAGACATGACGCATAAACTGCGCGAAGGCACAATCTTCAGTCGCATAGACGCCAGCAGTGGCTTCTGGCAAATACCTTTAGACGAGGAAAGCCAGAAGCTGACCACCTTCATTACGCCAGGGTGTGGTAGATACTGTTTTCAGAAACTCCCGTTTGGGATCTCATTAGCGCCTGAAATCTTTCAGCGCAAAATGCAGGAAATGTTGGAAGGCTTGGACGGTGTACTAGTGTACATGGACGATATACTGGTCTATGGTGCGACCATGGAAGAACACGACAAGAGACTTGACAGTGTTTTGAACAGGATCTCGGCGGCAGGGTTGAAACTGAATAGAAAGAAATGTGAATTCAGACAACGTGAGATGATCTTTCTGGGACATAAGATATCCAAGCATGGCATGCTGCCTGATAGTGCGACAATTGCCGCTATTGTCAAGATGCCTGTTCCAACATGCGTTACTGAACTGAGGAGATTCCTGGGAATGACAGATTACCTGGGCCGATATGCACCGAACCTCAGCACCGTGCTACATCCACTCAACGAACTACTAAAGATGGACACTGAGTGGAACTGGAGTGTTGCTCAGCAGCAAGCGTTTGACAAAAGCAAGGAACTGATTGCAGATGCTCCACGTCTGATGTTCTACGACCCAAAGAAGCCAACTACTGTTAGTGCCGATGGAAGCAGTTACGGCATTGGTGGTGTCCTGCTCCAGCAAACGGAAGATTTGCAGTGGAAGCCAGTCGCATTCTGTTCACGAACACTCACAGAGAGTGAGAAGCGTTATGCTCAGATCGAGAAGGAAAGCTTAGCAGTGGTCTGGGCTTGTGAGCGGTTTGACTGCTATCTGCGTGGACTACCAAGAGTGGTAGTGTTGACTGACCACAAACCACTGATACCGATCATCAACAATAAGGATCTTGACAGAAGCCCACTCAAATGCCAGCGATTGCTGATGCGGCTAATGAAGTACAGTGTGACAGCCAAACACAGAGCCGGAAAGACGCTCATTGTGGCAGACGCTCTTTCACGGGCTCCAGTCAACAAACACGGCCCAGAAGTTGCAAGCTTACAACCAGATGTAACGGAATATGTGGCTTCCGTCGAGAGTAGCTGGCCTGCTACAAATCGCAAACTGAAGGACATACGGAGAGCTACTGAAGAAGATGCAGAGCTCCAGCAGGTACTGAAATACATCCGAGACGGTTGGCCATCTAGCATCTCTGACAACGTTGCGTCATATGCTATCGCGAAAGAACAATTAAGTGTTCATGCTGGACTGATCGTGTTCGAGAATCGTATCGTGATGCCGCGATCGTTACGAGAAGACACGCTGAAGAAACTTCATGAAGGGCACCTAGGGTTGCAGAAATGCAGAGAACGTGCAAAGTTGGCAGTGTGGTGGCCCAATATCGGACAGCAACTATAGCAAATGATCATCAATTGCGAATACTGCCAGGAGAACAAGCCTAAGCAGAAGCACGAGCCTCTCATGCCAACTCAACTACCATTGCGGCCATGGCAAAAGGTAGCCTGTGACCTGTGTGATCTAGATGGAAAGAGTTATTTAATCATCGTTGATTATTACTCGCGGTATCTTGAGATCATACCACTCACAAGTATCACCAGTGCGATGGTGATCGGCAAACTGAAGATGACATTCGCACGATTTGGCATACCAGATGATTTGACCAGTGATAACGGAACACAGTTCAGCTCATA
The DNA here is from genome assembly GCA_020002185.1 of Paraescarpia echinospica. Lineage (NCBI taxonomy): Eukaryota > Metazoa > Annelida > Polychaeta > Sabellida > Siboglinidae > Paraescarpia > Paraescarpia echinospica. The sequence goes on along the minus strand of CM034538.1, from coordinate 20,736,505 downwards.
TGAGTTCAGCAGGTTCGGATGTGAGTACGGTTTCAAGCACATCACGACAAGTCCGCATTTTCCACAAGCAAATGGGGAAGCAGAGCGTGCTGTGAGAACCGCCAAATCCATACTCCGACAAGCCGACCCAGTGCTTGCCTTGATGGCATACAGAGCAACACCGGCGACAATGACAGGCGTGAGTTCAGCGCAGCTGCTCATGGGTAGACAGATTCAAACTAGACTGCCTACATTACCGGACAACCTGTCTCCAAATTGGCCAAGTGATGCCACTGTTCGTGAAAGAGATGTCCATTACAAGACGGTGAACAAGTCTAACTACGACAAACGAAAGGGTGCACAGCCTCTCAGCAACTTATCACCAGGACAGCGAGTCCGTTGGAAACGGCAACCCAACGAGAGAGGATGGAGATCGCAAGGTGTGATTAGCTCCAAAGCGGATGGACTAAGATCATATTATGTGCAAACGCCCCATGGACAATATCGACGTAACCGACGACACATAATGCCCATCCCGAACATCACGTCGGATACTAGTGTTACGAATGGTACAGCTGGTCAGACGGGCCGGACTCCATCAACAGTCGACTCGCCGGCTACACCAGATCGACAACTTGCTACACAAACAGATGCACCGTCATCTGACTGTGACAATCCAGGTGTGACTACACCAAACACTGACACACGTGACAGTCTACGTATGACCCGATCAAGACGTGTAGTTGTGACTCCAGTTCGTTACAGGCAGTCATAGACTCGTAATCTATTGAGAGACAGTTGTGTTGAACAGTTTGATAAACCTCTCATGTGTGTTTTGGTTTCAGCATAGTCTCTGTATATGTCTTCGCCTTAGAAGGGGAGATGTATCGAGATTGTAATTATATCGATTCGATTAGATACGCCTGGAGAAACTAGGTCAGTGGGACCAATCCGGCGTAGATCAACCGGCGAGATATTTGTAAGATTACTGAGATGTAAAACCCTAATAAAACCGAACCCAATCAACGCATAACAAGTGTCCGTTATGCTAGACATACACCTTATATGTGGTATTTCTTCTAATTAGCCCTAGCATTTGGTTACCCTATAAAGCAGCAATTCCACATTGCTCTGAAACTTTCAAGTCAGCACAAACTGTCACTCCTAAATCCTTTTCCTTTACTGTTTAGCCTAATATGGTATCCCCCGTTATGTATTCTTTGTCCACATTTCCATGTCCTATGTGAATGCATTTACATTTCCCAACACTGACCCCTGTGGCACTCCACTCAAAACTGGTTTCCAGTTTGAAATCTTCCCCCCTACTATTACTCTCTGTCTTCTGTCTGTCAACCATGTTTCTATCCAGCTGATCACACCATCCCCGATACCATGTGCTTTAAGTTTAAGCAACAATCTTTGATGTGGCACTTAAAAAATGCTCTCTGAAAAGCAATGTAGACAACAACATTCATTGGTGACCCATCGACTACCCACTTTGTAATTTCTTCAAAAAACAACAGATTGGTTAGACAAGACCTAGCCTTTAAGAATTCATTTATTAATTTGTGTTTTACAATGAATTTCACCATGTAGTCTCTTATAAGCGTTTCTAGTAATTTGCATAAAACTGACGTTAAACTAACTGGTCTACAATTATCTATCTTGCTCCTCGATCCCTTTTTAAATAATAGCATAATGTTTACTTCTTTCCATTATAATTGAACGATTCCCTCTTTAAGTGACAAGTTAAAGAATATAGCAAGTGGTGTATTTATTTGCTTTACAATTTCCTTAAGCAGTTTCGTTGGTATCCCGTCAACCCCAGGTGATTTGTTTTCTTTCATCTTATTAATTTTCTTTGACATAATTTCAGGAATAACAAACAACTGCCCTAAATTATTCGATTAACCCCTCAAATTTAGTAACTGGTACTGGCCGTGAACTGATATCTTCTGTAGTAAACACTGAGCTGAAATACTCATTCAGGGCCTCTGCCATCTGAAACCCATCAGATATTACGTTTCCTGTTCTGTTTTCAATGTGGTCCCACTTTATCTCGAACCTTCTGTTTACTCCTTCTATAAAGGTAGAAACTCTTGCTGTCATTTTTTATATATCATTCGTCAATTTTTGCTCAAAAATTCGTTTAGATTTTCTAATTTCAGCTGTAGCTATGTTAAGGACCTCTTTAGCTGCTGTAGTCTTCTGTATTTCCAGTGTCTCTATAAACTATCCACACATTATTTGTAAGCAATCTAACGTATAGTGTCCTTTGAAAGGTGTTTCTTCCTGAATGGATCGTTTCCCTTGCTTTTTCAGGGGAAGAAATTTTTCAATAATGCCCTCGATCTCTTTTTTCAAAACGGTCCAACATTTTGTTGCTGTCTTGTTCTTCATTAAGGTAGTCCAGTCTATGTGTGCTAAATATTTTCTCATCTGTTTATATTTGCCTTTGTTGAAGTTTCTCCTCCGTTGCTTCTTACCATTATTGCCTGAATGTACTTTTATTTTAAAATTGATCTGGTTATGATCACTAGATCCCAGAGGTTCATATACTTTCACATTATCAACTAATTCCTTCTGAGTAGAGAACACTAAATCCAACACATTCCCACCTCTGGTTGGTTCCAAAACATGTTAAGAAAGAAAACAGTCCTGTATTACAAGCAGAAACTGTTAGTCATCACCACCAGCATTCTCTGGTGATTTCCACTGAATATGTCCGTGATTAAAATCGCCCATTATAAAACATTCCCCTTTAGTCATCTCCTTTATAGCACTATGCAGTTTTACATCATCCTCTTGTCGTACGTTAGAACTACGATAAACTAGTCATGTTGTTAATGCTGACCTTCTGGTAACTATGTTGCACCAAATAGCTCCTCGTAATCTGCTTCACTTTTCAGTCGTACTTCATATGTCTGCATAGATTCTTTAAATACACAATATAACCCCACCTCCCGTTCTCTCTTGTCTGTACTTTCTAAACATGACATAACCGGATACAGCTAGTTCAGCATCTATCATGCCTTCGTGTGCCCACGATTACGTGATGCCAATTACATATGGGTCAATATATGTTACCTACCATGCTTTCTAAATCCTTCTCTTAACTACTATGCTTCTGGCATTTTACGCATACACTTCTAAGTTCATTTTTTATAGATATTTGGTTAACCTTTCCTTGTATATTTGCTTGTCCCATCTCATTGAGGTGGCTCTACGTATCCCCCTGCGCATCTAGTTTAAATACTCAACTGTGTATATACCTTCATCTATGCACCTGATGAACGAACTCACTCCCTAGAACTGCTGCTCCTTTTCCTGTCCGATGAAGCTCATCACTCATAAACAGATCTTCCCTCCCTACAAAGCTTGCCCACATGTCTACAAATACGAATCCTTCCTCCATACACAACTTTTGTAACAGTGTGTTAATGGTCATTCTTTTACAATTATTGTATACTGTCCCCTCTCACCCATTTTCGGCAGTATACCCGATAAGACGATCTGTTTACCTTTCTTTTGCTGAACACTCTGTCTTCTTCCATCTGCTTTCTTCTCAGTGTGTTGTTTCACGGTCTTACCAACTGCATCTGTAGTATCTACCTCTTGATCACTTGTATCGCTTTCGCTTCTCTCCTCATTCTCTACAGTTTGACCACATGGTAATCTGTTCCCACTGGCCTGTTTATCTTTCCTCTGCCGAGCACTTTTCCTCAATCTCTCTGTCGACTTCTTCTTCTCTTGTTCCTTCTGTTTCACTGTCTCACCAACTATCTCCCCAGCATCCCTCACGACACCACCTGTCTCCAACTTTTCCACTGTCAAAGCACCTGATTTTCCTTCCTCGTTTGTGTTTCCCATCAACACCCCAACTATATCATTTAAATCATCTACTTCCTTCCTTAGGCTTTAAAACCCCGACATTCAAAATATATCAACTTAGCCTCAGCCCAAGTCTTATCGGAGCCGGACATCACAAAGCCAATCAAACTGCTACACGCGACACACACCAAATGTGTTTGAGAATTATCATTGACCAACATCTGACGATGACAAATCACGTGATTGCTGTGTTTGCTGCATGAAACTACCATCTGTACAGACTGTCATCAATACGGCACTATCTTACAGCTGAAGCCGCGAAAAGTGCGGTCAACGCACTGACTGGTCACCTCTCGCTTGGACTATTGCAACGCTCTCTTGCACAACTTACCGTCCCGTCATGCCAGACAGTTCGGTTGCAGCGAGTCCAGAACAATGCAGCCAGACTAGTAACATGCACCAGCAGACATGACCACATAACGCCAGTGTCAAAGGAACTACGTCAGCTGCTGGTTGCGAGTCGAATTGTATTCAAGGTGACGGTGGTGACTAACAAATATATTCATGGTTTGGCACCGTCTTATCTGGCAGAACTTGTGCAGCCACGAGAGCGTGATGGACGCCTACGTCAGAACCATGCGCCAACACTGCACCGAGGCATAACGAAGAAATGCATCGGCAACTCGGCACCGTGACTATGGAATGAACTACCAGTGGACATTCGTGCATCATATACACTGAATATGTTTAAGAAGTCTTTAAAGACTCATCTTTTTATTAGACAGTGTCTTAAAATTAGTATTTATAGTTTAATAATTAGTATTATATGTCTTAAAACCAGTATTTGGTTTTATTATATTAATATACATTTATTGTATTGCTTGTACAGCGCACCGATCCGGGATGCGAGAATTAGCGCTAAATAATAATAATAATTACAAACTTCTATAACGCCAAAATCCCCAGGAATCTGAGCCCAGAGGCGCAACATACAAGAATCAATGGGCAAACTCGTGGGACAGGGACAAACATGAGTCGTCATTAGAGCAAGGGACCGCCGAAGGTTAGGGTGGGAATGCAATTTCAAATAAATAAGTCTAGTTTTTTAAGGAAGGTATTTATAGTCTCAGATGATTTTAAAGCGATAGGGAGTTGATTCCAGATTCTGGGTGCAGCTACAGAAAAAGCACGTTTGCCGACATTAAGCTTGGTTTTCGGAAGAAAAAAATCGTTGTGAAACAGATGATCTGAGATTCCTGGGGATATTGAAAAAACGAAGGAGACTAAACAAATAGGATATGTGATAGTGGCTAATTTGAATTGTATTCGATATGTAACTGGAAGCCAATGCAACTGCCTAAGTAGGGGGCAGAGATGGTGAGAAACGAGGTGCTTTTAGTACTACATGTGCTAAACAATTCTTACACGCTGGAGTTTAGCTAAGTCCTTTCTAGCAATATCATTTAGGAGTGAGTTGCAGTAGTCAAAGCGACTGCTAATTAGATATACTGATATTGTTTTAGCAGTAGATAAAGACAAATAACGCCGAATTCGGCTGAAATCACGTATATGGTAGAAACAGGATTTACATACTTGAGAAATGTTCTGCTTAAAGCTGAAATCACTGTCAAAGATATCACCTAGATTACGAACACTATCTGATGGTAATGTATCATTACCAAGCAATTTATCTGGAAAGTAGTTAACAACCTTGTTTCGTTGTTGTTTTCTGCCAATAATAATTAGATCAGTTTTATCTGGATTTAGCTTCAATTTACTTGCTTCCATCCACAGCAAGATTTCAGTGAGACAGTCATTTAAAGTTGATAGAGATGTATGTGTATCAGTTGGTGAAAGAGATATATACACCTGTGTGTCGTCAGTATACAAATGATGATTTATAGTATGATTAGTTATGACTCGACTAAGGGATGTAGTGTATAAGCTAAACGGAACAGGGCCAAGGAGCGAACCTTGTGTGACACCAAATGGAAGATGTTTTGGACAAGACAGTGAGCCAGCTATGTTAATGCTTTGGTATCGGTCTGAAAAATATGAACTAAACCACTGAAGAGCCGTGCCAGATATACCAAAATGTATATTAAGGCGATGTAAAAGAATGTCGTGATCTGTTGTATCAAATGCAGCTGATAGATCTAGTAATTTTAATGAAATCGCTCATATGCAGATTGCATACATATTATTATTATTATTATTATTAAATGTCGCATTGCACGGCGCCATGGTAGCTAGAATTTACTTATATTTTTTCTGATATAGTCAACTATGTTTACACTACTCACTAAGTAGTCTTTAAGGAGACTGTTTACTGTGCAAAAATCTGCATATTCTAATAGTAGGAATGTTCGCAGCACGTTCATGGAACGTAACGCTTCAATAACGTTATTAGAACGTTATAAGGACGTTCTGACACACTGTTCACTGAACGTTCGAGGAACGTCACACTAATAATTTTATTAGAACGTTACTAGAACGTTCTGACAGATTGTTCGAAGAACGTTCATGGAACATAACGCTAATAACGTTATTAGAACGTTACTAGAATGTTCTGTCAGAGTGTTCGTAGAACGTTCGTGGACCTTAACGCTAATAACGTTATGAGAACGTTACTAGAATGTTCTGACACGATGTGCATGTCCCAGATAACAAAAACATGTTCCCAGAACGTTCCTACAACGTTATTCTTATGTTACGATAACGTTAGTCGTAACGTTCTGAGAACGTTTTTTTGAAAGTTTTCTTAACGTTCTATGAACGTTACTGTTATGTTATGATAATGTGAGTGGTAATGGTCTAAAAGCGTTTTTTTGTAAGTTTTTTAACGTTCCCAGACCATCCATAGGCGTGTCTAAAGGCCCTGGGGACCTTTGTAATGTTGCGTTCCCGTAGACCTTTAATTATGAATGGGCCCATGTGACCGTGCCCCCTAGACGCTTGGAAATGTGCCCCCGTTCATGGTACACTAAGCTGACACGATGGCGACACGACGGCGAAAAATTGTCAACATCCCCCCTCCCCCCGTTACCAATCGAGCCGAGACAGCAGAGAGAAGCGAAATATTTTCTACACCATTTGGTTCGGCCGTCAGGGGAGATTTGTGCCCCCACATACTATACCCTCTCTGGACACGCCCCTGTATACTATATATATATATATATATATATACTGTGTATCGTAGAGAAGGCCTAATGGTGAAAGAAATAAACTGTTTCGGTTTTTGTATCAGTAATTCTGTCTTCAACTTGTACATTTATACATATAATGATGGTAACCTCATGTTTATGGCTACGCAAGGTATATTATCATTAACGACCGTTACGATGACAGTGGATTTTTGTAGTAATTTTGAATAGAAAACAATTGGTAAATAACGTGAGCTCGTTGAGTTGTCAAGCTTATTTAACTTTAAGTCGCTTATCTGATTTGTTGTGAATGGATTAGTATCCGACGAGAGAGAGAGAGAGAGAGAGAGAGAGAGAGAGAGAGAGAGAGAGAGAGAGAGAGAGAGAGAGAGAGAGAGAGAGAGAGAGAGAGAGAGAGAGAGAGAATATATCATGTTATTATTATTGTTAAACATTATTTCGCTGACATATGCCCGTGCATAACTGCCAAAATGAAGCCAGTGAGTCGTGTTTTCAAGGAATTTAACAATAGCCGTTACTAGTCAATAATTATATAGGTGAACTCGGTGTATGTGTGATTAATAATGAGTAAAGGTGTACAATTAAGAGAGTATGGGCTATAATTATGGCGCTGTTAAAGTAACAGTATTGGCCACCTACACGCACGCAAACTAAATATGATAACATTTGCCTCGACTAAATCCCCCACGCTTTGAAACAGCTAGTGTATTTTTCTCAGTGCTGCCGTGACTAATCGAACAGCACTAACAATAATAATTGGGGTGCCGACAGACTGCATCGAAACAAACAAGTTAATTGAATTAAGACATACACTGAGAAGTAAGAGCATTGCATAAATAAATAATGCATTTTGTAGAGATTGTGTGAAAATAGCAGATGTAGTTGCACAGTCGTGTGTCACTAAAGGTTAGGTTACATCTTACTATAGTTTTACACCTTTCCGTGATTATTAAAATAAAATCGAACCACTGTGTCGCCTGCTGTATGGTCCGTATTTCTGGACGATATATTACACGTCTATACCTGGAAAGGTGTTGAATACAAAAAGCGGTGCCACTTCTGGCTTTTATTCCGGAGTTCAGCCACCAACTAGGACGAATAGACTGGCTTTTTTTCGTGGCATGTAATTTGCTCTGTGTGTATGATGCCTGGCATATTACCATATACTGGGCGAGCGAAACGGATAAGTGTCTACCTCACACATTGTGTGGGCGATTGTATCAGTGGCGTTCTAGTAATCACTGTGGGAAAAACGTCATAAGGACGTTATGCAGAGAGCTGTTCAGTTATCGTTACACCATATTCCGTATGAAGACATTGTCCGTTACATGCAGCTATACGTAACCTTCGTGCAGACATTGCTAGACAGTAACTCATGCCGCTTATGTTGTCTCTGTGGCCATGGCCAAATTTGGCGTAATCTCACCTCCAAGCACACATGGCTTCAACTCAGAACTCGGAATCAATTTATTTGACTTATAAATACGATACATATACAATGAATAACGTAAGCAATAGACAAGGTGGGGAGATTCCCATTAAGATATTTATATGATATCGCTAGCATAGGAGCCATCCCATAAATATAAACAACAACAAAATGTACATGACACAAATCAGAATAGCACATGACTTGTATTTACAGTTAATACTTACTCAATGTATCAACATACATACATAATATAGGACTGATTATATGTACTCGTGTACACATTGATGTACAGTGGTTAGGTATACATTTCAATACGTATTACGAATTACAAATAGAGTAATTATGAATACGACAACTGGATTCACAATTAAAAAAAGTGTTTGTGTGTGTTGAAAAAACATATAGACTGTGGGTGTAAATTGTATTAATGATAATAGTTGGTGTATTGTTAACTGTCTCTACTATGTTGTGTCTAATGCATATTTTGGCAAATTCATGCGTGAATCTGGACATGTACAGATTATTTCTTTCACGTGTGCAATGCTGATGAATTACGCAGGTCTGACACTGCACCATCCAGACATGGTACCATTTGTACAGGTACCGTTCTAACACAGCATCACTCGAATACAGTTGCCAGTCGTGTATTATATCAGCAAGAAAAGGGACGTTCTAATGTCATAAATAACCTGTTTGTTCTAACCGATTATGTCAACTTTGTTTCTAAACATTTAGTTTTTGACCGTGTACGAACCTTGTGCGGTGGCGGCGAGGTGTTCTCGATCCTGTACTTATCTCCGGGTGTCCTGTTTTGTCTTCGCGATCCCATCGTGTCCCCGGACCCTCCTCGCACCCGTATCGATGCGTTGGCAGGCGACGAGAGGCAGCGACGACAGCGAGACGTTGTTGACTCTTTTCTGGAGGCGAATGTCCTTCTCTGTTTCGTTTCATAGACTCCTCTTTTAACTTGTGTGACTTCGCGTAACACAGACAACGTCAATAGCGTACTTGCAAAAATACGCACGCCGGCTCCGAATGAACCAATCTGAGGATTCCACTATCCATAACAACGGAGAACGCAATCTTCGTATTTTGCCATGACCACGATACTACATTAGCATTGTAGGCAGTTCAGTAAAAAAAAGATGTCGACGCCACTGCCTACGCTAATCGCTGCTCGCTCTGTCACAGCCGTCAAGTTCAACGGGTTGATAGTGTAGCGACTGAGTGAGCTCTCTCCGTTCTTGTCGTGACCCGCGTCTCCTGTGTAAAGGCATTGTGCCGTGCGTGGTCACTAACTATACCGGCAAAGATTGGTATAGTCTAAGTCAGGTAAACATGTCATTTAATGTCCGGTGGACTACAATGCACACATCTTTGGTGGCCGAAGGAGTGAATTGCTTGACCGAACAAACGTCGCGGACCAGTGGAGCTGATCGATATATACGACTCGTATATTCTAGTGGAGGTGTATTGCCTGTACTATACCTCTGTGAGAAACGCACATGGTGACGAGTCATACTCTTCTACAAGGAACAGGTTATATTTATCGTATGGAAAAGCGTACTTGGGATAGCAACAATGACATTTGACGTAAAGAAAGATGGTGGCAATTACGAAGACAACAACAACAACTATAATAATAATGCCACTTACGTCTTAACACATACGACATGTGGATCCATCGCTGTCATCCGGGAGGTTTCAACCTCCACCCTGTGAACACTATTTACCGTTCTGCCATCAACAGAAGAAGGCCTTTTTCTCTTCCGCTGTCTTTTGAATAATAATCCTCATGACGATAAACAATAATAATAACAAATATATTGGTACTCATATTACTGTTATTTTTGTTATTGTTATTATTGCTATCAACGTCATAGTCATCATCATCGTCATCACCGTCGTCATCATAATCATTGCTCAGACATCAACATTACGAAAAACAGACTGTGAAACGTATCTCTCTCTCACACTGTATATCTGTGTCTGTATTTTGCAGTCTCTGTCTGTCTGTTTGTTTGTCAATCTGTATCTCTCTCCCTCCCTCCCTCCCTCCCTCCCTCTCTACTCGCTTCCTCCCTCCCTCCCTCCCTCGCCCCCTCCCTTCCTCCTTCCCCCCTCTCTCTCTCCCTCCCTCCTCCCCCCTCCTTCCTTCATTCCCTCCCTCCCTACCTCCCGCGGCCAAATTTCAAATGGTCTGGGGGCAGGTGCCTCCCATGCCTCCTGGATCCGCCTATGAAAGCGGTATATCTACTGCTTTGTTGTGCAATATCAATTGGAGCCTGTGAACATATATTAAAGGTTGTTAATTCGGTTTTTATCGTGTTGGTTGTTCTCCACGTCTCGGCTCCGAACGGTAGAACTGACTTCACATTGGAGTTAAACAGTCGGATCTGTGTATGTAATGACAGCACTTAGGAGCTCCAGATGTTCTTGAGCTGTAGAAATGCTACTCTCACATCGCCAATCCTTGCTTTGACATTTGCGCCTGTGTCGCCCTGTTTATCAATGACAATGCCCAGGTAGAGGCGAAGGCCTCTGCCTCTTCAAGTGCACTCCCTTCCAGTGATACTGGATCAGTGCTGGCTGTGTTACCCTTGAGGATCTCCCTGTCTACACTGTCGAATGCCTTTTCACAGTCGACGAAGCTGATGTAGAGCGAAGAGTTCCACTCCAAGGATTGCCCTACTATGATGCGCAGTGTTGCGACCTGATCCACGCGTGATCGGGACTGACGGAACCCGGCTTGCTAATCCGTTAGCAGTGGGTCGACTGTGTCTTCCATCCTTTCTAAGATGATCCTGTTAATGACTTTCTATTGCATTGACAGAAGTGTGATTTCTCTGTAGTTGGAACAGTTGTTGAGGTCTCCTTTCTTGGGAAGTTTTATGAGGTATCCTCTTTCCAGTCTGACGGCACCACTTCCTCATCCCAGATCCTTTCAAAGAGAGGGTATGGTAGTTCCACCAATGTGTCTACATCTGCCTCGGGTGCTTCTGTCGAAATTCGTCTGGTGATGTTGCTTTGTTGATATTCGGCTGCTTTATGCTTGTCCTGATTTCCTTCTTCGTATGTTTGTCACAGTTGATGGGTAGGTCATTTTCAGCTGGCTGGATGTCGGGGGGGGGTTCGGCGGGGCAAGCCTGTTCAGCTGTTTCTCGGTTACCTCCTTGCCTTTGACTGGTCTTTCTGGCTTGCTGTATTTGCCCGATAGTTTCCTGGTGGTGTCATACAGCTTTCTCATGTTTCCAGTGCCTACAACTTGCTCTGCCTCTTCTGCCAGGCTGTCAATGAAGTTGTGCTTGTCTGTTTTTACACTCTTCTTTACTTCTCTGTTGGCTTCTGTATGCTCTTCCTGTGCCTTTGCCGCTTCTTTGCAACTGTTGTTTACTGCTGTTTTCTTCCCCTTCAGCACCTATCCTGAGCGAGGTTTCTGCTGATATCAATTATCCACGCTGCTGTTTCCTGAGGCCAATCACTTCTTGGCAAGTTGATGTCAGTGTCTCTTTGATGTTCTGCCATCGGTTGTTCAGGTCGAATTATTCGTCTTGTAGCTCTTGTAGCACTTGGAGGTTGTTTGCAAGGTTCATTGTGTATTAATCTCTTATCTGCGGATCTTTCAGGAGGTCGACGTTGTATTTCCGTCTCTTTGTTGTTGTCTCCACCCAACGTTTCTTCAGTTTAAGTTTTAGTCTAGCAACCACCAGGTGGTGGTCGGATGCAACGTCAGTTCCCATCATCACTTCCACATCTTGAAGCGACCTCCTGAATATCTTACCTCAGATATAATTTACTTGGTTTTCTGTCACGTGGTTTGCTGACACCCATATAGCCTTGTGTATCCTTCATGTGTGGAAAAATGCTGTCCTCGATGACAATCTTGTTCAGAGCACATGTGTCCACGAATCTCTTTCCATTCTCGTTCCTCTCTCCAACCCCATGGGTTCCCATCACTGTTTCCTATCCCCTTCTGTCCATTCCAATCTTCACATTGAAATCTCCCATGATAATGTTGACATCTTTCTGTAGGCACTTGTCGAGGACGCTTTGTAGTCTGTTTACTTGTCCTTGGTTTCTTTGTAGTCTGTTTACTTGTCCTTGGTTTCTTTTTAGTCTGTTTACTTGTCCTTGGTTGCTTTGTAGTCTGTTTACTTGTCCTTGGTTTCTTTGTAGTCTGTTTACTTGTCCTTGGTTTCTTCATCACTGCCGTTCGTTGGTGCGTAGCACTGGATGACATTTATCTTGGTTTTCTTTTTCTTTGTTCTGAACGATGCTCTGGTGATTCTTGGCCCGTGAGCTTCCCATCCTGTCAGAGCCCTCTGTGCCAATATTGATAGCATGAGTGCTACCCCTTCAGAGTGAGGGGCATTATCTTCTTCATGTCCCGAGAAGAGCAGCATATCTCCAGACAGCAGTAAATAGTCTTCTCTGTCCGGACTGTGTCCATTTTGACTCTCATTCCCAGCAGTGCAAGGTTGTAGTTCTTCATTTCTGCTGCCACCTGCGCAGTCTTTCCTGTCTGGTACATGGTCCGCACCACGATCCATGTTCCCAAGCTTGTGTTCCGGGTTGAAAGAAAGGGTGCTCGGATTGTAGCTTCCGTGGACTCCTGCCTTTCACCACGCGGCGTCATAGTTCTTGGAGACAATTCCTCTTCCAGACATATGTTCTCTGTAAGTTCTCTTGTCGACGTTTCTGTAGCATGAACTGTTTTACGAGGTGGGGGTGCGATCTCCACACTCCACCTTCCTCCTTTCTCATCCGGGCTTGGGACCGGCGGAATTATAAAGGTCCTACCTCCCTTTAAATGCGCACACCAAAGTATGAGTATGCCTATTTTCTGATTTAAAATGACGGTGCGCAGAACAAACCAATTGAGCAGCTTGGATGTGTTTTCAGCGGGCCGTGCTTACACTAAATACAATTTTTTTATTAAGGAAATAAATTGAAGGCCAAAGTGTACCACATCACGAAGCCATTGTCACTGATCTCCAGGTAAACGTCCCCCACTCGTACCCCGCATACTCCCCATATGTTCATTGGCCATTCTCTCAATATTGCACCAATTCTTGACCTCTATACCGATCACTGCAAATGCAAAATGCGTCTTCTCCGAGGTGCCATCCTCGCAAGCCAGGACTGTTTGCCATGCAAAACTAGCCCTGGCTGATCCTCTACGCGAAGAGCGGAAGTTAGCCGAGTCAAACTAGTAATTGACTACGCCAGTCGCGACTGCATCACCCGTGAGAAAATATAATAATGACCCGTCCGCCTATTAGCACGAGCAGCTGAGCGGTATTGTGTATTCGAATAATTGCTTCTACCTCCTAAACATTGCATGTAACACGAGCCACGGTTGGTTGAAATTAGTTTTATTATGAACACCTGACCTGCCGACATCCACTGATCTAGTGGGCGATTTTATAGGCTGAGCTTAAGTTCAGAGTTTCGCAAAGTGATCAGCCATGGGGTTCTGCTGGCTGGCACTGACGTAATCAGCAGCAGCGACCCCTGGCGCGCGAGGATGCGAGGTGCCAAAGTCCACTCACCTCCCTGACCTCTGATCTACCAATTGGCGATGTATTTCAGAAAACACAACACAACTTTTATCTAATTATTTACTACGTGGGTTTGGCATGCTGTTTTTCTAATCCTAAGAAAGAATTAAGTGGTGATCAATTCTCCAGGTGGCGCCACCGTAATTGTGACAATTGATGTCCTTTGTTCATTGCTCCATATGTGGGTGTAATGCAATAATTATAGCAGTAACAATTAGACTAATTCACTGTAATTATAATTACTACATTGACACTACGTTGGAGATAGATTAATCGCAATCAAGTGTAGGGTCTAAGCATTGACAAATATTTGGGTAATTGTTCTCAGTTACCTAGCTTGGTCAAAAAGGCACTGATAACATTGTCAAAATAATTATTACAATCTGGCAATATAACCACGAAGCTGTAAATAATATTCAGACAATGTCTGGTTAATTAATGTAACTGTAATTATATGCACTCATTTTATCAGGAGGCATTCTTCCTAGTTTTTTTATTTAATAATTAAGGCCAAGTAAAAAAAGAAAATAGTTTCTCGTCCCCGCCCGCTTCCTTTTTAGCTGCCGCCTCTTTTTTTGCTATTTACTATTAAAAAAAATCGTTATTTTAAACGCTTTTCAGATCTGTGTATGCCTTCTATAGAGATTAAAATAGGAACGATATTGGTTTGTTGCGTGCCCCGTGCTCCAAGGACCGCATACTCAAGTCTGGAATCGAGGCTAATCACGTGCACGAAACTATAGCGCTTGCGCGACATGTCTGCTATTGTCGGCCATCTTTAGTCCGAATATGTCGGTGTTTGTTTGCTTGCGAATTCGTAGGTCCACCGCAATATTGAAACCGTGATATGCTAGGACGGTATTAAATGGCAAGCAGACATTCCTAGAGCTTTGTCACAATTTGCCACACGTCCACAGGGGAATTTGATGACGGAGAAGACATCAGTTCAACAGAATGCTGTCAAACGTCACAGGTCGGTACTCACCTCAAACTGCGTGGCAGCACGCGGCCATTTGCCGAAATGCCCTGGCAACTGGCCGCGTTGCCTCGGAAATTAAGCTATTGTTCACGGTCTGGTCGTGTTATATATTATGTGCCCCCTAAAAAGTATAAAAGTCCTCAATTTGATAAAATTCGAGGCCTGTCAGTAGATTTTGCATTGACTTCGCTCAAGTCTACACGGTGGCGCTACTAGTGTAAATAATCACCGGTTAGACCCGCCACAAATATGCCAAGATATTGAAGATTACTTAAAATGACAACTTTGTTAGCAACAGTGTATAAAAGTATTACTGAAGTAGTTTAAATATGGCATGACATGCTGATTTGTGCGGTTTATTAAATTATGGTGACTGTCTAACAAGGCTGTTACTAGTGACACCATGCGGAGTTGTACGAATTTTTTTGTCTGTTTTAGTTTGTAATTTTCGAATGTTTCATGGAAATAAGTAACATTTTGAAATGCAAGTGCACTTTTCGTAAAATACAGCAATACGTTGCATAGCTTAAACGAAATATTTGAAATGTAGCCAGAGAGATATTGTGGATTGCAACTCCTTGGAAATCGTTCCATGATAGCCTACTGCTCGGGCACAAATATTAAAAACGTTTCAATGTAGGCCTACTCACCCTTTTCTTGCTTGATCATTTGTGTTGTTTTGTTCAAAATAACCTCAGCCAATTAAGATTTGTCAATTGTCAAATGGTTTTTGGAAAAGGTTGTAGTTTTAAGGTCTCATTTCTTTTATTTTGTCTTCAGGTAAAAGTGAACATTGGTAGAAGTAAGGACAAGTTGGACGTGTCGGCAAACCCGAACGAGTGTCTAGCAGATATTGTGTCTATTACCTCGTCAGTGATATAATTGCAATACATGTCACACCCAAAAATTGAATAATTGGAATGATTCATTATTTACAAATGAATATATATGTTCATCACAACAAAGCTTTATGACAACGCATACAACTTTGCATCAAAGATGGTATGACTCTGCCCTCCAACATGTCATGGTTGAAATATTTATGTTGTGATTGGTTGTTTAACCACATAGGTTATAAACACCCAATCAATTGTAACAGAGAGATAAGTAGGCAAACCATGCCTACCACAATAAGGTAAGACGGAAACTGCTTTATTTATTGTGAACTGGCCAATTGAAATTTTTCTCCACTTTCAATTTTTATAAGTGTGAAGGATGTCTGAAATGGAGTGTCCTCTATGCTGCCCGCGTTCTCAAACCAGAAGAGAAATAAGAACTGGAGAGGAACTTAGAGGTGATGTTACACTCATGTGGCGCATGCTTCAAAGACGTCAATGATCCTGGAGAAGGGAACACATTTGACATAGTGAAGGTCAACGACAAATTAACATGTAAAATGTCCATTGAGGCGTCGTACTATGTAACATAGCGTTACAACATCGGTTGGCCATTATCCTCTTTGTGAGGAATGTGAGGTGAAATGCAGTGGCCAAGAAGAAAGTGACTAGATCCTTCGCACCTCGGCAACCTGCAAGCAAATGATGTGCATGTGTACGTTTGGCAATGGATGGTTGTTTTTACAGACATGCCACATTTTGTGTTCTGAAATGCATATTTTAACTTGAAACTGTAGTATTTTTGTATTGGTTAACATGCTTGTTCCGAGCGAGTGTCGCCATTTACCAGGCTACTAAATATACCTACATTAATTAACATTTGCTTACATTTTGTAGCAAATCCGTATTAAAACTGGATATTGCCGTATTTTTAAAAATCCATAATGTATGCGGGAAATCCGTACAGTGTGGCACCTTTTAAATACATTTAACATTGTGTTTTGTTTATTTAATCAATTTAAATTGTATTCGGTGTAACATAGGATATATAGATTCCACATAATTGTTTCTGTTTATTTGTCAATCCAGCTAAAATAATAGTAATTATAGTAACATACATCACAGCCCTGGTATGTTCCACGTTACATCGGACAAGCAACAGTGTCTTTAAATCAGTAACACTTAACATCTACGACATTGCGGCCATCTTTAAAAAATAACAAAATATTGACAAATAGTAAATAATAAGGACCTCCCGCCTCCTTTTGAGAAAAAAATCCGGACGAGAAACTATTTTATTTTTTTACTTGGCCTAATATAACATTCTTAAGACTACGCTATGTTGAAGGTATGCTGCCTGCCAAACTATTTAATAAGCCCGTAACAACGTTCGCAATTTGAAGGCACAACCCCGGAGCATGTTCAAATAGTAAACAAAACATCCAGTTTCAAAACTAGCTTCCTTTAAATTACCATTCTGGAGCATTTTACTGTTTTCTTTTACAAGAAGTAAACATATTTGGTAGACAAATGTCACACGCATGATAGTGACGTACAGAATACGTCAGTTAAGCTGTATAGAAGGTTGATTTGTATAAATGATCGTAATTTCGGACAAAGCAACTCTTTTGTGATATGGTGGTTGGCTCTGAAAAGAGCCGTTATGGTTTATCAGCCACGGTGTCTAGCGCGTGCTAGTGTATTTGGGGACGGCCTTCGTTCACTCGCTGATGGCATGCTTAGCGAGCTCGCCGGGCAGCAGCAGACGAACGGAGGTCTGGATATCGCGACTTCTGATCGTCGAACGCTTGTTGTAGTGAGCGAGACGGGAACACTCGTTGGCAATGCGCTCGAAGATATCGTTGACAAACGAATTCAGGATGCTCATCGCCTTACTCGAAATGCCAGTGTCTGGATGTACCTGCTTCAGAACCTTGTAGATGTAGATTCCGTAACTCTCCTTCCTTCGTTTCTTGCGTTTCCTGTCACCAGTACGAGATGTTTTAGTTTGGATGGCATCCTTCTTAGAACCCTTCGATGATACTTTCGGGGACATAATCAAATCGTTGTAATAGTACTCACACACTTCAAGTTGGTAAACCGAATTACTCAACTTTTATACTGCACGCCAAAAACTGCAGTGGTCGTTACGGTCACGTGGGCGATCCGAAAGCGCGTTGATGGAGCGCGTTGTAAATTAGTTTGGTACATGACGCTATTACACAAAACGAATCTTATTTGTATTCAATGTGCATTGCGATCATATTTGTTCAACAATCATGTCTGCCAAGGCGAAGGGATATAGTAGGATTATTTCAACCCTAGAAATAAATGTATTAAAAGAGTACTACTTATTTTAATGGCGATACAAATGCAGAGTTCGATCGCTCTTTGAATGAATCTGGTAACATCCTACTGCCACCCATCGCCGAGTTATTGAGAATCTGGCATTGTTTTTCAAAAGACAGTACTAGTAGTTTTGGGCAGTACCTGTACTAGTCTAATGTTTCTTTTAAAAATAACTAATTGAACATTAAAACATATTTTTTAGATACAGAACTTTTCCTCAGTCGATTTCTAGAAAAAGAAATTGAACAAACATTTTAAGTCATACAGGATTTTTGTGTGGAAAACTTAAAAATTATGTTCCTTTATGTTGCGTAGACCTGTCACACCTTATTTTTTTTTTAAAGGAAGGAGAATATGAAAAAAATATGCTATACAGAGCTTGACCCATTTGCAATTCACAGAGCCAAAATCCTTAATCAGCGAGTTGCAGTTAATGAGTAACAAAGCATTAATTAATTCCGTCCCTCAAAATGTTGTGTTTGTTACATTGTGAATGGCGGATATTTTTCTGGAAACAAAGGTTTGGGTAAAAAAGTTCAATATATTTTTGTATTCAGTAAGACCCCATCTATACTTTGGGCAGAATAAATTGCACTATTTGCATAAATTAAAAAATAATCTATTTATCTACCATGTCTGGCCTTAAGGGCTCAGCACACTGTCAGTTTTCCAATTGGCGACCATGTTAATGTTTTGTGTGATTATAAGAAAACGTGACCTATAAAGTTTCTTAAACTTCCCACCTGCTGTTATTATCATCTCATTGACATGCTGGTCGATTTTAGTCAAAATCTAATATCTCTAGCTCTTGCCAAATGCCTGTATGTATGACACCCGTCAATATTTACAAATGCATGCAGGCAGTAATCCGGCTAAAGTGTCAACTAGCCAAATTGCTGCCAGATACCCTTCCGCTTAGTAAAATCAGCTAAAAAGACACCATTTTACTGTCAACAGCTGCTACAATCACATCTAGAAATCTGACTACTCAAATGCACTTATGTCAGAGCAAGTGAACATTGTAAAAAATCATTTCTCAAAAATATAATGCACTTTTTTTCGTCTGTAATCAAGCAGGAAGTTCAACAGTGTGCTGACCCCTTAAAACAAGATACAAGCAGATGCCTACTTCTGGAAAGGTTCCACCATTGTAATTTGTATTGTTCCAAAGTTCATAATTTTGCCAACAATAATAATTATATTATTGCACAGTTGGCTGGTAATCTACTAATAATAGGCTACATGCATTGCAGTTGTTTTGTTAATGTAATTTTATCATGCAGATGGCAACCCAAACTATTCCAGTTAACCTGTAAAAACAAAAAATTATTTAGATCTCAGAAAATTGTACAGGGATGGCTAGATTTTAGTTTTGAAATATCTTGCAGGACAACAGTTCCTTTTCTAAACTTGGCAGTCCCAGAGAGCATGCTGATATCCCTGAACCCATAGCTTATAACTAGAAACTGTCAGTGTCTTAGCCATTTTTGAAATATTTTAAAAATATTTTCCTTTGATCATGATCTTGATTTGCTGATATTTTTCTGCCTGCCTACAATCATCCCTTTAAATGCTGATATTAAATTACACTCATTTGGTTTGTGGATTTATTTGAGCACTAATCCCATGTCTTGAATGTTTTTCTGGTGAGGTGTAGTATTAGACAATTATTTACAGGAGTGTTTCTGCAATTTGTGTTCTGTGTAGTGGCAGGAAAAATAGCACTTTTCTTGAATTTGTTTTAATTTACATGATATTCAGATATAATATACGTATGTGACCTCTTCAACAATTTACACCTCTAGATTAGATGATTTGAGTACCAAAAAAAACATGAAAAATGGTGAGCAGCAAAGATTAAGCGATTATATCTATCATAACAAGTATGTGGGGATTCCAAGTTCCAGTGATTGTATTCAAGGCGCCTGTTCCAAGCAAACACAAGTGGATAGGAGTTAACTGTTTTGAAAATAATGATGGCTTGAAAGTCAGATTATGCCCACCCATGCATGAGATTTATTTAGCCCACTAGATCTCATAAGAGTGGATCCCCTAGTTGTTCCACCTTATCAGATCATCAATAATAGCATTTGAAAGTAAAACATGAGATACTTGAGAATTACCACAAACAGGACAAGTCATAACTTTGTGAGTGATTAAGCTTTGTGAAATCAAACTGAAATTCATGTAGTCAGATTTTCAGTTATACTATGTTAAACTTTAAGTAACTTTCATCAGTTTGTAATTTTTTAAAGAAAAATTATTTAGATCATATAAACCAACAGCCCAATCAAGTACAGTTAAAAATAAAGATCAGTTTTATTTATCTTGTCGTTTACGTCGCGTCTGACACAATTACTGCCGAGCCAGTCAAACAGGGCTTTTGGTCGTCCAGAGTAGAGTCTATGGAACTCAGTGCCTCATGAGAGGTATGCTGAGTTAGTTGTGAGGTGTTAAAACAGACCCATACAGTTAAGTAATTTTCTAAGAGTTAAAACCAATTTGGGTGGAAATTTTCCAACAGGATTTTGAAAAAGGGACACTATTTTGCAATGTCAGTAATCTGGCACTATCGTTCAATAATTTCGATAGAAAACCTAATACTTATATTTTTGTTTGGTCAGTATCATCACCATACACCTCTAGAAGCAAAAAATAATTACCATTGACATTGTAAATTTTTTTGTTGGACAGATTTAAAATTGTGACAGATGCGACATAAAAATGTGAATGGCCTATTTCATCATCCTACATAATAAACACCAGGTAATAAGTTATCTTCTACTTATATAAATATCGCTTTGATACATTTTCAATCTTATATATACATATACAATATTATATAGGAACAACATTACTTTTGGAATGAACATTTTTCACTCCCAGTTTGTACACAACTGTTTCCTTTTTCGCGACTTCGCATTATTAAATAAAATAAATTTATTTTGCAACAACATAATAGTATACATACACAAAACAATCATTTAAACAAATTAAGTTGTGTTGCACGGTGTCATATGCCGTCTTATGTGACCCCATAAACATATATTTCGAAATATATTTACACATGATATGCATACGATGATTATCACGA
Organism: Paraescarpia echinospica; assembly: GCA_020002185.1. Classification (NCBI taxonomy): domain Eukaryota; kingdom Metazoa; phylum Annelida; class Polychaeta; order Sabellida; family Siboglinidae; genus Paraescarpia; species Paraescarpia echinospica. The sequence continues at coordinate 20,715,280 of CM034538.1, read as the reverse complement.
GTGTATGATATCTTCTGTATGACAACGGACTGGGGATGCTATGGATAATTATTGTGCCGGTGTCTAGTTCATGTTGGCAACAGCCAAGTTACGATGTTTGTTACCTGGCACGAATTTTACAGTTGTGATTTATTATATACCCCGAGCACTGCCGGACCATTCTATAGTGTCATATATGTTAAAATAAAACCTGCCTTACACAAGACGCAACCAATTACTTTGTGCCATCGGTAAATCTTGTACCAAACACAATTATGTTGGGCGCAGTTGCTTGATATGCAGTTTGCGCAGATTTAGCAAATGGGTCCAACACGATTGACTCATGAGTGATTGACAATAACGTATCACGGACACTGCTTTGGTTAACATAATGACATGTCCTTGTTTGTGTTACTCATAATCCCTATACCAGTCCACATGGTGACAGCGTTTTCTGTCCGTTTAAATATTATAATCAGTCAAAGCTCCTCGAACAAATCTGCTTATTTAGTTTTATATTATGCACCAGAGGCGCCACGAGTAGTTTCTGTTTACTTACACCGCATTGAGCCTCTGAACGATTCCGGAACGGATTTTTAAAATCATCTACCATTCATTGTACGCTTCGCCTGGGACTTATATTTTACACATAGCTAAATATTGATATAGTATGACATGTCCTTAAATATGAAGGCATAATATCTATATTAATGTATATTTATATGCGATGGAACGTCGATGGAACGTCGCGGGGTACTTTTGCTTCGCATGAGACTGATACTTCGCACATAGTTAACTATTGATATAATATAACATGTCCATAAATATAAAGTCATAATATCTACAATAATGTATATTCATGTGCGATGGAACGTCGCGGAACGTCGATCGAAGATGGAATTAAGATGGCGGACGATGACAGCTTTGTTTTGGCTGTTCCATCTATTGAACACACAGATCTATTGAACACACTGTTGTGTGTGTGTGTGGTACGTGTGTGTTTGCATGTTTGTAAAGTCATACCAGTAGTACATATCTGCTGACTATATTTACTATATATATACATATATATATATAATATATATATAATATACATTTTAAAACAAACAACAACAACTGTGTAACATTTTAAATATTTATTATGAAAAACCAATATACAATTCAAAAGTCTGAAACCGTTAATCTTTCCAGCTCACAACTTTCCTCCACAGCCAAATGTGATGAACTGGAACACAGATATTGCATTTTTAGCACATTAGCGCTGGATATTCACTTACACACATTATTATTCACATTAGTACATTCGCTAACCATACTGACATCAAATCATTATGCCCGTTACACATCACACGTGTACATTGTGGACACGACCATTTCTGTGGGAGAACAACAGGGTCCTCTAATCCAACACAGACCTTGTGATGCCAGGTGTCACAGATATCACAACAAACCATGTCAGCATACAGGTTGGGAAGACCACAGTGGCATAGAACTTGTATTACATATGATGTAGTCTTTGTTTCTGTTGGAACCTTCTTATCTCTGTGGGGGAAAATAGAGAAATTACCACTGCTGAAACAACTGATTAGATGACTCCGCAAATCATTTTGTTTGAATTCCCATGTCAGCTTTTCTTCTGGAACATTATCAAAATCACCCTGGCAGAATTCAAACATGTTGGCGATGGCGTACAGGCCGCAGTCAGATCCTATTACCTGTGTGCTGAGAGAAGGAACTAGTATCACCAGCTGCCCATCAGTAGATCCATAGATCTGGGCCAGCTGTATCTGAAGTGAGGCTGATAACTCTGTGTAACCTGAAAAAAGACTATCAAGCAAAAGCACACGACTGTCTCCGGCTCTCTGAAATGAAGTAACCCAGTGAGAATGTCCAGTGTAGTGGACCTGGACAGAAGGTGCTGCAGTACGCTGAAAGAATTTCTTGGGTATCTCCCAGTGCTGTCTCTTGTCACTGAACTGTGGAGCAAAGGTACAATGTTGCATGCCATTTATTGCGGGGAACTGTTCACGCATCATATCATGTGCTGCATTGATTACTATACCATCCAATCATTTCCCACTCTGAATAGTGTATTTATCTTGAAATGACAGATGACGTGTGGGAATCCAAAACCTGCGTTGATTGTTAGTCTGCTCAGTATCTGATTTATCACTGCTAGCCTGATTAATCTGACAATGAACATCTATAATATCTGCATCATGCTCATCATCTATCAATTTCTTTGGCTTCCTAAGATATATATATATAAGCCTCTTTCTTCCCCGTGCAATCTTCTTACCCATCATGTTAACTGGAGTTAGTGTATGTATGATATGTGGGGGAGAGGCGTCAAGATCACTAAGCAAACCTTTTGTTACTGTGTCAAATGTTACATGAAGCGTTGATTTGTTACATGCACGACGGGGAGTTGAACATTTCACGGGGATGACTGGCGTGTCTGGCTGATCTGCTAAACTGACATCTTGTGGACCATTTTGTTCTACTATAGACCTGTCAAGTCCAACAACTTACTGGAATCGGGAGCAGGATTTACCTCATAATCATTGGTCCTAGGCTTCTTTAGACCCCCCTTCTTATCTATCCGTTTCCTGCTGTTTCGTTTAAGCTGCGAAAGGTTTAGCATTCTTTTTTCATGTGTTGTTGACAATCCAATGCTTATTCTCGCTGCTAGAATGTGGTAGCAGGTACCGGTGGAATGACACCGACACTTTTCCTTTGGGAATAGCGATACTGCATATTTATCCCCCCCGACTACCCTCTACCATAAATGCTCCCATCTCTAATACATGTCTTATCCTGCCTTCCCGCACAACTGCATCTGCCAAGGCTCTCTGTGATATGTTTCTCTGTTGTGCACTGCGTTCTTCACTTGGCGTATCATCCACCACAGTCAGATTAACCTCACTCACTTGTCTATGTACTTCATCATCCTTAGTAGTCTCTTCCTGTGCACTGTCTGTGGTCATTTGCTTAATCCTGTTAACTATTTCCTGTGGCTGACAAACATTCTTAGGCATAATAATTTCTTCAAGATCACAAACACATGACTTGTACCTCTCTGAAAGAGTGTAGTTACCTACACTTGCAAAACCCCGTCTAATCTCAGCTGAAAACAGAGAACAATCACATCAACTGGGCTTCTTTCCACTGCAATAGGTCTTTAATCACACAGTTCATGTTCTCCGAGATGTTGTTGGTAATGCCAGAGTATGGATCATACAAGTCGAGGGGAGCCAACACAAACTTTGCAGAATGACGAATAATGCCTGGCTTCATCTCACTGTTGAAATAGACTACCATGGCCTCACTCCACGTAACTGACATTACCTCAAGTTTGTGATTCAGGTCATCCTCTCAATCACTCCTCAGAAGGCTCATGACATCTTGCTTGTAGACTGTGATGTCATCCTGACAAGCCCCGTGTTTCTTAAGCCAAAACTTAAGGTCACGGGTGATGTGGTTCCAGCAGTGTAGGACATGAGCCTGTGGGAATACCTTATGGAGAGCATTTGTGATGCCAACCTCTCGGTCTGTGACCACCTTGATTTCCTTCTTGCCAAGATTTGGAATCTGTTCCAGCAACTGCTCAAAGAAATGCTCATGAACTTTCTGAAACTTCCGGTCATGAATTAGAAAGGCAACTGGAATGACTGGTTCCTCGTTAAATACAGAGTGTCTGAAAACTAGAATAGAAACATAAAAATCTCCAAGTTTGAAGGTGGTGTCATATCCCAGCAATGTTCCCAATTTGGTGTCAAGCAGCTGGTTCAGCTCATCCATGATCTCTTCATTCCAACAACACAAGACAGATCAGGATACAAGTCAACCTTCCAAATGGTTTCTGGCAGATGGTAATGGTTTGAATAATCTGGATACGAGTATAAAAATAAAATAAATTATTATTACACATGGACTGTCAGAAACATCAGTTACACTTGGACTGTCATCTTCTCCATCAGTACATCCACCTACATCAGAAACCTCAGAAACATTAGAAACATCAGTTACACTCGGACTGTCATCTTCTCCGTCAGTACATCCACCTACATCAGAAACCTCAGAAACATTAGAAACATCAGTTACACTCGGACTGTCATCTTCTCCGTCAGTACACCTACATCAGAAACATCAGAAACATTAGAAACATCAGTTACACTTGGACTGTCATCTTCTCCATCAGTACATCCACCTACCTCAGAAACATTAGAAACATCAGTTACACTTGGACTGTCATCTTCTCCGCCAGTACATCCACCTACATCAGAAACCTCAGAAACATTAGAAACATCAGTTACACTCGGACTGTCATCTTCTCCGCCAGTACATCCACCTACATCAGAAACATTAGAAACATCAGTTACACTCGGACTGTCATCTTCTCCGTCAGTACATCCACCTACATCAGAAACCTCAGAAACATTAGAAACATCAGTTACACTCGGACTGTCATCTTCTCCGTCAGTACACCTACATCAGAAACATCAGAAACATTAGAAACATCAGTTACACTTGGACTGTCATCTTCTCCATCAGTACATCCACCTACCTCAGAAACATTAGAAACATCAGTTACACTTGGACTGTCATCTTCTCCGCCAGTACATCCACCTACATCAGAAACCTCAGAAACATTAGAAACATCAGTTACACTCGGACTGTCATCTTCTCCGCCAGTACATCCACCTACATCAGAAACATTAGAAACATCAGTTACACTCGGACTGTCATCTTCTCCGTCAGTACATCCACCTACATCAGAAACCTCAGAAACATTAGAAACATCAGTTACACTCGGACTGTCATCTTCTCCATCAGTACATCCACCTACATCAGAAACCTCAGAAACATTAGAAACATCAGTTACACTTGGACTGTCATCTTCTCCATCAGTACATCCACCTACATCAGAAACCTCAGAAACATTAGAAACATCAGTTACACTCGGACTGTCATCTTCTCCATTAGTACATCCACCTACATCAGAAACATTAGAAACATCAGTTACACTCGGACTGTCATCTTCTCCACCAGAACATCCACCTACATCAGAAACCTCAGAAACATTAGAAACATCAGTTATACTCGGATTGTCATCTTCTCCGTCAGTACATCCACCTACATCAGAAACCTCAGAAACATTAGAAACATCAGTTACACTTGGACTGTCATCTTCTCCATCAGTACATCCACCTACATCAGAAACATTAGAAACATCAGTTACACTCGGACTGTCATCTTCTCCGTCAGTACATCCACCTACATCAGAAACCTCAGAAACATTAGAAACATCAGTTACACTTGGACTGTCATCTTCTCCATCAGTACATCCACCTACATCAGAAACCTCAGAAACATTAGAAACATCAGTTACACTCGGACTGTCATCTTCTCCGTCAGTACATCCACCTACATCAGAAACCTCAGAAACATTAGAAACATCAGTTACACTCGGACTGTCATCTTCTTCGCCAGTACATCCACCTACATCAGAAACCTCAGAAACATTAGAAACATCAGTTACACTTGGACTGTCATCTTCTCCTTCAGTACATCCACCTACATCAGAAACCTCAGAAACAGTGCCATCGTCTTCTTCACAACTTCAAAAAAAAAATGCCTCGGACTGTTGCCACCTGGTCAATGGGTGCTTTCTGCCAGTCATACAAGCCAGGGAAACAACAGGAATTACTGCAGGGGCACAAAGTACAGGGAAGTTCTCCGACATGCATGGACAGTTCTCTGCAGGTGCAGAGGGAACACTGGCATGGATCGCTCTCAGCAGGTCATTGGCCAAGGCTTTCACTCCCTCTGGTCAAAGATGCAGTCCATCAGTACTTAGTAGACGGGTCTGAAAGGCGGAGTGGCCCACAAACTGCAAAAGAGGAAAGTGATTAAGTGCCCTACCAAGAGACTCGTTGAGTTCACCTGATCTTCTATTGCAGCTTGACAGGAAGCCGTCCTGAGAACTCGTGTCCCTCTTGTACTGACTGTGTTTCCTCAGTGATGCGGGATCTGAAACATTGTATGTACAGTTTATTGATGGTTGAAACAATTATGACATTTCAATGTGTACACCTGACACTACTGTTTATGACACACTTATACTATAGAACCATAATAATGTACTTGTATGTTGTACAAAGTCTGCAAATAAAGCAATTATTACTATTTTATTATTATTTATAAAAGTTTTTTTTTCTATGGAAAAATGTTACATTTAGAAAAAAGTATTGTTTCCATACTACACAAATAATTTAGAATATATACAGTTAGACAGCAATTACATTTTGTTTACAATATGTTAGCTTACCTAGGATTCAGTTGCCTAATGGGGACTATCAGCTGTGTGTGAACAGGTCAGTACAAGTATGCACACTGCTGCCACACCCCATACTGTTGGTCCCCACGTACAACACAATGACCTGTAAACACAGACAGTATTGGCATTCAACAACAGTGGATTACTAAATGTTTTACAACAACTCAAAAGTAATACACAGAGTAGTAGTTACAGAGTGGTAGCCAATTAGTGCTAATGACAAAGGAATACACATGGCTGTCCCTCAGCACTACCCTTGCAGACTTAATCTGCTCTTAATTGCAATTAAACACTTGAATGACATTGCCTCTGCAGCAGAGAGTACATAATACACAAGACAATACCCAAGATAGGAAATATGTAAAATGCCTTGCAGCTACTCAAAAACAGATCAAGCAGGGATCAACAATGGGGGGGTCACTCAATAATTTGAAGAATGTTCAGTAATTATATGAACATTAGTTTCCAATTGCTACAGGAAGCAGACTGGTTTAACAAACTATATGTTCCCCACTAAAATGCATTTTTTGTTTTGACCCTTGTGATACTATTTTGCAAACTTTCCGGTAAAAACACTCACTATAGCATGTATTAAACATAAACAAGTGTCATACTGTAAACTGTCAATTACTACCGGTAGGTCAATATCACCAAAAAATCACAACTAACATCACATTTTTCGAAAGTCACACACACAATGCTGTGTAACAGTTTTGAAAATATTGAATGTATTGTATCATAGTTTTAATAAACCATCAGCATCACTAACATGCAATAACAATGTTATGCTTATGTCCTACCTCAAACAGAGAGAAAGCCGAATTGACAGCATCATTCAATGCCAGCTCCTCAATCTTGCAGCCAGAGTAGCTCAACGTTGGTATGTCAAAGTCACTGACGTAGCGGAGCAGATACTTGGTCTGAGAATCTCCGATAATAACAGTTGCCATGATGGACTTGACAGTACAAGACTCAAGAGCAAATGATTGACCCATCCTGGACAGCACGGCTTATATAAGAGGGAATGAGCACTAGTATTGTGTACCTGTGTCTTTGTTATAGCAGGTTTTATTACACCTGGAAATGTTTCGCTTTTTGATAATGCAATCAACAAGATTAATTTTGTGAAGTGTCGTATTGTACTAAGAATAAGTTTGTGTTGTGGCTTAACTGTGTTAGGTTGTGTGCACACCTTTCTTTGTTATCTTATTAGGCCCTGAAGTTATTTATTTTTGATGATGCAATCAACAAGATTAACTATGTAAGTTCAGCCTTTCTGTACTGGTAGGTTTATTGTACTCAAATTATATCAAGATCTGTGAAGTTGGTGAAATAAATGTTTATGTTCACACCTCCTAGTCACCAAACACAGTAGCTGATTGCAGGCCTTCCCTGATTGCATTCACAGGTTGATGTCTCCACTGTACAAATTGTTATTACAGTAGAACTTAGAATGTATTCATCCATGAGTCAACATTATGTAAGAAAATGCAATAAATAAGGGATGATTTTCAGTAGGCTTGTCCACGGGTAATTTCTTTGATAACATTTATTATCTTTATTAAGACAAACATGTCATAATGTTGTGTGTTTGTTTCAAATATTTGTTCCCATAGCATAGACCTAATCTTGTTCATAGATGACAGAAAATATATACCATGGTATCTCATTTATATTTATTATCTATTCTAAGAGTCTTAGACTCTATAAGACTAAAGTAAGTGACTTTTGAATTGTATATTGATTTTTCATCATAAATATTTACAATGTTACACAGTTGTTGTTTGTTTTTAAATGTATATTATATATATATACATATATATATAGTAAATATAGTCAGCAGATATGTACTGTACTGGTATATGACATTACACACGTGCAAGCACACCTACACACCACACACACACACACACACACAACTGTGTGTTCAATAGATGGAACAGCCAAAACAAAGCTGTCATCGTCCGCCATCTTAATTCCATCTTCGATCGACGTTCCTCGACGTTCCATCGCACATGAATATACATTATTATAGATATTATGACTATATTTATGGACATGTTATATTATATAAATAGTTAACTATGTGCGAAGTATCAGTCTCATGCGAAGCACACACCGAATGGTAGATGACCTTAAAAATCCGTTCCATCGCATATGAATACACATTAATGTAGATATTATGCCTTCATATTCAAGGACATGTCATATTATATCAAATATTTAACTATGTGTGAAATATAAGTCCCAGGCGAAGCATACAACGAATGGTAGATGATTTTAAAAATCCGTTCCGGAAACGTTCCGGGGAATACAAAGGACCCACCGCATTCCGTACAACTGTATACGTTTTAATCTGTAGTGTAGCTTCTACTCCGCAGTCCGCGCTTTCAGCTATTACTCCGCAGTCAGTACACATAACTTCTACTCTGCAGTCCGTGTTTATAATATCTACTCTGCGGTCCGCATTTAAGCGTACTACTTCGCAGTCCGTGCTTACTTTATTCTACTCAGCAGTCCGTGCGTCATATACTATAAAAGTGGAAGCTCGCTGCCGTTCGTTATTGTTCGGATTGTTTTGATGTGGGAGTTGTCATTATTGTAGTTATGTCTGGCCGTGGAAAAGGAGGAAAAGGCTTAGGAAAGGGTGGTGCTAAGCGTCATCGTAAAGTACTGGGTGATAACATCCAGGGTATCACTAAGCCAGCAATTCGTCGTCTCGCTCGCCGTGGTGGGGTCAAGCGAATCTCGGGTCTCATCTACGAAGAAACTCGCGGTGTACTCAAGGTCTTCCTCGAGAACGTCATCCGCGACTGAGCACGCTAAGCGCAAGACCGTCACCGCTATGGACGTCGTCTACGCACTGAAGCGACAGGGCCATACCCTCTACGGTTTCGGCGGTTAGGCGATATATAGCCACTTTCAACAAGTGCGATCACCATACAACGGCTCTTTTCAGAGCCAACCAATCACTCTCAAAGGAGAATTGCTTTCATTACGAATTTATGGTCATGGTCGTCTTCTGTCGTTCTTACCAATGTATAATTTATGCAATTAGTTTAGCCCTACTATATATTAGTATTGGGCGACTCTTGCCTTCATAGGTTCCTTTCTTCCGATTCACCAACCAACTTCAACATTTCGGAGATCGTTGTTGGTATATTTGCAGGGGATGCGCATCAGAAAAGGTAGACAAGATATAGATAGAAGATAGTTTGCAGTTGAAGAAATGGATTTGTGGGGCGGGGGAGTGCTGGTTATGCTTATTGGGGACTGAAGTGGGCAGCAACCCTAACCTTGAAGCAGCCACGGCTGGGAGCTGACACTACTGTCTCTGGAAGTCCATTCCAATCTGGGATGGTCCTGGGAAAGAATGACAATTTCCTGTAGTCTGTTCTGGAAGATGGTACCTGAAATGTCTTGCTGTGATGATGTCTAGATCTTCTGGTTGGTGCTGTCAGGTTTAGGCCCGATATGTTTACGAGGCCATTTGTGATCTTGAAAAACATTGTGAGGCGAGCAATCTTCCTCCTTGTTTCTAACGTTTGGTTCATTAATTGCCAGTGATACTTTTTATTTTCATGCAGATAAATCGGGAAACTGCCTATAGCTACCGACGGCTAGCTATTATAGGCTTATAGGCCAGTAACAGTGAATAGGCTATACATTTGATGATACGGTTTCTCGGCGGTTATGATATAGAAAATTTATATGCGATCTGTATGTTTACGTACGTTATATATAATGTCAAAATATCCGTTTTGTCAGTATACTGATTACATGCTGCCCCAACTGTCACCCCATTGCACGTTGGCGACTTCCCCTTTTCACTTACAAATGTTAGCGTTGTGGTAGCAATGCTATCTGCGCTGTGATTGGTTGCTGACAAGTAAACAAGCGCTCACGACATTTATCAAGCATGAACCTGCCGACAATCATGATAGGTCAATAGGCTGAACTGACCTCGATCGCGAACTGTATAATATATAAAAGCATGGCGCGCGATTGGGAAGACGTCAAACGAGTAGGTTCTATGTATTTATTCCTCACTTCGATAACAGATTGTTATGTCTATAATATTGTTCACTGTATCTTATTAATTTGTTACATCGGCAGTAGACTAGCGACTACTCGCGTCGTAGTTCACAGGCGCAGACAGCACAACGGCAGCGATAGCCAGTCGACAGTAATGCTGCATTCCAATGTCAATGACAATGACAATGGGCTCGTTTGTATCGTAAACACGACTTGGCGAACTGGAACGTTCACGAGCTCCAGTTTACCACTTGTAAATTTATGCAACTGGGTCAAGTGGGGGTTGCTATGTCGTATTGACGGTATACACGAGGTGATTGGAACGTGACATAAATACCAGCTAACACGCTATATTAGCCTACAAAAGAGCAGAACAAATATTCTATTCATAATGTAGGGCTACTTAACTGAGATGTTAAAACTTAAAGAAATGTCTTAACATACATGTGATATTTGTCAACTCGTTTGATATTGTTAATTTGTGTTATGTAATTTTAAAAATAATGATGATTATAGTGTGTTGCTGGATGTCTGCGTCAATGTTGATTTATTTGATGTTTATAAACCGAATCCATGACGTTTTGGTAAAGGACACTTAAATTTGGCCATGGACAGTTGGGCAACAGACATTTGGTTACAGGACATTTCGGTAACATTATATTTTGGTAATCATACATTTTAGTAAAACTATTGAAAATAATAAGAATTATGTGGTCATTTTTTAAAGATGTCTTGTATAGATAATTATATCTATTTTTGTAATATACAGTACATTTTGTTAATTTATTATGATGCATATGGCATGTTTTGTAAGATTTCTGGACCTTAATTACACATGATAAAGTATAAATCTGTAAAGTAAATGCATGGGTTAAAACCTGTTCAGTCTGCCATATGTCAGTGGTGCTAATCAGTTAAACCGTTTAGAAATTAGGCTGGTCACTTTTCCAGAGAGAGGACTTGGCTTCCCACTAGCAGTCAGAGATAGTGTTATTTAGTGCTTATTTGATGAACTTTGAAGGCAGGGGAAGGGTACATGGCTTCCCAGGCAACAGCAGTCAGTCAGTCGTGGGGGTATGGGTTAGGTAAATCCATGGATTAGAGGGGGCAGGTGAGAGTGTACAATTGCTACAGCCAATCAGTGGCTAGCTGCACACATTTAAATCCAGACACACATAAGGTAATGTCATACCTGTGAACATGGAGTTGTCGACAACAACAAGGGGAAAAGATAATCTTTTGTGGAATGGCTATGCTTATACCAAACAAACAGAAAAATGGCATGATATGGTGGCGCTGCACACGTCGTGCTAGCAAGTCCTGCCACGGCAGTGTGTACACAGACTTGCTACCAGCAAATCGAGTATTGGGAATTGACCACAACCACTGCCCTGAACCTGTGAAGCAAGAGGTTGACAGATGTCGTACGGAAATGCGGGGTACACCTTGGTGGACAACTGCATGTCTAATATGCAGCATCAGAAGTTTTATACTGAATATTTGTGTTACTTTGGATGGAATACATTGTTACTTAATACAACCGTAGTACACATTCATTCACATTAAACAATTATTATTAGCCACTAAGTTCTCTAAATAGTTTTGTAAAGAGGTACACACTGTTAAGATTATTCATTTGTTGGTCTTACTGAAATGTCCTATTACAAAATGTGTGGCTACCAAAATATCCTATTACTGAAAGGACCAGATCATTAAAAATTACCAAATAATTCTGATTACTTTCAATAGTTTTACCGAAATGTCTTATTACCGAAATGTCTGATTACCAAAATGTCTGTTGCCCAACTGTCCATGGCCAAAGTGTGCTTTTCCAAAACGTCTGGTTACCTTATCAACCAGTCTATAGACAGCAATGAATGATGTGAATGTTGAGAGAATAGGAAGAGTGAGAGTCTTACTTCTATGGAAGGAATGGTTCAGGCTTTATCTATGCTGTTTACCAGTATACGATTATAAATTAATGGTGTACATTTGAAATGCCCTCACCTCGCTATTCAATTATTTAAATATGTTCTGCTTGTTTATAGAGGGGCGAAACAAGTGCAGCCAACAGCTAGTGCGAGAAGGCACCAAGCACTGGGTTGTGACTCAAAAAGGGAGTCGATGGGCCGACCTGTCAATGCAAGATGTGTGGCTGAACATGCGTTCGCCAAGGATGAGAATGTTGTGAAGAGGAAGAAAAGATGAGCAGCTCCTCACAACCTGACATTTGCTGTCGATGACAATATTGCTTTGGGGAAAAAAACATTGATTCACTATGTCTGCAGACTTGATTGCTAGCTTTAATTAACACAATTAGTACGTGTTTTACTTAGACAAATAGTATTATCAAACTCTAATAGGCCCATAACAATTGCTTTTCATTTGGTTAATTTAAGAACTTTGTAATGTTTAGTTGTTTAATTTCATCCTTTTTATGTTAACTGTATAAGACTATGGGAATGAGAATGATATTGTGGCATGTTTATTTGCGAGGTGTTGAATACTACAATACATAGTTTTAATTATATGCACATAATTATTATGAATATACGGTGTATATTAATTTAATGGATTAGTTACGACAATGTGGGCCATCTCTCGTCAAAGAAACCATCTGCTATTATAACAGCCTGCTATAATTCTAGTAGTTTCGTAGGTATGTCTTATACATGTAATAAATGAGGATATGTGCTTCGTGACGTCCAAGTTGATAATCACTGCCTATTTTGTATTATTATATACATGGGTTTCTGTATCATTGGTAGACTGGTATGATAGTTTTACTATTACGTGAACAAATAAATATAAGAAAATTAAGACTGGAAAACAGAATAGATAATCAGAATTGTAATGCTACTGGGTAATTTTTATAATGATGATAAGTAATAATATCTGAAAAAACATGTATTCAGATCATGTGAATATCGAATGTATTGATTGTGTAGGCTAATCCCTACTATAATGTGTTATATTCGATACACTATGACTGTCTTGGACTTGTAGTGTATTTTCACTTGTACTTTTTTATTACTTTAAATTCAGGTACACGTGGAGTAAAGTGTTATTAATTTTGTATTCCAAACGATAGATGAGTGAATAACGTTTTAGTGTGATCTGTTGCCTTACTTGGCTGTAGGTCTGCATGCAGGCAGAATAACCTTTTTGTATTGTGATGAGCGCACGGAACAAGTGTGTATTAATAAGTTATATTTGATGCCTCGTGACCTTGTATGGGTTACTGGATGGTGACACCTACTGTATATATTAACTCATTCAATAAATTGTAAATAGTTCATGTTTTTTATTTATTTGCTTATTACTGATTAAAAGATTGTAATCTATATGTATTTGGCTTTTATGTGATATATTCAGTTTTAACTTCAAGACATGAATAAATCGCAAAAATATAATTTATGTAATATGAATGCAAATAAATGTATATTGTAATAAATGTAATAATTATGATAACCCTAAAACAAATAATATTGTGATATAGGTCAGTTCGCGCGGTTCACTCGCAACAGTTGTTCGCGCGATTGCCACGTGCGCTTGCACCCCCCGTTGGCTATGAATAGATAGACATCGCGTCACAACACTGAATACATAAATAGCACTGCACTTAAAATTTATAAAGGGGGCATTATATATAACATGCGAAGCCGTGCGAAACAGTATGCAGTGCCAGCGGGACCAGACTAGTTATATTTCTGAGCGGATAGGCCATACCTCACTTCCGGCGTGGTATAGGGAAAGGTTGTCATTTTGTTACTCACCGACACAACAAACAGACTTATTTATTACTGCGCTTTTTATTTGTTCTATTAGGATTTAGTCACTCTACTTTTTACAAATATCCAACAGAAACAATAACTGGGCCTGGGATAATACACCAACTAACCAAGGTGCAAAACCCTTTCGAATAAACCGAGCTGAGGAAACCATAGTAATTGACGTAATGAGTAGGCCTACTACGCATCATGACTAGTCTAATGGTCATAACATTCACAATAAGCCGTCAATCCGGCACCAAGCAAACACTGTCATCAACGCAACGCTGGTAAGCAATACATATTTTGAGATGATATGGTTGGCTCTAAAAAGAGCCGTTGTATTTGTTTTGTTTGCCAACTGCTTTAAGTTTACGACTTCTGCGTCTTCTTGGGCAGAAGCACCGCCTGAATGTTGGGCAGTACACCGCCTTGGGCGATGGTGACGCCGGAAAGGAGTTTATTCAACTCCTCGTCATTGCGAATGGCGAGCTGCAAGTGCCGGGGGATGATCCTCGACTTCTTGTTGTCGCGGGCGGCGTTCCCTGCCAGCTCGAGAACCTCAGCAGCCAGATACTCCATGACAGCAGCCAGGTAGACGGGCGCTCCGGCTCCGACGCGCTCAGCGTAGTTGCCCTTGCGTAGATGTCTGTGAATACGACCGACAGGGAACTGGAGTCCGGCACGAGAAGAACGAGTCTTGCTCTTTCCCTTTGCCTTGCCACCCTTACCGCGCCCAGACATGATTACCGAGCACACAAGCAAACCAACAAAACCACTCACAATACGCAAAAATGAGTCACGTCAGTGCACGCGCTGCCTTTTATAGCAACGCCGTGTGCCGAACCGATTTGCAGCTCGCTCAATCAACGTGCTTTAGGCTCACCCACGTGACCGTAACGCTCACCGCTGGTCTGGGTTTGCAGTATAAAAGCCGAACCGCACGGTATGATACGCAGATTTGTAGTATTTGTACGAAGTTACGGTTGTGTTTGTCGAAGTCATGGCTCCAAAAGCAGCGTCAAAGGGTGCAAAGAAGGCGGTTACGAAAGCTAAAACGTCCCGTACTGGCGATAAGAAGCACAGGAGACGAAGGAGGGAAAGTTACGGGATCTACATCTACAAAGTTCTGAAGCAGGTACATCCCGACACCGGCATCTCCAGCAAAGCGATGAGCATCATGAATTCCTTCGTCAACGACATCTTCGAGCGCATCGCCGCCGAGTCTTCCCGTCTCGCTCACTACAACAAGCGTTCCACGATCACAAGCCGCGAGATCCAGACCGCCGTCCGCCTGCTGCTGCCCGGTGAACTCGCTAAGCACGCCGTCAGCGAGGGCACAAAAGCAGTCACAAAATATACAAGCACCCGGTAGACATTGTAGCCGATAACATGGATTTTGAAACAAAACGGTTCTTTTCAGAGCCAACCATCTTTTCACAAAAGAGTTGCTCAATCGAATTACCATGTTTTGTTTAAAATGTTACACAGGCTTCACTTTCAGTGATGCAATAATTCCTAGGCTTTGTGTACTGGGGAGTGATGCGGGATTAAAAGTACAATCATTGAATCTACCAGATCCATACAGTGATACCAAAATAGTATTTGTAACAGTATCTCATCCCAGGTGTTGAGGTCCCCTTACCTAGGCTAGGGCTAGGCTGTAGTTCATTTGCAAACTGACTATTGGGAGTCGGTTATAACAATTTAAAAAAATTATGTTAAACTAATGTAATGATGGTTAGCAGCACCTGCCCTGTAGGTACTCCCAGGGAAGAAGCACATGGGTGCAGTAGCACATTGACTAGAGCTTCAGATGCTCGACCGAGAACCTGGGTTCGAATCCTAAATATAGATCTATATCAAAACAGAATAGGCCTTCCATTATAATAAACAAATTTCCTAAATGTTTAGGACTCACTGATATGGTATTTTAGTGTGTTAGTAGTGTATGTATCTAATAAATTAATTATTCCATTTCTATTCAGATAAGTGTCGATGTGACTTAAATTAACCGTTTTGCCATAGATAAAATAAGTAGGGTCTTCAAGCCAAATCGTGTCGGCGAGTAAGGGGTGCACTTTACCCCACACCACAGGTCTACAAAATTATATCCTAGCAGCAAACCTTACAGACATCAGATTCCTTGACGTTTTCTGGCAAGCTACACTTCATCTTCAACATTTTCACACATTGAATATTTGGGTAATTGATTGGACAAAATTTGAAACTAAATGTATTATTTATTTTTAATTTCTAAATGGGTTTTCTAGTTTCACACATTATTAATGCAAATTAGGGATATGCCGTATTTAATTAGCCTGCCATTGTTCTTTCTCTTAAATTTAATTGTTTCCTATAAGCAGCCCCCTCTCCATATTTTGTCTTCTTCCGAGCTTCTCAACCCTCTACACAGTCCTCCCACCTCAGCTGTGGTCTATCTCTTTTCCTGTGTCATTTGTGTTTTCAACCTCTACTCTTTAAAATTAAAATGTTTTAAACGTAGTAAAATGTAATAAAAATGTAAAATAAATGGATTTGTTTTTTATTTTATCTACTTTTCATAGCTATTAAAAGTATAATCTTGACAAGATGCCTGTACAACTAGAAAGCTGCACACATTTTATTGTCTTATATTATAGCTGACCAAAGAAATAACTACTCCCTAAAAGAAACCACACCAATCACTGCCCACTAGTGTCATGTTTCTCATTCTATGCTATATGAACTATATGTTGTGTTAGCTGACATTGCAGTCCATGCTATTGTGTGTCAGTGGCACTCATTGTTATTATTGGACCACCCTCTAGTGACCATTGACCAGATTCTGACCAATTGCTTTACAGTGTCTGCCAAATTGTTTTGTGGAAGTGACCACATGTGTATTCTCAGTTGTTCTGCCAATTAAATGTTTCTTGAATTATGATGTTTGATGGTGATATTCACTGGCATACAAGTACACAACTAGAATCTAGACAAGAACAAAGAAGTTAGTACTATTGTATGTGTCACAACCGCTAGCAAGCTAATAAAAATCTTAATGTACACTTTTCTACAAAACTAAAAAGCATATAGCAATTTTAAAATACATGTTCCATATTAATTGACTGTCGTTGTGTGTTTTGTTTGTAAGGATGGTGTCATGTGATTGGTGTCCGGACACTGATTAACTGGTCCTTTATACTTTGTGATTTTTATACTTAATTGGCCTGACTGATTAATTGTTACTTTTATTTGCTTAATCACTTCATTGCATGAGTAATAATTTGCCTGGATATTCGGGTTTTAAAATAAGGCATAACAGCCTTGTGTACACCCGCCTTCATGCATCGTATTTTGGTATTTAGAACGTGGTTTGTCTTGTGATTTTGTGCTTTTATTAACATTTAAACCTGCCCTTCTTCAATTCTTTGTCGAGTTTTGTTTTGAAGGAGAGGATGTTTTCGGCGTTCACTATTTGCTGAGAAAGGTTGTTCCAGTCTAAGAAGATGCGTTGTGAAAAGGAGTGTTTCCTAATATCAAGTCTGCTTGGTGTTTTATAACTAATTTTGTTGTTGTGGCCTTTATATAGGATTTTCATTCTATCATGTTTCATTTGTTTTGATTTGATTAAACTACAGCATTACTCAAATGTATCTTTTTCAATAAACAAATATTCATAATAAATTATAACAAAAGTCCAGCAACACATTTCATGCAATCCGACTGTCACAAGATGTGTTTGTTCATAGTCGTTGAACAAACAGGAAGGGGCTCGAAATAAGCCACGCCTCACCGATATGGCGCACTTCAGCCGGAGAAGGCACCAAGTAAACATATTTGTCTCAAGCTAGTCTGATAAGACGCCAAATAGGCGAGTTGGTAAAGCACTACATTAGGAACATTTTGAACACTGATTAAAACGATCAACCCAGTACCATTGCATATATTTCTGTAATTATGATAGCTGTCCTAACCGGAAGGAGCTCGAACGAAACTCCTCCCTAAAATTCCGACCAATAAAAATCAAGCGCGGGCATTTATTTGAGTTGGCGAGTTGAATATAAAAGCGAAGTGCTTCGTTTGAAATACCATAGTTGAATCTTGTAAGACGTAATGGCTCGTACCAAGCAGACAGCACGGAAATCTACCGGCGGAAAGGCGCCACGAAAGCAGTTGGCTACGAAGGCTGCCCGCAAGAGCGCCCCGGCCACAGGAGGCGTGAAGAAGCCGCATCGTTACAGGCCGGGCACTGTCGCTCTTCGTGAGATCCGTCGTTACCAGAAGAGCACGGAGTTGCTCATCCGCAAACTGCCATTCCAGCGCCTGGTACGTGAAATCGCACAGGATTTTAAGACTGATCTGCGATTCCAGAGCTCGGCGGTCATGGCCCTGCAGGAAGCTAGCGAGGCTTACTTGGTCGGTCTTTTCGAAGACACGAACTTGTGCGCCATCCACGCCAAGCGAGTAACCATCATGCCGAAAGACATCCAGCTGGCCAGACGAATCCGCGGAGAACGTGCTTAAATCTTTACGTCTACATCCGAAACGAACGGCTCTTTTCAGAGCCAACCACTTTTACATAAGAGTTTGCTACCATACGTTTCAGATTGGTGTTTTTGTTCAGTCTAAATGTGTGTACTCCTAGGCAGACATAGGTTAGCATATAAGCCCTATATAAATTGTTCTCTTTACCATCATAATTATTTATTCGGACTCAGGATTAACAAACTGCACAATAGTCGGTGTTCTACATTCATTATTATCATTGCTTTCCCACACTAGATGTTAAAATTAATACATTTAACAAAAAGGTTTCTTACCTTCAGTTCATGAGATGTTGACAGTCACATGTTTGTTATATCATGCAATAGTGGGTCTGGGGTTACCTCATTATGTTAGTGACATCTTTGCCAAATTATAACTCGCTACACGACAATTATAGGGTTTGCCCAATAATTATATTCTAGATGAAAGGATGGTAAAGTGAGCCTCCACTATAACATTGATCATAATATGATTAGGCATATATAGGTGTAACATTTATTGGTCGAGCAGTAGCCAGGAAGCATATATGGGCACACATTCACTCAGTCATACTAATGATTTAAGACATCAGTTAATTACATATGAAAATATGCTACAGATATAACCAATCTGTCTACAATGTCAATGACTATAACTCATATCAGACAGCAGCGCCTTACACTTCAGCAATCGAACTATACTCGATATAATGTAAATGTCAGGGCAATAAGTTGAGACCGTGGTGGCTTGTACAGCAACCAAGTTCATCTGGTTTTCACCATGTACTGCGACGGTAGTTTCGCAGGGCACTCGGAGACAGTGTCCTAATAGGAACAGTCCCTCTGCTAGTTTTGTCCCAATAGTCACCCGGAATATCCACAAATTCGCCTAGTTTATACAATGAAACATGTACACTAGGGATAGACGTTGACCCTTAGTTACCTGGTATGTCATTTCCCAACTCTAGGGGTCTAGAAATCTTGGCAGGTGCCAGTGAACTTCTGAACAAAGGCCCTCTATATATATACATATATATTAGGCTTCAAAAACAGATGGCCTCAAATGTAAACAAACTCCCGCTATGGTGATTTGGACATAGTTTGGCTTTAGAAGCATGTGTAACAACCAGTAATTAGTCCAATATCTATCCTACATCATAATGATATAATTTTTTCATTTACACAAGTAGGGCCTATTTCTCGAGTGGACCGACTTGTCTGGTCTCTGGCTGAGGTAAATTGCCAGTTCCGATTTGGACATTTATGCCTCAAACTTCCTATTTTTAGAAGATTCGATGTCACTGTTGGGTCAGTTCTCCCCCCAGTTCATGTTTCAAGGCAAAAACTTGTCATAATGTTCCACCAAGAGTTTTAGTGAGTGTGTTGGTTTGTGTCAGGGTTGTTGTCTTCGTGAAGTGTTGAGTAACATGGTTGCTTTAAAAGACCACTTACTTTGTGATCGCTTATCCATTGCAATAAAAGAGACAATCTTTTGTGAAAGCATATTTTATTGGCAACCAATTACAATAATATATATCTGGTATTTTGAAGCAAATGAATGAATTTGTTGTAGTTCAAAAAACACAAAAAACAATTAATGTAAAATAACATAGTGCAAAGTTAACAAATTCTAAATCACAACAGCAAAACAAAGTAGGGAAACCATAAGAAGCACTTAAATTTATCGTTTTAAATTGCTCTTTTTCAAAAGATAATATTTCTTTGACAGTTATTTACATAAACTATAATTATAGTTTTTATCAAAACACAAATCTTCAAGTGTTGATGTAAACATCTAGATGCATAAAGCAGCATAATATGGGTACGTGAGTGGCCTTCCAAACACACTAGATGATATTACATGAAATAGAATTATACTGCACTGAGTACATGTACATATTACATATGTATGTGCTCTTAATACATGTAAGTGTACAAACGCACTACTACAGGAATATATGACCTTGAGACTAATTCTACCTAGGATCTCATTAAGTTGTGTATATATACAGATATACAGGTCAGATATATAAATATGGGTCGGTCATCTACATATGAATCCCTGGTGGGTATGCTAGACAACATTTTATTTGATCTGCCAGCAAAGCCACTTATGCAAATGAGAGCAGTACAAAATTACAAAACCATCACACATATACAAAACTTAAGAAATAACAGGAGTGTTCAGATCAGTCATTGGAGGGTTCAGCGATCAGATGAGAGGCCTCAATGCCTGGAATTAAGTGCAATGCATCTATGTTTACACACGTGCATGATACACTTTGAAATGTACAACTATAAAAGGGAACATGGTAAAAAACGCATTCAGTCCACTCAATGAACAATTCTCTACACGTATACACAAAACCAGTGTGTCGTCTTGAATGAGCAATATCAACTATCGCAACTGGCAAGATAACATCAAATTTGTGTCCCATACACTATACAGCCCATACACAATGACATGAGTATTTACAAACAATTACATTTCTACAAAGTAACTGGTGAAATAACACCAACATGTCATGTACGACAAGTGTCTATATCACAAAGTAAATACACATGCACATACAGAACTAATACACTTATTTGGAGCAGGTAACCAGACTTTATGCTTACTTTTCATGTCTCATTTGGTGCATAAGACTCCTAGTGGGCAGACTTTGTATTTCTAAGTCAAATAAATCTGTCCCATGGTGAAAACTCATAAATGTTGGTTGACATGGGTGACTGCTGCTCCAATTTGTTGGGCAACGTGTTATTACAGTGTTATTATTTTACATCAACAATGTTATTAGTGTTATTATTTTACAACAACAACAAGGTTATTATAGTTTTATTATTTTACATCAACAATGTTATTACAGTGTTATTAGTTTACATCAACAATGTTATTAGTGTTATTATTTTACATCAACATGCTGCAACAATCCATTTTCGAGAATTGACACTGTTTCTAAATTTTCTAACAGCTGACCCTAATATTGGAGCATTGGCCAATCAGTGACTAACAAGAGGTGAACTCTGTGTGACCTTTCATCATGATGTTCTATATCCAGCAAAAGTGACTCTGTCTGATAAAATCTGGCTGCCAAGTTCTATCTCAAAGTAATGAGAGTGACAAAAATGACTGTTGTGTGCAATCACGCGTCACTAAGTCATGGAATAAATTGGGGGGAAATTGCTCGTGTAAACTGGCCTTAAACTTACTATGGAAACTTGGTAACTACTTCCAAGCATGCAACTGGTAATATTCACAATCACATTTTTCGGTGTGTGTGTGTGTGTGTGCACGCTTGTGTGCGTGCGCATATATTTATAACACTAATTTCCCTGAAATGTGTTTGGTCTTTCAGCGAGGTTTGGAAGAAAGTATGATTTCTTGATCTATTTACGTAATGGTTTGGGCTATTATTAAAGATTAATGTCATTTGTATCAAGCCACAACTGCTCTTAATTAAAGTGTTGCACATACAAATAAAGCTCACACACCTTAGAATGATCTTGATACATCAATGTACAACGCTATGCAAGACAGGTTTCATGGGAGGCAGATTAGAAGCTGTTTCATTTAACGCCAAACGTCTCTGACATATAAGCAGTCAAAGAACACGAACACACACAAAGTTGCCAAAATCTCAAACAGGTCAATGTAATTAAAATTGTCATGCAACTGCCAAGAGATCTGAAGCTAAAGAAAGGTTGCTTGTTTTATAATACTTAATATAACATTAAAAAACAAGAATAAATATGTAAAAGGCACACTGCCTGCCAAATTATGTTCCACAAGATCAAAACATTGTCCAGTATTTGAATTTAGTCTGCAAAAAACTACACACAACATTCAGATTGTAAACGACTCTACTGGCCATATAATGGATGCCAGCTGGTTTAACAACAAAGCTCTTTGATGTTCAACATTCAGATAGTAAACGACTCTACTGGCCATATAATGGATGCCAGCTGGTTTAACAACAAAGCTCTTTGATGTTCATCATGTCACGTTATTCCCACATTTAAGAAAAACAATTCAAAACAAACTCCCGTTAATGATCACCACCCAGACTGACTCTGGGTCATGAAACAGACAGCCAACCTATAAATGGCATCGGCTTTGTGTCATATCCTACATCAATGCTGCGCTACATATAAAACATACAGACAATAGGTTTGTTTCTACTTTCACACACAGCATACACAGGCACACTGGCACTGTCGGCAAAATATCACTTTCTGTTGAATTGTAAAATATGACAAATAAAACAACTCAACAGAGCAATCATATGCACATGGTAAGCAATACAACCTCAGGTAGGTCAGTGCTAGATGGTTATGCCTGTCAACTATATCGACATGAAACCCGTGTAACAGTGACGGATTCCAGTGCTGCAATTACTGTCCCTTGGGAATTCTAGCACTGGTCTTGATTCGTTTACCTGAAAATTACAACATTTCATTACATCAACTATATCATATAGTAATTTGTGTGGCTATTCAGTAATTATATTGAAATGAAAAGCATGTTTAAGATAAGTAGGCCGCCAAGGATTTGTATACGTATTTAAAATAAGGCCCTGGTTAGACATAGCTGAAGTCATAGACTTATATGTTGCTATGCCCTTTCTCAAACTAAAAAAAACTTAATAAATACAACACAAATTATAACGAAATTACAAAACAATAGTCACAATTCATATATAAACTTATTACCATAGTGTTTGTGTTATTAATACATGAGTTTAACTAAACAGCATTATCAATTAACAATTCACAAATATGTAGAAAGTAATTACAACTTGAGTGTTTTTTAAATTGTGTTAAACTTGGAAGCTGAGTCAATTTATTTTGTAAATAGTTCCACATTTGTATACCCTTTACAGTGAGTGACAGCAGTCGGAGGGTGGTGTTTGTCTTTTTAACATAGAACAGTTTTGATTTGTCTGGTATCATGCATGTGTACATCTGCGGTTGGTTCAAATAATGCTTGAACACGACCATTTAAAGAATGTTTGTTTGCTTCATAAAGTATAATCATAGTCTTGTAATCTTGTATTTAAATATATCATGAAATTTAAGCATGTTTGAGAGATGGAGAAGTACAGATGTATGATCACGGTAATTAAGGTTATAAATAATCCGGATAGCTTTTTTCTTTAACAGAGATAGTTTTCTGAGTCTAGATTGATAAGTATTTCCCCAGATCTCACAGCAATATGACATGTGTGGTTCAATGAGTGAATTATATAATGTGTGTAACACTTGACAATCAAGAACATGCATAGTTTTATAAAAAAAAACTCCTATGCTTTTTGATTCAAACATTTTTATGTGTTCTTGCCATGTTAAGTTTTCATCAATGGTTACTCCATTGTAATGTATTTGTAATGTTGATAGTTCAACAGTTCCTACTTTATCTGCTCAACCAACAGTGCAACTGCAAAGTCTCAAGAATGCACACATCATCAATCATTCATTCAGATGTATCAGACAGCCAGTTGGTATGTTCTATCCAATACACTGGTGTCGTTATGATTTAATAATTGAGAGGCATTGTCTAAAACCGAATGCTAACCAATGGCAACGATAAAGAATATAATCCCCAGCTCTGAATTTGTTAAAACCACTAAGTATGTGAAATAAAAGTAAACCGCTACATTTGAGATCTCCATTGCCTGCCATCTTTCTAGGTGGATGGTGGAGTAGCACAAATGATTGGACTTGGTGTATGATCCGATTAGTCGCCCTCTTCCACCACCACCACCTTGTGTGATTATGCAAATATGGATCTGTCATTTGAAATAGAAATTGTTCTTACAACATACCTTTGCAATCAAATGTTGTGAGACACAGCCGGTTAAACTTCATCCAAGTCTCCCCTCCTGATTCGATCACACCATCCTGCTTCCCGTCCATGGTGTCTGAAACAGGTCAACTCGTAAATCATCATCACTGACAATAATATATTTGATATAGCCGCAGATCCTAAACAATTGTGGCACTTCACAACGTATTAATACGTGATTGAGAACTGCTAAATATATAATTCAATGAACAAAAATAATTTTTTGCTACTAATAATTATTTAAGAATAATATTGCATAATATAAAAATATACTAACAATAAAATAATTCAAACGTAAAAACAAAATAATATATATATACCTTGTATATATAATTATATATATTCCTAAATGCAGACCAGTTATGCATGTAGCACTGCGTATGGCAAACTGCTCCATTATGCAAGACAGGACATACAACCTCAAAAAAGGTTATAAAAATCACCAAAATATCTTTTTTGATTGCAAATAATACACATAATGACATATCAAGTGCTATATTTCTGGTTATACATAGACTAACAGTTAGAATTTTAAACTAAAACGTATTATCCCTGCAACCACGGGTCAACACTTTAAGCATACAGGCTTTGGTCTGCTTAAAACAGTGGTCTGCCTAATGCAGCAAAAATTTAATAAATGGTCTGCATATGCTGCCGTTAATATTAATTAGGGATATTAATATTAATTCAAAGAGCAATCCCCCAATCTGGCAACTGAAGAAACCGACTTGATCTGAATGGCCAGTTAAAGATACAGTCTGTGGTCCAAAGGGAAGGGGGATGTTTGTGGGGGTAGACAGAAAATCTATCTGTTTTATTTCATTGTTGCTATTCCCCACTTAGCCCAAATGGTAGGCCCCACACAAATAATTAGGTTTCTTTTAAACCATTTTTAGTATTTATTTCAGATTAGTGTTAAACATTGGCAAGTGAGACAAAGAACCTGGCTTTGTCAACAAGGCAAACCCCTTCAGGGATTACCATCAACAACAAAATAGAGAACATTACTTCTGTAAATGCTTGGTCAGATTAATGACTTAACAATACAAAGTCACGATCAAAGTTGTTCACAAGTTTAAGAAATTGTTGACAGCTGTTTGTGAATACATTCTAATTGAATGTATTTTAAAAGAGAAACAAATGGATCTTTTTGGGTCTATGCAACTAAAAGAGTTAATAAAAAGTAACCATTAGCAACAACAATCAATCATATTATGCCAGCACGTTACTAGAATAACCTTGTTGAAGACACAATTTAAACTGCATTGACAGGGCTATTGTGATAGAAAGCCTGATCTTTCTAAGTCGCCACACTGAGATTGTTACTCTAGTTTGTGATGCAAATTTTATTTTTGCACTGTATCTAAAACGTTACGTCCGCATGGTTCACTGTAAGGCATTACAACAGTTGTCACAAGCGTAACTCTGAATCGAAAGGAATACGAGAAACCTACATATGAAGCTGGCACATTCATACACATGTTGGGGAAACAGCGATTTTCGACATGTCATCGCTACGTCAGCTGCCGGAAACTGTAAGAATTCAATAGAATTTCCCATTTTGAAACTAAATTCTGAGTAATCCACACAGGTGTGATATTATGGATTGTAGATGCAAATGGTTAGACTGTATCAACTCTTAGGTGTATAGGCCCACACAACGGCCTTTGGCTTCCGTTTAACATAATGAGACATTACCTAGCAGGCAACCATCGACCTGGTCCTCTGCTTTACTCTGACGTTTCAGTTTGATGCACGCGCTGATCAGCCCATCCATCATCATGCCCTGCATCAAGTCATACAATCAGTAAATTCTGGCATCTTGTTTTTTCGAATTATTAAATCCAAGTTTACACGCAGCTCCAAATTGCAGTTTAGTACAAAATCCGCAGCAAATTTGGTTACACGGAGGCATTTTAACTAGTGTTACTCTACAGGAACATTAATATTTCCTGGCTACTAACAAACATGGTAATAAAGTGATACACTTTATTTAGGTCGTCTGCATTATGTACGACAAACATATTGTTACATTTTTATTATATATATTTTTTTTTAACTACTCACTGATCATGGTCTCAGATAATTAACAAACATAAGCAATAATAATTTTACCTGTTCCAATCGACACTGAACAGACAAACAGAACCATAACAACTTCTACAAACCGGTCATGATCACGTGACATGTATGCTCACCTGTCTAGAGAAGACCTGTAGCACCTTGGTGCAGTTTCTGCCATCTTCGTTCGCACTGAACTGCAGAAAGAGGCAAGGCATACAGTTACGGTCGTCTGGATTCTTTGGCAGGGCAAACTCCCACTTCAGTTCCTCGTAGACCAGACCCATCAAAAACTCCTGCAAGACAAAGACTACATCATCAGCATTTCAACAATTCTGTGAACAGATCATTCATGGTCAGTTAAAGAAATCTTCAGCACTACAATTAGTCTGCAATAAGTTTTAGAAAGTAAGTATGATTTAATAATGATAATATATTTTGCTTCATACACCTTGATGAATAGGATACTTAAGACAGTTTACATAATTATTAGAAGATATGTACCAAGGCAGCACATCATTTCAGCTCAGCTGCCACTGTCAAGAAACTCTGCAACAATGCTGATCTGAACTACTGCTGGAAACTGCTGTATTACAGGTAGATGGCATATTTAATGAGGCACAAGTCCATGAAACATGCAAATAGCAATATCCATCCACAGCACCAAAATAAATTCCTTAAAACTCAACTAAACTTGTGCTCTTTTATCAGGAAAAAAATTATATGGGGGGGTCACATGTTCGGTGACCTGTGGCGAAATACCCCCACATTTGGTATTAGTATAATTTTAGATTTAGTGTTTTTGGCAGCAGATAGCGTGGTATTCAGAAAGGCACTTTTTAGTTAATCATGTTGGCTTTAAAATTAACTCTACACACTCACCACATCATCAAGGTCGATGATAAACACGCCTTCAGTGTTGATGGCCACAAACACTGGGTCGTCTGTCATAGACATCAGTCGCAACTTTTTTGAGGGGTGCTCAATCTGTCCTCGGAAAAATGCCGCCCTGCAAAAATTGAAGACATTCAAGGCGATGTTGCCATAATTACAAGGACAGGAACACATTCTCCGGGAAGAAACCATAAATTTCCAGGCTTCCGTTAAAAGCATGAAAGTTACATAAAACATACATAAGTTTAATTATAACATACCTGTGACAGCTCACATCCTCAGAACAAACCAAAGGCAGCAGTTATAAATCACCACTACACTACTTTGACATTTTAAAACTTGTTCCCACAGTGACATCCTTTAGAGGTGAGTGGTTCGTGGAAAACTGAATGTTATGGATGCCTACCAGTTTATTTGTGAAAACTTAGAATTCCTGGCTTTTCCATGCCATTTTGAAAATTCCACGCTTTCAAGGCCTTGATTTTTAACTAATGGAATTCCATGCTATTCAATTATTTACATGCTCCATACGAACCGTGCTACAATCAAAGGGTGATGGAAAGGTGTTGTTTTGGGCCTATGCTCTACTTAAAGCGAATACGATTGAAGACACCTCCTCTCATTTTAAATTAATTTCACTCGGAGGTTCACAAGATAAAACAGAAGACTGCTACATGACACGCCTAACATTAATCCTCCTACACAAAACATTGTTTCCCCATCTGCTTAATGGTTGAAGATCCGTCAAAACGTCCCTTGAAACAATATGTTGTCTCCCATGTGAAATACAAACACGGTTGGTTATACACTTGTGCCTCTTCGCCTGAGCCACCTAACCACCTTCCGTCTCCCCATACGAGTGAGATCTGCCACATTTTAGCTAATTCATGAACATCCGCCCGATCTCCCACTCTCGGTTGATTTTCAGGGTTTCTAGGCTTGAGTACCTCTATTTAGTTATGATTTAACGGTATAATATAACAAATTATAACTATAAACAAATTATATAAAACCAATAGCATGAAAACTGCTTGTCCTGCAAATTTTCATGTTTTCTCACCAGCGGGCCGGATGTAGCAACAAATCAGAACTCATAATTCAGGTAAGATACATTAAAAAGGTAGCGCCACCTATGAAACAACATTCATTACACCGCCTTGAAAAATCTCCTGCCATGAGGTCCCATGTGGGGGATCTCCTGCTTTATTTTATGTAAATCTGTGTGTACCTACCCATAGTATGGCAGTTTCCAGCAGTAGTTCAGATAGGCCTTGTAGCAGACCTTCTTCTCCTCAGGATTGACGGCCATGCCGTAATCCTTTGCTGCTTTGAAATGGCTTGAGACCAGTCGGTCTTCAGGGTTGACCGTGTGACGCAGCCCAAGAAGCTTCACCTTCCGCTTGCAAAAGTGCTCCGGGTAGTAGTTAGACAGCTTCGACCTGTCCATTGAAGAATGAATGATATACGTCTGACAAGAACATTCTATTTGGAGACTGCTACCTCAGTCGGAGACAACTAACAACATATCTATTACTGACAGGGGACTAATTAAAGTTCACAATTACTCAATAATTAATCTTCAATCTAGTTAAGTTATGTACATTTCCAAAATTACTTTTGTCCAAATTTGCATTACACCATGAGGCCCCCCAGCTAGAAAACCTTCAAGTCAGTATAATCTTTGAGCCTGGCCCTACTATCATCAAACCTATGTCGGCATAACCAACAGGTTGCTATGGACCAGGTTCAAAGAGCACATGAACATGAGGGCCCCACTCACAGCTGTAGGAGTCTAGGAGAACACCAGGATCACAATATCATTGGCAAAAATGTTACAGCATTGGCCAGAGAGGACACCTGACTAGGATATAAAATTTATGAGAGGCTACAATCTTCCCATGGTTGTTAGGGAACTGCTGTCATGTGAAAACCACCAAAACGATCACATGACACCAGCCACCAGCTCACTCTGTTGCTGACGACTGGACTAAGAAAGTTCCAAACGGTCATAGAACACATTGTCAAGACTCTGTAAGTTTAAAACCAAGTAGTTGTAACTCACATTTCTTGTGACTGTAAATAATATTTTTACTGGATACAGCACTGATAGGCTCATAATTGAATTGGCCTCGTCAAATCCTTTTATTACAAAATGTGTGCAGCCATGGCATCTTTTCTGTGCATTTGCACATGACTCTAGACTCTTTTAACATTTTGATTTTTCACATGCCCAATCAAATGCATACCAAATTCAGACACATTTGCCTGAATAAGTTTTATTATTACTAGATTATACATTTTTTATACAGTTTTATATAATAGGTTACTAAGCCTCATATTGTGTGCCATGCACACATGGGAATATATCTGTCTGAATGAATCTTATTAATAATGAATAAAAACTATTTTATAAAATTTATCTAAAACAAAACATTTGAAATTAGTTCAAATGCAAAACAAATAACCTTGCATGTAACCCCAAAACATCTACCACTGTCTCACCTGTAATATTCTGCCGTGTGTTCATCACGTATATACATGGTATGTTCGATGAGAGCCTGGATCCCTGCCAACATGTCACAATCCTCCCGACTGATGGGGTATCGGGCATCTATTATGTTTTCCTTTGCCTCAGCGTACAGCAGACGCAACAAGGCTGGGTCCTCAATCTGGACATGAGAAACATTAATTTTATTCAGCAAAAATCATAATTGAATTTTCTTACGAAACACACAAATTATTCATCTATGTCTGAGCAACTTCATTTCACCAAAGTCAGGGTAAAATACGCAACTAAAATTTGCAGATTTTGTGTATTAGGTTTGTACTTTTCCATATTTATTATTCAATGTATTTTATAAACTACACACCAAATAAAGCAAATTGTATTTGGCCTGCTTGAACCCGCATATATTAGGATAATAAATATTGGTATATGTATACCTACAATATATCTACAAACCAACTTCTTAATGAGCAATATTTTCTACAGACTTAACCTTTTGTACACAGTTTGGATGATATAGCATACTAGGAATGAACACTGTGTATTAATATTTTATTAGAGAATATATTTGTATTTGATCAAGTGTATTTGACATTTTATAACAGACCTGGCATACTTGTATTTGAAATTTTGAACAGCAACATATGTGCTAAAACATGTTTGACCCTAAACCCGTGATACAACAAACAAGTGAACCCTGTCACAATAAATCTAGGAAATACTCATATCTACATATTTATAAACATGTTTAATTTGTGGAACGCTAAATTATTTTATCTTGACTATGTGCATGTTCTCTGACGTGGAATCGTCACGGAAAAAGAAGGCAAGGAATGCCAAAAAACACCTGGCAAAGGGACACAGCCGCAGGAGTAGAGGAGTGGCCACACCTGGAAAGAAATAGAGAGGATTGCCTAAAGTCGTGTGTGCTGGAAAGTCATTGTCGATGGTCCTCTTGGAGCGAGGGGCATAAGTAAGTAAGTACGTGCATGTATACTGTCCTTGTATAGTGAACATACCTTCATATCTTTAACTCTTGAGCAGAAGACGTTTCTTCTGAACACCAGAACAGGTTCATCTGGAGAAAGAAAGGACAATGTTACAGAGAGTGACAGATGCCAATATGAACAGGATAAAATATTACTCTTATTATCAAACTGCAGCACTGCCTTATCACAAATACAGCGATCAACAAGAACATTCACTAATAATAAAATTATTTCTTTAATGCCAATATCATAAGAAAATCTGAGCTCAATGGTGCATCAGAACAAAAGGATTAAGTTCTGACGATCATGTACAATGCAAAAGTTGTTAACAGATGGATGGAATTTCTAAAAATCTTAGGATATGCAATTTTATAAATATAGTTTTCTTAGAAAGATAGGTTTTATTAAAAAACAAAATCATCAAGATATCTCCTCATCTATGTGTAAAGGCTTCTTAATGGAGATATCCCTTTGTTTTCATACTTTTTCTTGATAAAATGGTGAAACAGTTTACAGCGCAGTGATTTTGAGACGTTGTTATCGTCGGGGTAAACGTCTATGAAATGTCTCAACAGCTGACCTTACCTCGTTCTGCATCCTCCTGTGGAGTGGTCGTGTATTTCTCAAGCAGTTCCTCCCAGAAGAAGACCAACTTGAAGGGAATCTGGTTCGATTTCAGTTGCAATTCTACAGAAGAAAATCAACTCTTCTGTTTCCCACAAACATTCGCATTGACTTACGGGTTTATTGTTCTGCACAGTTGATTCCGTGATCAGCCGCATGATACAAGTTAAGTGTCATGGATCTTCTTAAAGCTCATCAAAACCAAAGAGCTTCAGATCAAATTTTTATCTATTACATTATGATCTATCACTATTATTTTAGAACAAGGACCATATATTACTATTACAAAAAAACATCTATTACATATTACACATTATTATTACCCCATACTCAAACACAAAAAATGGTTTTCAGATTGGTTGTGCAACATATATCTGGTTTGTAAACCTGTGAATGTCATACGACAGAGTGAATGACAAAGACTCCAGGAGTTACTGGCTCCAGGAGAGGCTCACCGAGAAGATCAGACACGAGCCAGAGAGAGAAGACATCTCTTGCAACAGCAGGGAACGTCATCTCGTCCATGATGATCTCAAACAACTCTCCCGCATCAGCGTGTTGGCCGTCCTCCACCGACAGGTCAATGCCTGTCTTATCTTCAAAGTACACGACTATCTCCAGGGGCGGCACTACGTGGAACAAATCAAGCAACATCAAACATAGCCAACTAGACAGAGTAATGTGCACTATATGACTAGTGACATCAAACACAGCCAACTAGACAGTGTAATGTGCACTATATGACTAGTGACATCAAACATAGCCAACTAGACAGAGTAATGTGCACTATATGACTAGTGACATCAAACATAGCCAACTAGACAGAGTAATGTGCACTATATGACTAGTGACATCAAACATAGCCAACTAGACAGTGTAATGTGCACTATATGACTAGTGACATCAAACATAGCCAACTAGACAGTGTAATGTGCACTATATGACTAGTGACATCAAACATAGCCAACTAGACAGAGTAATGTGCACTATATGACTAGTGACATCAAACATAGCCAACTAGACAGAGTAATGTGCACTATATGACTAGTGACATCAAACATAGCCAACTAGACAGAGTAATGTGCACTATATGACTAGTGACATCAAACATAGCCAACTAGACAGTGTAATGTGCACTATATGACTAGTGACATCAAACATAGCCAACTAGACAGTGTA
Organism: Paraescarpia echinospica; assembly: GCA_020002185.1. Taxonomy (NCBI): domain Eukaryota; kingdom Metazoa; phylum Annelida; class Polychaeta; order Sabellida; family Siboglinidae; genus Paraescarpia; species Paraescarpia echinospica. The sequence continues at coordinate 20,682,556 of CM034538.1, read as the reverse complement.
ATGTGCACTATATGACTAGTGACATCAAACATAGCCAACTAGACAGAGTAATGTGCACTATATGACTAGTGACAGATTAATGATGCACAACTACCCTGACTTAAATTACATCAACCTTTCACTTTTATTTGTATTATTATTATTTTCAAGGGAGGGTAAAGTTGGAGGTTGTCTCAAGAGAGGGTGCAGTTGGAGGTTGTCTTAAGGGAGGGTGCAGTTGGAGGTTGTCTCGAGGGAGGGTGCAGTTGGAGGTTGTCTTAAGGGAGGGTGTAGTTGGAGGTTGTCTCAAGGGAGGGTGTAGTTGGAGGTTGTCTCCAGGGAGAGTACAGTTGGAGTTTGTCTCAAGGGAGAGTACAGTTGGAGGTTGTCTCAAGGGATGGTGCAGTTGGAGGTTGTCTCAAGGGGGTCCAGTTGGAGGTTGTCTCAAGGGAGAGTACAGTTGGAGGTTATCTCAAGGGAGAGTACAGTTGGAGGTTGTCTCAAGGGAGAATACAGCTGGAGGTTGTCTTGAGGAAGGGTGTAGTTGGAGGTTGTCTCAGGGGGGTCCAGTTGGAGTTTGTCTCAAGGGAGAGTACAGATGAAAGTTGTCTCAAGGGATGGTGCAGTTGGGGGTTGTCTCAGGGGGTTCCAGTTGGAGGTTGTCTCAAGGGAGGGTGTAGTTGGAGGTTGTCTCAAGGGAGTGTACAGTTGGAGGTTGTCTCAAGGGAGAGTACAGTTGGAGGTTGTCTCAAGGGAGAATACAGTTGGAGGTTGTCTTGAGGGAGGGTGTAGTTGGAGGTTGTCTCAAGGGAGGGTGTAGTTGGAGGTTGTCTCAGGGGAGGTTGTAGTTGGAGGTTGTCTCAGGGGAGAGTACAGTTGGAGGTTGTCTCAAGGGAGGGTGTAGTTGGAGGTTGTCTCAAGGGAGGGTGTAGTTGGAGGTTGTCTCAAGGGAGAGTACAGTTGGAGGTTGTCTCAAGGGAGAGTACAGTTGGAGGTTGTCTTGAGGGAGGGTGTAGTTGGAGGTTGTCTCAGGGGGGTCCAGTTGGAGTTTGTCTCAAGGGAGAGTACAGATGTAAGTTGTCTCAAGGGATGGTGCAGTTGGAGGTTGTCTCAGGGGGTTCCAGTTGGAGGTTGTCTCAAGGGAGGGTGTAGTTGGAGGTTGTCCCAAGGGAGAGTACAGTTGGAGGTTGTCTTGAGGGAGGGTACAGTTGGAGGTTGTTTTAAGGGAGAGTACAGTTGGAAGTTGTCTTAAGGGAGGGTGCAGTTGGAGGTTGTCTTACGGGATGGTGCAGTTGGAGGTTGTCTTGAGGGAGGGTGCAGTTGGAGGTTGTCTTGAGGGAGGGTGCAGTTGGAGGTTGTCTTAAGGGAGGGTGCAGTTGGAAGTTGTTTCAACGTAGAGTGCAGCTGGAGGTTGTCTCAAGGGAGAGTACAGTTGGAGGTTATCTCAAGGTAGAGTACAGTTGGAGCTTGTCTCAAGGGAGAGTACAGTTGGAGGTTGTCTTGAGGGAGGGTGTAGTTGGAGGTTGTCTCAGGGGGGTCCAGTTGGAGTTTGTCTCAAGGGAGAGTACATATGGAAGTTTTCTCAAGGGATGGTGCAGTTGGGAGTTGTCTCAGGGGGTTCCAGTTGGAGGTTGTCTCAAGGGAGGGTGTAGTTGGAGGTTGTCTCAGGGAGAGTACAGTTGGAGGTTGTCTCAGGGAGAGTACAGTTGGAGGTTGTCTCAAGGGAGGGTGTAGTTGGAGGTTGTCTCAAGGGAGTGTATAGTTGGAGGTTGTCTCATGGGAGAGTACAGTTGGAGGTTGTCTCAAGGGAGAGTACAGTTGGAGGTTGTCTTGAGGGAGGGTGTAGTTGGAGGTTGTTTCAACGGAGAGTGGAGTTGGAGGTTGTCTTAAGGGAGGATGCAGTTGGAGGTTGTCTCAAGGGAGAGTACAGTTGGAGGTTGTCTTAAGGGAGGGTGTAGTTGGAGGTTGTCTCAAGGGAGGGTGTAGTTGGAGGTTGTCTCAAGGGAGAGTACAGTTGGAGTTTATCTCAAGGGAGAGTACAGTTGGAGGTTGTCTCAAGGGATGGTGCAGTTGGAGGTTGTCTCAAGGGGGTCCAGTTGGAGGTTGTCTCAAGGGAGAGTACAGTTGGAGGTTGTCTCAAGGGAGAGTACAGCTGGAGGTTGTCTTGAGGGAGGGTGTAGTTGGAGGTTGTCTCAGGGGGGTCCAGTTGGACTTTGTCTCAAGGGAGAGTACAGATGAAAGTTGTCTCAAGGGATGGTGCAGTTGGGGGTTGTCTCAGGGGGTTCCAGTTGGAGGTTGTCTCAAGGGAGGGTGTAGTTGGAGGTTGTCTCAGGGGAGGTTGTAGTTGGAGGTTGTCTCAGGGGAGAGTACAGTTGGAGGTTGTCTCAAGGGAGGGTGTAGTTGGAGGTTGTCTCAAGGGAGTGTACAGTTGGAGGTTGTCTCAAGGGAGAGTACAGTTGGAGGTTGTCTCAAGGGAGGGTGCAGTTGGAGGTTGTTTCAACGGAGAGTGCAGTTGGAGGTTGTCTTAAGGGAGAGTACAGTTGGAGGTTGTTTCAAGGGAGAGTGCAGTTGGAGGTTGTCTCAAGGGAAAGTACAGTTGGAGGTTGTCTCAAAGGACGGTGCAGTTGGAGGTTGTCTCAAGGAAGAGTACAGTTGGAGGTTGTCTCAAGGGAGAGTACAGTTGGAGGTTTTCTCAAGGGAGGGTGTAGTTGGATGTTGTCTCAAGGGAGAGTACAGTTGGAGGTTGTCTCAAGGGAGAGTACAGTTGGAGGTTGTCTCAAGGGAGAGTACAGTTGGAGGTTGTCTCAAGGGAGGGTGCAGTTGGAGGTTGTCTCAAGGGGGATGCATGCTATGGGTCTGCTAGACTGACCTTTATAAGCATGGTGGTCCTGACCTCGGGCATGGGCCTCGCCCACTGGGTCCTCAACCCCTGGCACACTGATGATACCGGCCACGGTCTTGGTGGGTCTCACCCCAACACCCTCGGGCAGACTGATGATGCCTGCCTCCATCTGGACAGGGATCCCACCCTGCGTCGGGGTAACTTTCGCGATGGCCGGCAAGGCAGGGTTGATGTCACGGCCTGCTTCAACATGCTTCAACGGCGGTAGCTTCCCCTTGCCTGAAACCAGAACAAACTGTCCACAATGAGCAAGGTGTGGGAATTGTACTGCGTTGTTGGTGGGTTGAATTCTAAATGGTAATGGGAAACAAAAGGTAATTGTATGATCTTTAGAACCATCTGCAACTACAACCACCAATATCACGCCTGTGATTTACCCAGAATTTATTTTCAAAGTGGGAGGATCTAGTGAAGTTTTACACATTCTTGGTGGCTGACATAATTGAGACAACGCCCCTTATGTTTGACCAGTAAGCGCTTCTTTCACCTTGATGCTGCAGTGACGCGTCGAATGCCCCTGTTTTCTCGACATATATGAATATGCCAGCTCATATGTTGGTCTTTCGTATTCATGTCACTTCAGAGATACAGTTGTCCCTCTCTTCAGCGGACACATCTGTATCCAAGCATAAGTGTCCTGACATGGCAGGTGTCCGCTCATCGGAGGGACAGGCAACTGGTCTGAATCGGAGTTCAGACCAGTACAACCGACACATGGTAAAGATGTGGCAACATGTCAACGCATTAACTGATAAGAATTATAAACATTTGGTCATGAAGTCATATCGTCCACCTGGCACCGTCCACCTGACTCCCTCTGTCAATCTGAGATTTTCCTCAACCGCTCACTGGTCACTCACTCACTGCCACTAGCCTATGCAACGGTATTGGCCCGACATTGCAGTAGAAACTGCTGCGCATTGAACCAAAAACTTCGAACAAAACATCTCCGTTACAACATTTTATAAATTGGTATTCTCGAACAATTTATATATTCTTTAGCTAAAATACTTTGTAAGTACTTCGCAAATGGTTCATCAGACTGGGTAGTTCAAATGAGTGATATTTTTACTTATTTCACAGTCAGTTTACCTTTTGTTCTCATGACGTTTTTGACTGCTTTCAGCAGTCTTCTTCAGACGACTAACACTAGATGGAGACATGGTAGTCCTTCAGCGCAAACGTAGTCACTCAGGTGTATGCCCCTGCGCCTTGGGTGGCTCCTCAAGAGCTCTTCAAGTCATAGATGTGTGAAAGCTGGCACCGTCCTTCGTCTCGGTTCATGCAGTCCTTGGTTTTTCCAATCTAGATCGCTTCTTTGATGCCTCTTGTCCTTCAATCCGACTCCCTGTCCACACATTTGGCCCCTCCCAGTCTACTATGTGATTTTGCTGTGTCATGTGGTCTGTGATGGCTGATTTGTTCATCTCTTTTTCTGATGTTTTCTGTTGTTTCTGTTGTAGGGTTTGTTCATTGTTGCTTTGTCTGCATCATCTCTGTGTTCTCTGATGCGGGTTCCAAGCGTGCGTTTAGTTTCTCCGATGTATGTGGCATTGCAGTTCTTACATGATATAGCGTACACTCCTTGTGTGGTTCAACTTTGTCTTTTGATCTTACCAGTGACCTCTTGATGGTGTTGTGAGGTTTCATTGCTGTGTTCACTTCATGATCCGTGATGTGGTTTCAGATAATCCTTGGACATACGGAAGTACCACCATGCCTTTGCCCATGTCTTTTTCCACAGTCTTCTTCCTGATGTTGTCTTCATTCTTTTGCTTCATCTTTCTCTGTATCGTTGATATGGTCCACTGTGGATACCCGCATCTCTGTAGGACTTCTTTGATATGTTCACTTTCTTTGCGTTTACCTTCCTCCTCTGTGACAAGCGTTTCACACCTGTTTAGTAGCATACGGATCACTCCCATCTTCTGGTGTAATGGATGATGTGAGGAGAAATTTAGATATTGGTCCGTGTGGGTACTCTTTCGGAAGATCAGAAGTTTTACCTCCCCCGATTCCTTTCTGACTAGTTATGTGTCTAAAAATGGCATCTTTCCTTCCGCTTCCTCTTCGTGTGTAAATTTTATGCTGTTAGTTTCATCCACTGTGTTAAGATGGTCGGTCAGATAATAATATTTATTTTATAAAGTGCAATTTCCAATAAAATGCTGAAAGTGCTGTACAAAAAGCTAATAGCATAAAACGTTAAATTTAGCAGATGTTGTGTCATCCATGCCTTTATAACTTCAAGAATGTCATCGACATAGCGTTTCCACATTCTTGTTTTACATGTGACAGGGGCTGTGGTGATGGCCTCTTTCTCGAGATGTTGCATGAAGAAGTTGGCGACAATGGGGGACACAGGGCTACTCATGGCTGTGCCAAATTTCTGTTGAAATACAGTGTTTCTGAATGTGAAGTATGTTGTGTTCAGAACAAAGTCCAGTAGTTCCATAATGTCTTCTGTTTCCAGTCTTGTCCGGTCTGCTAATGTGGCGTCATTCCATAGTCTGGTCTTGATTATCTCCATTGTCTTCGGTATAGGTGTGTTTGTGAACAGAGACACGACACCAAGGCCTGCATGAATCAAGACGAAGGACGGTACGGCTTTCACACATCTATAACGATCTCTTGAAGAGCCACCCAGGGCGCAGCCGTGGGGGTACACACCTGAGTGACTACGTCTGTGCTGAAGGATTACTCTAGCGGTAGTCGTCTGAAGAAGACTGCTGAAAGCAGTCGAAACATCATGAGAACAAAAGGTAAACTGACTGTGAAATAAGTACAAATATCACTCAAGTAATTCATAAGTTGATGATTTTGCCGGTTAAAATAATAACCTGAAAATGATCAACCGAATATTTAAATCAGTTGCTACATGCAGCGTGAACGTTAATTAAATATTAAAAATGGTAACGGGTACAATCGTTAATTCTCACTTCATCTTTCATCCAATTACGAAACATTCATTAATGCACAAATTGTGCATCATTTGATAATGCGTTCCACTGTTTCATACGCTGACTGGGGCTGGAGGCGCGAACTGGGAAGCCATCATGGCATCGCCGGCGACAAACGTGATTGATAAAAGCACAAAATTAACAATATCTTCCTCCACATTCACTCTGCCTAAAGTTTACAGAGCGTAATCAAAGGACCTTTAAGTAGTTTAGACAAACACAATGATTACAGCAAGGAAGACAAGCTCGTTATTACGGGTACACATGTACTAGGTGTTACCATTGTCACACACCGAGCTGTATGTCCGCCATTTTCTAAACAAATTTGGCAAAAATATTTGAATTAATGACTACTGTCCGTCTTAGGAGGGACATATAACCAAAATATCCTGTCCGCTGTCCGCATCCACAAGGTGTCCCTTCATCAGAGGGACATTAACATGACAAAACGGTCCATACATTGACAAACAGTCCCGACATAGTGGGTGTCCCCTTGTTAGAGGGTCCGCTGAAGAGAGGGACTACTGTACACGTGTAACAACTGTTACAATGCCATGAGGAAGTAACAATTTTAGTAGTTACAACAAACTAGGGTAATATTCTTTTTTGGGGACTGGCAAATTGGGAAGAGTAGGCATTGATGACGTCCGATTTTCAATCACAATGGCCAATATAATAACATATTGCAGTGCTTCATGTTTGAAAAAACCAGACGAGCGAGTTTTTATTTTTATCCGCTAGGTGACGTTCCTGTTTGTCCATCTGGTGACACCACTGCCCAGTCATGCCAAAATGCAATCGAGGCTAGCCATGCCATTGCAGTACCCATTACGCAAGATTAATTCGATCAGGTAAATTCGGGACATCAAGCATTGGCACAGATTGAAAAGTTGCATGCTGATAAAATATTTGAGACATGAAGTATTAGCCATGTTGCAGAAAATGACAGCAGTGTAGTGACGCTGATGATTAAGTTGTCCTGCCACAAGTGCAGCCTCTGCCGCGGCAGCCACAACACCATTTTGATTTCACCACTACCCGGTGCAGAAAATTGCAGCTGATTAATGATCTACGACTGAAACGACAGCCGGCCAACAAGAATCCTGTTGAACAATAAGCAAACTCCAAGTCATGGCTCTGGAAACGTCGGCAACTGCCGCCAACGCTAATTTTCGTGACAAGAGCACTTCCTTCCAAACAAATGGGTGTATATTTTGCCGCTAGAGGGCACCACATGCAGCAGGTTTGGTGACGCGAGTGATAATGGCTCCCTAGATGAGCGATTAGCGCAAGTGGTAGGGAGCGAGAGCGATCGCTCGCCTAAAAAATAATGCACTGACAGCCCTCTAAGTTAACTTTTTGTGTAGGAGCCAAGTGGCTCCTGTCTACATTTTTAGGAGCCACATTTAAAAAGTAGGATCCAAGTAATTGTGTGTGCGTATGTATGTGATTGTGTTTTCAGTAAAAATTTAATCCAAATTAACCACAGACGTCCATTTGAAATATAAATAAATTTAAAACATGTATGAATATGTGGCCAGTTACTAACTTTATGCATTATAACACGGTACACTGGCAAATTAATAACAGTCATATGTGGAATCCCTGAAATTACCAATAATTAACAGTAAATATACATGTATGTATAGGGACACTGATTTTCCGTTTCAAAAAAGGCAAATTCCGTTTCAGAAAAAGGCAAATTCCATGTGAAATGACGTATTTTCTGTTTCAGAAAAAGGCAAATTCTGTGTCAAATGACGCATTTTTCATGTCAAATGACGCATTTCCTGTTTAAAGTGAAAAAGAAGCCAATTTCTGTTCAGAAAAGTAATATTTTATTTCAAAGTTAACTTTGACAAAATAATGCATTCTGTCAAATATTTAAAATATCACAATGTTATGATCTATGCATCTGTTTAATACTGTTTTACTGTGTGGTTAACTTTTCTAACAACATTAATTTTATTTGTGCAATGCAACACAGTAATAACCGTAGATAATAAAATAATTCCTCTCACACAATAACATAAATTACTGGTTGTTTCTAATGCAGCAGCTTAATATATAAGTTAACAAATGTAAATTACACAAGCAGACATATTAACAGTTCTGAATGTTTAAATCACTGATGCTGTTTCACTGACAATTTTGTTCAACTATTATGACGTCATCCAACGGAATTTGTGAGAACTACGAAACATGGACTAATGATGTGACAACTACATTTAATTAGCAACATGTCTTCAATGCGCTTAGCGGACAGCCAGACAATGATCGCGAAACGGTTTACGCAAAGCAATTATATGGGGTAAGACCACATTTAAATTTTACAATTTTATTGAAAATGTCACAGCATATTTAACCTCCATTGACACAAGTGCTGGGGAAAACTCGTAAAATTCTCATACCTCAGTTTTCAGAAAAATCCACCCAAACCTGACACCCCTCAATTTTGCCCCAATCTGGTGACGGATTTTGAAATATTGGTGCGTTCTGCAAAATAGCCACTGTGCGAATACGCAAGCGACTAGCGTATGTTTATTGCTACCTCGTGAAAGATCTAATGTAGTAGTACATTCAGTATTCACTGGACTGACATGTGCCATGCCAAAGTGCTCGAACAAAATTCACACATGACACCAAAACGGTATTTTCAAGGGCACTCTTTCGGTGGGTAATGGCGGACGAATCCTTAATGTGGTCTTACCCCATATACCAAGCATAGTCACTGTACGCAGTAACAATGGGGCGGCCATTGATTTTTACGTGCGTGGCGCCATCTAGCATCAATGAGCTAAACACGTTGTGGCGCCCATGTAAACAGATAGGAAAACGGTTAATATATGTTACGTATTTGAGGAAACAGTCACCACTCAGACGCATGTTTCACTATCCCAATGAATCAGCGAGGTGAAGCGCGCCCGTGTCAAACTAACAGAGTTTATTAGCAACAACAATCAATGGAATTATCAACAACGCCAAAAAAGTGTCAGGCGCCGGGACACTGCCAATGAATCAAATCAAATGGTTGTTATTGACACTGTCAGTCGATGTTGTTCTGATGAGCACATGGTAAGTACGCGTATTTAAGTGACGTTGGCAGTTCCACCGTATATATATATATATTGATTTATATATGATTTGATCTAACCTTCGCTATTACACCACATATTTTCTTTTACATGTTATATTTGGGTAGGTACATGTAGTAAACAAAGTAGGCACTTCAACAAAAAATTAAATATTGAACATTGGGAATGGGCTTAAATTAAAGGTAATAGCTTAAGGATCACATAACTGTTTATTTTATTAAGATATCTTTAATAGATCAAGTTATTGCGATTTTAAGACGCCAAAACAGCGTAATTTGTTTGTATATCTTACAATGGCAAAATGGACTAATTTTTATGTTTTCTGTGGATAAATATTTGCTTTAAAATGTCATCACTTTTTCATTTATATAGATATTTAAATACTGTTTTCAGGGTTTTCAAACACATTGACTAATGTAATAAATTTACAATATCTACTATTTTTAGTACTAATTATAACCAAATTAATGCAATTAATTAGTTAGTTTTAGTAATGTAGCATGCAAACTAAACATACCAACATGTTCCAATTAAAGGCCATAATGCCCATGATTATGAAGATGTTTATACATATTATGCAATGTGTATAGCCACATTAATAATGGTAATAAACATACATTAACAAATCATTTAATTAATTAGTAAATATTGGTTAATTAATACGCAACCTTGAAAGGCCGACACATTTCAATAAAAGGCCATGTCCATGATATTTGTATAATTTATGAAAGCAGTAAACCACATTAATTATGGTAATAAATGTACATTAACCAGTCATTTCACATTAGCAGTAACTTAATTAATAAGTTAATAATGACTAATATTAGCACGCTAACAACTGACCGCTACATTTCGATAAAAGGCTGGAATGTCCATAATTATGAAGACAGTTATATAATTTATGCAATGTTTACAACCACATTAAACTTTACAATAAATATACAATAACCATTCATATAACATTAACAATAACTTTATTAATAAGTAAATATTGGCTACACAGCATACAAACTCAACAGATCAATACATGACAATGAAATACAATATTCTTACTCCTAGTTCAATGTGTCTATGTGTGACTGTGTCATGACAGGTTGGATGAATACTGCAGGCTCTGTACTGACCAGTAATCAGTTGTCACTGCTTCATAATGTAATGTTCTACATTTTAACATGAACTTCCAAATGCACTAAATGCAAGACTGCTTTCTGCGTTACTCCCCATGGCCCATGGGATTCAAGCCATGAAGAAGTCTGCTCTGTTCATAATACAGTCTTTTTGTAATATTGGAAGTTGATTGTCTCATAATTTAATGCCAGTAGGCTGCAACATCTGTGCACCAAAGTTCATATTTCAGTATCATGTAAAATAATGTTGTGTTCTTCAACATGATGTCTGTAAGTAAAGTTCGTGTCATATTGAGTGGACACTGTTCAATGTAGATATCAGATATATTATCAGCCAGATTAAATGTGTACGTATGCAGGCAGGTGATGGTGTCATATTCAGACGACTCTGTGGCGTGGTACCTTCATAGTTAACTGTCAGACACAGATCAGTGTCACTGCATGTAATGGCGAACAATATCTGAAATAAAAAGGCCATCCTGTATCATATAATGATAACTGTTTTGATTCTACATGCAAATCTTGTGAAATAATTTTCATATCCTTGCCTCTGTTACTCAAGAGAGCAGTGTGAAATTCTATAATAATGCATTATGTCACACATAAATTCATAATAATTGTGATACTTGAGAGGTATAACTGTGGTGTATGTATTGCGTGTTGTCACACAATGAAATTAATAATGCTACAACTGATCAAGGCATTTATGGTTTTAGTACATTTACAACATGCTTTATATATATATATATATATCAAATATGCTATTATTTCAATAGAACAGGATACATGTCAGACAACGACTACCTTTTTACTATTTATAAACAAATAGCCTCACAGACCTCTCAGAAATGGTTTATTAACTAATAAATGTGGTGCATTCTGCTGCTAATGGCAGCAGAATGCACCACATCGATGTAAACAAACGCACAAATGTATTATTTTTGGACTAAATTGTAAGTTACTATATCGTTGCAATTGCCACAGGAAAGTTATCTAACTGTCTGATGATATTTACACATGCAGTGTGTTCCATCTAGTATTCTAGCAGCATAGTGAAGATTTTTTAACACATTATATACAAAATCCAGCGGCGTCCGTGCCCGTGGTGCGTTAATTAGTGTCACCAACATTTCAATGTCTAAAACAATGTTTCTAACCGTTTGTTTGCATTCAGTCGATCAAATAAATGTTACTGTTTTAGAATACTGACACTTTTAAACAAATAGTGGTTCAGATTTTTATTTAAACAGCTTATTCAATTCAGCATGTTAATGGAAACTCAGTAATGTTATGATTACACGACACCAGTGTCAATTTAGTTGGCGGCCCAAACAAATGGACCGGTACCGTTACAATAATTATTCCTATTTTCCTTACCTTGTTGGGTCTTTCGGAAATGAAAAGAAATGTTTTTTTGGTGTTTTCGACGAACGGTTGTTGCACCCAAACATTGCACAACATGAGCCACCACAAGGACGCCGTCCTGGCTCGGCGGTCATATTTGCTGCGCTGTAGACTCGACCCAGTAGATGGCGCCACTATCCATTTTTAAATGGCATATCACCAAGTGACTGTGCTTGGTATCTAATTGCTTTGGTTTACGTTAGCGCCTTCCGCTCGCGTCCCCATTTACGTCGGTTGACACGAGGTACCACGGGCACCATGACACTTCGTAGCAATTTACCTAGCGTGTTTTAAAAATCCTGTGTCTTAAATCCACAAAAATAAATGAACACTGTTGCAGAGTAATCATGTTTGTTTCAAAATATTGCTAATAAAGTCAGTATCATTTACGGTGTTTCCGAGAAACGACAACAAGTGGTTTGTGAAACGACAAATGACATTGCATGATCTGTTATTACAGAGTAAACAGACTCGTTGCGGTCGCCAATGAGGCGACCGTACATAATGTGTCAGTCGCCAAACAGATAAAACAGTCAAATATGCGACCAATTCAGTCACAACTTAGAGAGCTGCACTGATATTGCCAAATTGCCAGCACAACTACAAGTGTACAAAATGGTATAAAAATGGAATCATCATAATCCCATATTGTACTATGGACTCACTAATCATATCAATGTAAGATTTTTAGAAATCGTCAGAGGTGATAATACAAAGTGCTAAAGACATGTTCACATATATTCAATTCTGGCAAGTGAGAAATCAACATTACAATACAGTATTTTGTAATTTTTGTATTACTGTCTGAATGCTTGACAGGTGTCAACTCAGTCATACAGCTGAGTGTACTATGTACTCCTGATAATGTGACTTGTTCTCTGCAGCCACTTCTTACATTACATTTACTTATAAAGAGAATGACACTGGACCATCTTGCAAACAGACTTCAAATAAAAACCTCCTTCATCTCTCTTTTATCAATATGTCGTGTCATGTTTTTGAAGTAATCCATATATTTAATTATCAAAGCATTCTACAGCACAAAACACTGTTTAGCATTATGAAATCACAATAGAATAGAATATATTGATCAGGTAACAGTGTGATGATGACTGAAGTATTACTTTGAGTGTTAAGTGAAAATAATATATATTATCAACATATACAGTAATGGTTGCCTACCCTTGCCATGGGTTCCAGCTGCCTCAGATTCCATGAGAAATGCTGATGATCAGTTTCACCCTGAAACATAAAACAGTTCCTCAAAACATAACACAACTGATCTAACTTAGCCTTAAAATAACCATGTACAATGTTGCCTTTTAAACCTTTTTTTTTTTTTCTCCAGTATAGTAACCTCCAAGACTAACATTTTTGAAATGATACTTTTTTCTATATGTATTTATATATATATATATATATCAGTTAATATTAATATATAATTAAATATTAATAGCTAAAAACAAACATACAAACTAAACATTTATTCTGGACATGCTACCAGTATTTTATTATTACCACACACTTTTCGGCTCAAATATCAATTGGCATAGATTTGACGTTATCTAGAAAGTTTCCTTCCCCTGTACAATGCTGGGTAACTCAGCTAGATAAACCAGCTAGTATAAACTTGATATGAATGATATATAATAGTGCCTTGTCTTGTTAGGGTACTGGCCAACATCCATTCCTATCACCTATGGAGTAAAACAGTCAGGGCTGGGTGCGTATGCTATTTAATTCTTATCCCAATTTCCTTACCTCAAGAATGGTCAATAAATTGCCCATGATTGAGCATTGAGACCATCTCAAGATTTTGTTTTCTGAAGTTGTTTTCCAAATTCTTTGTTGATGTTGGTGCTATTGTTTTTTCGGTTAGCCACGTCTTAGTCATGTTTACGTGGTACTGAGTGTGTTACAGCTTGCTCAAATTCTGTAATGCTGGCTAGTCTGTCTGGTAATGAGAGTCCAAATCTCTTATTCACTTACTGTCCAGACAAAATAAAGACAGTTTGTAACAGTTCTTGCTGGTGTGTTTGGTGTTGACGGCTTTGCTATTTACATGTCATGAGTGGCATTGGACGGGCTGAAAGAGGTATTCGACTGGCAAAGATGGATGATCGTTGTAGTCTCTGAAATGGTACTCGTTGTGAAATTGAAATATAAATTAACGTAATTAGATTAGTGAAATGCATGTTTGTCATTGCAATGTGCCTGGTATAAACTGTTAGTTCTTATTTACTCATTTAAATATTGTGCAGCATATATTGTTAACCCACTTTCGTACATATAAATACTGGTAGACTGGTAGTTGGTTGTTTTATTTTGGTCACGTGTCAATTTATAAAGAAAATGTTGTAAATTTATTTTCCATTTTGATCAATTCATACAATTTACCTTACTTTGCGGAATTCAATTCAAATAAATGCATTTTTTTTACAAATTCAATTCCAATTCAATTAAGAACTGAACCCGGGTCTGTGATCCCTAACCGATTGTGGATGGCTTAAAACAGTTACGCAAACAATCATCAGACATTTAGTAAAACTGTGGGAGGTTTCAAAAACATAACTTTCATTGATGAGCCCCTGAAAATTTGGAGCCCGACATACAAAACGTTTTTGAGAAGTACGAGGAGTGGCTTAACAAATATATATGTGCATGCGTACAACATCAGTTAGCTCAATTATAATATTTAGCTTAACAAATATATATGTGCATGCGTACAACATCAGTTAGCTCAATTATAATATTTAGCTTAACAAATATATATGTGCATGCATACAACATCAGTTAGCTCAATTATAATATTTAGCTTAACAAATATATATGTGCATGCATACAACATCAGTTAGCTCAATTATAATATTTAGCTTAACAAATATATATGTGCATGCATACAACATCAGTTAGCTCAATTATAATATTTAGCTTAACAAATATATATGTGCATGCATACAACATCAGTTAGCTCAATTATAATATTTAGCTTAACAAATATATATGTGCATGCATACAACATCAGTTAGCTCAATTATAATATTTAGCTTAACAAATATATATGTGCATGCATACAACATCAGTTAGCTCAATTATAATATTTAGCTTAACAAATATATATGTGCATGCATACAACATCAGTTAGCTCAATTATAATATTTAGCTTAACAAATATATATGTGCATGCATACAACATCAGTTAGCTCAATTATAATATTTAGCTTAACAAATATATATGTGCATGCATACAACATCAGTTAGCTCAATTATAATATTTAGCGATGTTAGGTATAAACCAGGGGTCGGCAATCTGCAGCCCGTGCACAACAATTGTGTATATTTGCATTGTGCACCTTCCATGGGAGGAAGACCAAAAGGAATTGTTTCTCTGATTGAACAAGTATGACACAATGCAGGGACGCTGCAGATCTCTTCAGGCCCACTGCATTATCTATCCCACAAGAAAGCCTGTGTAGCATATCAGTACAAATGCAAAAGGTGCTGAGCGCTTTCATGAAGACTGTGAACTAGGTTCGCGCTCGTGGCCTAAACCCTCAGCAGTGCACTGGTTGAGCTGAGGTGCCATGCAGGGTCACAATATCATGATCTCCTATTGTACTGCGAAGTGCACTGGTTGAGCTGAGGTGCCATGCAGGGTCACAATATCATGATCTCCTATTGTACTGCGAAGTGCACTGGTTGAGCTGAGGTGCCATGCAGGGTCACAATATCATGATCTCCTGTAGGTGCCATGCAGGGTCACAATATCATGATCTCCTATTGTACTGCGAAGTGCACTGGTTGAGCTGAGGTGCCATGCAGGGTCACAATATCATGATCTCCTATTGTACTGCAAAGTACACTGGTTGAGCTGAGGTGCCATGCAGGGTCACAATATCATGATCTCATATTGTACTGCGAAGTGCACTGGTTGAGTTGAGGTGCCATGCAGGGTCACAATATCATGATCTCCTATTGTACTGCAAAGTGCACTGGTTGAGCTGAGGTGCCATGCAGGGTCACAATATCATGATTTCCTATTGTACTGCAAAGTGCACTGGTTTAGCTGAGGTGCCATGCAGGGTCACAATATCATGATCTCCTATTGTACTGCGAAGTGCACTGGTTGAGCTGAGGTGCCATGCAGGGTCACAATATCATGATCTCCTATCGTACTACAAAGTGCACTTGTTTAGCTGAGGTGCCATGCAGGGTCACAATATCATGATCTCCTATTGTACTGCGAAGTGCACTGGTTGAGCTGAGGTGCCATGCAGGGTCACAATATCATGATCTCCTATTGTACTGCAAAGTGCACTGGTTGACTGGTGCCATGCAGGGTCACAATATCATGATCTCTATTGTACCAAAGGGGTGCACTGGTTGAGCTGAGGTGCCATGCAGGTCAGAATATCATGATCCTATATTGTACTCTTGAAGTGCACTGGTTGACCACGAGGTGCCATGCAGAGTCACAATATCATGATCTATTGTACTGCAGTGCACTGTGGTTGACCTGAGGGTGCCATGCGGTCACAATATCGCGATCCTCTATTGTACTGCGAGTGCACTTGGTTGAGCTGAGGTGCCATGCAGGAGTTGCAATATCTTGATCTCCTATTGTAGAGTACTGGTTGAGGAGCTGAGGGTGCCATGCAGGGTCACAATATCGCTGATCTCCTATTGTACTGCCAAAGTGCACTGGTTGAGCTGAGGGTGCCATGCAGGGTCACAATATCGCGGTTTAGCTGTACTGCAAAGTGCACTGGTTTAGCTGAGGTGCCATGCAGGGTCACAATATCATGATCTCCTATTGTACTGCGAAGTGCACTGGTTGAGCTGAGGTGCCATGCAGGGTCACAATATCATGATCTCCTATCGTACTACAAAGTGCACTTGTTTAGCTGAGGTGCCATGCAGGGTCACAATATCATGATCTCCTATTGTACTGCGAAGTGCACTGGTTGAGCTGAGGTGCCATGCAGGGTCACAATATCATGATCTCCTATTGTACTGCAAAGTGCACTGGTTGAGCTGAGGTGTCATGCAGGGTCACAATATCATGATTTCCTATTGTACTGCAAAGTGCACTGGTTTAGCTGAGGTGCCATGCAGGGTCACAATATCATGATCTCCTATTGTACTGCGAAGTGCACTGGTTGAGCTGAGGTGCCATGCAGGGTCACAATATCATGATCTCCTATCGTACTGCAAAGTGCACTGGTTTAGCTGAGGTGCCATGCAGGGTCACAATATCATGATCTCCTATCGTACTACGAAGTGCACTGGTTGACCAGAGGTGCAATGCAGGGTCATAATATCATACTCTCCTATTGTACTGCGAAGTGCACTGGTTGAGCTGAGGTGCCATGCACGGTCGCATGCACAAGCTGAGACATTGAATTAGCTTGTTCATAGAGCAGACATTTCCAGAGGTAAGGTCTACCAGACATCGCTGACCACCAGGTGCATCTGCGAGTTTTCATTTCTTGCCAACATTGTGGCACATCTCAATCTGCTGAATTATCAACTAAAGGGACAAGAATATCTAACCAAAGAACTCTTCTAGTTTATTTATTTCGTTTAGTTTCCACTTTTGTTGATTGTGGGAGATAGAACTATTGCATTTCTCAACACTCCTGGAACGAACTAGGTTTGAAACATTCGTTGAGCTGCTGAGACGGGAGTTTGCTCTTATTTTACAGCCCATTATAGTCAACAATGCACCGGAAGTTCTCCATAATGTAATGTGGCTTCATGGCACTCAAAATGACTTTCAATGAGGTGTATCTTGCAACCAGTTGCACTTGCCGATGGAACAGTTTATAAAACTACCACACCCGCCACGCTCACTGGGACGAGGAGCACTGACTTAGTCAAAATGTCAGTTGCATGACGATAATGCGGACCTTGCGTAATGTGTATTTTAATAGTATATTGTTCAAATTTAGCCATTGATGTTTCACTAAAATAACAACTTTTTAATTTATACACTGCCAAAATGTGTCAGTTCAGCTTCAACGCATATTGGCAATAATGCTCGTATAGATATTATATATGCATCATAGGATAATGTACCAGTTTCCAACAATTAAGAAATAAATGTGTGACCCGCTGACCTAGCCCAATTCACTTATTTGGCCCTCCATTCAAAAAGGTTGCCGGCCCCTAGTATAAACAGTACATAAAGTGGCCGTGCTAAGATTTTGAAAAGGCAGATTTACAAATTATCTATTCTTGTTTGATAACATTTAAGAAGTATGCAGAAAATGGAAAGCAAAGGGTTATTGTTAGGACAGAGAGTCAGAGACACTAGTAATTACTGCTAAAATATTGGCACCAGGTACAGCATATATATATATATATAAATTATAATTATCTCATCCAAGGATAGGTCTATTTTTTGACCGGCTAGAGTGCAACCCTGCTCCAGTGACAGCCAGTATAGCCATACTTGTATACTCACGATTGGAAAATGTTCTAACACTCTTGGCCTATTTTAATACACTGCTCGATCTCACACCAAATCACATAACATGCAAACGATTTACACAGAGCAGGTAGGACACACAGTTTTTGATGCAGGCGTCATTCAAGATTTACCATTTCGGTATTGTTTATTTTCTAAGCACTTCACTCAAAACAACTTTTGTAACAGTTTGCAGAAATTTAAAGGAATATCTGTTAGAGATTTAGCATATATATATGCACATATCTATATCTTATGGAAGAATTTGATCAAGTTTTTGTTAAAATGGCAAAAAACAACTGGACACACGATTAGTGCCCCCACCAATATTGTCACCTGGTCATTGTCTGACCCATTCCTAAATGTGGTGCTTCGAATCTCACAAGATTTAGCTGCTAATTGGTTATAATCGCTAGCACACATAAGGCTGTTAGCAAACTTATCACATGGGTGCCGTTTTTCCACACGGAAATGTAAGTCTTTCACTAAAACCAACTATTCTGACAATTTATTTGCATGACACAAATAAATGCTAGGGAGTTACAATATGGGGCACTTGTCTATCAGGCCCCACCTCGATTTCGTCATTATAATTACATATTTTACATACAACTTTTATACCTCAGTGCATTAGTTCTAACGCTCAACATCTTCCCAGGCATATTTATGTTACAAAAATACTGCATCTTACGCACACTTTTGAGGACCAAAGAGCCACCCAGTATGTGTCAGTCTGTGCCGCTGCAGCGGTGTGTTATTGCAGTAAGCGATATAGCTGCATATATTGATGCAAACAGGGTCATTCTTTGGGCCTCAAAAGTGCGCTAAGACGCAATATTTTTTTAACATAGGAGAGCGGCTAGTGTAGCGGTTAGCACATCCGCCTGGCATGCCAGCAGTCCGAGTTCGAAACCTGGACCGGGCAGGCATGACATTTGGTGTAAACTAGAAGTAGAAATATGCATGGGATGATGGTGAAGGATGAAACTAGTCTAACGCACTGCTGTATGATGTCAAAGTTCTAGGCAAAACTCAAGTTATAACGGCGAAATCGAGGTGGGTCCGGATTCGACACAAGTGTCAGGATATCTTCCGCACATGTTTCTTCAGATTTTTTATGAAAACGGCATGAATATATTAGTGGCACGGTCGTCGACAAGCCCATAAGTGCATAGCTGCATAGCCATAACTAAGTAAACAGCATCACTGCCACCAGCGATATTATTCTAACAATTACAATCTTACTCGTGGCTTATGAAATTCAACCCCACTAAATGTTATACAATGACAATAGCCTCAAGAAAACCGACACCAAATCTCTACACATTCTGCGGACAACAACTTAAATCTGTTGAATCACACTGTTATCTTGGCATACATATATCAAATACATTAAATTGGACAATACAAAGCAACTCGGTCACAAAAAAAGCACAACAGACATTGGGAATGATTAGAAGAAATTTAAATAAATGCCCAACCCAAATCAAGTCCATAGCCTACACAACCCTTGTCCGCCCCATACTTGAATATGCGTCAGCATCATGGGATCCACATTGCCTAAGAAATATCAAACTCATAGAAAGAACCCAGAGACAAGCCGCCAGATTTTGTAAGAACAACTATTCTAGAGAGCCTGGAACGGTAACACAACTCCTTAAAGATCTCCAGTGGGACACCCTCCAATCACGAAGAAAAACCCAAAGACTTAGCATATTATATAAAATGGAACATAACCTCATAGATATCCCACTAGATCAATACACCAAACGCAACACCAGATGCTCACGTAAACATAATAAACAGTTAGTACAAATCAGGCACTCGACAAACATATTTGGAAACAGCTTTTTCCCAGTCACAATAAAAGAGTGGAATTCTCTACCTCCAAGCATTGTATCAAGTACGTCACTGAATTCATTCCAGATTAGCCTAGCCCAACATGTAAAAAATTAATCCATAAGAGCCACCATGCGCACTGGCGTGATGTGTCCATAGGACATTTTGCCAGTCAAAATACAGATACAGATACTCAGTTACTGTAATATCGCCACGTAAATAACAAATTTACTAATAAATACAACAATTTGTACATACAAATTACACGATAGGTGATGAGGTAAGAATAAAGTTTGATTAACTGTAAGTCTTATGTTTACACAATTGCTTGTTCAATCACGAAATGCGCTTTACCTGTTAGCGTAAACAAAACAGTCACCGCCCAAAACAAGGAAGGATGTTCTCGTATGAAGGAGGTTTGAAAACACGAGTTACACAATAGCAAGGAGCCTCTATTTGGACAGGAGGCGTCACTGAGCGAGAAAATGGCAGTCTACACAGAAGGTTTTTGTCCGCCATTCGGGAGGCAAGCGCATGCGCCTACGGGATTGCAGCGCGCGATGTTAGTGTATTTGTTCAAGCACCTCATTTCATCAGAATAATCACCAAGCTGTCATGCGTTATATAAAATGAAAGATATTAAAGTAATCCTTGAAGTTTTTTATCTATCACAATTCAAAATAATGAAACAAACAAATCACACAGAAACGTTGCAATTGTTTACTGAGCCAATTGAACTTCGTCGTTTTTCATCAGAATAATCATCAGGCTGTACCACTTCTTATATAATTAAAATTCTGAGGTTATCGTTGAAAATGTTGAGGAATGATAATGCAAAGAACTGCATTTTCTGCACGCGTATGGTCTGGCTTCGCGCAACTCCAGAATGGCGGACGAATTGCTTATGTACTTTCCTCGAACAATGTAGATAGCGCGCGCTGCACCGTCTTGTATTGATATATGGTCTTTGCACAATAGCCTCGATTACCCAGGCGCCGTGAGGTGGCAGCACCTTTTCGCCATTCACTACTGCCATGTTACCGGTAGGGGGCTTTACCTCAGGTTCGGGTAGAGGCGACGATTAGCTCTCAAGCCAACTATGAAATAACAATTTAAGGATACACTTTTATCAGATAATACCAAAAATAGATAAGCGAGCAAAAAATGAACAACTGTCAAACATGTTCCAAAAACGCTTGTTGAACGACTGCTGTACTAGCAGTCGTTCAAAAAGCGGTTCGTCGGATCACAGCAATATTTATGTGTTTGACAGTTTAAGCTTTCTGCTATTCAAACATATAAATGGTTTCCTGATAATCATTCCTAAAATCAACTAAAAACGGACCTACAACCGGGCCCGTTCCGGTGTCTTAGACACTGGAAACCATGTTGTTTCGTCGACACAGTTCACCAATCTACCGATTGAGGCACCACTATCTGATTTCATGGTATAAGCTCCATCCAGTTTCAAACGGCTGCTAAAATGATATACGCGAAGTAGGCGTGACCTCACAATCACGTATATCAACCAACCAACGCGACGAATTTAGACCCGTTGGGTGGCGTACGTTATTGTGACGTCACGCCGACGTAGATATATATTGGTTTCGCTGCGATCAAAGCACATCAATATCGCCGCGGCTTAAAAGTGGGTGGAGCTTATAACATGAAATCAAGAAATGGTGAAGTGCGCATGTCTGAACCTATGCAAATTAGAAAACAGCGACGCAATCGGAAGATTAGTGTACTGAGTACCCACCGCCAACATCGTTCGGAACCGTACAGAACACCGAAAATTGCGTGATTGTAGGTCCGTTTATCGGTGTTCTTTAAACGGTTACCGGGAAATCTAGATGACGCTAGAATAACAAAAGTGCATCCTTTCAAATGATATCAAGATCGTCGGGACAGGACGAGCCGTGAGGATGCTAGCGACCGTAGAATTTCATGTTTTGGACGTGTTCTGAGTTGTTCATTTTTCGCTCGCTTATCTATTTTTGATAATACTAATAACTAGTCAACATTTAACTTATATTGAAACATGTCACACAAAAATAAACCGACATTAAATTGTTTTCGAGGTTTAAATTAGTGCCTTTTAATCACATGCATATTCACTAGGTGGCAGCTCTCGTGGCTGTCAACTATTTCGTATAGACGTCGTTGTTGCGCTTATATTTATCCGGGCGTTAAATTTTATCTGGGTGATGTTTATGTGCATATGTAAGGCATAATATTTGGCACCAGTAGATCACATAGTAATAAATAATATCCAGTAGTTAAATATGTTTCGTTTGTTGTCGTAATACGAGCGTTATAGTTAGAGTACATAATTATAATTTGCTATTTCAGATTTGTGACCAAGTATAAGAGTAAGTCACGTGACGTGTGCGTGGAGAGGACACTGTTTTACGACAGAAATTGTTTATGTCTGTGGGAAGCAAACATTTGATAATTTATGTATATACATATATATATATATATATATATAGACATATATATAAATATATATATACATATAAACATACATAACGCCCAAATAAATGAAAATGCGACAGTCGTAGCTGGTGCTAAATACATTTCCCTAGATCTGCGCACGCGCAGAAACGTCACCCGGATATAATTTATCGCCCGGATAAATGTAAACGCGACATTGTCTTGTTTATGCTCGAGCAGAAACAAAATACTAAGTGTGAATAAGCATGATATAAATACCAAACAAGGAAAATTTAACTAAACAAAGTGCAATCGATGTCGCGCGCAACGGTCGGACTGCTAACTAATATATGTAGTTGCCAAAGGGCAACCAAAGCGTACGGATCTTGGTAGCTAAGTCGGTAGTGTGTTGAGCAACTATTTTTAGGGTCCTCGGTTCGAATCCCGTACGTAGAGTACTCGAAACTGTTGTTTGTGTTCATTTAGTTTAAGATTCATTTTATTTTGTATAATACTATTTCGGGCACTATTTCGTAATTTCAATTCGTTGTCGAAAACATATATTATTATATATAAACATTCTGGGGGATAGACGTGTCAACTGGCAGAGAGCAGTCAAAAGGCGGACTCCAAACCAGACTCTCTTCCCGGCAAAGTCACGCTGCCGAACGAGAGTCGGTTAAGCGAGACTAGGCAAATCCTGATTATATGTCACATCATTTCATAAATTGATGACGCTTTAATTCATGAGTATACCAGTGTTGCAATCTATCGGATAACATTTAAAAGGCGACTTCAGAGCCAGACTCTCTTCCCGGCGAAGTCATGATACGGACTAGTTACACAGTCATAGCACGACAACATGTTATTAACCTGATTCCGCGACGAGGCGCCACCAGATGCTGCCTTCACAGCCGAGTTCACGGGGGTAAGAGTACATAGACTAACTATATAATTATTAACAATCATAATTTCGCGAGAATGTTAGTGTTGTGCTCGCCTGGTTCTAGACATTGTTTTGGTTCTGTCGTGTTTCGTTAAAGCGCTTATATTTGGGCTACTGAACTTAGTATTTTTTTAATGAGCTAAACTCAGAACCAGAGCCGATCGAGGCAATTTAGTTTAAAGTAAACAAACAGGGAACATATTGCCAGCATATTGACAGTCCGTTAAATGAAAGGCATATACTTGACTTAGCCGCCTATAATATCTCGAAAATTGAAGTTAAAATGAATATCTTCTTATTGATAATATATTATATATAACCAGCAAAAATGCCTGTTATCTGACGGGATGCCTTGGATTTGGTAGAAGACAGTCGCGACAGTAATATTTACCAAAAGTAAAAAAAACGCAAAGCATCGTTACATAAATACCATAACTCGTTCGCAAACGTTGTTTGTTCAAAATGACGAAGGTCGCATAGAATGTGAAGTTCACGTCAATCAATAGGCCCTATAGTAGTGATAGTGTAGATCGTTAAATAATAGTTGTATTGTTGTATATGCTACTGGCATGATGGTAGACATAAGCATTATTGTTTCTGCGTCTACTCCAAGATGCCAAGTTTATGACGCAGGGGCCGTTTTCCCGAAGTTTTTGCCGCTCGCGCGTGCATATATATGGTTCCTGCATGTGCTATGTTCCGTTTTACGTATTACGCGCACATTATGTTTTACGTACCACGTTGTCACGCTTACATTTATCCGGGCGTTAAATTTTATCCGGGTGATGTTTATGTGCATATATCAGGCATAATAGGTGGCACAGTAGATCACGTAGTGATAAATACTATCCAGTAGTTAAATGTGTTTCGTTTGTTGTCGTAATACGAGCGTTATAATTAGAGTAGGGCTACATAATTATAATTTGCTGTTTCAGATTTGTGACCAAGTATAAGAGTAAGTCACGTGACGTGTGCGTGGAGAGGGAACTGTTTTACGACAGAAATTGTTTATGTATGTGTGAAGCAAATATTTAATAATTTATGTATATATAGACATACATTCCCTAAATACATTCCCCTAGATACGCGCACGCGCAGAAACGTCACCCGGATAATATTTAACGCCCGGATAAATGTAAGCGCGACAGCGTGACTTCGCCAGAACGATAGTATGGCTCTAAATGGCCCTTTTGAATGTTATGCCATGAGAGCTGCCACCTAGTGAATATGCATGTGATTAAAAGGCATTAAACTACGAACAAAGTTTAATGTCGGTTTATTTTGAGTGTGACATGTTTCAGTATATAAGTTTAATGTTGAATAGTTGTTATAGTATATTTTTATCTAATAAAAGTGTATCCTTATTGAATTTGTTATTTCATAGTTGGCCTGAGAGCCAATCATCGTCTCTACCCGAATCTAGGGTAAAGCCCCCTATCGGTAACAACGGCTATTCCAGTCCAATGTAACGGGCCAATGTTGTCGCCTCACGGCGGCTGGATAATCGAGTCTAGCAAAATATCAGTTACCGTATCCGTTACAACGCAAGCAAACGCTCGCGAGATTTTCGTACGCAAGTTGCGAATATCTTAGTTGCGAAAATCCGTAAGCGTTTCAAGAATACCAACTTGCGAAAGCTAAGAAATAATCCGCCATATTTGCGCAACTTCTTACGTACAAAATCTGTTTCTTGGAGAATACGAGCCCAGTCGCGCATCTGACGTCAAAATACCACGTGATCGCCAAGCTCATTAACTATCAACTTTCCGCGGGAATCGCGATACAGATGGGTTAAAAATCTTATTTACACGATCAGTGCATTTTTCTGTATTTTTCTCTATTGGCTCACCACATGTTACATACAATGCTATAATTTGTGTACGCATGGAAAATGGAATTTACCTGGTGCCTTGTTTTTAGTTCCATTAAATCATTTTGCCATCAAAGCATGGTTCTTTTTTAAATAGCGCGCACTGTCACTTCGCGTTGCTGCTTGGTTGGCTCAACATATAAATCTATATATTGCATTTTGAAAAAAGACAGATGGCGCTTATAGCGTTTTGAAAACAAAATAATGCTCTTTTGTGCATATAGTGTAATGGGAATTTATTGCGTTTTTGTATAAACTAGATAGCATCGTAGGTCATAGCGTATTAAAACAAACGTTTCGTCCTTATTTGGGTGGAAATATACATTACGAAGCAATAATGAAGGGCAGGCATATCCGCAATGCCACTGACTGAATATCTCGGGCTATTCAGGTTTTCCAATGTGATCTCCGTAACGTTGAGTAATTTGCTTACGTCTCATGTTGGCCAATAATACGGCCATTAACTAAACCAGCTGGACATTATTGATTTTAACTTGTTATCGTAGCTTTAGTCAAATGTAAATTGAGAGTAGCTTTAGTAAAATGTAAATGCTGTGTTGTTATATTTAAATTACGGTGAAACCGTAGATATCATTTAAAGGTAGGCCTCGCCACTTCTACATTACGCCAACAATATTATAGTCATGGTACTTTCACACAATTGTTAATAATTAGCGAATCGGGAGACATTCAATCCTTCGCAGAATCTCTGAACATTTTGCTATTATTTCAATTATGCTTTCAGGAAACAGTAACTATCAATATTTCTATTACAATGACATTTCCGTCATATCCGTTATGCAGAACATTATCTACTTCGTTGTGGTTTAACATAGTATTGAAAGTTTAGATGTTGATAAAAGTTAAAATAGCGTCTATGTAGCCCTTTAATAATGTATTCCGCCTTGTGAGAATAAAGAAAATGCTTACGTAATGTATAATAAAATCATTAATAATGCTGATAGAACAAAACATATGATACCGAAACACATGCACATGCACTTGTTGATCAAACTGATGACAATAATGATTTTTCCACATTGAAACGGACGGTGACAGTATTGGTTATCTGGTTATCCGGTTTACAAGAGAGACGCGTTCCGGGGATGATGCGTTACGGGGATGACAAACAACACGCTCTGTGTTTCCATATATATATTTGTTGTTTCTTAATGATTATATTTTTGAATTATTTTTATTTGAATAGTATGTGAAAAAGTAACATACATAAACCCATTTTTGACTATTATATAGACCGTTTTGTTGGGGCAAAGAACCTTACTTAAGTAATGTATTGTAAAATAATTAATAATTTTGAGAGAGCAAATCATATGATGCCGAGACTTATACAAATCCACTTGTTGGTCAAACTGATGACAATGATGATTTTTTCACAATGAAACAGCCGGTGACAGTACTTGTCTTCTGGTTATCCGGCTTACAAAAGCGACGCGTTACGGAGATGATGCGTTACGGAGCTGACAAATAACAAGCTCTCCGCAATTGCGCATTATTGCCTAGTAGCAGGAAATCGACTAATATGCCAGATTATAGAGTTTCCTATGATGAATAAAGTGTCCAACAGCCAAGTGAAACAGATAGATTGTTCCTTGGGAAAATAGCACGACAGGAAAGTGTCATCTCCGTAACGGTTTGCCACAATTTTCAAAATAAACTTTGACGAAGTTTACACAGAAGTAACGGTTGTACTTAGGATAATAATTTTTATTTTTATTAAAGATTTAATAAATCTCAATTGCTATGGTGAAATATTTTGTTTATTGACGTAAAAGTTTTCCTCTGTCATATGCTGTTCAAAACCGTTACGGAGATGACACCACTTTGTACCACTATTTGAACCAACACAGTGACAAAAGTAGCATACACTAACGTCCTTTATATTTGCAACACAATTGCGTCAATATGTCTATTTAAAAAAAAACAGTTTCATTATTACATTATCTGTCGTATTTTTTTGGGGCAATAGATGCAAGGAACAATTATGGATGGGACACGCCGTTTTGTCATTTTAGTATCATCATGATCATCATTGTTGTGCAGCCGTAGTGTCCCGTGGTTGGGCGAAGTCCTCAGCATGTCGTTTCCAAATCTTTTTAGTATATATCTCACAATATACACATGTATGCATGTATGCTTGCCATATACATACGTGTGTGTGTTTGTGTGTGTGTGTGTGTGTTTGTGTGTGTGTGTGTGTGTGTGTGTGTGTGTGTGTGTGTGTGTGTGTGTGTGTGTGTGTGTGTGTGTGTGTGTGTGTGTGTGTGTGTGTGTGTGTGTCAAACTTGAATGGTCTAGGTAGGTAATCATCAGGGCTACTCAAAACAAAAAGTTTTGCAAAACTACCGACGTCACAGAAGACGCTATATCATAGGACCGAACATTTATAATTAAATTATACACTTTTTTCGCGTTTTAACTGATCTGCAACACTAGGCTCCACCAACCAAACAACACATCTGCCTCATCCTGAAAGAGAAGGCGCATATGGCTTGGCTTAGTCTATGGGATGAACCACCAATGACATACCAGCAAAAACAGTGCCAAACTGGAGCCAGAAGGAAACCGAACGAGGTAGCTCACAAACAGCATGACGAAGAATGATGAATGGAGAACTGAAGACTGTTGGGCTGACCAGGGGCGCAGCAGAAAGGAGGGCTAAAGACAGATGGGACTGGCGAGGGACTGGCGAAATCTTGTGCCAATCTTATGTGCCACACGGCACAAAGAGGATAAGTAAATAGCTATAAGCAAGGCAGTTACTAACAAAAAAATAACAAATATAATACACTTCACAGTCCGTAAGGACGAAAGGTCGCTGCGCTGAATTGAGGGCCATTGTCCGAAATGATGATGTCGGGAATACCATGTGTTGCGAAGATCTCCTTCAGCACGTGCACTACATTCTCCGACGACATGTCGTCGAGACGTTTGCTCTCGATCCACCGCGAGTAGTAGTCGATCACGATGAGACTCACTTTCCGACGGAGTTCGAACAAGTCCATCGCAAGCCTCCCCAAGGACGAGATGGGAATCACGAAGTCATCAATGGTTCAGTTGGCACCGGTCGATCTTTCGCACACGTTACGCACTTTGAGACCATTGCCTCGATCATCGTCGACAGACCCGGCCACCACACAGATGCACGCGCCCTGGCCCGACATTTCGTTATGCCCTGATGCCCTTGGTGGAGACAGTCAAGGACGTCCAGTCTCAATGCTCGAGGAATGACGATGCGTTCATCATATAGGAGAATGTCATCATCGATCGCCAGATGGCTCCTGCTCTCCCAGTATTGGCGTAATAGCGGCTGGTTTGGCATATATGCAGGCCACCCATGAAGACAGTATTCTCGGATTTTACTGCATTCCTCGTCTACTTTCTGCTCATCGACTATTTCCCGTAGGCGTTTGTTCGTTGTCGGGAGAATGTTCACCGTCTGTTGTGCGAACGCTTCGACTTCTGCGACAAACAGTTTGTTCTCTGATGCGGGCGCTTCTACCGGCGCACGCGAGAGTGCATCGGCTGTTGTTTGATGCTTTCCTGGCACGTACCGGATGTACGGTGCGAATCGCATCAGCCGTAGGCGAATCCTTTGTATCTTTGGCGGCATTTTACATAGTTCGGTGGTGTTCAACAATGGCACTAGAGAGTGTCTGCAAGCATACCGATCTCGATTCCCTTCCCTATCCCTAACCCGATGTGCGTACTACGTCATCGCTTTTTGTGTTTATGCGATCGGTTATGTGTCGATCGGACAAGTAAATACGTAACCGGCAGGGGTTATCGGTAAGCGCAATCCCTATCCATTTTACGTTCAAATTATGGATGAATCAAAGTAAACAATGTGACAGCATTGTACATAAACTGTTTTTGACTGATTAGTCTCAGCATGTAATACATAACGGTGGGGGCACAAATCGTGCGTGCAATCGTATTTGTTGTTTTTACAGAAAACATATCAAATTCTTCCGTAAGATATCTATGTGCTAAATCTCGTACATATATTCCGTTAAATTTTGTGCAAATAAACTGTTAGAAAAGTTGTCTTGGATGAAGAACTTACGAATATAAACAGGCAAATCCAAATCTCGTAATACTAAAAGGCGCCTGCGTTAAAAACCGTGCATCCTATATCCGCTGTGATGTGCTTTTGTACATCATTCCAAAATGATGTAGATGCATTATGCCTGGTCTGTCCATTTGAGCTTGCGATTAGGACCACACATCCAGCTGAAAAGGGCATAGATGTACAATACGTTAGCGCGTGAAACGCCGTGATACAGACACTCCTGAAGGTTACGCAACTCCAACAATCGACACCGATCGCGCAGCGCGTTAAGGATATGGAAGGGAATCGAGATCGGTGTGCTTGCAGACACTCTCTACTAACGGACAATGATCTGTCTCGAGTGTGAGCCGTAACCCAAGCACGTACTCGCTGAACTTTTCACATGCCTCCTTCTCGATTACCGCGTAGCGTTTCTCAGTGTCACTCAGCGATCGCGACGCATAGCAAACTTTTAATGACGCTCCAATGCCTATCGACGAGGCGTCTGCTGCAATGATTGTGGGACGTTTTGGGTCGTAGTGGGCGAGTGTCTCGGGCGCGACCAGGACGTCTTTCACTCGCTGGAATGACTTCTCCTGTGCGTCACCCCATAACCAGACATTGTCGCTGCGCAATAGTCCATTGCACTCAGCCAGCCCTGGGATGAACTTTCCCATCTGATTCATCATGCCCATGAAACGTTGCAGTTCTTTGACCGTCGTTGGAGTCGGAAAGTTTGTGATTGCTGTCGTTTTCCGCGGGTCGGCCTGAATGTGACCAAGGAACGTCATAGAGCTTCTGGAGAACTCGCACTTGTTTGCGTTAAGTGTGAATCCAGCCTCCTGAAGGCGACCCAGAACGGCTCTCACACGTTTGTTATGCTCTGTTTGATCTGCGGCGTGAATGAGAATATCGTCCATGTGACATATGACCCCCTCGAGTCCTTCCAGAATGATCGACATTGTTCGTTGGAAAATCTCTGTAGCGGAGCTGATCCCGAATGGTAGCCGGTTGAAGCAGTAGCGAACATGTGGTGTGATGAAAGTCGTCAGCAGCCGCGACTCGTCGTCAAGCGGAAGCTGCCAGAAGCCGCTGTTGGCGTCAAGCTTCGAGAAGACTTTGCTGATGCCCAACTTTGCAAGGCTTTCGTCCACTGATGACATCGGGTGTATCTCTCGCTGTACTGACTTGTTCAGTTGCGTCAGATCTACGCAGATCCGCACGGAGCCGTTTGCCTTCTGGACAGGAACCATGCCGGAACACCATCATATCGGCACGGTCACCGCCGATATGATCTCCTGTCGCACCATCGACTCAATCTCAGATTTAATTAGTGGAAGTAGAGGATGGGCGACTTTCCTTGCGGTATACAAACAGACTGGTGTGGCGTCTGCGCACAGCGTGATGTGATGTTCGGTTCTCAGTTTACCGATGCCTTTGAAGAGAGAGCTGTACTCGGCACGGTAGTTTGGTTTCTGACTCGTTGTTTCTTGGACGTTGTCGACACGTGCGACCAAATCAAGACCGACACACGCTCGCCGACTGAGTAGAGAATACTCTTGGTTTCTAATGACGTACACCAGTTCATCGAGTGATTTGTTACGATAGCGCAATTTTGCTTTGATCACTCCCATTACTGGTAGAAGTGTACCACCCGGACCACGTAGTGCTTGCTTTGTCGGTAGCAGCTTTTATGTATTAAGCCACGCCTCTTGATCGCTGACCACAGAGACAGCTGCACCCGTGTGAACTTTGTGGCGTGACCATTGATCTCCACCTCAGCTGATCAGTGTTCTGTGTCGTCTAGTGCCCCAACATAACCGAGGTACGGCAAGTCGACACACTCGAGCTGTTGCACTTCGTTGACCCGGTTTGACGGTTGTTTGACACCCCGACAGACAGAGTGGGAGTGTCCTTTCTTTTGGCAATAACGACAAATGGCTTCTCTTGCAGGGCATTGTTGTCGATCGTGTCGACTGCAGCCACACCATTTACATGTGTTGTGTGTGCCTGTTGTAGCAGAATTTGTTGTTGCGTTGTTGTAGTTCTTAGGTTTGTATTTGTACCGACTTTGAGATGGTTTATTGGGAGATCCGGTTTGACAAAATCAACAGTTTTGCTAGCGACAGTGTTCTCTCTAACAAATTCTCTATTTTGTTTTCTTGCCTCTGCTTGTCTGCTAATTTATATCGTTTTTTTCAGCGACAGATCGGACTTCCCTTGTAGCGTATCAGATAAAGCATCACTGAACACGCCTACGACGATTCGATCCCTGATTAGATCCTCTCGCAGATTGCCGTAGTCTCAGAATTCTGACAGCTTGTACAAGTCTTGTATGAAGGTGTCAATCAATTCACTCGGTGATTGAGTTCTTTTATTGAACCTCGCTCGCTCACAAATGACGTTTCATCTTACCTTGAAGTATTCGTTCAGCGCCATCTTCACATCGTCATACGCATCGGTTTCTTCGTTTACCGTCAGCGTAGACTGTATATCGGCTGCACAGTCCCCCATACTGTAGGGTAGGATGCTGACTTGATCTGCATTCGGCTTATTTTCAGCCCCGATGCTACTCTATAGCGTTCGAACCGCTTTAGCCACTTAGGCCAAAGTTCTGCCTGTTGAGGGCTATTTGCGCCATCGAACTTTCCCGGCAGTGGAATGTCAAGCTGGATGCCAGTGGGCGCAATATTCTGCGCTGGCTGAACCGTAGGATTCTCCTCTGGTATGCTTATGTTTACCTTGTTGTATTAGCGTCGACTGTGGGCGTTTTAAAACCCGCTGCCACCATATAGAATTCGTAAGTGAGTCGTTTTTTGACAGACGCTGGACCATCTTTATTCAGCATAAACTTGACATTGACATCACGTGTCATATCCCATAATGCTTTGGGATAAATGCAAACTTGAAGTATGGTGGCCGACATTGGCTGTTGCTACAGTTATCACCTTCACATTTTTGTCATCATGTCATAGCCGAACAATTAACTAACTAACCCTAAAATATATGCCAAAAGACACTGCATGTGTGCAAGTTCTTTAACATCAACGTATCACAGACAGTGACATTTCAATAGCATCAAAGCAATGTGTGTATTAATCTAATCTATAACAATTAATCCAAGTGTTGGGTGTACCGATGACCGTGCACATATTTAAGCATGGGCTTATGGCAATCATGAGATCCTAGCATGTTTCTTGACTAATTTAATGCATTACATCATGTAGAACACAAACCTTACTTTATCATTAATAAATCAGACTACACAAGCTATCATCCTAATTAGGTAAACGTGAGCTGGTGGTAATCATGAAACCGTACTAATTAAAACATGTCAGTTCCTATACAGCATAACTAATTAGATGAATTAGAACAAATGCAATGGTCTATTCTTTCATAACAAGAAAACATAATCAAGCGGCCTATCAGGAGCAGATAAGCAAGTTATGCCATTGTGAAACCTTATGCATGTTTCTTTACTTATTAAATGCACTGAACATCTTATTTACGATGCGAGAGATACCAAGTTTGAATCCATGGTACAAGCCTAAAGGCATGTTTTGCTGTTGAACTCGCGAAACATTTTATCACACTTATTTCAATACACAATCGAAATCATCTATCTGTAATAATAATAATTCCGTTTCTTAATGTGGCTGCATAATCGCACCCAATATACTAATATGCAAGACGTCCCAGCATCGAATTCTTGATGAATGATGTTAGGAATTGTGTTTGTATTTCTTATAATATTTCACGTTCACACCAAGCTCATGCAAATAACATGCATACAAATAAACGAATGGTTCTGATCAGATCTCAATTCAAAAGAAGACTCTCTAGTAGACGTTTTCAATTGAACACCATATCGACTTCTGTGTGAAGCATTCAGTATTACTGCATAAATATTATTCGTGCAAAAATATCCACCACTGTCAATAGCCAGGTACTTATTCATACAGCTGAATGAACTTGCCAAAGGTTCGAAACGGAAGATTACTGCTCACTGTTAAACATTTTCACCAGTCTATTTGATGATGGGCACAATAAGGACATCGAATTAGATTATTAGATCAAAATAGTTACATCGTACATTATATAAATGAGCTGCATGCTGGGCTTTTGTCATAACCCAGTGGTCTTACGACATATTTTAAACGTCTTTTAGCAGTTAATTTTTGGTTATGTGGATGACGTCTAAAAAAGACGTCATTTAGACATCTATCAGATACATATTTACGTAAGAAATGAGACGCAACATAGTCTATCACTGGCAACCTAAATTTGACGTGTTTTAGACGTAAAAAAATACATCTTTTAGACGTCAAAATATACCACTATTACACCCCTGGGAATTTGCATTATTGACTTCTGTCAGTTGGGCAATTTTAACGTGGCACAAAATCGACTGTATCGACCACGATCTTCATGTATATGGTATCGTCCTTCAGGAAGCGAGAGTTCTGCAGGTCTTTGTGCGAGATTAACATTGGGCAGCCCGACGCTATGTTCATCCCTGTTGTTGGGCGCATGAAGCTCGAGCTTGTGGGGTCGGGGGAGAACGTGTTCGAGAGGTCGCGGCGAGCTGGCGACTGGTCGAGCAAGCTCAAGGTGACCTTCTGGCGGAATGGCCACTCTGGCAATACGTCATACTCTCCACGCATCAGAACAAAAACCAACGACAGATGTGTACCTTTACCCATGCCGTCGCCATTCAGGTAGACGCGTGCACACATCTTGTAACAGTAGCGACTTGTGTAGAACGGCTGGCTGTACAAGGACATGACCTGCAATGGCAACATATGACCACATCAGATCAATTTCCAAATGAGCTACAATTTCTACACAAAATGCTATGCACGGAAAAAGATTTCTAGCTGTTGCACTAGGTGTTGTTGAGAAGAGTTCAGTTTCTATATAGGTTTCTTACTAAATTTGATTGATATTTTAGCGAGATTTTAAAATATCAAAGTTTTGGTGTAATAGGAACATAAACATTACAATTTTCACACAATAAATGTACTGAAACCATAGTTTTGAATATTGGTTTCTTAATTTGATCGTTACATATACAATAAATTACATTTCAATGCTTCAATTTGAAATTATATTTCAAATGTGAACATAATA
Organism: Paraescarpia echinospica; assembly: GCA_020002185.1. NCBI lineage: Eukaryota > Metazoa > Annelida > Polychaeta > Sabellida > Siboglinidae > Paraescarpia > Paraescarpia echinospica. The sequence goes on along the minus strand of CM034538.1, from coordinate 20,648,330 downwards.
TAAGTAAGTTGGAGTACTAAGACTGTTTGTTAGCTAGTGCATGGTTTGCTACTGGACTGACCCTGTTTTGGAAGGCATCATGTTTGTGGCGTGCGTAGTCCGTCACCTTCCAAAGGAGTACACCCTTGTAGTCTGCTGTCTGGAGACACCGGAAGCGCACTCCGACCTCCTGTGTGGCCGGTACCATCTTCCTCAGTGTCTCACCTGTGCATGCAATGCAACTCGGGTAAATCAATGGAACACATCTATGGACGTATGTTTTGTTACTCCTCCTACATGCGTTGCATCTCATAATGCTTTTATTTTTTTTCTCGAAATTCCCCGTGTTGCATGCCATACACCTAACGACTGTTTGTCAATGCTGTATACATGTTTTCTATGATTGCTCCAAGTTACACGAACCGTCCGTAACTTACTGGTGTTCCAAGTTCCGCATTTTTCGTCAAACGTCTAGTGCGGATATTTCGTGAAACTGTTCCCTGCGTCTGTTTGTATGTAGCGCCCTCTGGCACACAATACCGAACTAAGGACTTCATTGTTTGGTTTCTGATCTAACCACGAAGACAACCTGTCCTCTTCTGAAGGACAGATAATTTTGTTAGTGTTCATAATGTGGGCTGGATTTGATGCCAACAGAATTTGTGTTTTACAAGCGTGAACAGTACGGAGGCTTTTGCTGTACCTGACAGGCCTCCGACTGTGGTGTCATGATCTTGCTCCAGATTTGACAGGCGTTGCGCCATTTCAGCAATTTGATTCTCAGTTGTGCTCAGTGTTTCTTGCATGTGAATTTGCTGACAGACGAGTTCAGTTCTTGTAGCAAATGTCTCATGTTCTGCCTTCAGTTCGTCAAATTCTCTCTGTCAACATAACAAAGATTAATTTATCATTAACCACTGAATATTGATGTAGCATCATCAACACACACTGGGGGACAAAATTAAGATCATCATTCATTAAATGGACTTGTTCTGTTTTTATGAGGTTACAGACAAATATGCCACACTCCAGAAAAATACTGTCGGATTTTATCCCGATAGTCTGCTATTTAGGCCGATTTCCTGTGGTTGTAGAAACCTTGCAGGAGAGTTGGTGAGCTGCAGTCTCGCATGTAGCACAGTAAAACATTGTTTAAGAAAATGCACACGCATTATCTGTTCTCATTTTGCCCCTACAACCCTCCCCCAGAATGGGAAGAAGAAAGAGATGAACTATGATAACACTTTATTTGTTAACAAGGTACATATGCATAGCATGCATTTTGACTTAAAAACAGTAGTACTGACAGTTAAAAACAGTAGTAATGACACAATACTGATATAACTGGAGCGACGGAATGGCTGCAGCATGTATAATAAAACATCTGAATAATATTCCTTATAATGTTTGGCTAAATATGCTTTACCCTTTTCGAGTATACCTATGTTATTTACTTTATATATTATTTTATACCTAAGTTATTTTATTTTAATCCTAGGTCATATCTTTATATTGCATTAATAATCATGTCTACTGCTGTTTTAAAGTTCCTCAGGTTCTACCAGAGCAGAACGGATTCCCATTATATATTAGTTACAGCCCACTGTTTTATACAGCTTAAAACCTACATGCAAATGTCCAGTTTAACAGGGGTCTGCTCTCTGTTGACACAAGCCTTTGCCAGTGGCCAATTACATATGAGTCACAGTTTCCAACAAACAGTAGCAGGCAGAGAATCTTAGCTCCTCAGTGGGGTGGGGGTGGGGTATGTGTAATACACAATCAGTTGGCACTCTGCCAACCTAGTCCAGGCAGAAACAAAAAAAAGGTGAACATTTAGCTTTTTGGGAGGCCCTGAGGTGCCCTTAGAATGATTCAATCAAATACAGATTTCTTGTGTACAGTGGCACTACCACATGAAATGTCTATGCAAAATTAGAATAAAAGTTACTGAACAGTTTTTGAAAAAATAGGCGAAATGTAAAAATGTACCGGTTTTGGGGCCCTTGGACGCCCTAGGAAGAACGATTCAATCAAATACAGATTTCTCGTGCATAGTGACAGTGCCCTAATATATGTATATGCAAAATTAGAGAAAAAGTTGCTGAACGGTTTCTGAGATACGGCAGCTAACGGCGAACGGCGGACGCAGAGTGATGGCAATAGTCCTTTGGACCTTCGGCCCAAAGGACTAAAACGTTTTAGTACCAACTATACATTTGCAACTACAATCAGCTTACTCGTGTCAGTGGTTAACTTTGAATGCAGTCTCAAAGCGGAAGAATCTAATAAAATGTCAGACATCACGGAGATTGACATCTTGCCCATGACACATTAAATTGACTAATAACCACCGAGCTGTGACGTGCCAGGTTTCCAGTTTTGCTCTTCACGTACGAATAGCCTGGTTCCGAAATGTATTGGTTTTTTGTATTCCCTTCGATTCACAAGCTGAATTACAATTGTGTAGGTATAAACAATTACAATAATACTATACCATGCATCAAGTGGATGTAAAATCGTTACATGTTATAGCTAAAAAAAAAAAATTTGTTATTATTTACGTTATAAATAGCTGTACTGACTATGGAGTATGAATATTAATATTTCACAATATTCATAAAACAACTTACATAATTGAAACCTAACTTTTGTCTCTTCAACATGGTTATTCTAGTAAACTATTGGTATAATATCCTTAATTATAGTTGCAACTGGACACTTTTTTATTAACATTTGTTATATGCATAGACCCAAACATTTGCTTTTTGTTTCCCCTTAATTTGCTTTATAAATTAAGTAGTCTGGCATGGTTTAGATTTGCATAACCAAGAATGAGAAGTCATGTTAAAATCAAATGTGTGTCACCCAGGCAAGGTACCATCCAAGGTAAAATTAGTTTGTAATATAAAACAAGACAGCAAGATTTTTTATGCATATGTTCGTAGCAAACAGAAAGTTCAGGATCAGGTCGGTCCTCCAGAAGATAGTGATGGAAATATGATACCAGAGGGATTCTTAATGGCAGAAGACCTGAATGAATATTTTAGTTCAGTGTTTACCAGGGAAGATATTAGTTCACTGCCAGTACCAGAGGCTAAGTTCAAGGTGGCGAAAGCAGACTATTTAGGACAGTTAATTGTAATCCCGGAAATGGTAGCTAAGAAAATAAGCGCTATGAAGGATAATAAATCACTTGGAGTGGATGGGATTCCGCCCAAACTACTATTGGAAATTATAGATCAAATTAACATACCACTTGCAACAGTTTTCAACTTGTCATTAGAAGAGGGAGTGGTTCCTTTAGAATGGAAAGAAGTAAACATTATACCGTTATTTAAAAATGTCCAGAAACGAGTCAGAGAACTACAGACCAGTGAGTTTATTCTTAATATATATCAACGATTTGGACGATGATATAACAAGCAATGTTTTGAAATTTGCGGATGATACAAAATTGTTTAGAAGGATTATACATGATAGAGATAGACAGCATTTACAAGATGATCTTGACAAGTTGATAAAATGGTCTGAAAAATGGCAAATGTTGTTCAATTTTGGGACATGTAAATGCCTCCACACAGGACATGGGAACGAAGATGTACAATATACAATGGGAGGTTCTGTACTAAGTACTATAAAAGAAAAGGACTTACAGTCAACCATTAGTGCTGATATGAAGGTTTCAGAGCTGTGCAGTATTGCCGCTTCAAAGGGAAATCAAATCCTTGGATTAATTAGGCGAACTATAACGTATAAGGAAAAAGAGCTAATAATACCACTGTACAAAATAATATACCTCATTTAAAATATTGTAAGCGTAGAGCCCATATCGCAGGAAGGACATAGATATGCTAGAAAGAGTACAGAGGAGAGCAACTAAAATGATGCCAAAACTGAGGGATCTTAGTTACGAAATACGCCTAAAAGAATCTGGTTTAACAACACTAGAGACCAGGAGATTGAGAGGAGATCATATAGAAGTGTTTAAAATATTGAATGGTTATGAAAATATTGATAGAAATATTTTTTCCCAGTTAAGGAAGATAGAAGGACCAGAGGACATGAAGTTACATTAGTAAAGGAGCAGTGTAGATTATATTTAAGAAAGGTCTCATTCTGACAAAGGATTGTAAATGAATGGAACAGATTATATCCCGATTGTGTTGGTACTAGTAGCGTGAATATGTTTAAAAATGAAATCGACACATACCATAAAACGGTGGGATACAAGATAAAAGTATTGGACTATCGATAAGCCAAATGGCCTCCTTGTCCACCTGCCATCTAGAATTAATTTTCTGGATGGCAATCTTGTTAAATCTTCTTAAATTTTCCAACAGCAACAATCTGGACCTTCACATTCAATACAACAGAAAACACAGTTAATCATCAATATAGCAAGGTAGTCATCTTTTCAAGAAACCTTTACAATGTCCAAACATTAATCTCAGTGGACAGTGCTTGTGGCGATTTTGGATGTTTTCAATTAACTCTCAATGCAGGTCCTTAGCCAGGATTGTGAAGCTTTTCAACTTACCCGTTCTCATTTTGTACCAGTAATTGCTCATGGAAAACCCTGTTACACATGCATTGGTCACGTCGGAATGTTGTGAATATGCAGGAGGATGAGACTCTCCGAAAACTTCCAACTGCACTCCTTCCTTGAGGGCTCTCCAAAAACCTCCCAATCCGTTTTGACCTTGTTACTGGGAAAATATCATGTTATGGTCCAACACAAGATCATGGTATCTGAGAAATACATATCCCATTATCCAAAGACCAAAAGACCCGTTATTTGAAGAAAAAAAAACTGTGCTAATAACGGGAGAACTGGTCTCTGGTTAAGGGCCTGCCCCAATGACAGTTTGGCCTCAAACACTTTCTTCCTATGTTGCACGTTCCTACCTCAAGTCGGGTTCCGAGCCGAATTCGTTTCAAGTCGTCTTCCTCGACACGTTTAACGAGAATGTCGAAATGATCCTGGTGAGCTGTCTGTTCATGGCTGTTTACTTCTGATTCACTGCCCTGAAAACACAGGCAGAACTCCACATCAGTCTAGTATTATAATCTATATATAATTTATATGCTAACTCTGGGAGACTGTAAGTGTATCTTCTCCCAGGTGCTGAGGTCCACTCGCGTCTTTCTATGATAATTTGCTTCCTTGGATCAGAGGCCTGTGATCTACCAATTGTTGATGCTTTAGAAAACACAAAAGAATTAAGTTACTTAGAGTTGTTTACTTTTCATTGGACAAATTTAGTTGTCAAGCATTCCCCAGGTGGCGCTACCAGTTCATAATATTGTAATGGTAATAACTGCTGCCCTTAGTTTTGTGTTGTTCCATTGGTGGGCTTAAAAACTAAGTGAAATGAAATTGTAAATGTCTTGGAAACTTTGTATACATAAACTTAATATTCTTGTTAGGTAATGTGCCAAATATGATTCCTGTTCGCGAACTCATGTCACTAAGCCCGCTTAAACGTGGTCATTTGCTTGTCACAGCCTGTCAGATATTGCTGACGTCACCACAGGCAGGGCCGCTGCGCGCGCCGTATCCTTTAGCACGACGAGCGGCGGTGCAGCCTGTTGATTAAGACTGTACATGAAATCGCAATCGCGGAATTTATTATTTTTTATATCAACGTAAAGATAATATTCTTTTCTACAAGCTTGTCACTGGATGTGCACAGGACATGGGAACGAAGATGTACAATATACAATTCAAATATTATATGTAATCAATAGAATACTTACGCCTTTCAGAATAACATTGTGTTTTGGTTATATAACTGACCCTGTAAAATGTAGCTGACCTCTTAGAAGTTCTTGCAACATGATAAAAAATACATAATTTATTTGCTATGCTGCATAAATCCATGCACAAGACAAAAAACTGAAATAGTTTTGTTTTTCTGGTACTGTTCTAAAAAATAGTTGGTGACATCCATGCAACGAAAAAGTTTAACAAGGAAATACTCAAATGCCTACCTGCCCTCAAATACACCCAGGGCCCCCACTCAGGAAATAATAAAATAAATAAAATATGTCATACTTACCCTTAAAGGTGAAGAGAACAATCATTAAACAATTCTAAGTAAACATGACGTTGTTTGACACCCAACACCAAATAAATACGTTTTATTATTCAAAAATCCTGTTTGTATAATTATTGAGTAGGTGTTGGTCGGAAACATAGATAAATCGACAGAGCAATTGTTTAGTGCCAGGTACACTTGAAAGACAGTGTCGTGGCCCATGCTCTCGTATAAGGACGTTTAACAGAGATTGACATAGTAGTAGTAGAATCATAGAAGTCATTCAAAGCATTGTGTACTGATATTACAATACAGTGATAAGTCTGACCAATAAGCATGTATTAACTGCAAGAGCTAGCAAACCAACTGGCTGAACTTCGGCCAAAAGTACAGAAATATCCGGAAACTAATGAACGGGCCCTTTTGAACTGAGCATACAGTGTATTACAAAGTCCCTTTTAAGGCCAGTTTATACGAACAAGTAGTTGTTGAACTGGGTGGCCAACTTGTGGAAACGCATTATTTGTGTGTGCTTATTAGCAAGCCGTTTTACCAATATTGACGCATTTTCTTTGACATGAGAGCTTTGGATATTATCCGTCGCTTAATGATGTTGCGTGTTATCGCAACTGGCATACGAGGGAGTCTAGTCATTTCAACAGAAAATGTCACAATAGAATAGTGGCAATTGATGTAAATTAAAAAGAATAGCAAACAACTAATGTCCAAAACCTATTTACATTATTAATCTTTACTATAATATGTAATACTAGACAATAATTATCTCCAAAGGTATTATTACAATTATATATATATATATAATATTATTATTATATAGATAATTATATATATGTGTGTGTGTGTGTGTGTGTGTGTGTGTGTGTGTGTGTGTGTGTGTGTGTGTGTGTGTGTGTGTGTGTGTGTGTGTGTGTGTGTGTGTGTGTGTGTGCGTTCTGCAAAATAGCCACAGTGCGAATACGCGAGCGACTAGCGTATGTTTATTGCTACCTCGTCACGTGGACGAATCCTTAATGTGGTCTTACCCCAAGTGGCGCGCGGCACGGTTCAAGTGCGGTGATAATTTATGCATTACCCATGAGCCATAGTGCATGTCCATAGTGCTGTGGGCGTAGTCACGTAAAGGGGATTCCCACGCCATGTGGTTATACAGTTGACGGGATAACCATTATATTAAAATCAGCGCGTTACTGATTCTGTCTGTGAGATATATAGTATAGTTATTGCAGTTAACCCACCCCTGGCTGTGGTTGTAGGAATGTTTATCCATACGGTATAGGCGCCACATGTTTGGCCGAGTAGGGGAACGTCGTGCAAAGCCAGCCCCCTGCTCAAAAGGCCCCCCAGCCTTTGGCTTTATTGTATTATATACAACAAAATGTGTGGTGGCATTGCTAAGTAACTCACAAATGGGCACCACTGAACATTGGTTGGAAGCGCGAAACGCACATTCAAAGAGGTGAGCTTAAAAAGATTGTTTTTCACCTTTTCTTAAACAATTTAGCACTATTTTCCAAATATCCTATTTCCGTTTGTGCGTGATGAAAACAACGGGAACTGTGGCATACATAAAAGCCAAATGCGTGTGCTCCGATATGTGTGTGTTAGATTTTAAACACACGCAGAGCTTGTATTCAAAATTGATTATCAACCCGACGCCGTGAATTGCGCCCAAAACGGGTCCCAGAGTGGCCCGCTATGCTAACAGGGCTCCGCTATCACCGATATGCTGTTGGTACAATACAATACCTGCATTTGTAACGTATTACGATATTGTATTATTTTATATATATTGGGTGTTACATATTACTCAGTTATACTATAATAATAATAACAATACAGTTTTTAAGCAAAACAATAATAATTTTTATTATTAGTATATTTTATGTAGCGTCAATGTGAGCTGCATGGATACATATTATATTATTAAGTAGTGTAATATACATGTATATTGTCAAGTTGCATTTATCACCAAACCATGATAATAAACCCAATGGCGTGTCTCACCTGTACTGAAAGGAGATCAATCAACAAAGCGAAAGTCGAATAACAGACCAAAGACATGCATCACCACGCTCAGTCCGTACAAACGTCAACTTCGATTTAAGAACATAATCTGACAAAAATCGTTCAACGCCGAAGATACCAGAACCAAACACAAGTGGAATTACACGGGGAATGAAGAGATCGCCATACCATTGCGATGTTTCGAAGCTTCGAAAACAAGCGAGACTACTGGGTGTATAAACAATAATGCACCAACTGTTTTCGGACAGAAAGGACGGGGAAGAAAGGATAAAATGAATAATGTGCGGCGTAGGTACACCGCGACTGTCCGAGTGTGCACAATGTGTTTGCGAAATGTGTGATGACGACTAAATAATACAACTGGACGTGCAGGGGCCCGTGGTAACGAAAAATTCCACGGCGAAAATTTTCAACAGCACCCCCGTCGAGCCAACGCAGATATAATTACAGCGGCGCAGCGACGACAATTTTCAACAGTACCCCCTCCCCCGTCTTCCGATATGACAGTCGAGCCAACCGAGATTTTCAGTGGTGCGGAAGCTCCGTTAGCACCCCCCTCAATATGAATTTCGTTCCCGCGTCACTGTCTGAAGCCCCCTGCAGATACAGTAATTTTAACATAAATATGCTAAATTTTATGATAAACATAATTACATAAGTGAAGAAGATGATCCTGTAGAAAAAAATTATTACAGTAAAAAAGTCAACTTTATGACAAATCTCGCTTAAGGGGCCCGTTTTGCACGCCATTCCCCTACCAATAAAATCAGTTTTGGGTATAGACTAAGGCCTATTGTTAACCAGGGACTTCCCCACACCGTGGTTATAGCGGGGAAATCCCCTATGCATAGTCGGGGTGGTCTCACAATGTTCTCAAGTCTCAAAGCCTGAGGACCTGAGTATTTGTGATCATGACGTCACCGTTCCACGTGCGGACACCATCTATATTTACGTAATGTGCATGAAACATGCAATACATACTAACTGTGCTTTTAGCTGGTTAACGAATCGAATGCCTTAGTAAAGTTGTGAGTGTGATACCCACACAAGTGATCAAGGTACAAGTATAGCCACTTAGAAACTATTTTCTTGTGCGGCGCTGCACAATACACAATGTGTGAAGCGAATATAATTATACAAGGTAGACCCCGTAGCCCATGTCGTGGTCTCGACAGGTCGGGCTTTGGAGATCGGTTCCAGAGAAGGGCGCATTCCGAATTAGGTACGTGTGTCTGTAACACGTATGTCGTTCATTTAGGTATATCATGGTATACCATATCATTATAAAAGTTCATTAGTAGACCTGTATCATGATATAACATGGTACATCATGTACCGTGGTATAACCGTTGTATGCCATGGTATTGGTATATTTCTGTTACCAGGGCAAGTCTGAGGCGAGTGTTACAGTACAGAGGTGTTTTTGCTTGGATACCACAATTGATTAGCCACAGACGTTTGTTTCTCTTGCTCACTGTGGTTTTTTTCGTACACATATTTATTACTATAATGTTTTAGTACGATTACAAAACATTAGTGATATCCTACACTGGAATAGTAACATGCTGATTTCAATATAACAGCCAAGCATATAGAGGGCACATACAGTGTTCTACGGCCGTACAGTGCATGCAGATTCTGACAGCTCTATGTGACTCATATAACCATAGCACACGTATGTCCACAGTACATGAAGCATTAAATTGACATCTACGACGTCTTGTGCCGTGTGGGTCAATAAGTGATTGGAATGATTATACTTTCAGTTGCAATTTAAGGTAATCCTTTGTAAAGCCTTTTCATTCTGCTGTATTCCAGCACGTACCTCCGTCAAGCCATCAGAAAACAGTGGTGGGTTCGGATATTCCGCCATATATTTTGTTGAAATTCCGGTCACAAAATTGTTTCTTTACGACAAAAACATAAGGCAATTTTTTAAGTGACAACTGTATGCGGGAATGTTAGATTTATGAGATGTCATGTAGCAATAGTAATGTAATTCACATTATAACCGTTTTCAAATTGCAAGTGTCAGGTGAATAGAAGAAGAGCTGTGGTACCTGGAAGTGGCGGGTTTGTTTATTCTGGCTCACGTTTGCGAGGCAAAATGTACCTGAGAACATGATACCCAATAGAGACTGATGTTTATGTTTAGTTCCCATAGAGGTCTAGTTGCTTTTCCAAAAGAAATCTGACCACTTACATTCTGTGTTTGCATTATGCATCTCCAACAACATGGATAAATCATATTTTGGACCATACACAAACACGTCATATCTCCAAGGGTATGCGTCACACAACTTAGAAACGTTACAGGCGTATTCCTTAAATGTATATTTGCAACAAGCAAAAACAATTAGACATGTATTCGTCTTAGTTTGGATTTTATTAATTTGTTAATACTATCATTTAGCTTATACGGTCGCATACAGTATCTATCAAAAATGAATACGATGCAATAAACATGGGGCACACACGGGGAGGTTATATAATGTGGACATTAGAGTGCCCTACGTGCTATGCAGTTGTCTTGAACCACAGTTTACTGGAAGTTGTTACTCATCAGCAGTAAACAATAATCGTACTTTCACTTTACCCACATGCCATATAGTGGGCTGTTCCTTCTGAGATTGCTCAGTCAGCATGCTGTGATCAACTAGTGCAGACTGTAGCCTTAAAGGATGTGCTGTTCTATTACACATATATGGACTTGGCAACAATGACATATAGTGGTTCTTCTAAATTGAACACTTGTTCCTTTGGAGACATATCGAAGAATGAGTATCATCGAGGTACGTGAACACATAGCAGTACTGGCCTAAAGTGTATTTCAGAGCTTACAAATCACGAGCAGAAACTGATAACATGGAGAAGTGACTTACAACCCCAAAGTGGTTCCAGCAATCTTACAGTTTGTATGCACCATGAAACATTTCTGCTTTCAAAGCACTCATCTCTACAGATGAAATGCTGTGATCCGTTCATTTTTCATAAATCTGCAATTAAAGGGTCCCTTCGGCTGGTGAGTGAAGCATTCAAGCAGCGGTAACTATGCTCACTTGTCACCAGGTAAAAGAATGTTCTCTATAAATGTGATGTCATGCATAACTATATATATTAGTGTTGATTGTTAAAATGTTTCATACTATATCTTGAAATTATATCCAGAGTGAATATAGAAAGTATTGCTAACCTGTTTGACGAAAAACTTTAATATCTTTGCACAGACGCAAATTACTCAAAATCATGTATGCTAGCATATTCAAAAATTCATAAACTCCAACTCAAGAAGAACACGTCTCTAATATTTGTACTGTTTGCTAATATACATTTAAGGAATACACCTGTAAAGTTTCTAATTGTGTGACTGATACCCCTGGAGATATGACGTGTTTGTGTATGGTCCAAATATGATTCATCCATTTTGTTGGAGGTACATGATGCAATCACACAGTGTAAGTGGTCAGATTTCTTTTGGAATAGCAACTAGACCACTCTGGGAACTAAAAATAAACATCAGTCGCTATTGGATATCTTATTTCCAGGTACATTTTGCCTCGCAAACATGAGCCAGAATAAACAAAATCTCAACTTGCCAGTACCACAACTCCTCTCCTATTCATGTTATGAGCCCCTGAAAATGGTATTGTAGCTCGTCGCGACAAATCTTATAAAAGTTACAAAATTTCAGATCTTCGCCAAAATTTGGAAAATCGTTATATGAAGCTCAAATTATCAGGATAAGCTAGTTTTTATGCCAATTCTAAGATGGTGTGGTGGAAAGTTGCCAGAAAATATGTTCATCTGACACGGAATGACCCAGCCCATGAAGAAAGAAGAGACACAAAAACACATCCTACCTGTTTATTGTAGTTTTAAAAAGTGTGATTGTGGTGGATAACGTAAGTTACAGTGTCCACCATTTCAATTCCAGAGTGCTCTGATCATTCTTAACATTTTAAAAGTGTTTTGGTTGGATTCTGATGAGGTACTAGCATACGTCAGTCAAGCAAATGTCACGTGGTAAATACTGTAAACGTGCAGCGTATTTGTCGAACTGCTTATGTGGTCTATCAATCACCATATGCATCAAGTAGGCATTGTAGGCCTACTAACGTGTTTTTTATGTTGGTGCAAGATGTGTGTTTATGTGCAACGCGACTATTGTTTTCACACACAAAAACAAATATAAACCATATTATAATGGGTTCGCCTAGTTTGCCTACAAAATGTTAGTGGAACGTTTTTTTGCTGAAATCCACACATTGACGATGTGAATATAATACTTTATTGTGGTGGTAATAATTTACACCTACATGGTATAACTGAAATAAAAAACAGCTTTGCAACATTTAACCATAGTAAGTCAACAATTACAATGCAGTATATAATTATATTTCTGCTGGTTTTCTACAGTTATTTCAACTAACGTCTTACACAACACATGCTATGCGCTACGTAAGCCACTAAATACATTATAACGTGTAATGTATTTCATTTCATCATCATTGACTTTAACACAAATACAACTAAAGAATGTGTTTCAACAACAGAAACCACGGAGGAGGGATTAACCTTTCAGTGCATTGGGTGTTGGAAGGTGGAGTGTCTGCAGAAGGAGATAGTTAGGTTTACAGATATTGTGAAGGGAATGGAGATGGGAATTAGCAAGGAGACAGGTCGAATGGAGAGAGAGAGGACAGGGAGAGAGGTGGGAATACTGCAAGACTGAAGGAGATTAATAGTGGCAAGAAGACTGAGGAAAGGAGATTGAGAGGAGGGAAGGTGGCTGGAGGGGAAGAAATTGGAAAATCGACGACAGAAAACGTGACAAGCGTGAAGGTGACAGGGGAGAAAGTGACCGTAGAGAAGGAGGGAGGTAAGATGGGACGGGAGAGGAGAGAAGAAAACGAGATGGGAGGAAAGATGATGGGACGAAAGGAAGTGAGAGTAAATGTGATAGAAGAGAAGTCGATGAAAGGGACGATGACAGGAGGAAAGGTGACAAGAGAAAAAGCGACAGGAAAGAATGGATTGGAAGAGAATGTGACAGCAGAGAAGACGGCAGGGGGGAAAGACAACAACCAGACAGCTGCAAACCGAAGAAAGAGCTACTCTGACGCAGTGATTGAGGGGGGCAATGAGGAAAGAGAGGGTGTTTATGGGTGACTCCATTATGAGAAAGACGGACAAGACACTAAGCGAGGGAAGGACGTCGTTGTTTGTCTACCGGGGGCTAGGATAGAACATGTGACTGAAAGGGTAGAGAAGGTATTGGGACATGGCAAGGGAGGGTCTATACTAGTACACGTAGGAACAAATAATGCAGACAGGGAGGGAACAACTGTGATAGTACAGAAGTATAGACAGTTAGTGAGGAAGCTAAAGAAGACAAGAGTTGAACAGATTATTCTGTCAGGAATTTTGCCAGTAATGGGAGGAAGGGGGAAACGTATAGAAACTGCAAGAGGATGGCGATCAACGCATTAGTTGAGCAGATGTGTGAAGAAGAGGGGGTGGGATTCACAGATTTATGGGGATACTTTGTTGGGAGGGAAGATATGTACATTAGAGATGGCCTCCATCTTAGTGGAAAGGGGGCAGCAGTGTTTTCAGAGAACCTGCTGCGATCTATTGACAGTGGGACAGGTTGCATCTAATTAAACTAGATTCGCAGGGGGACTCACAGAAAAGCCTGAAACTGGAGGCATAGATAAAGACAGCACAAATAAATCAGCAAAGAACAGTCTGGAAAACTCTTCTGAAGCTGATATGACAAAGTACCACATCAAAGATTACTGCTTAAATTAAAGGCCCATGGCATAGGAAATGGTATAATAAACTGGATATAAAAATGGCTGATTGACAGAAGACAACGTGTAGTAGTTGATGGGGAGGCTTCAAACTGGAAATCGGTATTGAGTGGGGTACCACAGGGATCAGCTCTAGGACCTATATTATTCTTAATATATATCAACGATTTGGATGATGAAATAACAAGCAAGGTGTTGAAATTTGCGGATGATACAAAAGTGTTTACAAGATGATCTTGACAGGTTGATCAATTGGTCTGAAAAGTGGCAAATGCTGTTCAATTTTGGGAAATGTAAATGCCTCCACACAGGACATGGGAACGAAGATGTAGAATATACAATGGAGGTACTGTGTTAAGTACTACTGTAAAAGAACAGGACTTAGGGTTAACCATTAGTGCTGATATGAAGGTTTTAGAGCAGTGCGGAATTGCAGCTTCAAAGGGAAATCAAATCCTTGGATTAATTAGGCGAAATATAGCGTATAAGGAAAAAAGAACTAATAATACCGCTGTACAACACAATAGTGAGGCCTCATTTGGAATATTGTATACAAGCGTGGAGTCCATATCGCAAGAAGGACATAGATATGCTAGAAGGAGTACAGAGGAGACCGACTAAAATGATACCAAAACTGAGGGATCTTAATTATGAAATTCGCCTAAAGGAATGTCGTTTAACAACACTAGAGACCAGGGGATTGAGAGGAGATCAGATAGAAGTGTTTAAAATAATAAATGGTTATGAAAATATTGATAGAAATTTTTTTTTCTCAGTTAAGAAAGATAGAAGGACTAGAGGACATGAAGTTACATTAGCAAAGGAGCAGTGTAGATTAGATATAAGAAAGTTCTCATTTTCACAAAGGATTGTAAATGAATGGAACAGATTATCTGCTAATTGTGTGGGTGCTAGTAGCGTGAATACGTTTAAAAATAAAATCGACACATACCTCAGAAGGGCGGGATACACATAGATAAAAGGGTTTCGATAAACCAAAGGGCTTCCTTGTCCACCTGTCACCTAAAGTTAATTATCTGGGTGGCAATCTTTTTAAACAACACGTCTACATAGACTTTAAAGTTGCATTCTGAGTTAATTACCATTTTAACGCATTTTAGGAAACTAAATGTATGCCATGAACAAGATATACTTATTAGTATACTTGCTATCATATGCGTCACTTTGTGTGATTTGATACATTATTTTTTATAAATTATGCATTTGCTAACAAATAACGAAGATCGGGTTTCCCAAGATGTTGATCCATTTCTACCTTCCGATCGAACTCTCCTACTGACGTTGATATGTTTTTACCTTCCGATCGAACTCTTCTAATTTTCTTTCACCCTTGGGTGGAATTGATAACAACTATTTAATTAACATATTAAATATTGATAACAATTAACTGCAAGTCATAAAACATTCATCTTATTACGACATAGATCACTTAAAATATTTGTTGTTGAAAAAAGTAAACATTTCGGCTTAAATATTCAATCTATAAATGCTAAATTTGATTAACTAACATCATTTGTCAACTTACTACAGGACATAAACTATAAATTTAATGCAATTTGCCTACAAGAATGCTGGATATCCAATTAACTGATTTAGCCAATATACAACTACCTGGGCACGATTGCATTGCTCAAGGATAGAGCAGTAGTAGCAATGGTGGCGGTGTAATTTGATAACAGATTCCAACACACAGTCCAACTAAACATGATTACGTACGAAAACTGGGAGGTACTGATAATTAACGTAACTGGAGGTGGCCTACCAAAAGCAATTACAATAATTATATACATACCCCACCAATCATGGTAAGAGAATATGTAAGGCAATTTATTAATTAATTTACCACACTTATCTTGACATTCTTGTCAATAGAAAAAATCAAACACAACTAAACATAGCCGGTCAGTTAAATCTTAATCTCCTTAAACCTTAAGGTAAACGAAATTTCAATACGTAGCGAATTCTTTGATACGTTGACTTCCGACAGTTTATTTCCATTTTCCGGTGGCTAACGGTCTCTGGTGAGTATTCCTGCCAATTGTGGTGTTTGTATCACCGTAATTATGGATGGAGCTACTGAACATTCTGCCTTATATGTTGTTGAAACTTTGGCCCCAAACGTTTTTCTTTATGACAAAGACGCAAGGCGAAGTTTCTAAAACCACAACTGTGTGCGGCGCCGGGAATGTTTGATCTAGCAAATATACTGCCTAGGCCCTAATAATCTAATACATCATATTACTATCATCAACATGAGGCAAAACTTGACGGAGGTCACGAGACACGAGCATAATTTTGATTGTGACGTAGGCAAACCGGTCGCATCCTCAGTACCAGGGCAGTGGAATGGTAATCTCCCTATGAGATGAACGTAAGATCAGATAAAAGTTGTTTAAGTTATCGAATGATTATGCAAATATTTATACAAGTAGGCCTTACCCTTTTCTAACATTAGACACATAGAAGAATTGGAGGACACGAAGTTACGTTACTGAAGAAACAAATTGTTTTGCTATAATTTTTTGAACTTGCTCTGCTGCATTATAAATCGTCATAACTTGTGTCCGACATACGCCACTAAACGACATTCTGACCTAATTTTTTAAGATTGTGTCAATTCATTCCTTCAATCAGTCCATATCGTTTCAAGCACAAAAACGGACATATATGATTTTACAATAATATGCTCTAACGCTCCGAATTTCCTCGCCTTGTTAGCATACATTTCCGGTGGGTCCTTGCCCTATTTCGGGAGTGGGGCGCACAATAACGCTATTCTGACTGCTCTCTGGTAATTTAATGTATGTATTCTTTGTCCGCTAAATTACCTATAATGGTGTAGTTAGCTTACTTACTTGGTATATAGGCGTACTTGGTTATAATTATATTCTTGTTCAACCGGCGGGCGGTGTCATACATATGTCCTTCACAGATACACTGATGCTACATGTGTTGATAACCGCAGCCGTAGTCACAGTACACAGACACCATGGTTATATATATAACCACGGTGGAAATCCTCAACACTGTGACTCATATTTACCACCACACAACTGACGTGAAGCACTGTCGACCCAGTGTAGGAAGGGGAGAACGTCGTTTTGCACGGCATGCGTAGGGTAGGTTCTGTTGTGCTGTTAATTGGAATAGTTGGAACTACACTTATCTAAGGCGCCGGAATATCGGGGGACTTGGGAGCAGAGAGCGCCCAATATTTGAGGAGGGGGCTAGAGATAGGATTAGCCCCCCTCCTCCCCCTATAGTTAGAGGAATGTTGTTTGGTGGGGTGAACTGGAAATAAGATTAGCCCCAACATTTGTTGGTGTAATTAGAGGTTTTTTGAGAGCGTGAAAGTGGGTTTTGTTGGCGAAAAATCTTCAACAGCGCCCCCCTCTGACGTCATCAGTCGAGCCGACAGCAGAGAGCGGAGTGGTGCTCAAGTTCTGGCTCAGCCCCTCCAATATTAATTGTGTTCCTTATATGTACTAGGTGGTTCACTTGAGGTAGGGAGACATATGCGACTTGCCACAGCAAAGAGGGTATTAAATTGCATACTTGTGAAATTTACTCTAGTACTTTTTCGGATTCCACAGCTTATAAACTTTAAAATGAAACATCAGTTGTTGAAATATCTTCTGTAATGTTTAATTTATTGCTAAGAATGAAGTAAAATATAAAACAGCGACGCATTGAAAAAAAAATAGGTGCAGACATCGGGCTGCGTAAATAAACAATGCCCACAGCAACCACATATTTTGTATTTGATTAGTTTTGGATTATCTGTCGAGAAAATTAAACCGGACATTGAAACGTGAGATTCTCGGGTATGCATTATTGCCAAAATCACAAACGTTGGCTCACCCGCAGAATATGTCTACACAAATTAATACCCGAATCTTTGTCCGCTAAATTATCTATAATGGTGTAGCTAGCTTACTTACTTGGTATATAGGTCTACTTGGTTATAATTATAGTATTTTTCAACCGGTGGGCGGTATAGTACATACGTCCTTCACAGATACGCTGATGCTGTGTTGATATTGAAATATTAAATTTTTTCGATATGTTGTCAGGGTCATTGGTGATTAATAAAACATAATTCTAATGAAATAAAGGCATACAATCACATGAAATAATCTTATTAATAGGATTATTTAATAATTGTGTACATTACAAAGAGATTAACATTCTCAAAGAACCGCTTTAAATCCATGATCTCTTGTCGAAACGGTGGTATTTATAGCAGTGTTATTGCATGAAACGAGATTATTTTCAGATACATTGACATGTCCATGCAAGGTATAATATACCATTACCATATAAACCCATCCCTAAATTAGCCCTGGCAGATCTCCTACGCGAAGTGCGGAAGTTAGAAGTCAAACTAGTAATTGACTTCGTCAGTCGCGACTGCGTCACCCGTGAGAACAGCGCAAATACCCGCCCTAATTTGAAGACGGATAAACGACTTTTGGGAATCCTAATATTGTGTATTTGAATAATTGCTTCTACTTCCTAAACATTGCATGTATCACGAGCCACTGCTGGTTGAAATGCGTTTTATTATGACCACCTGACTTGCCGTCAACCACTGATATAGTGAACGATTTCATAGGCTGAGCTTAAATTCAGAGTTTCGCGAAGCGATCAGCCAGGGGGTACTGCTGCTGATTACTGACGTAATCAGCAGTAGCTGAGAAGTCTTCGTAAGTAGCCATGATTGGCATCAAATTTACAGCAGTAACAGACCCGGCGCGTAAAGAACCGTTGCACATTCTTTAACTGGTCAGTCAC
Organism: Paraescarpia echinospica; assembly: GCA_020002185.1. NCBI lineage: Eukaryota > Metazoa > Annelida > Polychaeta > Sabellida > Siboglinidae > Paraescarpia > Paraescarpia echinospica. The sequence goes on along the minus strand of CM034538.1, from coordinate 20,629,636 downwards.
GCCCAAGTACTGCCTAGCTGGTATGTATGGGTTCCATACAGTAGAACAATATTCCAGAACTAGGCGCACGAATGATTTCTATGCATTACTGAGAGCCCAAGCATCAGCTGTATTAAAGCAGCAAAAAATAACATTGACTGTGCTGTATGCTTTGTGAGAAATAAATAAAATGTGCTCTTAAATAAACATGTATCATCCACTGTAACACCAAGATATTTCATTAACGTTAACAAGATGTACACCCTTCAGGTGATAAGTACCCGGGATACTATTTCCAGTCGTCAGTACACAGTATTTATGTTCAGCTACTTATTACATTGGAAGACGGGAGGGAGGGTGCTGTTGACAATTTTCGCCGCCGCTGCGCCGTAACTTCAGCTTATTGTACATGTACATTAAGTTAACCGTATAATATACGATAACCAAAATACAATTCACACTCAAAATAACAGTCGGCCTCGTTTTGGATGCATGCAATTAAACTTAACATCTATATGTATACATGTTAAAAAGATCTCGTCTTCTGGAATATTAATCACATAACTGAAATTAGGACAAAATCGCACTTGTCTGCCTTTTCCGCCTTTCAATTAGATGGTCCTATGCTGTTTGCTGAACATTCTACAGGATAGTTAATTCCTAAGCGGATTAGTTCTTTTAAACATATCCAATACGTGAATAGAGCACCGAAGCTGCAGCGCTGGTTCCAACAAATGTCTCCCGTCGTATTTGTTAGCATGGTGTTATCTTTTGTTCGAAACTGTAATAATTATTCTGAAAGTCATACTTGTGATTCTTTATGGTTCCCATAAGTTGAAATTGAGAAGCATATATGGGTGAAACAAATTAGGTATTTTATGTATTCTGGACCGTAAAAAACTATATTTTAATGCAAGCTACTTGATCGCTGTGACAAAATCGATCGCGATGCAACATATGTTTTGTTTGTGAATCACGCTACTTTCATCGCAAAATGCGGAAGGATATCCTGTTAACACCGTATAATCATTGCACGAAATTTCTTTAATCGAAGGATTTGATATCTTGAAATATGGAACGAAATCTATTTCAGGCTGAGAAGTTAGGGAGCGGTAATTAAGTTGGCGTTTTGGTGAGCCTCAAGCGGAGGTGCAATTGGCTGGTTTAAAAAATGTTTTGAGTTGTTTTGTCCACGATTGTAATCATAATTGTGTGATGCATACATACAGGTTTATCGATTTCTAAAAGCTACAAGAAGAATGCAACTACAAATAATAATAAGATATTCTATAAAAACAAATTGTTGAGAAAACCATTCATACTCCCCGGGGACCACTTCCAGAACATCTATGGGTATCCATGTTAGTTCACCATTAATAAAAAAATATTTTGTAGGGGGATTTACACATTGAAAATAAACCGCTGGCAATGCTATCTTTTGTTCGAATATACCTAATGGCGTCAGTAGGCCTCTATCTCTGCACTTGCTGCATACTTCTCAGACGAAACAAACCAAACCACTTAAAAGGAGAGAAAATCATGTCTGATCTGATCATGTTAATAGTTTATCGTATTTTCAAAACGTTCTTCGAGATGTAGTACATGCTAGTATGGAGGAGAAATAATTCATAATAGCGCTAAGTTTGGAAATATGCTATGAAAACTACAAGAAATTGATCCAAATCCAAAACAATAACCAGTTTTCGTGGTACCAAGACTCACAGTTATATCAACGTAGACATTTATGAAGTTAATTATTATATTCAATACATACGATTAATGTTACTGTTAATTAACTTCATTAGGTGTTTATTAACTTTGAATAGTTAGTAATTTTGCTAACAGCATATTTACATTTAAAAAATGTGTTAATAGTCATGTTGTTGACATTTTACATATGCATAGGAACGTGGTGAATATATCATCAAAACCCCCCAACTGCAGGTTCACCAAAAAAATACAACTGTACCCCTCTTGAGACTCAGAAATAAAGTAAAATCCCCAAATATATCCCCACATAAGGTTCCCCCAAACCCTCCGACCTCATCCTCCTTGATGGTAACAAAAACTCAAACTTGTATAATGACCGCTCCCTAAGTTCTCACTCAGCCTGAAACTTATTTTGTTCCATATTTCACGATATTATCAAATCCTTCGATATTGGCAATTTCGTTCATCAATTAAATAGTATTGATTTATTCTCCTTTCGCATTTTTCTGTGAAAATTGCGAGATACACAACAAGAAACTGTGTGGCAAGCGATAAAATAGCCTGCATTACAAAATTATTTTCTTCCAGAATATTCACAATACCAAATTTTGTTCACCCATGTTTGCTTCTCACTTTCAATTTATGGGAATCATAAAGAACTACACGCACGACTTTCAGAATATGGATTGCAATGTAGAATGTAGAAAACATTTGTTGGAACAAGTTCGGCCGGTTGCTAAGCGGCGTGATGTCATCACTTTGGTTCTACTTACCTTGTAGAGTATTTCGTTGATGTGACACACCAACTTCATCAGTACATGTGACGTATGGCGTCATCGTACACGTGAGATAGTTCGTAATTCTCTTCGCCTCGATTGATTGGTGTCCTGGCCTTTCTGATCCATATGGCTTATTTTATTTGCTGCGTTCTTCTGTTGACTTTTTTGTCCACCATTTTTTCTTCCTTCCCAGTCTGTGATACGATTTTGTGTTGTTGCGTGGTCTGTGAGGGCGGATTTGTTGATGGTTAACATTTATCTTTTTTTCGCTCCTCGTGTATTTCTCTTTCCTTGTGTTGTCAACATCCTGTCTATGTTCCTCGGGTCTCGTTTTGAACAATCTTCCAGTCTCCCAGATATATTCAGCACCACAGTTCCTGCATGGTATTTGGTACACCAGTTCGCCCTGTTCTTTTGGCTCCACATTATCTTTAGTGTGTACCAACAGGCGCCTGAGGGTGATGTGTGGATGCATGGCTGTTGTTAACCCATACTTCGTCTCTACTGTACCTTCTCTGAGATTCCCTCCATATATGGGATGACTACTTCGTTTCTGTAGGTCTTGCCCGTGTTTTTTCAGTCTTTTTCCTCTTGTTGCTATCTGTCGCCTTTTTGAAGGCCCAGAATGGATAGCCACACACTTTTAGGGCTCCTCTTAGGTGTTTATCCTTTTCCTTCTTGCTCCCCTCCCCGAAGTTATTGTCTCACACCGGGGTTCTGACGACTCCTAACTTTTGCTATTTGGGGTGGTGGGACGCAAAGTTCAGGTATTGGTCATTGTGTGTCTTCTCCCATTACTCTGAGACTTCACACTGCCATCTTCCTTTCTGGTGAACTTAGCATGAAGAAAAGGCACGCTGTTGTTCAGTTCTTCACTTATGAAAAAGATGCTGCCTGTAGGGTCAACAGTGATGATGTTTTGTTGTAATTTCTCTGCTTTTACTGTGTGTACCAGGCATATATCATCATCCACATATATCTTCCAGTTTCTTGGTAGGCAATCGTCTGGTGCTGTGGCAATGATTTTCTGCTCCAAATCTTCCATGTACAAGTTCACAACAATGGGGGATATAGGACTACCAATGGCTACACCAAACTTCTGCAGGTAAATTTATCCTCCAAATCTAAAGTAAGTAGTCCCCAACACAAATTCCAACAGTTCCGTGATGTTGTCTACTGTTAGGGTAGTGTCGCGCTGCTCGAGGAGATTGGCTGTTGAGGTGGTAGGGTCAAGGCACAGGGTTGATGCCTCAATGTTGACTCGGAGCATCTGTTTGTCTTTGCCAGCATAATTCCTGTATTGCACTGAGCGTCGAAGCGGCAGAAGTTTTAGCAGATGTAGATCACAATGGACAGCGCCATGAACTCTCAAGAAGTCAGATACAGTAGTCTTTGATACCAGATTGTCTTTTAATTTGGTGATAACCAAGTCTAACGTTTGTCCATCCATGTAAGTGGGTCCCGACACATGCTGGCAGAGAGCGTGATTCGAAAGGATGTCACGGAAACGGGAAGCATCAGCGTTCAGTGCGTTCTCATAGTGGAAGTAGAAATCACCCAAAATCAGAATGTTCTGAGATTTTACCATGTGGTGTTGGAGGAAGTCTTGGAATTCACTCAGAAAGAGGCCAACTGTGGATTTTTTTCTTTCTGATGGCAGAGGGCGATAGATCACAGCCAGTTTCTCTGTTGACGAAGCACAAAGTGTGACTTAAATGTTTTCGAACGATCTGGCTTTCCATGAAGACTTTGATGTCATTTTGATGTTAGATTTGTGGAGGATGCCAATCCCACCTCCTCTGCCTGTGGTGTTCCTGTATTATCTCCTCGGAACATGGGTAAATCTGTAGCCAGGAATTGTCAGGGCTCTGATAGTCTGGTCATCATCAGAACGATTTCGTAACTACGTTTCAGTGAAGGCCAAAATGCCAAAGCCATGCTCGATAATCTAGTCAGAAAGGGGTATCACCTTGTTCGTCACCGATTGGGCGTCTATTAAGCACATGGTCATGGTGCACAGCTTGTACCGTTTGGTGGCACTTACTTGGAGGTTCGAGAGATTGGGTGCAGCCTGTCATCCCAAAAAATGCGTTGCAGGTCTGTTTCCGATGATCGAGTTGACTTTTTTTTTGTGGTGACACCCACGACATCCCTGCTTGGTTGTCATGTGGAATGACACCCATGCGCTGCAAGCTGCTCTCCATGCAGTAACACTAAGACGATTCTTGCTATTGTTACACGGCAGACTGGTCAAGAATTGTCTTGTGTACACAAGATTCATTGTCATGCTTTGGTAGCTACGGTCACATTTGACTGACCACCAGCATTAGCTACATAGGTGCAATTCAATGTTTGTAAAATTCCAAGATGAAATTCTTTAAAATACTAAATAATTTGCACATACTTGCCAAAACACACATCCCAGTGCAGTCCTCGAGCATCCATGGACAAAGTAGTCAATATATAAACACTGTGCACTGTGTTCAAATCTATCAAATCTACAAAGTTCAAGAGCATGCAGCCACCGTTAATTAGCATTACTTCGTATTCCCGTGAATTAGGATTTGTAAGTCTTATTGTCTTGTGTAATCTATCTCGAAATGTTATGGATTTTAACATACCCATGGTGATCCATTTTGATTGTTTATGTTTGTATTTATCAAATATAACTAATTTGCTCAAAACGTGATTGTTCTTGGATTTATCAATTACTTCGCATATAATATATTACAATAACTTAGATTAGGGTCTGTCTTCAGATTTTTGTTTAGTTTGTTGTACAAATCGGATACATTGCTATAATTGATTATATTTTGAGTGGCTTTGTCGTTTTGTGTGTTAATTGTAATCCATTCTGGGTTTGGTGGATTGACTAACGAACTTTCTGAGAGAATAAAGCATGTGAGATGATCAGATAACTTGCTTATTAACATTCCTGATTAGTTATGGCTATAGATCTCTGTCTTTTACACAACCTATTGTCAATGGTTGTGCTGTTTGAGCGGGATAATCTAGTAGGAAGTGTGATTTGTGGAAATAAACTGTGAAATGTCACCATATCAAAGAATTCGCTGCATATTAAAATTTCGTTTATCTTAAGGAGGTTTAAGATTAAGTATCCGGCTTTGTTAGTAGTTGTGTTTGGTTTTTCTATTGTTAAGATAAGTGTGGTGAATTAATTAATAAATTGCCTTACATGTTCTCCTACAATGTTTGGGGGTCTGTACTTATATTACCAATAGTAATTGCTTTTGGTAGGCAACCTCCAATTACGTTAATTATCAGTCACTCCAATTGTTTATACGTATTCATGTTTAGTTGGACGGTGAGTCGGAATCTGTTATCAACATATATTACACCGCCACCATTGTTACTACTGTTCTCTTGACTTGAGCAATGCAATCGTACCCAGGTAGTTGTATATTTACTAAATCGGTTAACTTGGATATTCAGCATTCTTGTAGCCAAATCACATTAAATGTATAGTTTATGTCCTTTAATGAGCTAACGAATATTGTTAGTTCATCAAATTTGGCATTTACAGATTGAATATTTAAGCCGAAATGTTTACTTTTTTCAACAACAAATATATTAAGTGATCTATAAGATGAATGTTTTATGACTTGCAGTTCATTGTTATCAATTTCTAATATGCTAATTAAATTGTTGTTATCAATTCCACCCAAGTGTGAACGAAAAGTAGGAGCGTTCGATCAGAAGATAAAAATTGATCAACATCAGAAGGAGAGTTCGATCGGAAGGTAAACATAGATCAACATCAGAAGGAGAGTTCGATCGGAAGGTAAAATAGATCAACATCTTGGGAAACCCCATCTTCGTTATTTGTTAGCAAATGCATAATTTTTTTTTTAAAACGTATCAAATCACACAAAGTGACACATATGATAGCAAGTATACTAGTGAGCATATCTATTGTTCATGGTATACATTAACTTTCCTAAAATGCGTTAAAAAATGGTAATTAACTCAGAATGCAACTTTAAAGTCTATGTAGATGTGCTGTTGTTGAAACACATTTTTTAGTTGTTAAAGTCTATGTAGATGTTTGTGATGAAATACATTACACGTTGTAACGTATTTAGTGGCCTACGTAGCGTAACGCATTTGTGTTGTGTAAGACAAGCAGATATATAATTATATACTGCATTGTAATTGTATAATTACTCTGGTTACATATTGTAACACTAGTTTTTTTAATTTCTATTCTATCATGTAGGTGACAATTATTACCACCACAATAAAATATTATATTCACATCATCTATGTGCTGAGGTCAGCAGCAAACCGTTACACTAACATTTTGTAGGCGAACTCTAGCAGCGAATTCAATTTAAACTGTTGACCTTGATGCACGTTGCTGTGTATGACAACACTCCACAGTACCTTGCCGACCGTAAATGTGCATATCTAGTTCTAGTTGTTTCCAGCACTCGGCAACGTTCTATTAACTGACTAGTCTGTATTATTGTGGTTACAATGTTATGATCTTATGAGGTCTCATTCAACTAGTCAGCCTTTTTCAGAACATTATCGCCAAGCCGACCTTTTTATGCTGCACTGAGGGTGGTCACTGCCATGGTGCTTGTCGTCCTCAGTGGTTCTTTTACGTCCCAACTTGAGACGGGACCGACATTAACGTGATCTCCGAGTCACGAGGGATACACAGTCCCCAATGTTGAGAGCCAGGTTTTTACACCAAATATACCATACCTGCCCGGTCCGGGTATTGAAATCAGGTTGCCGGCATGTCAGGCGGATGTGCTAACCTCTACACTATCGCGCGCCCCCATGTGTTGCCTGTCGTACTCTTCGCTCGGCCGACCAGTTTCTCATGGTTGTTCCTAGAGTTAACCTGTAACGGTACGGCTGACGCGCATTTTCATGTGCAGGTCCCACTCTCTGGAACTCTCTTCCACCAGAGCTAAGAAGCCAACGTGACTTTGGATGTTTTAGGAGAGACCTGAAAACGTTTCTCTTTAATCAGGCTTTTTCGTAATTTATTATATTTTTAAATACATACATGTACATCTTACGTTATATATGGCCCACATAATAATCGAAATATGCAGTTGTGTTAGCATATGTAACCCATGTATTGTAATATTATAACGACAACGTAATGTATTCTTCCATCATGTTTTAGTTTGTAAACACCCCAGAATCTGCTTTGTAGAGATATGTGGTGTGTAAATAAATTTGATTTGATTTTATACCAACATAAAAACACGTTAATAGGCCTACAATGCCTATTTAATTCTTATATGGTGATTGATAGACAACACATGCAGTTCGACGAATAGACGAGTTTAAATGTTTATAAACAAACGTCACATATTTGGATGCGCGCGCATACTAGCGGCAGAAGTAGCGCCTGTGCATGGCAAGCGGCTTGTTAAATAAAAAATGGATGGTTCGGCGAGTAAAAGCAAATTCGCCGCAGAAAATGATAATTATCAAGTCAAACTTCGTCTCAATACTGATGAGCAGCTACCAGATATATATACGTTACCAGACAATGAGTGGTCGCTGGATTTGGAGCAGTGGCCAGCATTAGTGTTCTCCCAGATTCATCTTTACCTCATAATGAGGCTCATGACATTAACACACCGAACATATGTACAGAGTACAAGAGTTTGGACGCATACAATCATATTTTATGTTGTCATGTACAGCGAGTGAAATATAATTTATAAATAAGATCTGCAACTACTGCTGCTTGGCGAACATACATCACACTGCACATATATGGTGGGGTAAGTGTCTTACTTTTAGAATTAAGCTAATTAAGACGTTGTATTCTTTTTTTGTCCATACTTGTATTAATTAACTAAATGTATTACATCATAATCAATCACAGTATTATACATAGCAACAACAACTTTCAAATGTCATATATCCCAAAGCACGGGACCAGCTTTTAATACATTTATTTATTCATCTAGCAATACCAATTATGAAACCCCCTACCTCCACAGGATTCAATACAGTTTTAAGCAAAAAGGTCAACAAATTCCTGTTGAATAGCGAATTCTTTCATTATTACAATGTTAGACTTAGTCATGTTATCCGAATGTTATATGACGTAATGTTCTATATTTTGTAAATCTAAACTATGGTGTATCTTAGTAATTATGTATACATGCCATGTATTTTCGCTCTAGTCATCCTATACTTGGTCCTAGACCTCAAAGAAAATACGCTGCTGAAGCATTTGGGGTTATCTGAGGGGGAGGCTATGTCTATTAGTCATAATTAATATTACATTTTTATTATTTATACATTCGTCATACTTAAGGAAATGATGGTGACAAGGTATTTGCCTGAATAAATCAAATCAAATTAAACAAATTGTAATTACTACAATATTTATTAATACATAGAAAAAAATATTCATAAAACTGTGTTTAAGACTTAACTTTGTGCATCGCACAATTCCGTGGCAATTTTGTATTGCAACATTTTAATTCTTTAATTATCATAATAACTGACATGGTGCATAACTGTGGACAACTCAACTATATATTTATTAAAATGTACACGTTCACTGTGTCTGTTTTAGGCAAGGATCAGAGTGTAGCCATGCTGCAGCTGTGATGTTCAAGGTTGAAATGGCAGTTCGAAATGGTATCACCTAGCCGGGGGCCTTTACATCAAAGGGATCGGCCTGGAATGACATGTCGAGGAGAAAAGTCAACCCAGCACCACTGTCCCACATCGACCTCCGTGAGCCTAAGAACAGCCTCCAGAAAACAATATACAACTCATTGAAGCGCCATCTTCCTGAGAGATATGACTATATATTTAATTATGCACATATTGTAATGTTAACATATATTCTTGGGTGTGTTACTTTGTGATTAATAAAACAAATTGTATACCCGATATCACACAATTACACCATCAACATTCAACACACTGTCATACCACATATGCACAACACCAGTGTATATGACATTGTATGTAGAAGATGTTAATACTTGGACTGTCAGGTGGACCTGCTTCTGGCCTCGGCTGCTTCTTTCTCCAGTTCTGATAGTCCTACAGGCTGGTCAGTGGGATGCCCATCCCGGTCAGTTTTAAGCGTTTTTGTGCACGTTCATATCTTTCTATCTTATGGACATCATCAGCTCTACTTTTTTTTATACAAATACCGATGGCACAAAGTCGGGGCTGTTTTAATAAATTTAGCATTTCCATTAAAAATAGTTAAATTAATCTGAAACAATAAAAAAAACTAACGCACAATATTACGCTGTTAAAGAAAACAAGTGAAATTATCAAGATTGTTTGTACCCATATTTAACTATACACCTATGTCTGACATTAAATAATATTATTTTAAATATGAAATAATCAAGTTATACACAAGCAAAAGTTTGGCGTGACAGTGGTCAGGGAAATGTAGGCCAAACTAACTGTCCGACCTATAATTGACGTCTGTTTTTGTGAAAAGGGTGTGTGGCTTTGGATATTCTGTAAAATTATAAGTGTGGATGTGTGTTTGAGCGATTCTCATACCCGACAGCACAACACGAAGATGGCATGACGACTCAAACGCACACGCAACTGCCTTGTTTCTGTTTGTTTCTGCCGCCAGTATGCGCGCGCAGGTGAATTTAATTTATGCGCTCGTCATCAGGAAACTCGTCTATACTCTGCACGTTTACAGTATTTACCACGTGACATGTGTGCAGTGTCAGGACAACCGACAGAGCGTCATGTCATGACAACAATAGGCTAGCCCAAGCCTAATCACGTACGGCATCGGCTAGTTGGACTTAACATTGAATTCCTGTAATTTGTTTATACAACACTTGTAAAATATAACAGCTATATAACCACTGTGGAAATCCCCTTTGCCTGCAACGCTATGACTCACATAAACACCGCACAATATAACCACCGCGTAACTTAACCACAATACAACTGACGGTAAACACAGTCGACACTGTCCAGGAAGGGAGTGCGTCTACGTTGTCTTACACCGTACAAGCAGGCTAAGTCTCGATAGGGTTACGTTTTTCGGATATCACAACCTGTTAATTGTATCGTGTTGGCATTGCGTTTATATAAGTTATGTATATCGTGGTTGAGGGAGACATGTCAATATTTTACTTCCCGATTGTTGGTAGACGAATAGCAGCTCGCACAGCCACGAACTAACAACACTCGCAGAAAGTTTCATATGACAAGCCAATACGGCCACAATTGCTATTATCGTAAGCAAAGGTTCACCAAAATGTTCCAATTACACCCACCATTCGATAGAGTTGCCAAGTAATAGTGTACAAAAAGTGGTATATCTGCCGATTTTCATGATGTGATTGTGGTAGATGAGGATCTGCCAGTCTCGCGCTGCAGTCGCGGGGGAGTGCGCGCGGAAAAGGGAACAGCTCCACAGCTGGATAATCTTCCAATTTTAGAGTAGATTTATTTATTTTACTCAAATGTGAAATGTTGCTTAGGCAGTATTGTTGGATTAAAAATGAGTAATAATTTGCTTAAACCGTGAGAAATTTTTCTGCAGTAGATTTCAGCAATAAGGCGGTATACACCTGAGCTTTTCCCACAAATTAAGAAGTGTATGTTCTACCATAAAAGCAGTAGACCTGGCACCTCTCTCTCTCTGTGTGTGTGTGTGCGTGCGTGCGTGCGTGCGTGCGTGCGTGCGTGTGTATATATATATATATATACTTACATCTCGTGCATTTTTGTTCCGTTGTCTTTCAGAAACGCAGTGCTCGTGCAGGACCTCGCCTTTGTTACACTTTTGCCTAGCCTGTGTTACATAACGCCAAGATCTTAACATGTTGAAACTACCTGGTAGATTCTTGTAGTCCCGGTGAATCCAGGTAAGTCATGGCACTTTTGTCAAGTCCGTAGCCGGGTTGATTGGTGGTAGATCAGTTGAAAATATTACACAATTCCGTCATCATTTAAACACTTATCTTTACAACGTTGCTTATCCACCGTAGCTCCCTAGCGCCTTGATCCATCTGTTGACAACTGGAATACTGCTTATGGATTTTGAGATTGACCAATCTTTTTGTTTTGATGTGCCTCTGAGCTTGGTTTCCAAGGATTTTGGCGCAATAGAAGTTATCTTATTATTATTTAAACACTAATCGCATTAACAAATTGCTAACAAATTATATGAGGATTAGTTAATGTTTGAATCGAATCTCTGCCGTGCATGCAGTTTAAAATAAATATGCATTATTAAGTATTTAGTCCAAGTAATAATTATAGTCGTAATTTATAGGTGAAGTGCAAAAAGGCACAAAACGAGGCGTGAATACCCCTTTAGACCAGTATGACTATGGGGAAATGGGGAGTCAGCAATAAAAAAGCCCTAGTTTCAATGTTTTTTGGGAACACAATGCAAGGACCTTTTCTAGTTGATTGTCATTTCAATGTAAGTAATCATTTTGTCTTGTTTTTGAGAATGTGTTCGTAGTATATATAGTATGTGAAACAGAAGTGAGTGAGTGAGTGAGTGAGTGAGTGAGTGAGTGAGTGAGTGAGTGAGTGAGTGAGTGAGTGAGTGAGTGAGTGAGTGAGTGAGTGAGTGAGTGAGTGAGCGAGCGAGTGGGGTGGAAATTACGTCGCTTCCGGAGTTGTCAGTCTGTGATACAATGTTGCAGTAGTGTTAGATTTTGTCGATTCTCACCTTTCTATAGATTCTATTATGCGTAGCGGGATTCGCATCGAAAGCGAGGCTTGGATGACCTCCGCGGGAAACGTCCGATGGCAATAAGCAGGTATCTTAGGCCAGTGATTGATTGATTGACAATTAATTTTATTTATAATCGGTGACATGCTTAGTTTTAAGTGTTTTCGATGGCCGAGCCATTCATACACCATTTACATCTATCATACAACACGTGTTGATATATGTACAAAGGATACAAGTTAAAAGATATTAAAATAAATAAATAATAATAATAAATATAATGCATGAAATAAAATAAAAGAGATAACGTATATAAAGTAGTCATAACATACAAAAAACAGATAAAAACAAAGTACATTTAAAATGGTGGTGTAGCATTCAGATATTTGTGTAAGGTCTTTTTGAAGGTTGGAACAGAATGGCTGTTTTGAATTTCAATTGGTAGTTTATTCCATAATTTCAAACCGGACACATTGAAACTGCGTTGAGTGTAGGCAGTTCTGGCTTTGGGTGGTTTCACCTAAGAAGCATTTCTGGTATTGTAAGAATGACTATTTGATGTAAACATATCACACAAATATTATGGTGCTAGACCATTTAAACACTTGTACATAAGAACACATTTATTAAAATCCCTTCTTTGCTGTAGTGATAACCAGCCTAGTGTTTTAAACATAGTGTTTCTATTTTGTCTACGATTAGACCCAGATATGAGTCTAGCAGCTCTGGTCTGCTGAGGCTGAATCATAGATTACATCTCCATAATCGAAGTGTGGTTGAACTATTGCATTATATAATTGCCTGAGAATGTCGATTGATACTATTTTATGAAGAGATCTTATGATTCCTATTTTGGATGAAATTTTAGGAATCATGCTGTTAATGTGGTCGTCCCATTTTAGGTTTGAGTCGATATATCTACCAAGGTATTTGGCTACCGATACATGTTTAAGTGGTTCATTGTTGATATGAATTATAACATCAGCCATCTTGGTAATGGACTGATGAGAGCCAGTTAGCATAAATTGACATGTACATTAATACTAAGTTTGTTAATATCAAAATACTGTTTGACTTTGCATAAATCACTGTTGATATTGGATTCTAATTGAGCCGAACACCCTGGTTTTGCAGGTGAATCAATTTCAGTGTCGTCTGCAAACATGTTTATATTGCAGGATTCGGTGATTGTAGGCAGATCATTTAGGTATAGCAGAAACAACAGGGGGCCCAAGATTGACCCTTGGGGCACCCCAATATTCACAGGCAAAGGATCAGACAGATGGCCATCCACTGAAACTGACTGTGATCTACCAGTGAGGTAGCTCGAGAACCACTTATGTTCAATGTGTGTAACCCTAAATCCTTTAAGTTTGGCCAGCAGAATATCAGTGTCCACGGTGTCAAAGGCCTTTCGAAGATCAATGAACACTACTCCCGTTAAAAGTCCTTTATCGATGTTTTTAACCTTCGATTTGTAATATTTAGCAGTAAAGTTACAGTGGAGTGCAATCTTCTGAAACCTGATTGGGCATTTGTGAGAAAGTTATGCTCTTCCAAATAATATATGTAAACGAACTATGAACAAAACGTTCCATAAGTTTAGACAAAATGGGTAGAATTTAGATCGGTCTGTAGTTGTTAATTTCCATTGATGGACTTGATTTGTAAAGTGGTAGCACCTTTGCACATTTCCATTCTGTGATAAACTTGCCAGATTTCAGAAAGACATATTTTGAATGAAAGCGAGTGGTTGTGATATGACTGGTGCTGCTTCGCGTAGTAGTCTGCCAGGCAGTCTGTCCAGACCAACATATTTATTTTCGGGAATATTCCTTAGTTGTTGTTCAATAAAATCAGGTGTGACAGTAGGGAAAGTAAAAGCAGGTATTTCGGGTAATTTAGGTGGAGTGAATGAAGCAGCTTGTGAAAGCCTACTTGTAAATTCTTGACCAATGGATGTAAAATACTTGTTGGATGCATTGGCCTTACATTTGGCATCAGTAATTATTTGTGTCACAAAATCGAGTGTAAGTATTAATAAATTAATAATTTGGCGGTACCCGATTTGACATGGCAAGTTATAGGTTCAGGTGCACTAAGATTCTGAGTGAACAAAAAGCAAACCGTAGCACCAGACATGTAGTACGAGAAGCCAACTGGCGTTTACGTTTAATACAACAACATAAACATATTCGGTTCAGTGATAGTTGGCCAACCGTTACTCTACTATGTCATTATAACACCATACATTAATCTCGACAAGTACGGGGTTTGACTAAAAGGCGCACGACCACGCACGACCATGAAGTTAACGAACGACCATGTAATATAATATGTTGGTAGATAATTTGGCCATTGATGGTATATATATGGTTTGAGTCTGTATTTCACCCAGGAGTTACATAATTTAGGCATTTTGTCCGATCTTCCGGACGAGTATTTAGTATTTGCACAGTAGCGCCACCTGGCGAATGGAATCGTAAAGTTGCCACAAGCTATGATTAAAGTTTCGAATTTTGTTACTCCAATGTGAAGAACATATCTGAAATTAGGCGAGCTGCACACACATACCTCCTACGTGTCACCAACCGTCCGCTTGGTTACCAACACTACATACATTTTGGTCGTGCGTGGTCGTTCGTGGTCGTGCGCCTTTTAGTCATGCCGACAAGTGCGCATCCAAATGCGGATTTACATGGAAGACAATTAAACAACTGATCACTTACATGAACACGGGTGTACACCGTTGTAAAGTCTGTTAGCTGTAACCAATGTCTGGTGATGTGATGTCAGCGTTCGGCCGCGTTCGGCGAGATGTCAGGACGAAAGTTGCACGGCGATCGGCGAACGATTTTACGTAGTCGAAAGCAGGCGATTCGGGCGATAAAATAGACGGTAGATTTGCCTTGTCGATCCCACGCGAAACACCAGGCAACAACACAGAAACGATGTCACGACGTCGACGATGTCGAGAGGGTCTGTTACGGAGACCGAGTTACGTCAGATGAGCTATACTATAGCCCGGCGGAATGGCTATGTCTCGTTGACAGTCGCTAGCAGACGAAACGGTTAAATCAAATCAAATTTATTGTAATTCATTACAATACAATACAAATCAAATTAAGACAAATCCTATATAATAACATAATGAGCACAACAAGGGAAGAACATTAAATAATGTTATACTCCCTATTGTGGCTTCGCATTCGAAGATCACATCAAACGGAGTCGCAGACGATTATCACTCAGTCTTCTTCAAAACGTGAGAAATGCAGCGACTCACATCAAATCAGTACTATTCAAAACGTAGAAGTATTTACCTCAGGCGTTGGGCGGATACACATTAATTCGGCTAAATTCCCGGAGACGAGAGTTTTCTGTGCAACACTTTCTTCTGCTCAACGTTCGTCTGGCCTCGAATGGCCGTTCTCTCCCTGTATAGCCCTAACCAACCACAACACTTGACACAAACCAAAGCCGTCCCAGAGATTGGATCCCAAAACCTTTCACACTTCGAACCAATCCATTCAACTCGCTGAGTTAAAAACACATTTTGCTAGCTAAACGGCTGGCTATATCTGTGCACATATAATCTTTATCTTTCGTGAATTACTCATAAAATTAATATCACTGGATTCCCTGTATCGAGCCGGATACCATCATGTTAATCGTACATTCCAACTCTCACGAACTAATCCATAATTTTAATAAAACACGTACTCTATTCATAAGCTAGGTGTGACCCCGGTGTTTTTTACATCTACATTTCTGTAAACAACTATTGTAAGTTCATAATATAATCTTCTTATAACCACAACAAAGATAGTTTGCACGGTCGTCATATTACCAGTCACATTAAATAATTTATACCGATACCAAATTTGGTATACCTAACCGTAAGATTAGTGGTGAACTCTACAAATGAAATTAGTTAAATCTAACTCGTCGGTAATTAAAACGTTACACGCATTAATCACCAGAGGGCGCCGGCACATACCTCAGCGACAATACATACCAACTAGTAACAAATGGCCAGTGTTTATGACATACATATGTAAAGAGATCCTTAAATATCTTGTAAGCCTCATCCACGTCCTTAAATTGTTACAAAAGTCGTTTTTATCAAAGTTTTTGAAATGTCTCATTTCCACTGTTCTATGAGTCTGTGTAGGTGCATGGGACTTATAAGAGGTGACACAGTAGACAAGACAGTGATATGCAATTCCACCAGATATGACCTCATGCTTCACTATCTTATTAGGCTCAGTAGTCATAATCACATCAATCAAGGTACCACTTGTGGATGTTACTCTGGTGGGTTTGTTAACAAGCTGAGTTAACTGATGTGACATACATGTGTGTACAAAGTGCTTAGTGTGATTGTCTAATGGTTGTCTTAATAAATCACAGTTAAGATCACCATTGATGGTGAACTCCAGTTTAGTATAACTAAAGTTATTTAGTAGCTGATCATTTTATCAAACCAGTTAATATTTCCATTTGGAGGTCTGTATATGCTTGCAATGATAATCTTATGTTTGTTTTTGAATGTGACTATTCCACAAATGCCTTCCAGATCTTGTATCAAATGTGGTTTTTCTTCAAAGTTTACCTTGTCTCTAATATAAAGAGCACAGCCTCCTCCTGGCTTTTTGCCCATTTCTTCCTATCAGCTCGGATAATTCATATCCATCAATGTCAAACTTGCTAGTGGACATATCATTTGTCAGTTTGTTTCAATAATGCCAATAATGTCGAAATGCTTTCGTTGAAAAAGATGTCTCATTTCATCTATATGTCCCTCGACATCAATACCGTTTACATTAATATGAGCAAAAGATAGACCAGCAACAGTGGGAGGGTCTATTATTATTTGTATATCTCTACCCACGTCAATATTTGAGAATCTACCGCCGCCACTAAATACATCACTTTCAATGTTATTTATGTCTTTGTTGTAATTTTCCTCCCATTCACACCTTGGACACATAAAGGGGATATCATACGTTTCAAATGCACAAAGTTCCATTTGGTTAACATTAACACAGCCGAGGTGCAGCCAAACATCACAAGTGTCACATTGTAGACCATGTTGTGAGTCCACTGTCTTGTTGCAAACATGGCAACCATTCTCTGTGGGTCCCGGGTTTAGCAGAATGTCTCCTGCTTTAATATCTTATAGTGCAGGTAGGATGTGTGAGGTGTTTGCTCTAGGCGTGGGTTTGGGATTGCTGTTTCACCCCAAATGACCCCCGTGGCGTCATTTATCGTTGTGGCAGTGTTTGGTGCTGGGGTGAATGGACCAGGGCTTGGCTCAATGCCCCCACGTGCAACAGCGACGCCAGCATCAGGCCGACGTGAATGCAGAGTAGGGCGGTGAGGGGGCCGCATGGCGTCATCCACCCAACAATCGATTTCGCATGGTTCGCCTTCGCAAGGCTCTGTCAGCGCGGCCATTTGTTCGCTGTACCGCACCCGCATGGAAAGAGCCAATACGGACCCTCCAGGTTTCTGTGGAGATATCCATTATAGGGGAGCGATTCGAGCGTGACCGTTTTGAATGGAGATTTATGACCGTTGCTGCCAGTTCTATATACACACTAACACGGCAGTATTTATTGCTAGCAGCACAAGGACACGGGCGTTGGTGTTGACGACAGCAACAATCTTTTATCAGATTTTGCGTCCAGCATACAAGTGAATTTTAAGAATTGTAATGTTTACGCTTGACCGCGCACAGGTTGCGTCAATTAGTCCTGGGCAACGAAGATGCAATTAAGTTCACATGTCAATTGGCATTGACATCTCCGTTCGTGCATGACGTGCAGGTAACGACCTGACTATTGAGTTCACACATGGCTGAATCACAGCTTGTTTCACACAGGTGCACCCTGATTTTAAAACTGATTAAATCATAAAAAAGTCACTTCCACTTACTAAAATCCCGAAGTCCGATATAATCTTGGTGCTTTCGTGGAGTTGTGTGCGAAAATGTAGAGCTGTATATCGGATAAAACTTGTATAATTTGCACTATTTTCACTGAGCAAGGCAATCGCAACGTCTTCTGCGACATGCAGACAACAGAGACAGACTGTGATATTTCATTAGTCAGTAAATGCACACAGTTTTAGAGGAAAACACTTTATTAGCACATGTGCCATGCCGGAAAATTCCCGAGCCAACCAGAGGCTCCCTGCTCAACGACAGGTAAGTGGCGCCGTCTGTCATACAAGATACATATTAACGTAACATCCTTTCCTTCACATTTTTGTTTGATTATTAACTTTAAAAAGAATATGCAAATAAAATCACCTTTATCGTGTTAGACAGGCTGGGAGCAGAGCATGTCGTGCACTCCTTTGCCACAGTCGTTCACCATAATGTCAAACACAATACTGAAATATCAAGACTTAAAAGTCACATGCAATTAAGCATCGTTGTGATTATACACTGTTCTTAAACTGTCACATATAGTCCTTCTAGTAGACGGGTTGTCGTGACCGTCTTCCTGACCTAGTCGTCGTGGTCGGTGCTCCTTGGTCTTGTTCTCTTGTGTCATCCACTGGCTCTGGGTCATTGTTGGTATGTTGAGTACCAGGAGGTGTGTCCTTTACGTGGTCCCCATCATATTGTGTCTTTTGCTCCTCGTCAGCGTTTGGGAGGTCCTGGTTGTATCTGTCTCTGTGTTGATTTTCGTCTCTGCACGGTTGCTGTTCCGGTGCACTCCTTGGAACATTCATCAGGTCTACACGGTTCCTCGTCAGTTTCCTTCGATTGTCTATGAGGTATGATCTGTCATAAAATCCGCGGATTATCTTTGCCTTCTCCCACACGTTGCTGTTTAGCGCAACGGGTCGCATTCGCACTGTGTCACCGCTGATTAATGCTTCCATGTCTTTGGCCGCTCGATCATACTTTCTTTTCATTACTATTTTTTGTCTGAACAACTTGTCTCTGTTTCGCATGTTTTACACATCTGGGTCCAGTAATTTGTTGGTGGAAGGCAAGTTTGAGCGAGTTCTTCTTCCTCTCTGTGCTGGACTAGTAGTCATGCTATCTTGAAAGTATTCCTGTGTGCCAGCAGCGTTTTGTACTTCTGTCTGGTCGTTGTCTGCTTTAGTCATGAGTGACTTCGCAATTTTGACTGCTGCCTCTGCTTTGCCATTTGCTTGCTGATGGCCCGGGCTGGATGTCCTATGCTCAAAGTTCCACTCGTCGGCAAACTTCATGAACTCTGCTGACGTGAATTGATATCCGTTGTCCGAGATTAGAACTTGTGGCTGACCATATCGGCTCATGTGTTTCTTCAGCTTACCAATCACTCCGTGTCAGTCCTCAGCAACTTGTCAATTTCGAAGAAGTTGCTAGAGTGATCCACCGTCCGATGGGTATGATGAACGTGGCTAACAGGGAGGTCTTCTTTTCCAACTTCACCTGCCAGTAGCCGCTTGTTGCATCTAGCACAGTAAACATATATGTGCCATGCAATTTGGCTGCGATGCTCTCAATGGTCGGGCAAAATTTGTGCTCGCGTTAGAGCGTCTTGTTGATGTCGCGAAGATCTAAGCAAACGCGTAACGATCCGTTCTTCTTCTCCACAATCGTGATGGAGTTCACCCAGTCGGTTGGTTTATCAACAGTTACGATTACGTCAAGTGAATCTTCTTTGTCTAGCTCGACTTTCAGACGGTCCCGTGAAGCGAAGGGCACACGCATGGGTACATGTATCACCGTGCGCACCTCCGGTTTGGTCTGCATACTGTGAGTCCACGGGAATTGTGCAAGACCATGGAATAGCTCCGGATACTTCTCAACAATCCACCCACATTGAGACTGGTGCCTTGCTGTGGCGGGGTGGCTTGTGTGTCTCGATGATCCGGAGAGCTACGCCGGCGGGAGTCTCGGCTCCTGGCAGGTCTAACCATGCCGGACAGGTCGAAGGATAGAGTCCAGACAAAAGTCAGTCTCCCAGCCCTCCAGGGTTGGGCATGAGGCCAACGACCTCATCTCGTAAAAATACAATGTTACGGAAATGGAAACAAGAAACTCTTCTTCTGTGTATCCTGCGGCGGTGGAGCAGATGGCTGCTAGTATGACCAGTGACAGTGAAAGCCTCCGGGAAGCAGTCACCGTAAGACCATCAGCTACAGATGCCAAAATCAAAACAAAGATATGATTTTGGAATGTTAGGACTTAGATCACCCCCTTGTTGTGACACACATCAAACTGAAGCTCAAAAGAACAGGAACAGCGATTAGGATGTTGAAACGCTTCGATGCTTCAAGACTGAAATGCACCGAAGTTAACAAACAGTGTAACCTGCAAATGTGCAACTGTTTTGCTGCATTAGAGGACGTAAATTATGAAATAAACACACACAAGGAAACAACAACAAAGTTGAGCAGAACTGGAAAGATGTCGTACATACGTACACCGAATCCAGTAGTGTGGTTCTAGGACATAAACAGAAGAAGCACATGGAGTGGCTCAATGAAGACACATGGAAAGCAATGAATGAGAGAAAGCATGCAAAAGCCCAGTGGATGAAAGCCAAGTCCCAGAAGTAGTATATGCGTCAATCAGGAGTTACGCTGGCGCGACGCGGAGGAAGGTCAAAGATAAAGTATCACTGTCAAGGTCAAATATATAGGCGCCACTTCACAAAAATCATGAGGCACGAATTTAAGAAGTATTGAACTTTGGCCTATATGTTTAGTTCACCAATTATTCACCAGGGGGCGCTATTCGTCTGAAAGAAAATACATCACTCTTCTCGTTCATGACACGCTGAACAAAGGGCAAAGACCATTGCATCCCAGATGCTTTGTCACGTGCACCTGTGTCAGATCCATCAGAGGAGGATCAAGAAGAAGTAGAACACCACGTTCACTCGGTTACCTTCAATGCATCCAGAATGGTACATGAAGATGACCAAGATGATCAGCAAGATCACCTGTGTGACCCGATACTAGATCGACTTAGAACAGTCGCTATGCAAAGACGAAAAGTACAAAACTCTCATTGACAACGTCCTGAATGGCTTCCCGTCTTCAAGAGACAAAGCAAACGCTAGTGTGATACCATTCTGGAACATCAGAAACGAGCTGTCAGTGGACAACGGGATAGTCCTGTATGGACCTCGTATTGTCGTGCCCAAGTCAGCTCGACGTGAAGTCTTAGCGCGTCTTCGTGACTCGCACCAAGGGACCGATAGAACGAAACGCAGAGCGAGACAAAACGTGTACTGGCCTGGCATTAGTAACGATATCGCTACGACAGTGGCAAGTTGCAATAAATGCCAAGAACTCCGACCTTCTCAGCAGCGCGAACCACTGAGATCAGAACTTCTACCAAACAGGGTGTTTGTAGATGTATTAGCAGACTTCTTCTACTACGCCGGACGAGATTATCTCGTCTATGTAGATCGACTCTCAGGATGGCCTGTGGTCTTCCATTTCCCAAAGGCTAAGACTACATCCCACCACACCATCTATGCATGTCGACGTGCATTCGTGGAGCTTGGAGTCCCAGTGCGATTTAGATCTGATGGTGGTCCTCTGTTCGCGTCTCGTGAGTTTAACCAGTTCTTAAAACGCTGGGGCGTTCGTCCCGCACCATCCACACCACATTACCACCAATCTAACAGGCACGCCGAGGTTGCGGTGAAAACAATGAAAAAAACTCATTGCAACAACAACCGTGAATGGAGATCTGGACGATGAGAATTTCCAGCGAGGTCTTCTAGAATACTGCAATACTCCTCGTGCAGGTGGCCTCTCCCCTGCACAAATCCTATTTGGACACCCACTGCGATCGGCAGTACCCGCACACCGACAATCGTTTGCAAGCAAGTGGCAAAATGTGGCGGATAAGCAGGATGATGGCTGCGGGCAAACACATGCTCGGGACGAAGAGCTGCCACCCAGTGAATATGCATGTGAATAAAAGGCATTAAAAAAAAACTACGAAAACAGTTTAATGTCGGTTTATTTTGTGTGTGACATGTTTCAATACAAGTTTAATGTTGAATAGTTGTTATAGTATAGTATTATCTGATAAAAAGGGTATTTAATTTGTTATTTCATAGTTGGCCTGAGAGCCAATCATCTCTACCTGAATCTGGGGTAAAGCCCCCTACCGGTAACAAACGCAGGAGCTTAATATTCCAGTCCGTTGTGACGGGCCAATGCTGCCACCTCACGGCGGCTGGATAATCGAGTCTAGCGAAGTCGCGCAGCCAGGCGAAAGTCGGTTAAACGAGACTAACAAAGTTACAAAAGCTACGGTGTCGCGCTTACATTTATCCGGGCGTTAAATAATACCCGGGTGACGTTTCTGTGCGTGCGCGTATCTAGGGGAATGTATTTAGTACCAGCTACGACTGTCGCGTTTACATTTATCCGGGCGTTATGTATGTTTATATATAAATATATATACATAAATTATCAAATGTTTGCTTCCCACAGACATAAACAATTTCTGTCGTAAAACAGTTTCCTCTCCACGCACACGTCACGTGATTTACTCTTATACTTGGTCAAAAACAGCAAATTATAATGATGTACTCTAACTATAACGCTCGTATTACGACAACAAACGAAACCTATTTAACTACTGGATATTATTTATCACTACGTGATCTACTGGTGCCAAATATTATGCCTTACATATGCATATAAACATCACCCGGATGCTGCCATCTGGCGAGTTCGTTGGACGCGTTTACGAGTCCCTCATAATTAGACACGAGACCTTGACCCATTATGAACGAATAAACTTTATTTCGGTTACAAGTACAAATTAGTGAACACATGTACAATGATTATAAAACAGAAGAAAAAACAATATTGCAACCGTGGAGATCCTCTAGAAACCCCTAGGGGCTTATAGCGAGGTCCACCAGAACATAATAATTTAAAAATAGTTTCCTTGTTCCATAAAATTAAAGCATAAAAGTAGGACAGTAAGTTCTTCTGGAACAAAGTGAATAAATCATCTCATAGATGCAGTTAATGTATACAAATACATACACATTACTTACAATACATAAATAGAACAGGTTGACTACTAATTAAATTACACTCACTAGAACATATCGGACGGGGCAGCTTTGCAGTGACAAACCCACATGTGGAATAGCTTGCCAAAGTGTATGCGATCGGTTGGAACATAGGTGGCTTTCCGGAAATAACTTAAAACCCATCTATTTCGCCTGCACTACATGCCTTGATGCAAGCACTGCTGCCACATCTAAATGACACTGGTTTCTATTTTATAGTATTGATTGGTTTTTAATTTCATTGTTTGAAATTGTATTTTTACACCCTAATTTATTTATTTTTTATCTTAGCTTATTTATTTAATTAATTTATATTTTAGCATTTAGTCAACACATCATTTTAATATGTGAAGTGCTTTGATTGGTATTTACTTACTTAAAAAGTGTTATATTAAGAAAGTGAATGATTATTATAATAATGTATAAAGAATAAATTAACTAATGTTCAAATAAAACAAAAATACAAATTTAATCATTTATACCATGATAAAATGATGGTATGCCTATGGTTAATTTATAAGGTAAGATATGTCAAAAAAATAATAAGAATTAATTATATTTTGACAATAACAGCTCTTTGAGTTTCTTCTTAAATTGATTGATGGATACAATTAGTTGTAAATTATGAGGTAGTGCATTCCAGAATATTGGTCCTGAATAATTTGTTGTGAATTTCCTTGTGTTTGTTCTTAATTGTTGGATGTAATATGCATTATGGTTTCTCAACTTGCATTTATGTACATTATCAGTTCGCAATAACATTGATGACTTGATGACGTTATCTTGGAGTTGTTTATTTGTTGCTTTATGCATAAAAATACTTAACTGATGTTTGTATATATCATCCAATTTTAATAGTTTTAACTTCACGAACAGTGGATTTATGTGTGTAATATATTGGGATAATGTGATTATCCGAATAGCTTTCTTCTGTAGTATTTTTAGTTTGCTTAAGTTTGTGCTACATGAATTTGCCCATAGTAGAATTTGGTTTCCATCTAGTTTTATTTCAGCTTTGTCAATACTGTATTTCTTCCTGTTTGTTGTGAATATAATATAATTCGTCATTTTTTTGTTTAATGAAAGCTTATTGGTATGAAACCATATGGAGATTTTTTTAATTGCACATTAACTTCTTCAATAAATGTGTCAAAGCATGTATGCACATGAAAAAAACTAGTGTCATCTGCAAAAAGTATAGGATTTAAAACATCTGATACAAATTCAATATCATTTATATATAGGATGAAGAGTAATAGACCTAATATTGATCCTTGCGCTGTCTGTTATTGCAACGTCAAATCGCATGGGACTTCTGCCGAATGGTTTGCGCGTGTGTCTGTGGCATGTACACTCAATTTGCCGAGAAGATTGAGCCAACTTCCCATCTGTTGCGCACCAGTCGGTGTAGTCGCAGAGGATGATTCTCCGGTGTTACATTCACAGGAACATCTACTTCAGCGTTGAAGTCTACCTCTTCCTCTCTGTACTGCTCATTTGCAGTCTTACAGTAAAACTGCAGCTGTGGGTCTATTTTCTTACAAAACTCACTGAAAACATGAAAGTATAACAAACATATTAAGTATGGTTAAGGATGACTACAAAACATCTTTAAGAAAGAATGTCATTTAAAGGTCCTCAATCAATTCGTTTGTCCATCGCCAATCCGGTTCTTTTAGGTCCAGATGTGTAATGTGTGAATAGTCGGTTTAATACAAAATGAGTACTTGTTTTTTTAATCGTCAAAAAACAAGATTTGTCGTTACACCGGGTATAGCTGGCGAAAACCAATTGTGCTGTCGACCTCCTGTGCCATTTCGGTCACGTGCTTTACATGAGATCGGCATCCCATGCATTCGAAAACAATAACAACATACACGTGCTTTGGTGTATCAAGATTCCAAAGTGGTTGTACGAAGGTACGTATACTACATTATCGCATTTAGCAACAAGAACGCGTAGCCGCGTATTAATTCAACGAGAATTGCAACTTGCGAACGTCAACACTCTACTCGAGACAGTCTAACTCTAAGACTGTCTAAGCCAGTCACCAGATCTATGAGGCATGACCATATTATCAGCCAGAGATTCAGTCAGTGGCTGTGTCAACGAGCATAATATTTGATGTGCATTGTAATTTGTATTTGGTTACGTAGGATCTTGGTAATAAACTATGTTATTGCGACAATACATGTAGAGAATAGATGACGTGAGGCTGCGAAATGACAAATAACATTGGTTTGGCAATAGGCCCCTGTTGATCGTGCAAGTAACTTAGTCAGGGAGCATCCGTAATTTTGTGCAACAGAACGTCAAACACGGGAGTATTATATTGGTGATCATAATTATTAAAACAGTGTTTTGTGACGCATATTTTGATACTATTACTGCAGAATGTTGTTGATTTGCATTGTAGTTTATGCAAAATAATTTAGATTTGTTATATTGACGACCATGATGGTGATGATGATTTTATTAAATATAAAAATGTAAACGTGTAAATACATAACATATACAGTTAAAGTACACCATATATAAGGATTAAACAAGATAATGCTTGTACTTGTTTCCGTTGTGGTCCTTGGTGCCTGGCTATAGTTTATGTAATTGGTATCCTGTGATACCTTTCAACTGATATATGCCAGCTATTCTTGTGTATTTACCAATATATGTATATATTCTCACCACAGCAATATATGAATGCATAATATGTAACTTGAATTATGATGTCGCTAGAGGCCACACTGCAACCCAAGAATGGGAATGAGAGGAGGCAGAAGAGGAGCTAAGGCGGTCACCTGGGTCAAGCAGACACAGGGAGGATACATAGTCTGTGGGAGGCCCACATTTGATCAATCCAGGTAATTTCAAATTTATAACAATCAACCACATAAGTTATCAAAAAAGGTTAATGTGCACATTTACATATATATTTGTTTTCATACACATTTTAATAATATCTTGGATGTGGAAAACTAAGTTGACTTCTGCACTTGTATTATACCCACAGACATATTAATACACCTTTTTATTTAGCATATGGCGATGACTCAGAAATAAGTTTATACAATAAATTTTTCATTTTTGAAGAAGGTAAACATACTTGTTATGAATCTTTGAATACTTGGCGAGTACTGATAGCATCACAATAACACCTCATTTTGTAATTTCCAACATTCACCTTGACCATTCAAATTCAGGCAGAACCTTAAAATGTCAAACATGAATATGTGTAGTAGTTACACATGGCAGACACTGACATGAATTTGTATACTGAAAACAAAACAAAAAATATAAATGCTCTTTACTGATGCTTTACTGATTAGCAGAATTCAAATCAGTCTATAATATTGACTAAGATCAGGCACCACTGTAATGAAATTGAAAAATTGTTAATTCATGTAATGACAATGAACACCTTATAAAGACAAAATAGTTAAAATTTGTCACCGTTTTGAAAAAGAGAACATTCTATTAATGTATGCATGCTGTATCAACCCACCCTCTCCCTCCTCCGGAACAACCCCGGTAAACACTGACTGTTCCTAAGATATCAACATGTATAGATGCAGCTGTAGTAGCACATTTCTTGCTGCCGTTTTTCTTGTGAAATGCTGCAGGTCACACATGAAACATTATTTTACATTTACTGATTATGAGAATGAACATTCCATAATTATTTACTACCAACACTACAATAATACTTGTTTTTGTTTACTGAATATATGCTTTTCTTTACAGGAGATTGGACTCGTGTGCTTAGTATTACTAGTTCTCCAAGTTAATATGGCATACTGGGCAGCTGTATTTGTCCAGGATCTCGGACAAGATTCTACAGCCATGCAGCATGCTGCATATTAATGGTTTGTCATGTGAATGTCCACCAACTGATCCCAATTGTGTCGTGTGTTGCATCCGTGACAGATTCCCCAGTGCCGATGGGGTGTACACTGGCTTCCAGGTCAGTCAGTTAGCTTAACTGACTAAAAACCAATGTAGAATGCAGGTTGCTCTACATACGAATATGGTGACGCCTGACTAGCTCGTGAGATAGGTTCAGTGTCGAGCATTCTTTGGTGAACTACATCGGTTTGGATATCGATGACATCACTGTATGTGTTCGCTGTCTTCGATGGTACTGCATACCAGCCTCCTGACATTTTGCTGTACATCCGCATCTACCTATACCGGAGACAAAGTGACAATTAGCATGGCTCTGACATGTATTATATTTTATATGTGATGACACATTTATCAAAAATCAATAATACACGGTATTTGTATTCAATTAAACTTTAACTTTTAGCAGTGTCTATGACAAAATACATCAATTATCCAGCATTGTTACAGTGGTAGGGTTTCATTGTCTTTGTGTTGCTGATAGTCAGTGGCAGCCAGCTGAGTTCTTGCAACGTACACCAGGTACTTGTTATGTACAACAACACAAGTTTGTGATGAAGTAATGGTATTGAAAGCCTTTTCACATTTTGCAACAACAATCTGTTGATACACTGACAGCAGCATTTTACTTGTTTAAGTTATCTATGTATCACGAGGACTATTATTATACTTTTCATGCCATGTTTCATATTTCTAAATTATTCTTTTTTATTACTGGTTTATATTTTCACAAATAATTTACATTACATTTTCACTTCGCATGATGATTATACACCTGTACTGATATGGTGTAGTATCCAGTCCTCGGGATTGCTCAAAGCGCTTTAAACTTTAATCCCTGGCAGACCTGTTAATTCGAACACCATCTCGACTTATGTGGGAAGCATTCAGCCACACTGAAATTAATATGCGAAGACTATTCGTACAAAAATATTGCGGTCTGTAGCCGGTACTCTTCATACAACTGAGTAAACCTGAGCAATGTAGCATGTAGTGATTGTACATGTAATCCTCAGTCACATGGCGATGACCCTGACTAGTCTAGTCACTATTATTTGCGAGTTGTAAACTTACATACCAAGCATTGCATAAACTACAAAATTGTCTAATTTTCTAATCATTGATGTTTTTTTAACAAAGAACCATAAAGTATGATTCTTTGTTAAAAAAACAATTATGATTCATAATAGTTCATTTGTTCAACTAATCATCTTCCTAAGTAATTTGTTCTCATTGGTTTACATTTTATGGGCATGCGATATTAAAAATTGTTGTCAATACACATAATTGTTTAGTCACTAATTTTGTGAGTTGTAAACATACAAGGCATGTATAAACTACAACCAGCATTTGACATCACGTGTACTAGTGTTGTTTTTTTAACCTTGAATCTTGATAAAAGTATCTGCTTGTTTTTTATAGTCCGTACACTAGTAAAGATTACGGCGGACTAGTAAACCCGGCCTACCAACTAGTCCGGCTGTCTAGTAAAAATCAGCGTGTTGCGTGGCGCCACCAACCGTACAATTGACAAAGTAAATCTTCACCTAATGTGAATCGACAGTGAAACGGTACTTTTGATTGGTTGTTGTGTGACATAGAAATCTGAAACGACCGTTTTGTTTGGCTTAGCGTATCATGTAGAGGGGTACCGGCTAATGAGCGCAATTGGCGTCCATTTTCGCGTCTATTTTCTAATCTATTTTCAAATGCGCGGATTTCGAATACGGTTCACATCTTCAGTTCTACATCAATTATTTTGTTAATTCATTACTAATTATTTTGTTACGTTTACGCACGATGCATCGTTATTTAACTGGGGTTGCAAAACCAGAAGTTAAACACAAGGTGGAAAAGCGAGAACGGGACACGCTGTACGACCAGCAGAAACGACAGCGTGGCTATTAGAAGGTTTGGGAACGAGACCACACTTGGCTGTCCTACGATGACGACAACGATTTGATGTTTTGCAAAGTGTGCAGGACACACAACGTAACTGGTGTCCGTGGCAAGAATGCGTTCTTGACTGGCACGGACAACTTTCGTCCAGACTCGCTACGCGCACACAGTACAAGCGAGGCGCACACACGAGCTGTCTTCCGGCAAACTGCGTTCGAAGCCCGTCCCGGCACTGCACCTGCCCACCGAGCCATCCAAGCGCTGAACACGGCCACCATGGACCGTCTGACGCATTTGTTTAGGTAATTATGTTACCCATGTGATATAATGTTATAAAATGTAAAAAAAATATTGTGTTTGATTGTACTTTGTTAGGGTTAGCACTATATGGTTTAAATTATTATCCCTCATTTCTCTGTTATCTCTCATTTCAAGCGTGCCGTGCAGTAAACAATGCCATGGGAAATTATTAATTTGCATTTGATGTAGATCTGTGTTATAACTTGCCTGGATCTTCGGGTTCAAAAGTAATACTATTTAGTGTTGTATTTCCCGCCTTTATGCATCATATTTTTGGTTTTGAGAACGTGGCTTGTCTTGTGATTTTTGTGCTTTTATTAAAATTTAAACCTGCCCATCTTCAAATCTTCGTCAAGTTTTGTTTTGAAAGCGAGGATGTTTTTAGTATTCACTGTTTGCTGAGGAAGGTTGTTATGTTGTGACAATACTCAGTATTTACTTAATACTATGATATTTAATATTTCCTGCATTGGATGTTTCAGGACTTGTCACTCGATAGCAAAGCACCGGCGTCCGTTCATAGATTATGTGTGGCAGTGTACCCTGGATGCACAGAAGGGCCTTGATGTGGGAACACTTATCGGAATGACAAGGCATGCAAGCAGTTCGTGCGTGCCATCGCTGAGGTTGAGCGCCGTCACCTCGCACATCACCTGGAGAGTGCTCACTTTCTCGCCCTCATCAGTGACGGTACGACAGATGCGTCCATCATGGAAGCGGAGATAGTGTACGTGAGGTATGCAGTGAATGGTGTCGTCTCTACTGCCTTCGCTGGTATTGAGAACGTCGGCAAGGCAGATGCTCCGTCAATCAAGCGGGCAATTGACGGTGTCGTGGAGCGCTACCTCCACATCCCGAAAGAGACACTCAGGAAGAAGCTTGTCGGATTCGGCAGTGATGGCGCCGCTGTTATGACCGGATCAGCCAACGGTGTCGCCACGCTCTTCCGAAATGAGCAGCCGTGTCTGCAAGCAATCCACTGCTATGCGCATCGCCTGGAACTTGCATATAAGGACGCATTGTGTCGGTTGCCCATGTACACAAAGTTGAGCGGTCTCCTCCTGAGCCTCTACTTGTTCTACCATCACTCGCCACTGAACCGTAGCAACTTGAAGGCAGCATTCGACACATTGTCTCTGCCATGTGCCCTTCCACCACGTGTCGGTGGCACTCGCTGGTTGCCACATCTGCTGAAGGCACTGCAGGCCCTTGTGAAGGGATATCCAGCATATGTCCTGCATCTGACGCAGATGCAAGTGCCCGGGGGCTCCGGAGATGCCAAGGCAAAGGCCATTGGCTTCTTGGCGACACTGCACCGACGAGACATCATCGAGATGGCACACTTCCTTCTCGATGTGCTGTTTGTTCTGAGCAAGCTGTCGCTGGTGGCTCAGACAGTGACTGCGACAGTTGCTGATGTACATGCCACGCTGACATCCGTTGTGGCCACCCTTGTGATGTACAAGACGACCACAACTGCCAAGGAGCGTGCCCTGGCGCGCATGGAAGACTTCCATGGTGAGACACTCACAGGTGCTGTCTTCGCCAAGCAGACCCGACTGCAGATCTTGGGCAACCTGGTCAGCTGTCTGGAGGGTCGCTTCGTTGACAGCAATTCGGACGTTGTGCGTGCATCATCAATCGTTAGCTTCAAGCTGTGGCCTGAAGCTGCAGGTGATTATGGAAATGACGCTGTGGCCACACTCAACAACCATTTTGGCCCTGTGCTTCGCGACGCTGGCATCGATACTGCCAGTGTGGAGACGGAGTGGACACTTCTGAAGATGATCCTGTATGAACAGTCCCCAGACGTGCGACAGCTGACATGGTCTAGTGTCAATGCAGCCCACCAGGCAGAGTATGGAAACATACTTGGGCTTGTTGACGCCATTCTGACTCTGCCAGCCAGCTCGGCTGATGCGGAGAGAGGCTTCAGTCAGCTGAAGCTGACGAAGAGCAGCATCCGGTCAGTCCTGAAGGCAGATCGACTGACTGATCTGTTGACCATTCAGCTGAGTTCACCAGACATCGCTGCATTTGAACCGAAGGAGGCAATCGAGCTGTAGAGTGCTGGTGGAGCCCGGAGGCCAGACACTCAGCCGCTTAGGCCAAGGCCCGACTGTAGTAGTTACACTGACAGCAGTGACACCGACTGTGATGACAGTAGTGCCTCCGACTCTAAGTGACACTGACTGACTGACAGGCAGTGTTAACGCCAGGCCTGGATGACACTGTGGTTTTTTGTGTTTTAAATAAAATTGTGACCTAAATTTGTGCTATGTTTTTTATTTGCAGGACTAGTAAACCTTGTGGCGGACTAGTAAACTTTTGTCTTTACTAGTCCTGCTGTCTAGTAAAATAAATGCTGAAGTTCTACCCCTGAATACCTGACATTTTTTCAACCTCTTCCTAATTTGTGTTTCTATTGTTGTTTTGGATTTTATGTGCATGTGATATTAAATTATACACATCAAGTGCAGTGATTGTACCTGTAGTTGTATTGTACTTTTCATTATTTTGTAGTCAATCTCATCAAACAGTTTCAATAAAATGTTTTTACTTTACATTGCCTTTACTTTAATTCACATGCATTTCTAACAACAATATGCAATTTAACGAGGACACCACATTACTGCAAAATCCTCATGCAGACAAACAAAACTATCACATACAGGGGTGGATCCAAAAATCGAGTATGGGAGGCACAAAAACCTCCACTGACGGCCAAACCAAATGGTGTAGTCTAAATTTTGTCGCTACTACGCTGCTATAACATCACCCGCTCCACTGGAGTGGTGATATTGGAAGACGCCATAACTTCAGCTTATTATTATCACCTAAACTGGGGCACACTTCAAACGGTTTGGGAGGACACAGTCACGTGGGCCCATTATAAAAGATTTGCAGACACGCCAAATTCTTATGGTCTAGGGGGGCACCTGTCCCCAGGCCCGCCTGGATCCGCCTATGACATACTTGTTTATTGCTTGTATTTATAATTTTGATAACAGGTTTGGTGACAGAGTAACCACATTTGATAACACTTGTTTACCTGAAGGTGAAGAGCTTTGAAGCATACATCTGCATGTGGTGTTGACACACCTCAAGTTCTGAAAATATAGTACACGTATTAATAGTCAGCACTGTTTGTTTCTAACAATAATCATTTTAATGTACTTGCAAAAGTTGCAGTGCAATGAATGACCACCTGCCAAATGCAACCAATGCCAACGGTCAAGAGCTATCCATATAATATATACATGTTATGGGCAATAATGTCCATGGTATTGAGGGGCGCTGGTTTTCTGAACATAACAAAAACTCACAGAAGGGACAATTAAAAAAACCTGGTGAAACTACTGGAATATTCTTTTCCTTGTAAATAATTAAATACCAAGACTACATACAATTGAATTCAAATTACATTTTTTAATGTCCCATAATAGTATTTTTTAACATAAAAGTAATAAATTTGTTAAATTACTACCGGTATTACATTACTGTTGTTAGTAAATTATGTACATCTTGGTTCAATAATTATAATCGTTACGGATAATTTATAATGCATTTACACTATTACTATTTTCCCAAGCCTACTTAGGCTACTAGCCTACTACCATATACGACATAGACATAATATAGTCACTATCATTGACATAAGTATATGCCATAGGCATAGCGTCGTACTGTTAGCTGATATTAGTCTATAGTAAACAGGGCCCAGCCTGGCCGCCCATACCGCCATTGCCAATGACTAAAAGGAAAACAATAAAATAAATTTAGTACAAGCAACATTAATATATATACTCATACGTCTAAATACACGTGATTATAGCTAAATAAATCGAAATTACTAACCTGTCTGGAAGAACCTTTGCGAACACTGCATCTCGTCTGTTGATATTGTGACTGACACCACGGCACAGTCCACTGGCACTGTCGCCAACTCCTTCTGTTTGCTTTGTTTCTTCCATAGTCGTTCTCTAATAGAAATACACCTTTATGTGTGGGTACTGTTTTTGTCTGTTTAATTTAGCCCATTTTGCTGTGTCGGTGGCATGTATGTTCGTGGACGTCCACTCGTTGCCTAAACTCGGAATTCCATAACACCAACAGCGCCAAAGGGTGGGGGTCAAAGGTCAATATCGCCCATAATTTGCAATCACGAGAAGACAAGAACGCGATTCCACGCCAAGTTCAATGTCCATACTCAGCTAAAATCAAAGCAAAAAACCGGATCCGGTTTTTACTAAAAATGAAAGAGTTCGCAGTTTTTGTACCAATTTTATAAAAATGAACTAATACGTATGCATAAACGAACTAGGATATCACTGGGGAGTACTTGATTCATGTTTTTTTTTTTTTAATTACTAAGAAACGCGAGGAGCAAGACAATCGAATTGGTTGAGTACCTTTAACAAAACTCATCTCCCCTCTACTCGTTAGTACGTAGCTTACATTGAATATCAACAGGAAACCTGTGGAATTTTTGTTATCTCTCATGATAATACATATGTAGTGTTGTACATCAGTGTTTTGAAATCACCCCCAACTTGTTATGTATATATGAATTGATACTAGTCAAGTTTACATGTTATCGTTTAATATAATTTACAATTTTATGTACATTCAGTGTCATATTACAAAATATAATCTAAAGCAAGGTTGTCTGTTCCATTACTCAGAAACAATAAGTGTTCTAATTATTAGCATGAATTTCTGTATAGTTTGTTTATGAATAGTGAATTTTAACAAGCATAATTATTCAATTACATTTCAAAGCTCATACAGCGAATGAGCAATGTCACGTGGGCAAAAAAGTCCTCTCATAAAAATTGAACTTGATATGATATTAAATTATTATATTATACCAGTACATCCTAATGTTATGTACTTTTTTCTACTTAAAAATAAACAGTTACTATCCAAATTGTGTACATTTTAACTTTAACATTAAATGTTTGTTATTTAAAATTCATACAATTTTGTTTCCAAAAATTACCAAGAATACTTTAATATTAAATGGCAAATTTGTGCATATCAAAGTTCTTACTAAACAGCTTTGTTGTAATACAGTCGAACCTAGCTTTACGGTCACCTCGATAATACAGCCACCTCACAATTAAAGTCAACCTAGGATAGTAAAAAATTATTTTTATAATGGTAAAGTATAGGAAATTAGTCTTGCTAACATGGTCACCTCGTCATTCAGGTTACCCTTTGCCCAGTCCCAAAGTTGACCTTAATAGTTCCAATGTAGTTGCAGTTACCTGATGATGTCAATAAGGCTGTAGTCACAGTTGTCATGGTCGATCCATGATATCCAGTCCTTCACCAAATAGTCGAGCATAGCGAGGTTGTATCGACATCTTTGTTCCTCTGAGAGTCCAAGCCCGTCGGGTGCTTCATGCCAATCAGCTATACGTCGTACACATTCGGCCTCAGTGTTGTAGTTGTTTTCTTCCATGAAGGATGCAATTCCATGGGACAGGTGTCGTTCTGCATCCACAACTGTATATTATAAGTTTAACACATTGTTTATTTGAAATCAATTTCCAGTGTGAAGCTGTAATAAGTATTTAATTAGATTACTTTTCCCAATCATATACCCTGTGCTTAATGCATATATATTATAAATCTGTGCAACATTATATATGCAATACCGTATTCAATATGATTAATTTTATTAAAAGTAATAATTTTTTTTAAATAAAAAAAAGAATAAAAATTACATGCGAATTAATTTACATTACTGTCACATTTTGGTGTAGAAGTATCCATTCTGTAGAACTACCCTAGGTCTACTGACTACATTTGATGACATTGACAGAGCAGGCTCTACGCAACTACGAATCATTCCGTGTACCGTTGACCCTTTGCGCATGCAATGCAGCGTAAGCAGTGTAACTGTAGGCCTTGCCATACGTTCATGTTCACTGTTATGAATGAAAATTACAAATTCACTCGGTAATTTAATTATGCATAGTACAACATATACAGTTTAGTGTCAAACACGTGAAAACAACGTCTATTACTTGAGAAAATAATCAAAAGAAACGTTTCCAAATAAGAAACGCCGCGCTAGTGTAGGTGAACGATAAAAAGGAAATGGCTAGAATTGCACTTGTCAAATTTATAACTAGAAGTTCTGCTTTTTTGGTTCTTTTTAAAATTAGATTCTACAGTTGATAAAGAATGTAAGTGCGCTTAAATGGTGTTTATATATCTAACAATAGATGAGTATTTTGCAATTTGATTTTTTTAGAAAATGTCCGTGCTCTCGCGTCACTCAAGTTCAACTTACGAATATTAACTACTCAGATCCTAAAAAAACATGACGGTTACACTGGTTCACTCCCTTGGCTATTAATCAGTGAATACCTTACCAGGTATCAATAGAAAATGACATAAATGTATAACATGCAGCAATTGAACACAGAGCCTCAAAAACCTACCGAGTGGTCGGGGCTGAATTTGTCAACATTTACTGCGCATGACCAGAGCCTGCCAACCTCCTCTGAGATAGCGTGGTTATGTGACCAGGCAGTTGTATTCGGGTAAGTTCAAGAGTTGGTAAGGGCATCGTTTACAATAATATTGCTGCCAAAAGTGGCAACCACACTAGTACCGGCAACCGTTTCACATAAAATTATACATTACATGATTGTATTTCATAGATATATTCATTATTGTCATTGATTAGTATTGTCTTTTGTAGACGTTTAGCCGTTTACTAAGTTTAGGCCCGCACCTCGAGAAAACCACGAAAACGGTTACCTACAGTCACCAAACTTCACATGATGTATCTAATATACTTATTCTACATGTATACACTTGTCACGTGATCAGAAAATAAAATTTACTGTGTTTTATCGATCAAACTAAAAAAATCACTCGTTTTGTGCGTATTCATTAGTTCCACCGGGAACTCCGGTGGGTGGCGCCACTTTTTAATGTTATTTTTTTTCTGATAATGAGTGCTAGCTTTATTATATACAGTGATAGGTAACTTTTATAAGTGTAGCGAAGGTGTGCTTGTTATGCAGTTACTGAATGATTCAACAGTTTTAACATAAATAATGTGGAGCGCAGTAGTGCAGCAGTAAGAGCTTCGGACTCTCAACCAGTCCTCTAAGTTGTGACTGAATTGGTCGCATATGCGACTATTTTTTCTGTTTGGCGACTGACATAAAATAATAGTCATTATGTACAGTCGCTTGCTGGCGACCACGACGAGTCTGTAATAACAGATCATGCGTTGTCATCTGCTGTTTCATAAACCATGTGTTGTCGTTTCTCAGAAACATCGTAAACTATACTGATTTTATTGGCGATATTTTGAAACAAACATGATTACTCTGCAACAGTTTTTGTTTATTTTGGTGGATTCATGATACAGGATTTTTAAAACGCGCTAAGCAAATTATTAAGAAGTGTCATGGTGTCCATGGTACCTCGTGCCCCGACATAAACGGGGACGCGAGCAGAAGGCGCTAATGTAAACCGTTTCGCGATCATTGTCTGGCTGTCCGATAAGCGCATTGAAGACAAGTTGCTAATTAAATGTAGTTGTCACATAGTTAGAACACACATAAGTGTACATATTCCGGTTTCGAATACAAAACTCAAAGGAATAACAACAGCCTAGGTTACGCTGGTTCAAAGTGATATAGTCTGCGTTTCGTATTTATCACAAATTCTGTTGGATGGCATCATAATAGTTGAACAAAATTGTCAGCGAAATGGCATCAGTGATTTAAACATTCATAACTTAATATGACTGCTTGTGTAATTTACATTTGTTGACTTATATATTAAGCACTGCTGCATTAGAAACAACAGTCATTTATGTTGTTGCGTGAGAGGATTTTTTTTATTATTTAAATAGATTATGTTACTGTGTAACAAATATTGCACAAATAAATGTTGTTAGAAAGATTAACCACACAGTGAAACAGTATTATACAGATGCATAGATCCTAACATTGTCATATTTTAAATATTTAACAGAATGTATTATTTCTTAAAGTTAACTTTGAAATAAAATATAACTTTTCTGAACAGAAATTGGCTTCTTTTTCATCTTAAACAGGAAATGCGTCATTTGACATTAAAAATGCATCATTTGACACAGAATTTGTCTTTTTCTGGAACAGAATTTTGAAATGGAAAATCAGTGTCCCTATACATACATGTATATTTACTGTTGATTATTGGTAATTTCAGGGATTCCTCGTATGACTGTTATTAATTAGCCAATGTACCGTGTTATAATGCATAAAGTTAGTATCTGGCCACATATTCATCTATGTTTTAAATTTATTTATATTTCAAACGGACATCTGTGGTTAATTTGAAATAAATTGGTACTAAAAACACAATTGCATATATACGCACACACAATTACTTGGCTCCTACTTTTTAAATTTGGCTCCTAAAAATGTAGGTAAGAGCCAGTTGGATCCTAGACAAAAAAAGTTAACTTAGAGGGCTGCTCTCAACTGAGAGAACCCGGGTTCGAATCCTGTGCGGCGGTGTCGAACCTTGGGCAACCACATACCTATATCCATATTTTTAGGATGTCACTTGCTTTACACTTATCACCACGAGTGGAGTCCCCTGAGCCACTTCACATGCCTCCACTAATTTGCATATAATTAGATATGGACATCCCAATCTCACAAATTTCACGACCCTCTCGGAGCTTGAGGACATATATATTTACATAATAGTGCAATTTTAATGTTAAAAATTCTACTATTTTTTGGTTTATCGTTGAAACCGTGAAAAATGGCTCATGGGTCCCGCCCTTCCCCTACTGGGCCCATATTCTCAAATGACTTAAGAATTTCTTAGCACCAGTTTTTGTGTAAAAATTACATGGGCAAGTGTACATTACAATTTTTAGTCCGAAGGTCCAAGGGACTATTGCCATCATTCTGCGTCCGCCGTTAGCTGCCGTATCTCAGAAACCGTTCAGCAACTTTTTCTCAAATTTTTCATAGACATCTTAGGGCACTGCCACTATGCACGAGAAATCTGTCTTTGATTGAATCATTTTAAGGGCTCCCTAGGGCCTCCAAGGACCCCAAAACTGGTAAAAATGTAACATTTTGCCTATTTTTTTAAAAAGGGTTCAGCAACTTTTTTTTTTAATTTTGCATAGATGTGTCTTAGTATGCTGCCTCTATATACAAGAAATCTGTATTTGATTGAATCATTCTAAGGGGCCCCCAAAGTGAAAAAAGTGCATTATCTAGTGATGTGGTTTTGAGAAGGGCCCTTGAGACCACCCCCAACAGTAGATTTTGTTTATTGTGCCAGAAAGCTAGCAGCATGACTAAACTATGCAGCCTAGTGCTATTGTTCCATTGAGACCTTGACTAATATTTAATTGGTCACAGCACCCAGGCAGAGTAGACACACTTGACCCCTGTTAGACTGAACAGTTGCCTAAAACTTTTAAACTGTATCTTCAAAACTATTGATTTTCTATAATTGCAAGTTGTGTTTATTTTGATGTTCATTTAATTATTATAAAATGGTGTGACTGTGATGTCTGTTGGTTAAAGATGTATTGTATGTAGAAACCTGTAGATGACAAACATAGAAAATTATTATTCTGTCACCTGTAGGTGACAAACAGAAAATTTATATTCTGGACAACTATAGAGTGAAATATCCTACACTTTATTGATATCAAATGCATTCTACTGTTCTGTTTACGCTTGCCATGCCTTGTGTAGACATGGTACTGTGTAAATCAATTGTATCAATATAGACTAATAATTACAGATTCACAATATAGTTGACACCTGAAACAACGAAATGTCAACCATTAGAAGAGTTGACATAGTTTCGCTATACACAAGCAAGAAATCTGTATTTGATTGAATCATTCTAGTGTCATCAGCATATAGTAGAACATACATTTTCTACATCATCATCACTAAGGTTGTTATAAATTTCACCAGCTGCCATGTCAAGTCCGTTATAATTGTGACTAACAGTGTTCAAAATTATTCAGGTAAATAGCAAATAACAAAGGACACAAGTTTTCTCCTTGCCATACCTCTACATCACATGAGAAGAAGGCTGACACAGCCTGGCCCTGATTCGTGTGGTACTTGAATACCACACGAATCAAATTGCTGATGCATCTGGTGACCAGAAGCAGCTGTTCAAGATTGTTGCCAAGCTCCTACACACTGATAATGGCACACCACTACCACCATGTGACTCGTCTGACACACTGGCAATGCGGTTCTCGGATTTCTTCTCAGAAAAGATCTCAAAAATTCGGTCTGAACTGAATCAGAATGTCATCATTGTAAATGCCTCTGCTGAGGATGCACCGCAGACATGTCTGCTGACTGCATTTGAGCCAGCCACTGAGGCTGAAATTGGAATGTTGTTGAAGTCATCGCCAGTGAAATCTTGTGAACTTGATCCCATTCCGACATGGCTTCTTAGAGACTGTGCGCACGATGTTGTACCTGTGCTCATGACAATTGTTAACCTGTCTCTGAGAACGGGGGTAATGCCTTCACACTTGAAGGAAGCGCACATCAGGCCAGTACTCAAGAAACCGAGTCTAGACAAAACTGTCTTGAATAACTACCGACCCGTGTCAAATCTACCCTATCTATCGAAGACAATAGAACGTGTCGTTGCTGCGAGATTGTCAGCTCACATGTCAGAGCACAATCTCTGTGAGCCCTATCAGTCAGCGTACAAGCCGAATCACAGCGTTGAGACGGCCCTTGCCTGTGTGCAGAATCACATCCTGCACGCAATGGACAATCAGAATGTTGTCATCATGGTTCTCCTGGATCTATCGGCTGCGTTTGACACCGTCGACCATGAAGTGATGTTGCATAGACTCTCACATGATATCGGAGTGGTCCAAGATGCACTGGACTGGTTTAAGTCATACCCGAGAGACAGAGTCCAGTCAGTCCACATTCATGGTGCTACATCGCCTGCTCGTCCTCTGGTATACGGGGTACCACAAGGCTCCGTGCTGGGTCCTCAGCTGTTCTCCATCTATGTAGCACCAGTTGCTAAGATTATTCGCAAGTACAATTTGATGTGTCATTTCTACGCGGATGATACTCAAATCTACATTCCAGTGAAACCCCACCAAGAGAACATTGCTGCGGCTGTCGTCCGTATTGAAGAATGTGTAGCGGAGATCAGGACGTGGATGATGACAAACTTTTTAAAGTTGAATGACTCAAAGACAGAAGTCATCGTGTTCGGCTCTGCGCAACAACTAAGAAAAATTGAGCTGCGCACACTATGCATTGGAGACTGTTTGGTCACTGTAACTCAGAATGTACGGAATCTTGGTGTACAGTTCGATGCCGATGGAGACGCACGTGACTGCCGTCTGTAAATCTGCAATTTTCCATCTCCGAAATATTGCAAGAATAAGACGTTATCTAACACCTGCAGCGACAGAACAAGTCATACATGCGTTTGTTACCAGCAGACTTGACGTTGGCAATGCATTACTCCACCGACTGCCTGTGAAACAACTAGAACGGTTGCAGAGAGTACAGAACTGGGCGGCCCGCCTTGTCGACGGCGCCAGGAAGTTCTGTCATGTCACACCTCTATTGATCAAGCTGCACTGGCTGCCAATAGCAGTTAGAGTAGAGTATAAGATACTTCTACTCACGCACCGAGCACTGACTGGCTGTGCACCACAGTATATCACCAAATGTGTGACCCGACGTCAGCCAACTCGATTGTTGCGCTCCAGTGAACACAATCATCTATGTGTACCACGTGCAACGCGTCGCTGGGGTGATAGATCCTTTTGCGTGGCAGGCCCAACACTATGGAACTTGCTGCCGCAAAAGCTGACTGCAACAACAATGACAAACACTGATTTTAAATCAAACCTTAAGACTTACTTGTTTTCCCGAACATTCTGTAAGGCGCCGTGAGCAACGATTGTTGGAACGGCGCAATATAAATGTCACGATTTGATTTGATTTTTGATTTGATTTATACATGATTTAGCATTTTTGTACAT
Organism: Paraescarpia echinospica; assembly: GCA_020002185.1. NCBI lineage: Eukaryota > Metazoa > Annelida > Polychaeta > Sabellida > Siboglinidae > Paraescarpia > Paraescarpia echinospica. The sequence goes on along the minus strand of CM034538.1, from coordinate 20,588,269 downwards.
GTTGTATACAACTTTCAACACATTACCATTAATACCGCATGAAATTATCTTAGACCACAGTGAGGACCGTTCTACTAAATCAAATGCTTTCTTATAATCGATGAAGGCACAATAAAGCCTTTTGTGTCAAGACAAATACAATTCAACCAATACCCCTATCTGAACACTGCCTGTTCTTCACCTATTACATTTGCTTTGTTTAGGTATGTGGTCAGTCTGGTGTTCTGAACAATCACTAAGGATTAATGAACACTTGTACTGAATGTCACCCACTTGGCAGGTTTAATTGATCTATTCAGCAATGAGGACACTGCTTAGGCCTTACTCTGGACACTGTCAATCACAGTGTTGTGTATTGTCTTAGTTGGTGCATTGAGCTAATCTACTTGACCATGAATCAGTGGTGGCTCTGGTTGTGTATTACACCCAGCTGTGGAGCTAAGATTCTCTGCCTGCTATTGTTTGATGGAAACTGTGACTAATCTGTAATTGGTCACTGGCAGTAGCTTGTGTCAACAGACAGCATTAAGCCACTAGACCCCTGTTAAACTGGACAGTTGCCTGTAGGTTTTAAACTGTGTCAAACAGTGAGTCTACCTTTTGCTCTCAAATAATCTGTCCTCTTAGTTTTACACATAAAGACATAATCTGGCATAACTTGATAAGTCTTTGTAGCAGCACATTTGTACTTCCAGTGTATCATTGCAACATAACATACACATTACATACTGTGTGCCACATTTGAATGTTGTGCATGTAATATTTCCATGCAATCCATTTGCATATATAATGTAAAACTTCAACAGCCGTTTTCTTCATTTTCACTTTTTGATCCCTACCATGTTCAATGCTCCATAACTTCGCCAATTTTTGTAGCAGTCATAATTTTTGAAACCGTGTAAAGCACCCTACCAAACCTTTACAAGGATGTAAGAAAACAATGTTACAATTTTTCCGACTTATCACTCATTTGGTCAGCCGGAGTCACATAGACGTATTAGTCCAAAGGACTTCAGGGCCACTTGGCCCATTTTTTTCAAGTGCTATTTTTGAACCATTTATGATGGAAATATGGCATATATTTTACCATAAAGTTGCACCAACGCAAAAGGTCATATAACTTTTTTGTAACTTGTGGTAGTGCGTTCAGATGGAGATATCTCCGTTATTTGGTGTTACTGCCGCACAAAAATGTGTTGGTAAATTGTGTGTGATTCAATGACATGATATATAAATTGTGTTGTTCTACCAACTAACATAAAAACTAATCAGTAACTTGGCTCCTACTTTCGGATATTAGGATAATGCCACTTATTAACTTATTTCTAAAACTTCACAGATTTTGGACAATAACTGATGTGCCCATCAGAAGTCAGAGTTTTGAGCATCACATACGTAACACTGGATTTTTTGTTAATATGGCATGTGCCAGAAATCTCATACAAGCTGTATTGTTATAAAATTGTCAATTACTAGGTAAATTTCAGCAAATTGCTAGGTCAAATTCACAAGCTTAACGCCACATTTATATATATTTTTTTTAATATTAACCGGACACAGTGTTATATAGGTACACTGTATACATATACATATGTACTTATTTATAATAAAGAAACTTAGTAACACACTTTCATAACTTTTGGCAATAACTGATGCGCTCGTCTAAACGTAACGCTACATATAACATATTTTTTAAATTTTGCATAAACTAGCTATTATTATTAAACAGAACATACGACAATGCTTTGATCACATTTAAAAAAGTTTGCAATGCACTAGCATAGATCTGTAGAAGTTCAAAGATTAAAAATGTTGTCTAAATGTCACACACGAAACAGTGGAATTGTCCTTTTGTTCATGTAACTGCGTCAGGCACACATGTATCATAGTTTTCACTGTGTAACCGTTCAATACACTTGCAAATTCTAAGACCTGAAGCAACTGTAATGATATCATTGGCATTATAAAATGATGAGAAACATGCAGGGGTGTCCCATTTTGCATAAGTTGGGTGTCGACGGAATAATAAATCAACAAAAACAGCTTTTGCATTTACTGAAATGTCTACTTTCATTTCAATATTCACGCCGTTTTTAGGCTTAGTAGGCCAATGTTGCACATAATTAGGTAACATTAGTTAACGGGTCATTCCGTGTCAAATAATAATAATGGAATGACTTCTTTAGCGCCAGTATCCTCCTCAGCTCAGTGATGCAGCAAATCCAAAGGATTAAGCGTTGTCATTGTCATGTTCACAACAAAAGTTGACAACAGATGGATGGAATTGCTAAGAAGCTAAAGAGGATATGCTTTTAGGCAATTTTTGCGTGACCCGACACCAATTTTTATGAAATTGAGCACAGTTGTTGGCTCACATGAGAACATAAAAACTGCAAATTATAAAAAATCTCCGTAAAATATTATTGAACATATAGATCACTAAACTTTGATCCAACTCTCATACTGGCCATTACATTAATGTCTATAACTCTGCTTCTAATAAATCTAGAAAATAAAAACTAATTGGGAAAACCAGTAAATAGGTGAACATCTACATTGTAAAATTACACTTCATATAAATACGAAAGTATAATTTATCATAATATGACCTTTGACCTCCAATACTCAAACAATTTTTTTTTATTCTACAGCATCGTATATTATTGCTCAACAAGAGTCCCTGAAACTATTAGGATGGACAAACAATAATGTTCAGAGATACATTAAATTTAGTACACCTGGGCGACCTATATTTTGCTGGCTGGCTGTTTCAATCATTGTTGTCCCCCACTTTAGTTTTATTTACATAATTTTAAATAGGAAAATAATCTTCTATCTGGTGCACATTAAAGGAATGTCAGGTGTTTTTATTAGAGGAAAACCATAACAAATGGCAGCATGGAACACTAGTTACACTACATTGGTTTGACAGTGCTCGACAGGTTTTCTCACAAACTCTTAATAGCTTTAACCATTTGTTCAGAGTGTGAAATAAATGGGGTGTTTTGTTCACTTCAAACAAGCTTTTTGTAGATGGCTTACCCCGGTACTTACGGCAGTGAGCTTTTCACATCACGCTATTAATGTGTGACAGTTAAATCAGGCTTCAAATGATTAACTCTATAAGACATACAGCCACCCTTGCGAGCCAGGGGTTAGTTGACTATGTGCACCATCCCTGGCTGTCTTATACAGTGTATGTAAGTTTACTGAATTTGTTGTACAGCTGTACTTCAACCTAGAATTGTAGATCTTCATACATTGTGCTGTGCGAGTGGGCCATTGATGCACGAAATACCCATTCCCCACTTCAAAGAGCAGCTAATGAAAATTCCAATATATCTATTACCTGTTTGACCATTCTCATGAGCGGCTCTCGAACATTGCTTGTAATATGATATTCACCAAAACCCAAACAGCCAAATCTTGAAAGGCAATGAGATGATTGTCTCAGCTTAACTTCAGCATCTTAGGGGGTATTTAGACTGATCTAATCAGCCACACCCAGTGGCACGCAAGGATGCCTACACCTACCTTTTAGAAGAACCATCTAGACAACAGTCATTTCATGAATGTTGTTACCTTAGTTAATGACTAAACCTTATTATGTTAGAGGTTTATATCCATATCAGTTGGCTGCACCTCAGCTAGTCCAAAAACATAACCAAAATTAGAGGGTGTGTGTTAAATGAATAGATGAAGAATAGGATACTAACCCGGGGACTATTGACTAGTAATACTCGATGCTCACACCGATGGGCTGACTAATACTGAGAAGGGGGCTAGAGACTTGGGGGTTGTTGAGATATATGGCCACAATAGATGCGCACGCCTTCCTGTCACCACGTGTGGCATTTACAGTTATATTGCATACGTATACACACACACATGTGCGTGAAATGGATGCACAGATCTTTTCCAGTGAACCTAGGTGAAGGATATTCACATTTGATCTTGACCCATATATACATATGTATTAAATTAACAGTTTTAACACCATGACCTTGGATTGACCCAAATTAGCTGCGGTCGGGGTTGAATGTTGTTTCTTCTAACAACTGACATAATGTTGACTTCAGAACTCTTTGACCGGCTTCTGTTTCGTACAGGTGGATTGGTGGTACCATTGATAGAAGATGGCAGTACCGTCGCCCCCAAGTTTGATGCAGAGTGTTCTGGATTGGCCTCTCCCGATCTTTGCTGCACTTCAGGAACGATTTAAATGTGTTGTTTGTCACGCCGTGCTGAAGGACCCATGGCAGACAGAATGCGGGCACAGAATGTGTTCCTCCTGCATGTGTGAGACATTTGAGACTGCTGCAGAAGTGATGTGTCCTGCCAATGAAGAAGATTGTGAAATTATATCACGAGACAGGGTAAATACACCTTGCTGTAGATTAAATTGCAGTGCTTCGTTGCGTGGGTAAATTAAGTTGCATAGCAGTGCATCACATTTGAAAAACAAACACAGGTACGCAATAAATCGCTTGCTCAGTTATATACCAGAATTATGCAGGCATGAGATTTGTTAGTTCGTGGTTTATCCAGCTGGTGGCACCACCAATCTGTTGGTCCACATGTGGGTCATAATTACATCGCACCAGCCGAACGGTTTCAGCTATTAATCAGACATTTAGGAAATAAATATATAATATCCATGGTTGTTTAAAGTCACTTGACTCTTAGCAGCCAACAGTCACTAACAGCGACAGTAAAATAAGCTTAACACCATATTGGCACCCTTTGGAGAGTGGCTCACTACTCACTGTTTCCGTCTTTCTCCAACAGGTAGAAAAGGATATCGTTATATTGCAAACATGTAAGTAAAATTAGTAAATACCACTAAGAAAATACCTTTTCTTTTTAAAAATACATCGCCAGTTGGTAGACCAGAGCCAATGTTTCAAGGAAACGAACAAACACAGGAAGAGGCGAATGGCTGGGAGGAGATACTACCAAAATATAAATATTAATGTATTGATGAATATCTTTCTGACTCGTTGTAGATGTTCTACGACCGAGGTATGTGTCGCGAGATCCTCTCCCAACGCGTCTACTGCACCAACAAGGATGCAGGCTGCACTCTCGTCATGAAATGGTCCGAATTACCAGTAAGTGACCTGTGGGCAGGAAGGAATCTGGGCATGAAATGTCCATCAGCAAACCTTTTTGGGCAGAACTTGTCTTTTCTTTTGCCCTGGTTTCTACAACGATTTTGCATGCAATCTGGTTTGTACAAGAATATAAGCTTGACTGCAGCTTTTAATTAGAAATGCCTTGTCCGCGCCACCACACAGATTGTTCTGTTGTGTCGTTCATCATAATATCTAGAATAATGATGTGTATGCACTTAGTGTGAAATCTACAATGTGATTAGCGCTTAGTGAGGAGACTTTGTGTCCCTGCCTTTCCTGAGATGTACGCCATAACTATTTACAACACACTTGTGTAGGCATCTCATACATCTATGAAGTGTAAACAATGTCTACAATGTCTGTCAGGTTTGTTGACACTGAACACATGTAATCATCATGACCTCCATTTGCCATGATAGATTTACAGACCAGGGCAGTACTAGATGGTATTGACACAAAATGTACTACAAATACATGACCATAGTTTAGTGCAGGCACTGCTTCTCTGTAAATGTTCAGATATGACTGTAGCTATTTTATGGATATTAGTTAATGGTATGTGAAACGAAAGGATTTGGGAATGCTCCAGTAAGGTGCTCTTACACCAACCCCATTTGTCCCCAATATGCACCATTTCAAGCACAGTAAAACCTGTCATGGACCCCCTTCTTTTGGTGTTATCCAAATTCAGCACATGAGTAGATATATTGCAATCCTATTATTAAAATAATATTTAATTAATACATTCTCGCAAGGAGACCATGCTTCGTTTGATAACATTTACCATGAATAGTTTTTGCCAGATAGTGACATCGAATTGTGCAGAAGTGTATCCCCGAATTATTGTCCTTTTTTGTTAAACCTTTTGTTTTGTGTTTTGAGTCTGTAGGCACACGATATGTATATATGCATGCGTGTACAGCATGCCTTCTTAGTTTTACATTGAAATTTAAGTTGCACCATATAAATGGCTATCGTATGCTTTCAATGTACTAAGCCTAATTTGGTTATTTAACGAGGTTAATCTGTTTTTTGTCCAGCTCTTCATTATCTGCAGACTGCACTGCTATAATATGGACAAGTATGTTTTAACCTGAGATCAATGAACTAATATAATGACATGACAATGAGAGGGTTTGTTGTTAAACATGTAATCACAAATTTGTCATACACGAGATGTTACTGTAATACCTGGCAATTTGTTTGGTTGTTTTCCAGAGCCATTTGGTAAAGTGTGACTTTGTGACAGTAGCCTGTTCATACAAGATATATGGCTGCATGGAAAAAGTACCAAAAAAGGCCCTGGATGAGCATATCAAGCGCTGCCAATATGTTCCTGTCCCTTGCAGGTATTGCGGCACAGAAGTGGGAAGAATCCTCCTAAAGGTTTGATGAACATTTTTATAAGCTTGCACAGTTCTGTGGGACATTCTTTAGTGCTAAGGAAGACCCATTAAGAATAAGATATTCCTCTCCTTGCTTTTGTGTCCCGGCAACCGTGCACCACCTTGCGGGAAAACAGGACAGTTTGATCGCTTTGTCATGGCAGAGATTGGAAAAAAACAAATTAAAGGGACTGGGTCATTCTGTGCGATTGTAAGTTGTTCCAACAACCATTTACCCAGTTTAACTTAATTTACATGTTTAGTTATATATTCGTGCTGCCAACATAAAATTTATATTCCATCTGTGATTCTCTCCTGTTATATATATATCCATTGAACAGTCTTTGAACAGTTACTGTTTGATAGTTGCCATTAGCAACCAGATTTGAAGATTGAGTTGTCTAACATCATTCCATTTAAAGTCCTATCAAAACTAGTTCTTCTTCTTATGTTCAGCTCAGACTCTGTATCAGCCACACATGTGGCTAGATTATTGTCGAGCTTGGGTGGGACGTCGCAAGTAGCGGGTGGTGTAGTGCTGCCTTAGGTCTAGTGGTTATTTTGTGAAGTTTAGACAGATTAGAAGACCCTATAGTCGGTGCGCCTGTAGCTTCATGGGCATAGGTTAATTACTTTAGGCAGGCATGGAGAGGAGATGCTGTCTAAATGAGTCCAGTGATTGTTTGCTAACTAGCTGTTGTGTGCATTTGTTCCATGATTTGATGGTGCTTGGAAAGAATGAGTGTTTGTATGCGTCAATGCAGGTGAATGTCTGGAAGTAGCGATATGCGTTGCCTCTGGTACGAGTTGAAGCGGCGGTGAATGAAGTCGTTGTTATGTCCACTAACTTGTTCCTGATGCGGTAGAGCATTATGAGCTTGGCATTAGCCCGTCTACTCGCAAGGGTCTCCCATATCAGACTTTAGGTCTCCCATTTCAGACTTTAGTTAATTTATATTTATTGATAGTTATAATTGACCAGTAATAGTAATACATGTCTTGGTAATAGTACGGTGGGTCACGGCCTATATATGTGGTTGTATAATAACTGCAGATTAGCTGCTTATGGGAATGCCCCATTAGGGGTATATAAGGGTCACAGAACAAACTAGGCTGCGCTGTTGCTATGAATAAAGACCCAAGATGAAACGTCATATTGGGCCATCGTAGTAGCAGCCATTGCATGTAACTCACACATATACGATGACAACATAGTGTGAGTATCTACCTTACATATAGCTATGTTGCCAGCTTACCCAACACTGGGAACTGCCCACTTCAGTAGTAATAGATTAATATTAATGTAACGGTAATAGAACCAGTAAGAAGTAATATATTATCTGTAAGTGTAACAGAACCCGTGGATCATTTGTGGTTTTCAGAGAATGTGTCAGTGTGTAATTTTTTTGAGCTGCCAATATTTGTTTGTACAGACCTCACAATGGCTTGGTTGACAGGTCCATGTTGAGAAGGATTGTCCAAGTGTTCTCATTGAGTGCCCGTACGGGTGCAGGGAGAAAACATTAAGGAATCAGGTATGTTGTAGCTCCAACGGTATGTACATTATCCACGTAAAAACTCATAGTTATGAGTTTGACAAGTGTTTGTAATTTTTGTGTGTATAACTTGCTGTAAGGTGGTACTAAGCCATCTCAGTGAGGTTACACTAACAATATTGATTGAAAACTGTACCAAATTTAATCACAGAAACATCTGTGAAATCTAATTTGTAATGCATTATGAACAACATATACAAGATTTGAATAAAAATCCCACCAGTAAGGTCATTTGTGTAATTTTTACAACAAATGTGGTCTTTTGTGTAACAATTCTGTGCTGCTGTTTTTTTGTTGTCTTATTTTAAAAGAAGCACATATTGTTCAGATTAAGAAATAATAGAACAAAATAAACAGTTTTTAGTCCTTTGGCCAAAGGTCCAAGGGACTATTGCCATCACTCTCTGTCCACCGTTAGCTGCCATATCTCAGAAACTGTTCAACAACTTTTTTTCTAATTTTGCATAGACATATCTGCACGAGAAATCTGTATTTCATTGAATCATTCTAAGGGCTCCCTAGGGCCTCCAAGAACCCCAACACTGGTAAAAATGTAACATTTTGCCTATTTTTTCAAAAACTGTTCAGCAACTTTTTTTCTAATTTTGCATATACATTTCATGTGGTAGTGTCACTGTACACAAGAAATCTGTATTTGATTGAATCATTCTACGGGCACCTAATGACCCCCCAAAAAGGACCCCAAAACTGGTAAATTTTCACACTGCCTATTTTTTCAAAAACTCTTAAGTAACTTTTTCTCTAATTTTGCGTAGACATTTCATATGGTAGTGCCACTATAAACAAGAAATCTGTATTTGATTCAGTCATTCTAAGGGCTCCAAATGTCCCCTAAAATGCTAATTTTTTTAACTAAATGGTCTACTGTAGCAGCAGCTCTAGTCCAGTAGAAATCAGCACATTTTTAACCAAACCCGGACATTTTGGTTAAAAAGGCAATTTTGTTTTAAGATGACCAGTAGTGTTTTCTGAACTTCCAAAAAAACAACCAAAATCAACCCTGGGAAACCTCGATTTTTTTCATTAACAATATATGTACCCTGTCAGTCGCTTTTTGTAACATTTTCTTTTTATTGGCTGTCCATACATACATGTAGATGCAAATGATTTTTGGCGCACTGACTTCCACTGGCCAGCACGGTTAGGATACTTGTGTTGATTTGTATTTTATGTATCCATTAACTCGCTAATATAAGAAATCAAGTGTTTGTCACAATATTAGATCTTACCATTGTGTATCAAAAGCCAATGTTTTAAAATCCAAACACGAGCGATAATATCACATATATATTAATTGGACCAAAATTCATAGTACTTAATAGAACAAACCATTTCTGTAAACCCCCTCAAGACATTTTACGCAATGGATCTATTTTCTAAATAAATAACAGCTGTTGTATTAATTATTTGCTTACAGATTGTTAGAAAAGTTATAATAAGTTTCTGTAATGATTGTTAAGTATTATTAGGCATTCAATTTTGTGCTTGAGCGATTTGAAAATGTGTGGTATGGAAAGCCAAACATGACATTGTTCATAATTTTGTGGCCAGTGAAGTCTAAATTAGTTTCGTACATCACCACCCTCGATCTCCATGTTGTCTGCAATGATGAAATTGACGTCAAAGCCACAATTGTGGATGGATGTGCCATTCTGCATCAGATGCCCTGGCCAAAGACAGGTACCTTTCATGATGTGTGTTCATCTTATGTGATGTATGTTCTACAGTTGGCAGCACACGATAGGGCCTGGTTCGTACTGTTCGACAGCTATGAAGTATTCACGACCAAGGATCCCGTGCAGAAATGACGTAAATTGGGCAAGATCCTTTCCGCTGATGTGTTGATTGGACGTAACACTCCATTGCCTTCACACAAAAGTAGTTTTCTTTCAAACAAGCACAATAAACATCAACTCATTAATCTCCTCTCTACATACCTGCTCAAAGAAAGCATCGAGGTGCGTCATGCTGGCGAGGATGGAGATGCAGATACCACAATTGTGAAGTGTACCCTAGAAGTTGCAGAATCCCACGAGAACGTATGTGTCCATTGTGATGATACAGATCTGCTGGTAATCCTGCTTTACTACGCGCCTGAGAAGTCCACTATTTACATGCAAACCAAACAAAGACTAATCAGTATCAGCGCTGGTCAACATGCTCCCGGAAAGGAGATGTGTAAATGCTTGCCATTTGCACACGCTGCGACACCACGTCAGCTATCTACAGTATTTGCAAAGTTAAACACATGAAAGTTCTAGGATCTTCAACAGAGCCGACAACATCCGTTGCCATATTCGGCAGTAAAACTGCATCGAACGCCGACATTGCAACAGCTGGGGAGTGATATGGTTTCGCTTTACATCAAAAGCAACTGAAATGTAAATCTTGACGACCTACGATACGTGCACATAATTTCATGAAAGTACGTAGCCATTGAAAGAATGCCGCCAACAAATTGAGCATGCCACTTCCATTCACTCAGAGTGCACCTACAGGTTTCTACTTGGGTTAATCTGAAGACGGTATTGGACAGAAAGAAATATGGCTTCCACTGTGACGCACACTCAGTAGTGCCCGTCTTCACAGACAAAGAACCAGTACCCGAACATCTTCTACAAGAGATCCGTTGCACTTGCAAGCGCCAAGATAACTTGTGTGTGTCTTGCAAATGCTCAAAGAAGCGTCTTGCCTGTAGCGTCCACTGCAAATGTCAAGGACAGTGCTCAAATGGTCCAACTCTTGTACAGCTACCCGTCAGTTACGACGATGACAATGCTGATGATGACATTTAACAAATGATGTATTAGAAGATTATAGGTAGGACATTTATGACCTCATCTAGTGACATTCAAGTTTGAATGCTACCATTCATTGTTTAGTGTATAAGTGACATTCATGTCATCTTAGTTAAGATATTAATTAAATCCAGAACAACGGTGGGACGGAGTGCTATATAAGAAACATACTACTAATTAATTGGTTAATTATTTGATTAATTAAACTCCATAATTAATGTGTGGCTTAATAGACCACTATACATATAATTACAAATGTAGTAACCAATAAATGAAACAGTTAAAAATATGATTAACAAATGCAAACAAAAAGTGTTACTTCGAATTTGGACCGAAACACCCCAAAACAAGGATTGGGGTAAAAACAAAGTTCCCCAGGGTTGATTTTGGTTGGTTTTTTTTGGAAGTTTCAGGAAACCCTACTGGTCACTTAAAACAAAAATTGGCTTTTTACCCAAAATGTCCGGGTCATCGTCAATTTCTACTGGACTACTAGCAGGCTTCCAGTCCTTTTGTTCAATTAATCCGTTTTCCCACAACATCTGTCACACCTCACTGTGGCTGGCTGGTTAAAGTGTGACTAATCTGTAATTGGTCACTGGCAGAGGCTTGGGTCACTGTGGCTGGTGGTAGGAAGTATGACTAATCTGTAATTGGTCACTGGCAGAGGCTTGGGTCAACAAACACAGCACCTTGTACCAGAAACAGAACAATATTCCCCTTCCCAAAACATATATTACATGCAGAGTCTGTGTCTTGTATGGATATATATTTTATGCAATTGTTTTATATAAGCAGAAAGTTAATTGAAATTAGTTATTCTTAGGCCACAGAAAAGGAATTCCCGGTTTCTCATTGATGCATATATTTAAAAATATGTGCCACAACATTTTATTTTCTATTATAATTATTCCACTAAATGCAAGACGTGGTTCAATAAGTGAACAATAAACATGTAAATATTTTACTTCCATCATAACCCTTAATGATCTGTAACTATGATTCACCAAAAAACATTTGATTAATAATTACCTACAGGGTTGTTTGATTTATGCCGGGCAGAAACTGTTTCTGCCCAGCAGAAACAGCAACAATAGGAAATACATGCCATTGATAGGCAAACATGTTCTTTTTATAGAAAATGTAAGTTTCTTTCTGTACCTGTCTACGTATGATAACCATTTGTCCGCCATGCTCATAATAAACATCATATGAATGATAAAAGGAAGATCACTGCCACTTAACTTGTGGATTATTAGCTCTGCTACTGCTTGGTGGACAGTAAGCTTCAACTGTCTTTGAGTTTGTTTACATTTTGACAAACTACTATTATATAGCACTAATTTTTGAATGAATCACATTTTGAGAATGCATGTCATTGTTTGCGGTGTAACTTTTGTATGTTTCATTTTCTGCTGCTACAAGTTGCATTCATCTGAAAGATTATTCAATTACCTATCCAATGATAATACATATGTTGTGGTGTTGGAAATATATAGCTTTGGTATATTGTACACGAGGGTTGTGATAGGAAACTATTGGACATTGCAATAGTCCAGAAAGACAGTATGAGATGTGTCACTCAATATATGAAGTGTGACTTTCAGATACTTCATTTTGTAGTGCTATGGATTATGATGGGCCTCTCCATTAGCTCCCTATATATTTATGTGAAATATATCATTATGTCATTAAAATATTTCAGAACAGGCTAACGCTAAGCTAAGTCTTTGAGTTTGTTTACATTTTGACAAACTATTATTATATAGCACTAATTTTTGAATTGGCACGACTAATGCTAATATATCCCACAAAATGACTTCTACGGGAAACAACGTTGGTGTAAATTATCATCCCATTATTCTTACTGACAAAGACCTGTAAGTTAGGTGAGTAACACCTTCGAAATTCTGACAGCAGGATACCTACCGCCTTTGGTGAAGTCGAGACAAAAGTTTGACAAAGGCTTCAAGTTCAAACGGTCTATCACCATCCATCTGACCCATTTTTTATTTTCTTTAGACTACCTTTTGCTCTCAAATAATCTGTCCTCTTAATTGTATACATAAAGACATAATCTGGCATAACTTTATACATTTTTGTAGCAGCACATTTGTATTTCAAGTGTATCATATATTTATCACTTGTTGTGTATTACACCCAGCTGTGGAGCTAAGATTCTCTGCCTGCTATTGTTTGATGGAAACTGTGACTAATCTTTAATTGGTCACTGGTAGTAGCTTGTGTCAACAGACAGCATTAAGCCACTAGACCCCTGTTAAACTGGACAGTTGCCTGTAGGTTTTAAACTGTGTCAAACAGTGAGTCTACCTTTTGTTCTCAAATAATCTGTCCTCTTAGTTTTACACAAAGACATAATCTGGCATAACTTGATAAATATTTGTAGCAGCACATTTATACTTCCAGTGTATCATTGCAACATAACATACATATTACATACTGTGTGCCACATTTGAATGTTGTGCATGTAATATTTCCATGCAATCCATTTGCATATATAATGTAAAACTTCAACAGCCGTTTTCTTCATTTTCACTTTTTGACCCCTACCATGTTCAATGCTCCATAACTTCGCCAATTTTTGTAGCAGTCATAATTTTTGAAACTGTAAAGCACCCTACCAAGCCTCTACAAGGATGTAAGAAAACAATGTTAACATTTTTCCGACTTATCACTCATTTGGTCAGCCGGGGTCACATATAGACGTATTAGTCCAAAGGACTTCAGGGCCACTTGGCCCTTTTTTATTTAGTTGTCACATTCCTATGTAGTAAATGTTCGCTTGTGATCTTTTCAGATGGAGGCACACAAACAGACCTGTGTCATGCGACCTCAGCAATGTCAATACCACTTTATTGGATGTACATTTGAGGTAAGACCCACACGCATGCACACACACATATACACACACACACACACACACTAATAAAAATATTACAAAAACTTAAAATTTCCAATGCAAATGAGTTCTTTTAGACATATCCAATATGTGAATTTTTACCTTGTAGAAGCTTTCGTCTGTGTAGCTCATCAACTTCTTCAGTACGAGTGCAAGGTTGAGCATTCTCGTTGTCCAAAGTTCAAACGGCAGTAACTCAAAAAGTTAACACAATTCCTGTGACAAACTTGTAGACAAGAATATTATCTTTATGGTGATATCAAAAAATATTAATTTCCACAATTGCAATTTCATGTTACAGTCTTAAACAACAGGCCGCACCGCCACTCATCATGCTAAAGGATAGGGCGCGCTCAGCAGCCCTGCCTGTGGTGATGTCAGCAACATCTGACATGCAAATGACCATGTTTGAACGGGCTTAGTGACATAAGTTCGCTATTAACAGGATTCATATTTGACACATTACTTGACAAGACTACCAGACACACCAGGTGAAATGGTGTTTTTTAACAAAAAATACTGAAAATGGTTTTCTGCCAAATTATTATACCTTTTGTATGCATACTATCAATAAAGTTCACTTCTATGACAATTACGTACCTCTAAGTGAGTTTTAGTCATGGATCAAGCACGTCGACATCATGTAATGAAATCCATTATGCAATCTTTGACAGCCATTTTCACAAAAACACTTTTCTTCAAATTTCTGCATTTGGAAACAGGATATCTCTTGGAATAATTAGCTATATAAATAATGTTTTCATTGTTGCATTCAGCATATTGTACTATGTGCAATGATCAGACACTTTTTTAAAATCACGAATTGTTTGAAAGATATAGCCATATTTGTTGCCAAAAAACAAGATTTTTTTCGTATTTTACCAAAAATATTATGTAAAAAATAAAAACACAACATTTCAAAAAATGCCCTGATCAATGCACAATAGAATCTATAGAGAACATGGATTTGCAAGAATTATAACTATTATTATATGGATTCAATAAAAAATGGCAGTGTTTCCAAATTTGCCAATATTTGCTCAAAATGGCAGCCATTTTGTTTGTTATCATGGAAACGGGGGGTCTGGCTGAAAAAAGTTCAGTATATATTTTACTCAGTAAGACCCATTTCATGCATTGGGCAGAAAAAATTGAACTGTTTGCACAAATTAAAAAATAATCCTATCTACCTGCCGTGTCTGGCCTTAAGTTTATGTATTTAAAAATGTCATTTCACTTAGTCTTTAAGCCCACCCATGGAACAACACAACCAAGGCAGCAGTTATTACCGTTACAATATTATGAACTGGTAGCGCCACCTGGGGAATGCTTGACCACTAAATTTGCAATGAAAAGTAAACATCTCTAAGTAACTTCCTTTGTGTTTCTTAAAGCATCACCAATTGGTAGATCACACGCCACTGATCCAAGGAAGCAAATTATCATAGAAAGAGGCAAATGGACCTCAGTACCTGGGAGAAGATACACTTACAGTCTCCCAGAGTTAGCATATAGATTATATACAGATCATAATACCAGACTGATGTGGAGTTCTGCCTGTGTTTTCAGGGCAGTGAATCAGAAGTAAACAGCCATGAACAGACAGCTCACCAGGATCATTTCGACATTCTCGTTAAACGTGTCGAGGAAGACGACTTGAAACGAACTCAGCTCGAAACCCGGCTTGAGGTAGGAACGTGCAACATAGGAAGAAAGGGTTTGAGGCCAAACTGTCATTGGGGCAGGCCCTTAGCCAGAGACATGTTACATTATTTGCACAGGTTTTTCTTTTCCAAATAACATGTCTTTTGGTCTTTGGATAATGGGATATTTATTTCTCAGATACCATGATCTTGTGTTGGACCATATTGTGGATTTTATTTTCCCAGTAACAAAGTCAAAACACTGTTTGCGTTGTCATAAAACATGCTTTGTACTAAGTGTGAAAGCGAGTGTGAGTTAGTTTTTGGGAACTTTAAGGGGGTTGCAGTTGGAATTTTTTAGAGAGCCCTCAACGGGCAGATTGGAGGTTTTTGGAGAGCTCTCAAGGGGAAATTGGGAGGTTTTAGGAGTGCCCTCAAGGGGCGGATTGGAGGTTTTAGGAGTGCCCTCAAGGGGCAGATTGGAGGTTTTAGGAGTGCCCTCAAGGGGCGGATTGGGAGGTTTTAGGAGAGCCCTCAAAGGGGGATTGGAGGTTTTAGGAGTGCCCTCAAGGGGCGGATTGGAGGTTTTAGGAGTGCCCTCAAGGGGCGGATTGGGAGGTTTTAGGAGTGCCCTCAAGGGGCGGATTGGAGGCTTCAGGAGTGCCCTCAAGGAGGGATTGGGAGGTTTTAGGAGAGCCCTCAAGGGGGGGTTGGGAGGTTTTCATAGTGCCCTCAAGGAAGGAGTGCAATTGGAGGTTTTCGGAGAGCCTCATCCTCCTGCATATTCACAACGTTCCGACGTAACCAATGCATGTGTAACAGGGTTTTTACATGAGCATTTACTGGTACAAAATGAGAACCGGTAAGTAGAAAAGTTTCACAATCATGGCTAAGAACCTGCATTGAGAGTTAATTGAAAACATCCAAAATCGCCACAAGCACTGTCCACTGAGATGAATGCTTGGACATTGTAAAGGCTTCTTGAAAAGATGACTACCTTGCTATATTGATGACTAACTGCGTCTTCTGTTGTATTGAATGTGAAGGTCCAATTTTGTTGCAGTTGAAAAATGATGGATTTAATTGAGGTAGGTCCGTAAATAGACCTTGAACCTTACCTAACCAGACCATTGTCTGGGTGGCATGGAAGGAGGACAACAATGTGTCACCATGCCAAAGTTTGTTAGATGATAATCTGCTATTAATACACCAGTAAGTACCGGAACACTGATTATAAGAATCTATGCTGTCAGTACCAGACTTGAATTTCACCAAGTCCTGTATATATTGCAGTAGCCAGTGTTGTGTGTCTGAAAGATAAGCCTTATGCCATGGTTTGTGTGTACATCCTTAAATTCTGGCACATTTTTAATAAATCCTCGATGGATTTGGAGGGTCAATTTGGATGCTGGGGACTGTGCTATGGGTGAACCATGCGTAGGCTGCTGAATCCCCCTAAGGATATACAGAGAGACCTCTTAAATGTGGCAGAGTCAATCAGTTATTTGATGTATTCATTTTCAGGAACAAACCAATGATAATGAATCCATGAAAAGGAAGTTGAATCAGGCAAATCAGAAAATAACCCAATTGAGTGACAAAATGACAGCAGTCCAGGTAAATCATTAAATGGTCATATTTCATTGTACATTGGATGGTACCTTGCCTGGGTGACACACATTTGATTTTAACATGACTTCCTATTCTTGGTTATGCAAATCTGAACTATACCAGACTACTTTATTTTTTAAACAAATTAAGGGGGAACAAAAAGCAAATGTTTGGGTCTATGCATATATAATAAGTGTTAATAAAAAGTGACCATTTGCAACTACAGTTAAGAATATTATACCGATAGTTTATTAGAATAACCATGTTGAAGAGACAAAAGTTAAGTTTCAGTTATGCAGGCTGCGAAATAAGGCCGGTCCGATCGTCCCGGACGAGTAGTTTCAGTGACCGGACTAGTCCTTATTTAGTGGAGCAGTCCCATAGGACTAGCTGTTATTATGTGAATTAATTTACGCTAAGTATACGCTAGTTGGGTGTTGTGATGGAATAAAACAAAATAAGACAGTAAGGTAGCATTTTATCACAGGCAGCTAAATATTCCGTACGACTGTCAGATGGGAAACTTACTGAACGCAGGGAATGTAAATGGCGGCTGTTTACATCCGGTTAGCGTAGGATAGGTAGTGCCACCTAGCGACCATGAGTGATGAGCGACATGGACTAACATACATGCGCGGGTTACAGACATCGTTACGTGCTATCCCGTCGTGATGGTAGTTGCGTTATTCCTGCATCGGGTGATTGTTTTAGCAAGTTACCAAACGCCAGCAATGTTACTGATTGTTTAGTCGGCTTCGGGAAAGAAAACGCTAATGAAAAGTATAGGGCAAATGATGCAACTTAGTTCGACAATGTCGGTCCTTTGTTGCCGTCAGTCTTCAAATTCTGCTGGCATCACCTTGTCCACGACTCCTGTTTGCTGCTCCTGTTTGCTGCCCCTGATTAAACTAGTAATTTCTTCTGATAACTTTGCAATTGGATCTACGAAATCACATGTATTTGTTTCTATTAATGACACATTTAATTGAAATGGGAAACGGCTTGTTTTCTTTATGAAATAAAGCCACTTTTACTATGTGTCACACATATATGACCAGCGATAGAAATAAGCCAGAATATTTACTTGTCCGCCGGACAAGTAAGTTTTGAAATGTCAAGGGAATTCGAAGCTTCGGAAAAAAACATAAAAAAAGTAAATTGCAAAAAAATTGCAAAATTTGTTTCGATCCATTATCATTACTATATATATATATTCATCACGAATATTAAAACTAGACACGTTACATAATGTATACCAATATTTTAGTGATGCTGATATGAACGCTTTTATTAATAACAAATAATTATTACGATGATAGGAATGAGACAATTGTTATCCTTGCTATTTGTTATAATGTTGCAAAAACTTTTTTTGTTTAATATGGTATATACATATATAACATAACACTGCTGTACAATTTTGGCATCAGTTTGTCATTGAAAATGGCACTCAACTATCAGGAACACGACCAATGCAAAGCCAGGAAATGTCACAAAAATCATAATAAACTATAATATATTCTGATATTATTTTGTTCAGTCTCTATGAACTTCAATATTAACAAAGCTCAGTATTTTACAAACGAAGATAATATTCAATTGATCATGAGCAAACAAACGCATATTTTTACTAAATTTTATATTACCATTTCAATTATGTACGAACAGTTTTAACGGTGCCCGAATTACGTCTACCGGGCGGAATATAATTTATAGATTTAGTTACGACGTAACGTCGCAGACCGATGTAGTTTGCGGAAGCCGACATATCAACGGCGGTTGGCACCCTGCCGCGCGTCTTGCATAAAATTTGGCTTCGAAAACTCGCAATTTATGTTTAGAATAAATATTACACAGACACAACAATTCTGAAATGTCATTAATATTCCGTTTATCAACCATCACCATAGATTTACCGGAGAGCCAGTTACAAGTTTTGAACTTTTTATCGATTTGGGACTGGATCGGCTAACGACGTTCGATGACTTGGAAGACTGCCGAGTCCGCGTGGGTTAGGTGTAATAATGGTTAAAAATATATCATTATTCAAATATCAGGTAGCGATACAAAGTCTATTATTTCCAAAGTTCGTCAAATGTGATCCGTGGGTGGAAGCAAGTTGTACGTCGGCCAAACTGAACGATTTACGATTTTATGAAATACAGCCTCGATCAACGATGGCTGATGCGGAGTCTGTCCTACGCGTGTGACAGAGCTAGGTCGGTGCGCTCGGCGAATGACCCTTTTAACGCAGGCACTAACCTTGGTCGAACGCTGAAGTACAACACTTTGGCAGCGGAACGACAAGACGCTGACACACTAACAAGATTGCAACGTGCGCGATTGCTAGCGAACTTCATTTACGTTTGAATTTCCTCAAATAAAAAGTTTGCAATGTTGCATGCGTCACTATTTACTGTAAATTTTCACTTGTCCACCGGATAACCATGTAGAGTCATTTTACTTGACAAACGGACAAGTGCTATTTCGAACGCTGATGACACAACAGTATGATTGATGGTACCTGGCACGTTTATTTTTAAGGACTACTAAAATAATATCAGGACTAGTTGTTTCTAAGTCAGCTAGTCCGACGGACTACCTGTCAACTAAATCCACCGTGCACCCTGGTTATGTAAGGTTTTTTTTTATGTATATTATGAAATGTTAATATTCA
Source organism: Paraescarpia echinospica (assembly GCA_020002185.1). Taxonomy (NCBI): domain Eukaryota; kingdom Metazoa; phylum Annelida; class Polychaeta; order Sabellida; family Siboglinidae; genus Paraescarpia; species Paraescarpia echinospica. The sequence continues at coordinate 20,568,523 of CM034538.1, read as the reverse complement.
TACTCCCATAGTGAGTACAGCAGTTTATAAAGTAAATAATCACTAAATTTGTTTTTTTGCTATAACCCGTAAAACGTTTACATCCACGTGATGCATGGTATGGTATTGTAGTCATTGTTTATACCTACACAGTTGTAATTCAGTTTGTGGATCGAAGGGAATACGAGAAACCAATAATTTCCTGAGCCAGGCTATTCGTATATGCATGACAAAAAAAACTGGAAACATGGCACGTCATAACCAACGTCACAACTCAGTGGTTATTGGTCAATTTAATGTGCCATGGGCAATATGTCAATCTCTACAATGTCAGACACTTAATTAGATTCTTCCGCTTTAAGACCGCATTCAGAGTTGACCACTGACAAGAATATGTTGATTGTACTTACAAATGTGAAGTTTGTACTAATACTTTTTTGGTGCATTTCCTTTTGTTTCCCTTTAAAGTGTGTTCGCCATAACTGGGATGAAAATTTCTAGTAAAATTTGTTTCATTCTCAGGGACATCCTCCCAGTTAATACACAGAGAGATGATGTAATACCTTACGTCTAAGAATACTTAGTGTTTGTATTTTGTATCTGTGTCCAAGGTAGAAGTTTCTTCTGGGGTGTGGCATAATTGTTTGTATCCTAATAAAAACAGAATTAGTCCACCTAATGAGTGATGATCTTAATTTTGTCCCCCAGTGCGTTGATGTTTAACTCTACATCAATATTCAGTGGTTACTGATAAATGAATCGTTGGTATATTGACAGAGAGAATTTAACGAACTGAAGGCAGAACATGAGGCATTTGCAACAAGAACTGAACTCATAGATCAGCAAAGTCACATGCAGGAAACACTGAGCACAACTGCGAATCAGATTGCTAACGTGGAGCAACGCATGTTAAACCTGGAGCAAGACAATGGCACCACAGTCGGAGGCCTATCAGGTACAGCGTTCATGCAGGTTCAGTATGAGCCACTCTGTTCTGTTCACGCTTATAAAAACACAAATTCTATTGGCATAAAATGCAGCCCACATTATGAACACTAGCAGAATTACTTGTCCTCCAGAAGAGATAATAATAGTAATAATGACAAACTTCTACAGCGCCTAAATCCCCAGGAATCTGAGCTCAGAGGCACAACATACAATAATCATTGGGCAAAATCGTTAACAGGGACAAGCAAGAGTCGTCATTAGAACAAGGGACCGCCGAAGGTTAGGGTGGGAATGCAATTTCAAATAAATAAGTCTTCAGTTTTTAGTCCTTTTTTTCTGAGTTCTGAGTTCCAATTTTGAGTCACATATAGACGTATTAGTCCAAAGGACTTAAGGGCCTCTTGGCCCATTTTTTACGGAAGGTATTTATAGTCTCAGATGATTTTAAAGCGATAGGGAGTTGATTCAAGATTTTGAGTGCAGCTACAGAAAGAGCACATTTGTCGATAGTAAGCTTGGTTTTCGGAACTAAAAGTTGTGAAACAGATGATCTGAGATTCCTGGGGATATCGGAAAAATGAAGGAGACTAAACAAATAGGATGGGTGTTGCGTAGAAAGGGTACGATATGTGATAGTGGCTAATTTGAATTGTATTCGATATGTTTAAGTAGGGGAAGAGATGGTGAGAAACGAGGTGCTTTTAATACTACACATGCTAAACAGTTCTGTACACATTGGAGTTTAGCTAAGTCCTTTTTAGCAATATCGTTTAGCACTGATATGTGGTAGTCAAGGCGACTGCTAATTAGAGATACTAATATTGTTTTAGCCGTAGATAAAGACAAATAACGCCGAATTCGGTGGAAATCACGTATATGGTAGAAACAGAATTTACACACTTGAGAAATGTTCTGCTTAAAGCTGAAATCACTGTCGGAGATAACACCTAGATTACGAACAGTATCTGATGGTGATGTATCAATACCAAATAATTTAACTGGAAAGTAGTTAACAACCTTCTTTCGTTGTTGTTTTGTGCCAATAGTAATTAGATCAGTTTTATCTGGATTTAGTTTCAGTTTACTTGCTTCCATCCATAGCAAGATATCAGTGAGACAGTCATTTAAAGATAAACTTTGTCTTTATGGTTAGATCAGAAATGAAACAATGAGGTTCTTAGTTCGGTATCGTGTGCTAGAGAGAGGGCACTACATACAAACAGACGCAGGGAACAGTTTCATGAAATATCTGCACTGGATGTTTGACGAAAAATAGGGAACCCGGAACACCAGTAAGTTAGGGACGTTTTACGTAACTTGAAACAATCATACAAAACATGTACATAGCATTAAAAACCAGGCATATGGTATGCAACACAAGGATTTTCGAAAAAATGTAAGCATTATGAGATGCAAAATATGTCAGAGGAGTATCATAACATACATACATAGATATGCTCTATTATAGTCAGATGACTGTTCTCCAGCATTTGAGTTGCATTGCATTCACAGGTGAAACACTGAGAGATATAGAAATGACCACACAGCAGGTTGGAGTGCATGACATACGTCTCGCAGAGATGGACGTGCGCTTCCAGTGTCTCGAGACAGCCAACTATGAGGGCGTACTCCTCTGGAAGGTTACAGACTACGCACGTCGCAAGCAGGATGCCTTCCAAAACAGGGTCAGTTCAAAGGGAGATACAGTCAAAACTTGCCCTACCTCAGTAATATAGCCATCACATTATTAGGGTTACCCTGGGACAAAATAATTTCTATAACATTAAAGTATAGAAGTCCCTCTAATATGGTCAACTCATCGTTCAGGTGACTTTGGCCTGGCAGTCTAAAGAAGGTCCATAATAGTGAAGATCCGGTGTCCTACCTAACAAAATCACTCATCTTTAAGCATAAAATGTTTCCATGTGCATATTTTAATTATTTTATACATTATGATCAATTTGAGTAAAACAATAATTAAAAATGGTGTTTGCTGCAGCACTTTTAAAGCTGTTATCAGACCTGGGCGATTCAGGCATCGGAATCAAAGGCTAATTCCGACTCCAATTCTGGAATTGGAATCAGAATCGGTCAGTATGAAAGTAGTGGAATTGGAATCAGAATTTGTTTCAGTGGAATTGGAATCGATTTGTGTGAAAGCAGTATTTAAATTGGAATTGCTTTGATCGGAATTGGAATCAGAATTGCATACTGGAGTCTATTTTTTATTCCACAGCCACTTTTCTATTTTGGTGCTTCAAAAGTACAGGAATCAAAGGGTAATTCCGACTGCAATTCCGGAATTGGAATCAGAATCGGTCAGGATGAAAGTAGTGGAATTGAAATCAAAATCTGTTTGGAATTGGAATCGGTTTGTGTGAAAGCAGCAGAATTTAAATTGGAATTGCTTTGTTGGAATGGAATCAGAATTGCATACTGGAATCTATTTTTTATTCCACAGCCACTTTTCTATTTTGGTGCTTCAAAAGTACAGTGAAAATATATAGAAATGAATAAATAAAGTTAGATATGTAGAAAAACCAGGAAATCTTCAATACTTTGTACTTGACAGAATAACAAGTACATTTAAGCACAATAAAAATTCCTGGTGCTATAATTAATCACCTGTCTTTGGTTTAACTTTAAGCAAAGGTTGTTAACGTTGCATTCTGAGTTAAACTACCACTTTAAGCTTTTTAAGAAAGCGTATGTAGAACATGAGCAATATTTACAATATTTTTAATCAAAAATTTTAATTGGAATCGGAATCGCCATGGTGTGGGATGGAAATGGAATCAAAAAATGTTGGAATTGGAATCGCCATAGTGAGAGTGGAATCAGAATTGGAATTAAAAAGTTAGTTGGAATAGGAATCGGTGATGTGGAATCAACCCTAGGTCTGGTTGTTATCTTCATGCACAAACTATTGCAATTTGAAACATTTATGGCATTTATCAATCCCAAACACTTTGAAAATATTAAGAAAACAAACTCCAAATGTAGATGTTATTTATATTGGCCAATTATTGTCCTTGCTGTGCTCATGGATAGCAGTGAAGCAAAGCTGCAATCTGGGTCATACTGATTTGTATTAAGGCCACACAACCCAGTTGAAATGGTGTTTTTTGACAAAAAATATTCAAAATGGTGTTCTGTCAGATTATGATATCTATGTGTGCATACTATCAATAAAGTTCACTTCTACGACAATTACATACCTCTAAGTGAGTATTAGTCATTGATCAAGCATGTCAATATCAAGTAATCAAATCCATTATGCAATCTTTGATGGCCATTTTCTCAAAAACGTGTTTTCTAAAATTTGTGCATTTTGGAAACGGGATATCTGTGGTAGTAATTATGATATACAAGGTGTTCAGTGTTGCAGATTCTGCTCTATGAAATGGTCAGACGCTTTTAAAATAATCGATTGTTTGAAAGATATAAGCATGTTTGTTGCCAAAAGTCAAGTTTTTAGTCCTTTGGCCGAAGGTCCAAGGGACTATTGCCATCATTCTGCGTCCGCCGTTAGCTGCCGTATCTCAGAAACCGTTCAGCAACTCAAGAAATCTGTATTTGATTGGATCATTCTAAGGGCTCCTTAGGGCCTCCAAGGACCCCAAAACTGGTAAAAATGTAACATTTTGCCTGTTTTTTCAAAAACTGTTCAGCAACTTTTTTTCTAATTTTGCATATACATTTCACGTGGTAGTGTCATGATTATAAGGGACTTGACATGGCAGCTGGTGAAATTTACAACAACCTTAGTAATGATGATGACGAAAATGTATGTTCTACTATATGCTCATGGTACTAGATTGATTCAATCAAATACAGATTTCTTGTATATAGCGGAACTATGTCAACTCATCTAATGGTTGACATTTGGTTGTTTCAGGATGACCCCTTAAAATGTAAGCCCAACTGTCCAGGGGTCTAATGGGTGCTGGAGGGAAGCTATTCCCCTTCCCAAAACATCTGTCACATGCAGAGTCTGTGTCTTGCATGGATATCTATTTTTATGCAGTTGTTTTATATAAGCAGGAAGTTTGTGAAATTAGTTATTCTTAGGCCACAGAAAAGTAATTCCCAGTTTCTTATCAATGCATGTATTTAAAAACAACATTTTATTTTCTGTTATAATTATTCCTCTAAATGCAAGACATAGTGCAATAAGTGATCAGTAAACTTGTCAACATTTTACTTCCATCATAACCCTTTATGGTCTGTAACTATGATTCACCAAAAAACATTTGATTAATAATTACCTACAGGGTTGTTTGATTTATGCCGGGCAGAAACTGTTTCTGCCCAGCAGAAACTGCAACAATAGGAAACACATGCCATTGATAGGCAAACGTGTTCTTTTTATAAAAAACGTCAGTTTCTTTCTGTACCTGTCTACATATGATAACCATTTGTCTGCCCTGTACACAATAAACATCACATGAATGATAAAAAGAAGATCACTGCCACTTAACTTGTGGATTAGTATTATAAAACTGCTCTGCTACTGCTTGGTGAACTGTTAATTAGTGGGTCAAGTACAAATACATCAGCAAGTTTTTCACACCTGCATGGTAGTTTAGGCTCAGTAGTGTGTTGGCAGCCACTAAACTTATAGGCTTGTGTGAAAAGGATAGTTGGCAGAAGAACAAACTTCAAATCACCATTGCATCCATTTAGCCATGCAGCAGTCACACTGTCCCAGTGTCTGATGCTACCTTTTGCTCTCAAATAATCTGTCCTCTTAATTTTATACATAAAGACATAATTTGACATAACTTGATAAGTTTTTGTAGCAGCACATTTGTACTTCTAGTGTATCAGTGCAACATAACATACATACTGTGTGCCACATTTGATGCATGTAATATTTCCACGCAATCCATTTGCATATATAATGTAAAATTTCAACAGCCGTTTTCTTAATTTTCACTTTTTGAACCCTACCATGTTCAATGCTCCATAACGTCACCAATTTTTGTAGCAGTCATAATTTTTGAAACCGTGTAAAGCACTCTACCCAACCTTTACAAGGATATAAGAAAACAATGTTACAATTTTTCCGACTTATCACTCATTTGGTCACATATCGACGTATTAGTCCAAAGGACTTCAAGGCCTCTTGGCCCATTTTTTTATACTTTCCACAAAAAGTTTTTAAAATAAAAACAACATATGGAAAAAAGCTCTGATTATTTCTCAATAGAATGTATACAGAACATGGATTTGCAAGGATTATAGTTATATATGTACTCAAAAAAGAATGGCAGTATTTCCAAATTTGCAGTTGTGTTTGTTACCCTGAAAACGAGGGGTCTGGCTAAAAAAGTTCAATATATTTTTACTCAGTATTAGCCATTTCATACTTGGGCAGAAAAAATTGCACAATTTGCACAAATTAAAAAATAATCCTATCTACCTGCCGTGTCTGGCCTTAAATATAGACATTATTATCATAGTATGAATGTTCCAATGTGTTTAAACTGCTGGTAGATTAAGCAACTGCTGTTTTGTAATTTCAGCATTTTCTGACACAGTAGGTTAACATGTCAAGCATTCTCAGTAAAGTGCATTTTTCAAGATTCCAATTACAAATACCTATAATCAGATGCTGCATGCCCATACTGCGTAATTAATGCATCATTCACATTTTGTTTTGACCGTTTTCTTTAAAGAATATTTTTGATCATTTGTGATGCAGACAAAAATAATATTTTTGAAAAAAACAGTGTTGCAACTTGAAATTGTCACCAGTTATTCTCAAGAATGTACCTATGCAATATGTTAGGGGTATGTAGACAAGGATCAACCAAATAGGGAATTTGAAAACAAATCGTCATTCGAACAGCGCTACACACAGTGGTCATAAAACGCTTGAAGTCAGAGCTCAACACCTCAATACATGAAGTAACATTCCAGCAAACAATTTATGGCAATTGCATGATGATATTTGCTGTCATTTACCAGAAATAATTTGTGTCTGTAAGCATACCTCCATAAATCACTGTTGCTGTGGCAGCAGTTTTGCAAATTAGTCAATTTTCCAACTGTCCAACAGTTTTCGCTTAAAGCAAATGTAATCCCCAAATGTTACAAAAATATGTTGAGTTTACCAAGATATGGCGGGCCCGTAGTTATTTTGGACCAATGGCCACCATTAAATGTATGTTTGAAACTACATGTAAAATGCAATGCAGTCTTCTTCTTGCATATGATTCAAGGGTGCATCTTGATCATGGATGGAAGGTTCCAGAAGCGAGACGCGTGGGGTTTGGTCCAGCCCGACCAGGTCCTCATCGCGTTGGTGCTCATGGAGTCATGGTGTAACGGTATAATTGATTCCAGTAGCCACCGTAACCCAGTCCACAAACTGTTGTATAATCACTGCGTTACGTAGCATGAGAACCAGGGTTGCTGCTTTAATTGTCATGTGACACAAGCACAGGACTAAGCTATTGAGTTAATTTCTCGGAATTACACCAACTGTAAAGTGCGATGTAAGCGATGTAATACTGTACAGTGGACATTTCTCAGAATTTAAATCAGAACGCAAGGCAGAATAATAGTATAGGGTGAATAGATTTTTATTAAGGCACCATTAATCGACATATTTTTTTTTATTTAGCTACATTAAAAATAATTAGTTGTACATGTGGCATATACACTTATTTGGAATGCAATTTTATTGTAACCAGATTGTTTGAGAAGTTGTTTTTGAGTGAAATTATAATCAAACCTCACACAAAGATGCCACTTATGTTGGAAAAACAATCCGCAAAAATAAGTTTCACACATCTGTTTTTCCTCAGGAAGTGTTAAATATGTTGTGTTTAACTTCCAGTCACTGATGTCTCCCACTGGTTATGTCATCCGGTAATTGTGTGCAGCTTCCAAATTTAACTCTATAAAATAACACAATGCAGACAGCGCAGTCCTGCTGGTGGCGAAATCATGCAAAGTTATGCGGTGTTCTAACGGTTTGTAGGTGGAGCTAGTGTGTCTCGGATGGTGCTTATTCTGCTTCACATATATGACTTCTATTCAATTTATTGTAATTAAATTAGCAAATTTCAGAACTCTTAAAATCCTTCACGTAGATCCTAGCTGTTGCCATGCTTTCAGTCAAGTTTAATAAGCAAGCTGTCAAGAAAGAAATAAAGATATTTCACTCTCCTTAACAGCAAGAAGACTGAGTGCAGCAGACGGAAAAATTTCCACAGATTTAGCTGTTTTATGGATTTTGGAACAGGTTGGGAATTGATTTGATGTTCTCGTCTGTTGCTATTGCAGATCATGTCCTTGTATAGCCAGCCGTTCTACACAAGTCGCTATGGTTACAAGATGTGTGGACGCGTCTACCTGAATGGTGACGGCATGGGTAAAGGTACACACCTGTCGCTGTTTTTCGTTCTGATGCGTGGAGAGTATGATGCATTGTTAGAGTGGCCGTTCCGCCAGAAGGTCACCTTGAGCCTGCTCGACCAATCGCCAGCTCGTCGCGACCTCTCGGACACGTTCCGCCCTGACCCCACAAGTTCGAGCTTCAGGCGCCCAACAACAGAGATGAACATCGCATCGGGCTGCCCAATGTTCATTTCACACAATGACCTGCAGAACTCTCGCTTTCTGAAGGATGATACCATATACATGAAGATTGTAGTCGATACAGTCGATCTTGCGCCACGTTAAAATTGCCCAACTGACAGAAGTCCAATGCCAATAATGCAAATTACGACAAAAGCCCAGCATTCAGAACCCCCAACTCATTGTTATAATGTACTATGTAACTATTTTTTTGTCTAATAACCTAATTCGCTGTCCTTATTGTGCCCATCATCAAATAGACTGGTGAAAATGTTTAACAGTGAGCAGTAATCTTCCGTTTCGAACCATTGGCAAGTTCAAACAACTACCTGGCTATAGACAGTAGTGGATGTTTATGTACGAATAATATTCATGCAGTAATGCTCATTGCTTCCCACATAAGTCGAGATGGTGTTCAATTGAGCAGGTATTCTAGGGAGTCTTTTTCTTCGTCAATCACTCTTGAAGGGAAAGCCTGTCGACTTCACAAATAATGTCTCGAGATCACCAATGACCACATATCTTCTTGTTTAGGGAGGTGTCCTCTGGTCATGTCATTAAAGCTTACAACACCTGAATACCTTGATTCCCTTCATGTGCAACATTTCTGTAGGTCAAAAACAGTGTTTTTTGTTTTGAAGGCATCCGTACAGGCATAGAACGCAAACAACAACAACAACAATGTGATGTCTGGTGTTATTACTTCACAGCACAAACAACAACGTGATGTCTGGTGTTATTACTTCACAGCACAAACAACAACAATGTGATGTCTGGTATTATTACCTTACAGCACAAACAACAACAATGTGATGTCTGGTGTTATTACTTCACAGCACAAACAACAGCAATGTGATGTCTGGTGTTATTACCTTACAGCACAAACAACAACAATGTGATGTCTGGTGTTATTACTTCACAGCACAAACAACAACAATGTGATGTCTGGTGTTATTACCTTACAGCACAAACAACAACAATGTGATGTCTGGTGTTATTACTTCACAGCACAAACAACAACAATGTGATGTCTGGTGTTATTACCTTACAGCACAAACAACAACAATGTGATGTCTGGTGTTATTACTTCACAGCACAAACAACAACAATGTGATGTCTGGTGTTATTACCTTACAGCACACACATGGTGTCTGATGTTATTACCTTACAACACAAACGACAAGGTGGTGTCTGGTGTTACCTCTTTGGTGTGTTCACAAACATTCAATCAAAACCACATTTTATTCATTCCCAATCAAACATTTTATAAATGGGTGAGAAGAACTTTTGAGAATTGTTCTTATATAAATGAGTTGGGACCAGACTTGGGGTAATTGTTATATGTAATGATGTTTGTTAGGAATAATATATGCTTTCTGTAAGGTAATCAATTGCATAAGTTGTAATCAAGTGCATAAGTTAGTTAATCATGTTGGCTTTAAAATTAACTCTACACATAACAAGCTCTGCTGTGATTACATGTCATTCCTTTCAATTGTTCTAGGAATACCGCTGCTGCTTTATATGTTGAAATGTGGGCTCTAACAGCCTGATGTTCAGGAGACTAGTATGGGCTCAGTCACAGGCCTGGCATTGGGTTGTAGAGTCCACATTTCTTTCATTTAAATATTACAGTGTGCCAAAAAGGCTTATACACTGGTTACCCATAATAAACAAACGTCATCCATTTGGCCTTTTTCATATCTATATTTGTCTCCGTGTTGTTGCTTGCATAAAAGTTTGTTTGCATGTTATTTAGTAATGGTCCAGATTACTGTATACATAATATGAGTACACACATAACCATATTGTAAATATCTTAGTAATTAGTTATAGAAATAGTATGTAGTTATAATAGAATGCTTATTATAGAATCCATGTCTGGTTTGGGTTCTGTGTGTTGGGCTTTTGTTGTATTTTGCATGGTTGGCATTGGATTTTTGTCTGTTGGGCTTTTGGCACTTGGCCTTACATTGGGATCTTGGTACAGACCAGTTGTTAGTACCAGCAGGTGTTTGCACACATTATGGATGTTGTATTGTAGATATGATACGTGTAACATTGGGTGACTTTAACGTCTTTGCCTCTCTAATTATATTCAGAAGAAGGTGAATCACAGTCATATCTCTTCGGCTTCAGATTGAACCTCTACAATTTTATGAACAAACAAATTAAATGTCTTTCTAAGGGATATCTCCAAAATGCAGGGCAGCACGGGTAAGAATGATACAAAGAAGATCAAGCTGCATTTGTTATTAAACATGCCATTTGACACTCTGGCTGGACGATTGTTGCATCAGAGGTGCCTATTTTAATGTGATTGTTTGGTTAATTCCAATTTAATTCTAGACGAGCTTTGCTTTCAGCTTTTTGTTCTGCTAAAATACATACATTTTCAAGGCAGTTTGGGACAGTCATGGTATTAAAATTAAACAATAATAAATAAACTAAACACATCTTATTTCTGGGTGCGTTTTTTATAATTATAGGTGACGTAAAAGAGTTGGCATCTCTGTTGGCTTGGATAATTTGTTGATAGACTGAGTAAATTGTTTTGTAACCTGATAAGTTTAAAGCTTTGAATGAAAATACTAGCTCACCACTGTTCTTATTGTATTGTCGTGGTTTGAGGTGGTTTGGGTGTTCACTTAGGCTTTACGATAGGTTGAGTAAAGTGTTGTTCAGTAGAAGCATCAGTCAAATAAAGTTTTCAAGGCAGTTTGGGAGTCACGGTATAAAAGTTCAATAATAATAAATAAACTAAACATCTTATTTCTGGGTGCATTTTCATAATTATAGGTGACATTGTGACAAAGTTGGCATCTCTGTTGGCTTGGAAGTTTGATGCAATGCTTTGTACATGTATTGTGCATACATGGTAAGTTGGTTGTAGTCAGAAGTTGTAAATGCAAGTCCCAAGCCTTGGAAAAATGTGAGGGAACAAAACAAATGTGTGGGAACGAAATTCAATAAATGCCACTTAACAAACCACTAATGGTGAAACTTATCACTAAGAGCAGAAATTACAGTAGAAAAAGTTAGTTGCTTTTTTTCAATGGGTAGCTTTTATTTTTTTAATGAGTAGCAATTATGATGTCAGTAATACATTATTAAATCATAGTCACTTTGGTTAAGTAAGTTGGTAGTCAACAACTTTTGTGACGCCGATAAATCAAATCATGTGTCTATGATTTGTTTTTTTATGAAGGTTCTCTGTATCACATTATTTGCCTCATGTTGAAAGAATATAAAAACTCTTGTAGTCATTGACATCAAATGAATGTAAGCTGACATACGTATGGTGTTATTACTGGGTATCTGTACCCAGGACCTCTCGCATATATACCTCCTATGTTTATTTTTTTATTATTTATTTATTATTACAGTAAGATTATGATTTGATAGTGTTTGAATAGTTAATTGTTTCTTAGATGGCGAGTCAAGTACTCCTATTTGGCCACAACTCTGAAATGAAACAGATGTGTTGATTTGTTTTGTATTTGCTGAGGTACTGATACAGTGATATTGGCATCTAATGAGAAACATTTCATTATGCAAAGAATTTGAGCCACATCATTTATTTGTGTGTTTTATTTTCATGAACTTGGTGTGAGCCTGGAATATTATAAGAGATACAAACACCATTCCTAACATCATGCATCAAGGATTTGATGATGAGACCTCTCACTTATTAGTGTATTAGGTGCCATTATGCTGCTTGACTATAGTTAGATGATTTGGATGGCATATTAAAATAACTGTGATAACATGTTACCTGAGTTGAACAGAAAAGCAGGCCTTTAATATTATACCGTGGATTCAAACCTGGTATCTCTCGCATCATATTATTATATAAGATTTTCAGTGCATCTAATTAGTAAATAAACATGCATAAGGTTTCACAATGGCATACATTTTGTTTGTGTGCACCTGCAGGCTGTTTGATTATGTTTTCTTGTTATGAAAGGACAGACCATTGCATTTGTTCTAATGCAAATAATTATTTATGCTATAGAGGAACTTACCTTTTTAATTAGTACAGTTTCATGATTACCACCAGCTCATATATACCTAATTAGGGAGCTAGCTTATGTAGTTTGATTTCTTAATGATAAAGTAAGGTTTTTTGTGCTTACTGTGTACACGTACCTGTAGTTAGGGTTTACACTGATGTATTCTGATTTATTAATAATAAAGTAAGTTTTGTATACTATATACTCTAATGCATGTAATCATTTCAAGAAACATGCATAGGGTCTCGTGATTGCCATCAGCCCACGTTTAAAGGTGTGCACAGCTGAGATCATTGGTACACCCAACACTTGGATTAATTGTCTTAAAAAAATACACACATTTTTATCATTAAAAGCTTAATGTCTCTGTTAAGTTGGAGTTAAACAACTTGAACATGCAGTTTCTCTTGTTTGTATCTGTTTTAGTGTTGGTCAAGAGCAACTGATGTTGGGAAAGGTGTCTAAAATGGCGATATGCTAAGTTACATGACAAAGATGACACTACATCGTGTTTGTTTCTGTATATCTATCTGTGTGTAAAGTCTTTCACAATTTGTAATGTTACACTGTAAACGAATACAGTAATTGTTCGGTTGTGACATGATGAATAAAAATAAAATGTGTGAAGGTGATAACAGTAATTATGGCCTTACATTGCATATTAAAGTGAGTAAAGAAACGTGCATATGACTCTGAGGTGTACCGGGGGTACTTATGCTGTCACTTCATGTATGTGTATGTTAGGTGTTCACTTATGCTTTATGATAGACTGAGTAAATTGTTTTGTAACCTGATAAGTTTAAAGCTTTGAACGAAAATACTAGCTCACAATTGTGCTTATTGTATTGTGGTTTGAGGTGGTTTGGGTGTTCACTTAGGCTTTACGATAGGTTGAGTAAAGTGTTAATAATAATAATAAAGTCTTATATAGCAGTGTATCCAGTCCTTAGTTCTGTCTCATGTAGCGCTGTATCCAGTCCTTAGTTCTGTCTCATGTAGCGCTGTATCCAGTCCTTAGTTCTGTCTCATGTAGCGCTGTATCCAGTCCTTAGTTCTGTCTCATGTAGCGCTGTATCCAGTCCTTAGTTCTGTCTCATGTAGCGCTGTATCCAGTCCTTAGTTCTGTCTCATGTAGCGCTGTATCCAGTCCTTAGTTCTGTCTCATGTAGCGCTGTATCCAGTCCTTAGTTCTGTCTCATGTAGCGCTGTATCCAGTCCTTAGTTCTGTCTCATGTAGCGCTGTATCCAGTCCTTAGTTCTGTCTCGTGTAGCGCTGTATCCAGTCCTTAGTTCTGTCTCATGTAGCGCTGTATCCAGTCCTTAGTTCTGTCTCATGTAGCGCTGTATCCAGTCCTTAGTTCTGTCTCGTGTAGCGCTGTATCCAGTCCTTAGTTCTGTCTCATGTAGCGCTGTATCCAGTCCTTAGTTCTGTTTCATGTAGCGCTGTATCCAGTCCTTAGTTCTGTCTCATGTAGCGCTGTATCCAGTCCTTAGTTCTGTCTCATGTAGCGCTGTATCCAGTCCTTAGTTCTGTCTCATGTAGCGCTGTATCCAGTCCTTAGTTCTGTCTCATGTAGCGCTGTATCCAGTCCTTAGTTCTGTCTCATGTAGCGCTGTATCCAGTCCTTAGTTCTGTCTCATGTAGTGCTGTATTCAGTCCTTAGTTCTGTCTCATTTAGCGCTGTATCCAGTCCTTAGTTCTGTCTCATGTAGTGCTGTATTCAGTCCTTAGTTCTGTCTCGTGTAGTGCTGTATTCAGTCCTTAGTTCTGTCTCATGTAGCGCTGTATCCAGTCCTTAGTTCTGTCTCATGTAGCGCTGTATTCAGTCCTTAGTTCTGTCTCATGTAGTGCTGTATTAAGTCCTTAGTTCTGTCTCGTGTAGCGCTGTATCCAGTCCTTAGTTCTGTCTCATGTAGTGCTGTATCCAGTCCTTAGTTCTGTCTCATGTAGCGCTGTATCCAGTCCTTAGTTCTGTCTCGTGTAGCGCTGTATCCAGTCCTTAGTTCTGTCTCATGTAGCGCTGTATCCAGTCCTTAGTTCTGTCTCGTAGTGCTGTATCCAGTCCTTAGTTCTGTCTCGTGTAGCACTGTATCCAGTCCTTAGTTCTGTCTCATGTAGCGCTGTATCCAGTCCTTAGTTCTGTTTCATGTAGCGCTGTATCCAGTCCTTAGTTCTGTCTCATGTAGTGCTGTATCCAGTCTCCTTAGTTCTGTCTCATGTAGTGCTGTATCCAGTCCTTAGTTCTGTCTCATGTAGTACTGTATTCAGTCCTTAGTTCTGTCTCATGTAGTGCTGTATTCAGTCCTTAGTTCTGTCTCATGTAGCGCTGTATCCAGTCCTTAGTTCTGTCTCATGTAGTGCTGTATTCAGTCCTTAGTTCTGTCTCATGTAGCGCTGTATCCAGTCCTTAGTTCTGTCTCATGTAGCGCTGTATCCAGTCCTTAGTTCTGTCTCATGTAGCGCTGTATCCAGTCCTTAGTTCTGTCTCATGTAGCGCTGTATCCAGTCCTTAGTTCTGTCTCATGTAGCGCTGTATCCAGTCCTTAGTTCTGTCTCATGTAGCGCTGTATCCAGTCCTTAGTTCTGTCTCATGTAGCGCTGTATCCAGTCCTTAGTTCTGTCTCATGTAGCGCTGTATCCAGTCCTTAGTTCTGTCTCATGTAGCGCTGTATCCAGTCCTTAGTTCTGTCTCATGTAGCGCTGTATCCAGTCCTTAGTTCTGTCTCATGTAGCGCTGTATCCAGTCCTTAGTTCTGTCTCATGTAGCGCTGTATCCAGTCCTTAGTTCTGTCTCATGTAGCGCTGTATCCAGTCCTTAGTTCTGTCTCATGTAGCGCTGTATCCAGTCCTTAGTTCTGTCTCATGTAGCGCTGTATCCAGTCCTTAGTTCTGTCTCATGTAGCGCTGTATCAGTCCTTAGTTCTGTCTCATGTAGTGCTGTATCCAGTCCTTAGTTCTGTCTCATGTAGCGCTGTATCCAGTCCTTAGTTCTGTCTCATGTAGCGCTGTATCCAGTCCTTAGTTCTGTCTCATGTAGTGCTGTATTCAGTCCTTAATTCTGTCTCATGTAGCGCTGTATCCAGTCCTTAGTTCTGTCTCATGTAGCGCTGTATTCAGTCCTTAGTTCTGTTCAAAGCGCTTTACAAAAAAGTTCACAATTATATGTCACTCATTTAGGCAGTGAAAACGATTTTAAAAAGGTGTGTCTTCAGCGCCGTCTTAAACGACGCAATAGTGTCACACTGCCTGACTGACTGTGGCAGATTGTTCCAAATTACAGGGGCTGCTGTTGTTCAGTAGAAGCATCAGTAAAATCAAATTTATTGTAACTCTACAATACATGCAAATCAAATTAAGACAAATCATATAAAATATCGTAATGAGAACAAAAAGGGAAGAACATGATATAATGTAATACTACCTACTGTATATTTCAGTGTAAATATTGAAAACAGTGTACAGGTGTAGAAGCTATCGTTATAGACAGAAGAAAACAGCTCACAATTCTGCTTATTGTATTGTGGTGGTGGGTTTAATAAAGTTCAATAAAAACATTTAAACCTTGTTTTATTTTTAACCACGTTGCCCCACCCAGACCCCGAGTATTAACTCCTTGTAGCAAGTGGACAGGGAAGCTATTGGCTTAACGAGAGTCCAGCTGTTTTATGGTGAGGCTCATCAAAGGCCATTTGTACCCCCCGAGGCTCACCAAAAACCTCCAACTGACTCCCCCCCCCTAAAAGCTTACCAAAACATGTAAATTCACCGCCTTATACTCTCACCAATTAGCCTTAACCTCCAACTGCACCACCCCTTGAGGCTCACAACTGTACTTCACTTGAAGGCCATCAGAAACCTCCAAATGCACCCCATTGAGACTCGCCAAAAACCTCAAATTGCACCCCCACCCCTTTAGGCTTGCCCAAAACATCCAACAGCACCTCTTCAGGCTCACCAAAATCTTCCAACTCCCCATCCCTTTTTATTAGGCCCATCAAACAAGTTGTGATTGTCATGGTACATATGGAGTCAAAACCTGGCTCTCATCATTGGAGACTGACTCGGACATCATGTTATTGTCGGTCCCGTCTCAATTTGGGACGTAAAAGACCTCCACCCTCAGGCTCAGTGAAAGCGTATCATTAGAAAGGTCGACTTGAAGTTGGGCTTGGTGATAATGACTTGTTCTGAAAAAGGCTGACTACGGAAACCTAATAAGACCATAACATTCTAACCACAATGTATACAGATTAGTCAGTTAATTGAATGTTGCCGAGCACTGGAAACAATTATAGAAACTAGATGCACCACACTGTATAATATAAGAATGTATACTTTTTAATGCTGGGTTAGTTCATCAACATTATTGACAATTACAAAAGATTAATGGGAAGTAAAAATAGCAAACCATATCCAGCATAGTACTATACATATTAAATTACATATTAAAAATTAAGTATTTTCCCAATTGTCTTGCCAGCAATTGGGATGACAATATTAAAACTAATTTAGAAAGTTCCTGCTTGAAATGTACAAAGTTCAGAGCCTCACCAACTGATGCCGGAAGACTATTCGATATAGTTCTAGGGAAACAAAGCTGTATTTAAAACAATCAAATTTTAAGGTATGGTTAGCACGTGTTCTGGACGATGCTGATATCAGATATATATATGTTTTTGTTAATGTCTACTGGGTAGTTAACAAGTTTATATATAGCATAATCAACTGTAGCTAATATAACGTCTTGATTCAAAAGTTTCTTACTGTAGATGATCTGACATGGATGTTACTGAGCTAGTATATTTATAGTGTTATAAGCATTTGATTTCGTTTTCTCAGTCTTGGTTCTAGGATTACGCCTTAGAAACCCAATATACTGTTTGATGTATTTGATACTTTATTAATAAAAGAAATAAATATAAAAAAATTAATGTAGAAATAAGCATTAATAAAACCAAGATTGACATGGTGTATAAAACTAAGTTTCTAGGTGTATTAATATATAACAAGCTCAACTGGAAAGACCATATTGTCATGATAAAAGCCAAGTTATCTAAAAGTATTGGAATTATGTACAAAGCAAGACATGTGCTAGATAGAACCTCCTGCATGATATTGTACAACTCACTATTTCTTCCATATATAACATACTGTTGTGAAGTGTGGGGTAACACATATAAGACTAATATAAATGATATCTACATGTTACAAAAAAGGCAGTCAGAATTGTGTGCAATGTGAATTACCTACATCGTTCAAATGTGTTATTTCTGGAACTGCGTGTTTTAAAGTTATTTGATTTGATTGAACTGAAAACAGCTATTAAAATGTATAAGGCTCACAAGAGGTATTTACCTATAAATCTACAAAATATGTTCAAGATAAGCTTGGGCTCAGCCTATATCACTCGCCAAAGTAAAAATATAAGGCAAGTTTTTGCAAGAACAAAAAAAAGCAAATTGTGTAACAATACATGGTGTGAAACTGTGGAACATGTTAGATGATAAAATAAAGGTATTTATATAGAAATAAAATCTATGAAAAGTACACATTATTACTGTAATGTTGTAATTATATCATGACATTTGTGTATTTCTTAAGTATGTATTAATTACTGACACCAATTTTGTGAAATCATTAAATCTACCAACAGTGTTGTACAAATATTGTTATTCTTCCTATTTTGTATATTGTTATAACATGGTAGTTA
This sequence comes from Paraescarpia echinospica, assembly GCA_020002185.1. Lineage (NCBI taxonomy): Eukaryota > Metazoa > Annelida > Polychaeta > Sabellida > Siboglinidae > Paraescarpia > Paraescarpia echinospica. Next base: position 20,550,282 of record CM034538.1, on the reverse strand, counting down.
TTAATGTATCGCATATTATAAACAGGATGGGGACAGTGTTTAATAAGTATAACACTTCAACTGTTTCCATTCCCACAATTGTAAAATATTGTTATAAACACATGTACCAGTTGAATGTGGAAATAAACATTCATTCAATAGGGGAGACCGGGGCACAGTGGATTGGAAATTTTCTTTTGAAGCATTTCCTTAATGATAGTACGGTCCATTTATTATGGTGGAAATGATAGATGAACTTAATTATTCTCTGTAAAATAAATATGGTTCTTTATATTCTGCCAACTGCCACCATTTTTTGCTCAAGGGGGGTTGAAAATATAATTCACTGTGCCCCAGTACCAAGGCAGAGTGTATCACTGCACTGTACCTGTGGCACAATGAATCAAACATTATATTCTGATAGATTATTCACGACGATTGTATTTATTTGACTGAAATCAACTAATTCGCTGTTACATTAAATATGCTTAAACATAATACTATGGGTTGTAATTATTACAATATTACGCTTACATTACAATAGTAGCCTGTGCGCCTAATGACTGAAGGCAAACATCAAAAAACAAATAATTTAATTCAAGAGTTTAGGAAAGGTATGCAAATTACAGCTAAATATAATGCTATAGGATTATGTTCAGGATTATAAATATTGAAATACTACAAAGCTAGCATAATTACCATGCCTTGCACATTGAGCCCCGATTCACAGTACCCCAAATACACTCAATACACACACATTTACATGTGTTTCGACAAATGGCTGTCTGCAGCGGAGAGAGAACTTGTTCCTTCGCATCACGATACATCCCCCTTTACCTTGCTATTCGATACCAACGAGATTTGTCTTCAATAGAACCATTAATCTAGCTGGGGAATGCCTAGAGGCATAACTGATGATAGTGTCTTGGGATTCCCATATGTCAGTTTCTATAAATATCCACCGTGCCTCCCCCCCCTCCCCGTCTCCCCTATGGGATTCCCAATCTAGATTGGGTGACAAATCTACACCCAGATATTTGGATGTAGATTTATATTCTAACAGTCACAGGTGGCCTTTCAATACGTGCGCAGTGATAATTGGATTTTTTTAGTTTGAAATTCGCATAACATTACATTTAGACTTAGATGGATGAAAATCCATTGACCATGTTTTCCCATCATTCCAGTTCATCCAAGTATTGTTAAAGAAGCTTACAGTCGTTTCTATATTTAATTTTTGTATAATTTTACTGTACTGTACAATCATCTATAAATATACGAACTTTCGATTTAATATTCTTCTTCTCTTCTTCCAATACACGCCTAGCCTCAACATGCTGAGGATACAGGCGGTGCCATGGCATGGCAGGCGAACAGGACATTTTTGTTTTGTTTTTAGAGTGCAATATATAAGAACACAAATTATCGTGTAAATAAACATAAATACGTGCAGAAGAACTTGTTAACGTCTAAAACATGGGGTACTGCAAAGTCTGGATGTTGCTTTTAAACGCATACAGGCTGTTTTGATTTACAATATATTGAGGGAGGGAATTCCAAAGTCGAATGGTACTGGGGAAAAAAGAATACAAGTGGTAGTTGCATCTGGAGTGAGGGATAAGGTAAGATAAGGAATGTTGTTTTCTAGTGACTATATTTACAGGAATAAGGTATTGGTTTGCTGGTATACCCACTAGGCCATTTGCTATCTTGTACATCATACATAGTTTTGCATCAGTTCTTCTGTCTGATAAGGATCTCCATCCTAATGTCTGGAGCATGTCTGTTACACTGGAGGTATTGTGGTGGCGATATAAGACATATCGGGCTGCACGGCGTTGAATCATTTCTAGTTTGTTTATTTGTGTAAGGGTATATGGATCCCAGACAGTACAGCTGTTCTCCACGATGGGTCTGACAAAGGTGAAATAGGCCTGAGTTTTTATTTGAATTGACGGAACTTTGAGATTTCTGCGGAGGAAGCCTAGTGATCTATTTGCTTTTAGACAAATGTTATTTATGTGGGCATTCCACCGGAGATCTGAGGTTATGGTTATACCAAGATATTTTACCTGTGAAACAGTTTCTAGTGTTTGACCGTGAAGCATGTATTGATTGTTAATGACAGTTTTGTTTCTTGTTACAGGTATGACATGGCATTTTTGAAGATTAAACTCCACGCTCCAGGCCATGGCCCACCCTCCAAGCCCGCGAAGACCCCCCCGGAGCACAGCTGCATCCGTCCTAGGCCCAAGGGCCACATACACCACGGCGCCACCAGCAAAAAGTCCAACCGTAGATGTAACATTGTCCGGGACGCCACCCATGCAAAAGAGGAACAGACAAGGGCCAAGCACAGAGCCCCGCGGCACTCCCGACGCCACGGGCACCCCAGAGGAGGCCCCGCCCCCCACCATGACCCCCCGAGCTCTGTCTGCCAAAAACGATCGAACCCAGGAATTTGCCCCGCCCTGGATGCCACAGTGATGGAGTCCGTAAATCAGCCCCCCATGGCTGACCTCACCAAATGCCCCAGAGAAGTCCATCACCACGACATCCGCCTGCATGCCAGACTGCACACGGGCAACCAAGCCATGCATGAACTGAACAAGCCGCGTCCCACAAGACACCTGGGAGCGAAAGCCATGCCGAAGATGACAAAGAACGCTGTGTGAACGTGCACGCCTCACCACACTACCAACCAAGACATGTTCCACCAGCCTTGATGCCACGCATGTCAGGGAAATGGGCCCATAATTTGAAGCTATGTATCTTTGACCATTCTTGAAAATAGGTGAGACATTTGCCCCCAGCCAGTCCGTGGGGACCTCTCCCGCAGCACACGACCCCCGAAAGATCAAAGCCAGCGACGGTGCAATCTCAACAGCCAACTCCCCCAGAACCCCCGGGCCGACGCCGTCCGGTCCCCGTGCTTTACACGGTCCAAGACCCTGTAGGAGCCCCAGTACACCAGCCCCTGCAACTTCCACCCCCGGCACCCCCGGCAGCGTTGGACCGGGCAGCCCGGCCACCTGGGGAGATGGGCCACCCGCAAAGACCGACCGAAACCGCTGACCCAGCATCCCCGCCCCGGCCCCAGGGCCCGAGCGCAGGATCCCACCCCGCCTGAGAGGCGACACCGCTGCGTGGCCCGCACGGCAGCGCCCCACGCAAGTCCAGAACCTCCCAGCACAACCTTGCCCCTGTTGACCACCCCCAGCAGAGGCGACAACCTCATCCACATAGTTCCAGCAGGCAGCCCCCAGCTGTTGCCGCATAGTTTGCCCCAGATGCCTGCACCCTGGAGTGCGCCCGTGACACCTGCACACTCCGTCCCCCCCTTGCACAAGTTTCCCCAGTGTCGGTGCAACCCAGGGGCACCCGTCCCCACATCCAGCCACCCTGGACGGCACACACATCCCAGCACCCCCGACAATGCTATCCCGAAACATACACCACAACTCGTTTGCACTGCCCCGTTCACAGCAACCCTGAAGACCCTTGCCCACATCTTTCACACGTTTTCCAAATTTGTCCCAATCTGCCTTACTGAAAAGGGGAACACCTCTAGGTCTCCGTCTGTGTCTCACTGGGCCCACGTCTAGCTCCGTGCAACAACAGTCACGATCTGAGACTCCCGGCAACATCCCTGCCCGGTCGACACTGGTAGGGCCACTTGTGATCATCAAGTCCAGAGCGCCCTCTCCCCCCGCCGGCCCGTCCACAATCTGGACAAGACCAAGGTCATCCAGAATGCCCCGAAATCCACCACGAAGCAGCACGCCCTGGCAGCCTGGCCCCAACATTCCACTCTGCCAGCCCCATCCAGGAAAATCAAAATCTCCCGCAATGAATAAGTGTTGCCTTTGACCCACTCCGCCCAGAGACACTTCAAACCGTTCCACGCCGTGCTCATCACCCACGTCAGGCCCGCAGTAGGCACACATGTGAAGCAACCCACAACCAGCCACGCCAACCTCAGCCCAAACGATCTCGCAGTCTGTCTCCAATTCAAATTCCTCCTCACCAAGCAGGCCAGAATGCACCGCAACGAACACCCCCCCCCCTCCGTCCATCCGTTCCGTCCCCTCTATATACATTGAATCCATCTGGGAAACACTCAGAATCTAACATGCCACCGCTAAGCCAGGACCCAGTGCCAATAACCACGTCTGGCCCGGAGCCACCAATGAGCGAAAGGAACCCCGCCCTCTTGCCCCCTAGTGACCGACAATTTAGGCCGACGATTCTCAACGGCCCCTTAGTACCAGGAGCATGACGGCAACTGTGCCGCCCCCCCTGACCCGAAGGAGACGACGCACGCAGCGGAGGTCCCAACCCCGCCGGTGCCGCAGGGAGCCGAACGGAGCCACCATCCGACCGAGAGACGTGTTGACACACATTCTCAGAAAGTCCAATGTCGCCACAATTGAAAAGGGCACTACCGAAATTAGGCACTCCACACCCCAGGCAACCCCATGATGTGTTGGCGCCCTGCACCGCCCCACACACTGCGTCTCCGACACCTTCACACCGCGTGTGGAACCAAGTATTGCAGGAGTCGCAACAAATCGCTCCCCGCCTCCAAGCCACCGCCCTTCGGCAAACACCACACGGGCACACGGGCGCCCCGGGGCCGGGACCCAACTCAACGCCGCCCGCCAGCACAAGAAGACACAGCACAAAGCACGATGGGAACCCCTTGGGGCCCGCCCCGGACATCCCTGGCCCACGCAGCAAGCCGATGGACAACGCCCCGACGAGAGAAATCGATCCCGACGTGCCTACAGGAATTTCATGCGAAGCCGCACAACAGCCACCCGCACTATCCCTAATCTCTACAAACACAACCACGAGAAAAACAACACTCAGGCAAAACATCCTGTAAGTGCAAAACCTAGTATCCATGCCAGTCAGGAAGCGCCACAGCATGGACGGCACCGCCATGTGCCAAAGGACACACAAAAACAGCAGACAGTGTAGAAGAAAGACTCGAAATGGAAACGTAGAGTCCTCGTCCCAGGGCCTACACTGGACACACAAAGAGCAGCACCATCTACGAGGCCATGTTAGGCAGACCCAAGCCAGGAATTTTTTTATTTTATTTATTATTATTTTTTTTTATTGTAAACCTATACTAAGACAGGAGTATAACTAATCCCTATGTTTATGTACCAGTCTCGGTGTATTTTAACCGATTTGCATGTAGATTTATGGATCATAGGTGCCTTGGTTACCAGTTGTATACTGGGCGATAATACAGTGTCTTGATAAATAATGTTCGTTTTAGACAGAAATGGGTGTTTTTTTTAGTATTTGTGTTGGTCACAGGACGCCAACTAATAGCACTTATCGAACACCTTACCGTAAGGTACCTTGTATTTTAAGGTAATACAACCATATTGTTTGATAAAACAATATTAATGGACCTAGAAGAGAGCCTTATTTTAATTATGTCTCTGAGTCCATGAGATTCAAATTTATAACTGTAACATGCACAGTCTAGTCAGTTAATATAACACATTGCCGAATGGTGAAAACAACTAAGAAAGTGATCTGTTAATTATTATTGAACCGTTTATAAATGCGCCGGTGCGCTCGATGTAACGAACTCAATGTCATAGTGACTACAACGGGCACATTATAACTGCCTTTCCGGAAGAGCTGATAGGCGGAACTTGCTGTAATATCGCCAACGTAAATAATAAAATGTTCGACAAATAAGTTGGTAGCGCGACAATATACGCACAAATATCGACACTTTGCTATGGCGTTGTGTCCATGACTACGTTGATAACAGTTAAATTTTGCAGTACGTTGATGCAAATCAAAACCTACTGCACTCAGATTATATCAAAACAAGTAAATTTCAGTTGTAATGTAAACAGTAACTTTGAGTAAGGGCGTACGCCATTACCGATTACGTGTTTCATTTCCTTTCTCGGAGAACGAGTCTACGTCTACGAGGTATGAAAACATGGAGGCACAATTGGCAGCGTACAGAGCCAGGAAAGCGAAAGAACACAACTCTACAACATCTTCGTTATTCTCTTCGTTGTTTCGCAGAGCCAGTGTGAAACAATCAGAAAATAACGCGAAGGTACATGTGAGGAAAGGCAGGAGTATGACCCGGCCTAACAAAAAATACCCAATCATGCCAATTCACACAGGTAATTGGCAAATTGAATTCGTTGAAGCTAAACCTAAGGATGCCTCCATATTTAAGAAACTACTGGGCCGTACCAGTACAACAATTGCCCGATCATTGGTGCGATACGTAATGGCCAATTACCGAATTTAGAAACAGAAACAAAACATATTGACTGAAGTTTGAGAGACATTATAATAATAATATATATATACTAACTGGAACGTGACAAAACTAGTTGCCCCTGCTAAGGAACCCTGCTAGCTGCTAAGGTCTGCTATTGTGCCAATGTTTGTGTGAACTGATAAGATGGATTTGCACTTTGTGGATTGAGGGGAAGGTAGGGGCTTCCCACGCCAGATCATTACTTGCCTACATTGTTGCCATTTTACAGCATACCAGATAGTGCCAGTCTATAATGAATATCTTATATAATAGTTATACATAACATCACTGAAATTATGTCGATAAACAACAATTATTTCATAATTTAATATTTGTTATTGTTTTTGGTACAGGCTTATAAAATGTAATTTGAAATACTTCCCAATGTATTTGTATTTAAATACTTTTGCATTACAAAGTATTTGTATTTGAACCCATCAGGAGTATTTGTATTTATTCCTGTCATAGTACGGTTATTAGTACTCTTTTCTGGACTTTTACTCCCCACTCCCCCATTATTTGGCACTGGTAGACACGACTGTCTGACGGGTTTAACCGAAGAACGTCAATATTGTGCGAGGCTTCTTGGAAGGGCATGCTAGTCACTCTTAGACAGAGTTAGTCAATGGCAGGCTATTTTACCAGAAAGATGAAGTGTAAAGTTAAGTAGGTGATTATGCTCTGAAGCAACTGCCCCACACCTGGTTTCTGGTGGTTTATTCTGATCTTCGGACAACCTCTCAAATATCGGGTCATTGACTCCCGTTTTATTTTGAAGGGTACCATCTGCCTGAGCTCACTAATCGCAGAGTTGGACGTGTAAAAAAGAGATAAATACAGCTGCCCAAAGAACATGACAACACGTGGTTTATGACAGACGTAATGAAACCAAGCCAGATTCAAGATGTGATTGCCACAACTGAAGAAGTGATAATAATTTTTTTAATATAATATTATTCGGTTGCTGGATAAGTTGACAGTCGATTCGGCACCCCCAGACCCACGGGTCTCTACACCACTGTTTAACAGTTGTAGTCATAGCCATGGCATATGTGAATGTGCATTTAACCAACAAAGAATGTCAAATGCCGCATTCAAGGCCATGTCAATGGCCACCAAAAACAGTGCTATATTCAAATCTACCTTACCTTACCATTGTGAACGCAGGATCTGCTTGATTCCATAATTATCACATCTTGTTGTTCTAACTGATATGAATCACTCATAGTTCCTGCATTCCTTGTTCCAGTGGTTCATGTTAGAGGAGCTCCACCAATTGTAATATCACCTGTTTACACCAGTAATTTGGTAATTAAAAACAAACTGTAATGAAATGTTTTGTATAGACCATTTCACCTATAATGCAGGTAGTACACTTTTTGAAAGAATGGCCCTCATAGATATGTTAAATATTTCATATTTGTGAAATAAGCACTGTGTGGCAAGATCTTACACTAAATTAATAGATAGAATAGCTAGGCAGGTTTAATCACGATTTCTAATATTCTAAAATAATGTATGGCAGTGGGTGAGTGTGGAGAACAAAATAACCACTTTCCAAAATAACGGAAGATGTTCTTTTTATAAGGGAAAATGTCATTTCGCAATTGTTTATGACTTTTCTAAAATCATATTCGCCATTATGACCATACGTTTGGACATTGTGATATCAAGAGTGTTGTTTTAAATTAATGGCAAAAATGAATTTGACCTAGATTATACAAATGTACTAACGTCTGTTCCCAGAATTTAATACTTCCATTTATCTATAAATATATCTTTGTAAAAACTGTACTACTGGCATTAGAAATTAAATGATGTGTATAATCATTCCATTACATATGTGTACCTGTAATTCTATTTTGTCATAATGCGGCTGTGAGCTTAGGATTTAGACGCAATAGATGTTACTTTATTATTATTTGCAGGGTCAAGACAAGAACAGCTCCGACACCAGTGCTTCAAACGTGTTCCAGTCGACGCTGGCACCTGTGCCACAGTCTGCCCCGACTCCTCCTGACGCCGCTGCCTCCCCATTCAGTCCACTCACTCTGCTGCTGCATCCGACCTTCCTCAAAGTCATCCTTTGGCTCATCTTGTGGGGTCTCTTTATCGAGTTAGAGTTCGGTGCCGTCTACTTTGTCATCTCTTCGCTCTACATTATTTATGCGAACACAAGGACTGGTCCGAAGGCAGACGGCAGCCTAAGCGCCTACTCTGTGTTTAATCCAAACTACGAACGACTAGAAGGGACTTTCACATCTGAACAGTTCGAAAAAGAGCTTCGCTACGGTGCTGCGGCTGTACATTGAGACCGCGTAGGTTCAGAAATATGTACATTGTTGTTGGCCATATTAATTATGATATTAGGCATTAACAATAGGTGTGTGAGTATTCTTGCTTCATGGTATCGTGAAACTAAAATCTAAGACTGAAAACTGTGTTTAAGACACACTTCTCGTGATAGTAATCAATTATATACTATTATTGTTCGCAATAAAATTATTTTTATTTGATGAAAGCATAAAATGTTGGCTTTTTAGTTTGCACACTGCATTTTATTAATAGTCCAGGCCACCACTTCCAAATATTGACCTTAAAATTGGTTTTTGAGCAAAACTGTCACTGTTAAAGAGTGGTATGGCAGCTAGATATGAAATCTTTTTAAAAGCATAATTAATATAATTTTAGCCAAAGCGGTAGAGAAGGTCTTAGTGAGTAAAAAATATATACATTTTTTCTGCCTGACCCCCCGTTTCCACGGTAGCAAACAAAATGGCTGCCAGATGTAGCACATCTAAAATTGCAACAGCTAGTGTTGTGTTCTCCTGGATATTCTCTACAATCTATATCAAAAACATTTCAATGTTTTTATTTATATTTTATTTTGAATTTTCAAACTATCTAATTGTAAATGCAACAAATTTGGAGACATTTTGGGACATTATTCCAAAGATAAAGCATAAAATCAAAATGTATTTATTCAAACTGTAGATGATATCCAGGAGTACATAACAATCCAAACCAGATCATTGTCTTTTTCAGGAGTGTTGTAAGTTTATGTTGTCAAAAAGGTGGTTTTCTGTAAATGCTTCTCAAAGATTGAATAATCGCATTGATTGCTTGAAAGAGCCCCTTACCTATTTCTTTTTAAAGAAAATTATAATATTAGGCAATAACAATGTGTGGGTATTCTTGGTTCATGGTATCGTGAAACTAAAATTGAACACTGCAAACTACGTTTAAGACACACTTCGTGATAGTCATCGTCTATATACTATTATTATTGGCATTAAAAATATTTTTGTTTGATGAAAGCATAAAATGTTGACTTTTTACTTTTCACGCTTCATTTTATTAATAGTCCAGGCCACCACTTACAAATATTGATCTTAAAATTGCTTTCTGAGCAAAACGCAGTGTTAAAGGGTGATTTAGCAACTAGATATGAAATATTTTTAAAAGCATAATTAATGTTATTTTATCGATAGTAAACATACAAAACTACTGGAATATTGAAGAAACACATTTTAAGTATTTTTCTTAAAAACCTCCATTGTACCACTCCTTAATTGTTTTTAACATTGATGTTTTGCTTATTTTATCTTACTTTCTTCCACAATGTATCACTTCGGCATTTTATTTGTTGTAGTCTGGGGCAACGCAGCGCCCGTATTGAAAACGTTCCGATTAACCACCATAACACTATGCTAATTTTGTTTAATGTGTGCATATTATAGACAAATATGCGTTACCCTTATTTTCAATAAATAGACAGACTACATGAGTTTTATATTCAGAGTAGTACGAGTACCCAAAACACCGTGTTGCCCCATACCATGAGGCAAGATACCTCTTCCCACCTGGGGCAAGACGGTCCATTATATTCCCTTTGTGTATTTTACTTCTATGAACCAAACGTTGTTTGAAAATACACCACATGTATACAAACGATAATATATAAAGCTATTCTAGTTGTGAAATTTAAATTATAGTTAACATAATGTACTATATGGGATCTATGTATGGGACCTATTGTGTTTCTAAATATGTCATCCCAAGTATTGGATTTCTTAACATTTCGTCATAATTATGAGTCACAGGCTTGCATGTTGACCATGTATACGTACAGGGAGACTTGTGGGAGGCCCTCTTATCCCATGTACAAAATATGTGTATTACCACGATGCATGGCACATGCTACTGACTTTCCCCATATTTCATAGTCTGACATGCAAGATGAATGATGATATTATAATATCACCAAGTATGTTCTTGATTTGTACTGTTAATTATACAGTGAGTTGCACCAGTTTGTCTATTGGCAAAATATTATATCAAACTGCATAAAATATTTCAAAAACACACTGATTTAATTACATCTGCCTTATGTTGCTGAACTCCCTGGATGGTTATCCAATATTTGTCAGCATAATTTTGCACAAGATTTGGGGACATTTAGAATATTAATTTTGCGTACATTGCGGGGGGCGTTTTATCCCCAAGGGGCCGCGCTGCCCCAATCTACCCAATAGTTTATACCGTTAACAGTTGAGCCAGCTTTAAGCCAGTATGGTTAACGTGCTTCAATTAAATTGACCTTACGGGCCCACGACTGGTCCAGTCCTAGCCAGTATATATAGCATGCAGCGCCACCTACGGAATACGATTTTGGCTGTATGGACCCAGCATTGGGCGGCCAGTACAGCATGTCGGTACAGCTAGGCCCAGTACTGTCTGAACACTGTGCCTATCGACCATTGACACAAACTATCCGAGACATTTTTTAGATAGTCCACTTACTCCTAATCCTGTCCCCAAGACGTATGATGAGTCTCTCCCGCTTCTTATATATAGGATCTATTTATAGTCGACTTACGTACCCAGATTATGAAAACGAAACCAAAACGATGTTGTTTCGCTAGGGAAATGCCACTATACTACTATAGCAGTATGACGTCGTAGGGTGAATTACCAGTCCTATATATTCAGTCGCATGCGTTATATCCCCAGTCAAACGATAGTAGTAGCCCTACGTATATGTTGACGTACGGAAGTTCTGCTACTGTTTGCCACATCGGCCATTCCAGCTCCTCATTTGAATCACGCCAAGAGTGTCTCCTGAAGGCAAATACAAGTAGACACACACTCGGACCTTCCCTCGTCAACTGTCAACACAGCAGAGGCTAAGCGGTTGCCATTGACCGTACGACGGCGTTAACACAGCACCTTGGGCAAAAAGTTTCTCCACTGACCACCGTATTGTACGAATGTTGACTTCCGACTGCACGGTAGGTATTTGGAATTTCACAGCGTAATTAAAGTTGAATTCTGAGTTCTTCCATGTTTAAAATACAAAGTTCCAGTGAGTCAGCATGTCACATACACTACATATTGACCATTTTCCAACATTTCTACTGAAGAGTTGCATTGATCAACTGGTTTATCCTATTACAACTATTATAAACACGTCAATGCAGGATGGTGTTCTACATGAATTCAAGCAAGCTCTTGTCAATCCCGTCCGATCTCTAATCTTAGCTTTTTGTGGAAAGTATTGGAAAAGGTTGTTGCAAATCGACTCCATGGATATATTTATTCACAGAACTAATCAAATTATCTACAATCTGCATATAAGTAATTTCATTCAACTGAGACGGCTCTTCTTAAATTACACAGGACACGTGATTTCATATGTTCTGAAGGTGAAATCACGTGTTCAACTAGTTCAATTCACGTGTTTACCGTACGTGAATTCATAAGATTCTGTGAACAAATTTCAAGATGAAAACACGTGTTTCGACACGTGTTTATCTGGTTCACCGCACGTGAAATCACGAGTTTCTGTACGTGAAATCACGTGTTTCCGTACGTGAATTCACGAGATTCAGTGAACAAATTTCAAGGTGAAAACACGTGTTTCGACACGTGTTTGTCTGGTTCACAGCAGGTGAAATCACGAGTCTCCGTACGTGGAATCACGTGTTTACGAGATTCTGTGAATAACTTTCCCCCATAAAACCGTGTCTTATGCACGTTTTGTAAGAATCTGTAAGCATGTTTTCCCATGAAAAAAGACACGCATTTTAATTGGTTCGTAACACGTGAAATCACCTGCCCTGACAAATGGTTAGGAACTATTGAAGACACATCAAGTCAGTTCGGATCCGTAGACGTCGATTGATACCTATTGTAATTTAAGACAAATCATCAACAAGTAGAACACAACTATTTTATTGTAAGGCAATAAGTAGTTAGTATCCGCTCTATTTTAGACAGCCAGGACACCACATTATGTATTTTTTATTTATTTTCAACACGAATCTCTGTGTGAGCACTGCTAAAATTGTACATTGAAGTGAGTTAACGGTTTTACCCGGTCTTTATATTAAGAACAAATGACAAATCAAATCCGGGAGTGCATATTAACAATGTATGTGAAGTTTATGAACACTGTATGACAGTCCTTCTATCTTAACCATATATATATATATGCCCTTTATCCACATTGTAAAACAACATTTATATGAATTTACTAAATGTTGTGTATTTTGAATGTTTACACAGTAATATTATCATACAGGTAACATAATACATTTCATTGTTATCTGACACTAATTATAACCGCCCTAAATGAAAATAGGTACATCATATACATCATTTGACGGTATTCATCCTGTATGTCTATTCGGTAAAATGCTACGTCTACAGTAAAAATCAAGGCACAATTAAAACTATATTTTTATTTCTCCTCCTGCTTTCATGACGTTAGCAGCGTAGGCCCTTGTGTTATTTCATGCAGAACGTTTGTTAATCGCAAACTTACACTTGATAATGACTATTTACGTTATAACTAGCTGAGTTACTCGGCGTTGCCCGGGAAAAAAGGCAGTCATATGTATTTTCTAATTTAACTGTTTGAAATGAAATGCAGACCGCAATTTACAGTGGGAAATATGTCGTATTCTGAGTTACCAATATAACCTTTCAAATCACCTTTTTCGAAGCAGAATAAATTTTAAAAATTCAACATAGCCGCCCACCATGCAAATTGTGCTCATTTTCCATTACAATATTATTTAAACAAAATTCTTACAGGATTATGCTACTGTGTCTGGAGCCCTTACGACTGACAATGCCCTTTTATATTAATGTTAGTATACTTAGATACACGTGAACGGTAGTAGACGGCCGCCATCTTGTATTTTAAAATGGCGGCTGTAAAACGAATTACCTAGCGTTTACTGTATTAGTATGCGCAGTATACACTTTTTATTTACCAGTGGTTCTTTGTATCCTCAAAGTGTTCTTTCATTTGAAGAAAAGACTTGCAAATAGTTGCATGAACATTACCTCTCATCACTGAATAGTTTTCTCTAAAGTTGTATTCTGAGACCATTCGCCTCGTAAATATAAAAATCAACATGCCCCACATACTATACATAATTTCCGAAAACTTCATATAAACTTTGTTTCAATAATAATTTGTTTCACAAATGTTATAATAAAACGATGCAAAAGACGAAATATTACACCCGCGTGCAATACATTTATTATGCCGCGGGCCGGACCCGGCGACCGATAATTTTGCAAACGCATAATGTGTCAAATAAGATCAAAGGCGATAAGGTAATTCTCCTTACTCACCTTTTGTGTCACCGTAATTTTGATGGCGGATCTCCACAAGCGCTCACATATATCTAAGACAGACCTGTATTAATATAGATGGGCATTGTCAACGATAAGCGCTCCAGACATCATTATAGACATGTAGGAATTTTTGTTTAAATGTTATAATGAAAAATTAGTGTAATTTGAATGGTGGGGGGGCGTATGGAATTTGGTAAACGTATCCTGCGTAAACAAATTGCCACCCTAATTTTGTTTACCTTCACTAGCCACATATGCAAAACCAACTGAAAGTTTGCTTTTAACAATGATTCTGCACGAAAGCATTGTTTGTGATCTAGTGGCCTACATCTAGGTCCTCCCTTGTCCTTCATGCTCAAGCTCCTCTTTCTCGCTTCTTTAACTGTCGTGCACCAGCAGCTCTGGCAAGTCCGCTGCCACCTAGCATATCACAAATATGTACAAATAATGTAAACAGTCATCTGGGAATCTTATCACTCAGGCAGGAAGTGTGATTCACGCATTTCCTTGACCTTGTGGTCAAGAGAAATTATGTTTGTTATCCTAGCTCGCATTCATTGGTCAACTTTCAATTAAAATCTAGCATAAATTTAAATGGGAATTGGGAATTAACACAGGTATCTCTATTCACTCAGAATATAATCAATGAAAATTATATATATATATATATATATAAATATATATATATATGTATATATATATATATATATTACACTTGCAATAAACGATCTATAAAAATAAGCGTTTTTACCTAATAAACGCGTGCAGTATACTCGGTCGTGGAAGCGTCTTCAAACTTAGCAAACGCTATATGGTGGCTACTTATGATGTAAGATTAACTTATATGTTATTCGTTAAGTGTTGAGATACGTTGGAAGTGAAAAACGTATAGCTGAAACATATATATTACTCTTAATTATGCACATAATATATCTGTATTTATCTTAATGTCTTCGCGTTTGGAATACGATCTCAAAATTTCCCCCGTGTCGCGAAATATGTCTTCACTGGGTGTGTCGAGCCGCCGGCCTCAAACTTTATGTTAAACTCGCAGGTGTGGTTGAAATATCCTCGCAAGCCAGGGGTGTGATTACGTCCCCCTGCATAATGTGGATTGTATGTTGCTTGATTTGTGTAGGGGTCATTAAAATACCATTAATAAGCATGAGCAGAAGTAATGGGCCCACGGCAGTCATTGCCCATGCAGCTCAGCCTCACATCCAAGCCTAAAGCTGTGAGCACTGACCATTTCAAACTAGCCAATGGGTAGCTCTCATAATCCCACCGCTACTTAACTATAGCTTCTAAAATGACTACTATGTGTGTGTGTGTGTGACAGTCAACTTTCTACGTCCCCTTGAGAGCAGTCTTATCTGACCGCCCTTTCTGTTATCTGCTAAGGGTGAAGAAAGATGTCACATTGTGTAGATGACTTGTGAAAGACCCAGCCTTGTCATATGTTACTACACAATATAGCATTAATTAATATAGAGTATATAATACTATATATATATATATATATATATATACGTGTGTGTGTATATGTGTATGTATGTATATATATTTATATATATACATATATATATATATATATAGATAATCTATGAGCCCTATCATACAACAATAAACTAGGCCCAGTACTTTGGGACCCTGTCTCCCATGTAATCAGAAGCCAGGGAAGGCAATAAAATATATCCGTCTGTCGTCGATACCCGATTAGTGACGACCCTATACTATATTATATGTGGAATGTGTGACCACCAACACGTTGGATTCTCAAAAATCTATAAACGTATAAAATTGTCCCAAATGCCAATATATATATATATATACACACACGCGCGCGTGCGCACACACACACACATACATGTCCTCTATTAACGTATCCTGTTATAAAATAATGTTACAATGATATGTTGTTTTGAGTATTGTCGCGATAGGGCATACTACTATAGATCTATATGTATGGTATTATATACTATATTTGAAAAGAGAAAAGGTGAACTGCATTCACCAAAAAATCCTAAATTACTGACGTTTTGGTTGTAACACACAACTAGTTTGGTAATCAAAAGCCAAACTAGTGCTTAACTATTCAACAAATTGTAATTCTAGTTGTAAGCCAGCTATAGGCAGACGCCTAAAACAAAATACCCACCCCCAATTTGTTAGGGTCATTATCTCATCCACTACTCCACACCAGGGGTGAAAAGCGCCCTTCTTGGAGAGAACTAATTAAGACAGTAATTGATGTCAGAGGAGTGGCAAAGCCAATAAACATACTTCTGCAATCAGATATAGGACCGGAGTGAGTCTGGAAACAATAAAGAAGGAAGAAGTCATTCCACCAACTTGGGTAATGTCTAGGGAGGGGATAGTCATGCAATAATAGTTTACCTCACAGGGCAACATATCAAGATTTCAGTTATGTTGGAAGTACATTATTATTTAAACATACACTAAGGATTTCAACATTCACTTTACAACTTCAGTACACCTAGAGAATTTCCAAATCAAGGCATAAATGCATACGCCATATCATTGTTACTGATATATACTATAAGTCTTGGCAATGTTTCACTATTTACAACAAAGTTTGGGTTGTTTATAACCTTGAATCTTGTTACAACAAATGTATAAACACATCTTTGGCGAAGTATCGAGCCATCATAACTCAATGTAATTTTAAGAAGCTGCTAGAAAGTATTTTGGATTGAAAGATACGGAAGAGAGTTGAGTAGGAATAAGACGAAGAATACCGCGGATTCAGAAAGGGAAGAAGGACAACCGATGGAATGTTTGTATTTAAACAGATGGCAGAAAAATGGACATGTGAGGAAATACTGGTACTGATATGTGTGGACATTTTAGATTACTAACGACACAAGTCTGAGAGATATGGTGCCGGCAATGATGATGCTGATATGAGGGGCAGAATTGGATGTCAGGATGGTGGAAGCTATGTACTAAGGTACAAAGAACGAAAGAAAGAGTAGTAGTGGTCCTAAGATGTCGGATGAGTTTAACGATAACGTCGGTTTGAGGAAAAGAAGTGCACCAATTCCATAGCTGTCCATCATGATGATGAAGAAAACCAAGCGGGATCGGAGAGAAACAGATGAGTTGGATATCGATCATGTTGGTGGGAAGACATAAAGCAAGGGAAGTATTGTCTTATGTTAAGGTATATAGACGTGGACCAATTCTGGGAAATAAATCTGAAATGAGAGCGAAACATCAATATAGGGCCTATTCATTAATGCATACATATAAACTATATTGAATCATGTTTATAACTTCCTACTTGGTGACTTCCGTGCGTTGTTCTAATAGCTGCGAAGACATACGAGTCCGGCCGTTGTGAACTGCCTTGCCTGGCACCAGCTAAACTGGGCTTTTATTGGGGAGGGGATTTCTTGCACCTCAACATTTAAAACAGGATCGATAAAACAGGCTCATACAAAACATTAGATGGCAAAGTACGGGTGAGATACCCGCATCCAGTCGGTAGAAAACTAAACATATTCAACTGGCCACCAACCGAGGACATTGACGACACTGCCGTCGATAACATCTTCATTCCTTGGATTCCTATACCGTGCGTGACTGGAGGGCGCAACCGCGCCCAGTGCATACTGAATAAAGGTCTACGGGATGAGATCAGTGCGGCCCATAACCAGTTTTTGAATTTGAGTTTGCACGCAGGGATTGATAGATTGACAACATTTATAAATGCAGAACGTCCGTGACGGCAAATTTTCTTCATTAAATGCGTTTACACCTTTACCTTGGATTTATGTTTTTGTTGTGTGCGTATTATTGTTGCGCAAGAAGGTCGTTGTTCTACATGGTGGAACTAATGCAGGTTTCTAGGCAACATTAACTAGTTCAATAAAATTTGAAGTCGTCATACTGCTATAGTAGTACAGGCAACCACAGAGAGTTGGTGGCCCGATCGGTCAACCATTTATGTTAAAGGGTGTGATTGATTATTTAAGTAGGCGATTAAGCAGGATCGACGTCAAGTAGAGGGTGCGCTAGATGAGTTAAGTAGGATTGGTATAGTTCGAGACTCGACCGGTCAACCTATTAGTCATATACTAATAATTTCAATGTCAGGAACATAGTAGAATTGAATATTCCAAAGGCTCGGTCTCTCACTTTCGAGCGTCAGAAATCTAGAAATAACTGAAAATTTGTAATATTTAAAGGACCATAGAAAAACCAAGTTAAATATAACAGGAGTTTCAATAGTTGCACAAAGGTGTGTGCACCAATAAAACATATTGAGACAATTAAAAGGGACTTAAACAAAATGTGGTGTATCCAACGCTCACCATGTACACACATTTTACACCTGTATATTAGGCAGGCCCAATGCTTAATGGTCACTGCTTGACTCGTCTGTATGTATGCTGACTATGCTAATTACTGCATTTTATAGTTGACTTGGTGTAGCAATTTTATTAATACTGTTGCTTGTATTTAATAAACTCATCAACCCACGCTGTAGGGCCTGGAATCTTCTGTCGAGTAAATGATTGGTCGTGGTTACATTAGGATGGCGAGCTGACAATGTAGTAGGTTCAGAGTCCTAGTGTAATTCACACACCCTACAATGTTACACTATTATAAATTAGTTGGTGTGAGGTTAGCCATAAAGGAAGGAGGCGGGATTAGTGGTAAGTGGACTGTCTAAAAAATGTATCAGATATTTTGTGTCAATAGACGGAGGTTACCCAGTCAACGTGAATGTAGGCCTAATAGGCATAAATACTGGTCGGCGTTCTACCCCAATAAATAAAAACGTTACTCGTCCAATACTGTATTGCACATCAGCTGTAAATTAGGCCACTAGTAGCATACTGTACCGGCCCAATGTCGTCACCATACTGGAACAGTACTGGTCCAGCGCGCCCAGTGAAGGAAAAATATGAACCAATCCACTGAAGAGCTGCGCCAGAAATGTAAAAGAATGTCATGATCTATTGTATCAAAAACGGTTGATAGATCTGGTAAGGTGAGAACAGTCAATTTATTATTATCCATATTGCATACAATGTTGTTGTGTATTTTAAGAAGAGCCGTCTCAGTTGAATGAAATCATTTATATGCAGATTGTAGATTATTTTACAAATGCTGTGAATAAATATGTTCATGGAGTCGATTTGCAACAACCTTCTCCAATACCTTCGACATACTAAAATTAGAGATAGGACAGTAATTTTAAGGTCATTTTGCACAGACTTTGTATTTTATTAAGAGGATTTACAAGAGCTTGCTTGAATTCGTGTGGAACAACACCATCTTGCATTGACATATTTATAATATTTGTAATAGGATAAACCGGTTGATCAATGCAACTCTTCTGTAGACATTCTAAATACCTACGTACAGTCGGAAGTCAACACTCGTACAATACGGTGTTCGCTAGGGACACTTTTTGCCTAAGGTGCAGTGTTAACGCCGTACGTACGGTCAATGGTAACCGCTTAGCCTCAGTCGTGTTGACAGTTGACGAGGGAGGGTCCGATTGTGTTTCTACTGGTGTCTGCCTTCAGGAAACACTCTTGACGTGATTCAAATGTGAAGCTGGAATGGCCGATGGTGCAAACAGTAGCAGAACTTCTGTACGTCAACGTACGTAGGTCTACTACTATCGCTTGACTGCTGATATAACGCATGCGACTGAATATATAGGACTGGTAATTCACCTTACGTTTTCATACTGCTATAGTAGTATAGTGGCATTTCCTTAGCGAAACAATACAGTTTTGGTTTCGTTTTCATAATCCGTGTACGCAAGTCGACTATATTTATACCTTATATATAAGAAGCGGGAGAGACTCATCGTAGTCTTGGGAGCGACCGAAAATGGGAGGTTGGTCCTATTATAAATTAGTTGATGTGAGGTTAGCCAAAGTAAGGAGGCGGGATTAGTAGTAAGTGGACTATCTCAAAAATGTCTCGGATATTTTGTGTCAATGGATGGAGGGCATTCTCGCAAGCAAGGGCTGTTTGCCATGCAAAAGTAGCCCTGGCAGATCTCCTACGCGAAGTGCGGAAGTTAGCTGAGTCAAACTAGTAATTGACTTTGCCAGTCGCGACTGCATCACCCGTGAGAACAGCGCAAATACCCGCCCCAATTTAAAGACGAATAAACGACTTCTGGGAATCCCAATATATAATGACCCGTTCGCCCATTAGCACGAGCAGCTGAGCGGTATTGTGTATTCGAATAATTCCTTCTACTTCCTAAACATTGCATGTAACACGAGCCACGGTTGGTTGAAATTTGTTTTATTATGACCACCTGACCTGCTGTCAACCACTGATCTAGTAAGCGATCAACCAGGGGTTACTGCTGGCTGACAGCAGCGACCCCTGGCGCGCGAGGAGGACGGAGGGTACGTACCCAGTCAACATAAATGTAGGCCTAATAGGCCTAGAGGGTTCTAGATAGAGGTAGTACCGTTGTGGTCTGGCAGCTGCATTCTACCTTTGTATGGTGGACGGGAGCACTGGTCCTCATTAATCTCCTATTCTCACGTCTGGCTCCTAGCGCCACACCCTGGCAGACCGCTTCAGCTGGCGGACCAAACGACGTGAGGGGATGATGCTCAACCTGACTTCACTAGGAGTATAAACTTCCTTGATGAAGTCACCGGCCAGGACGGAGGAGTTTTCAATTGGAACTCAACGGCCACATGTTCATGACCAAAGGCGAGCCACCTCATAGTTCTGCGGATGTCGGCTGTTGATTACCAGAGACGATTTTCCTTCTACAGACTCTTAAACTAACTGCAAGGAGGTTTAGCTGCAGGTTAGCACCCTGTTCCTATAAAAACACTGACGCTACGAAAACAGATCACCGCACATCAGCGGATCATCAGCAGCCGGAACGACAGTCGTTTCCTCCTTGAGACTCTCTGACGGACAACAATGAAAGCCTCCGACAAGAGGAAGCTTCTGCCCCGAGAACTCTGTACTAACTGCAAAGAGTATGACCCGCATCGGTTACTCGAATGTAAGGACAATGTCCGAGCCTTCAAAGCTGGTTCAAGTTATAAAGGAAATGGACAGCTATAAAATAAACACCCTAGGTCTGAGTGAGGTTCGCTGGACGAATTCAGGAGAATTCACCTCAGAGAATAAACCATCCTGTATTCTGGGAGACAGGACAACATCCACAGGGAAGGTATCGCCTTCATCCTCGACAGAGCTGCCAAGAATGCACTTGTAGAATGGGTACCATTAAATGAACGATTGATCAAAGCAAGGTTTGTGACTCCTCACGCCAAAGTCTCCATCTTCCAGTGCTATGCGCCTACCAACGACCATTATGACTCAGTGAAGGACGAATTCTACCAACAACTGTAGGACCTGGTCGATAAAATCCCACGCCATGATATCGAAGTCGTCATGGGGGAGATGAACGCACAGATAGACGGTGACAGGTCAGGATACGAGAGGCGAACGGAGAATGAGGACCGCTTCATTCAGTTCTGCTCTATGAAAAGCCTCAAGATTGGTTACTCCATGTTCCAGCATAAGGACATCCACAAAATAACGTGGAGCTCTAATGACCACAAAACTGTCACCCAGATTGACCACTTCACCATCGGCCCAGGTTGGAGGGTCCCATGTTTGCAGGACGTACGATCCTATAGAGGAGCAGATGTCTGCAGCGACCACCACCTGGTCATCGCCAAGCTGAAGATAAGGCTGAAAAGGCAAAATAAAAAGACAACCCTGCCCAAGAAGTTTGACATTGCAAAGCTGAAGACTCCTGAAGTTCAGGAGAGGTTCCACGTCTCTATACAGAATCGCTTTGACGCCCTTGCAGAGCCCATGCCTGGTTCGACTGATTGGTGGGACCAGCTGAAGGAGGCAATGAGAACAGCAGGCGAGGACAACCTCGGGTACCAGAAACCCTTGAAGGAAGAATGGATCAGCGACCGTACATGGGAGCTCATCACTCAAAAGAAACAGCTACACCAAAAGCTGTGCATCAAACAACACAGCCTTCTATCAGGCCTATATTGAGAAAGACAGAGAAGTCAAGCACTGTGCCCAACGAGACAAACGGGAGTGGCTGGATAGTCAGGCAGAGAAAGCAGAGGAGGCAGCTGCTCGCAATGACATAAGGTCAGATTACCGTATTGCGAAGAGAGTCACCGGCATTAATTCTTCAAGATCTGGCCCAATTAAAGTAAAAGGACTGAACAGTTCTGTCGAGTGGAGAGGAGAAACTGGCAAGGTGGGCGGAACACTTTTGTGAAGTACTCAACCGGCCCGAACCGGCTACCCCTGCCGAGCCTGAAAACCCCGTAACTACTCTCCCCATTAATACAGGTGACTTTAGTGAAGAGGAAGTGAGGAAGGCCATTAAGAAACTGAAAAACAACAAGTCGCCAGGAATGGACGGTATCACCGCCGAAATGCTAAGAGCTGGTGGCAAGAAAACAGTTCAGTGGATGTGCCAGATTTGCAACCAGGTGTGGAATTCCTGAGTTGTTCCTGAGTACTGGAAAGACGGTGTTGTTGTCTGTATTCCCAAGAAAGGGAATCTGGCTGACTGTGACAATTGGAGGGGAGTGACCTTGTAGTCTATTCCTGGTAAAGTCTACTGCCAGATGATATTGAACCGGACGAGAGATGTAGTCGACAACGAGCTGCGCGAGGAGCAGGCCGGCTTCAGACCAAAGCGCTCTTGCACAGAGCAGATTTTCATTCCCCGACGCATCATTGAGAAGTGCCAAGAGTTCCAGGTGTCCCTTGCAGTTAGTTTAATTGATTTCAGCAAGGCATTCGACAGCATCCACAGACCCTCCTTGTGGAGAATACTCATCTCATACGGAAATGGTTGTCAGAGCAATTGAGCACATCTATATAAATTCCCGCTGCTGTATACGGACAGAGGATGGTTTCAGAGATTGGTTCCAGGTGCTTACCGGCGTCCGTCAAGGCTGCATTCTCTCTCCAATTCTCTTTGCTGTGGCTATTGACTGGGTCCCGAAGAAAGCGACGAAAGACCAGAGCATCGACTGGTATGGAGGAAGCAAACTGCCTGATCTCGATTTCACTAATAATATTGCAACGTTGTCTAACAGTACCCAGGGTCTCCAGGATGAAATGGATGTCATTGGTGAAGCCGCACGAGGACTAGGTCTGTCAATCAGCAGCAAAAAGACAAAGAGCATGTTGTTGGGTGAACATCAAACACATTCTGACGTCCTTATTGGTCAGAACAAAGTTTAAATTGTTGAAAACTTTACATACTTGGGAAGTTCCATCAACAACCAGGGTGCAATGGACCATGAGATCAACTGCAGAATAGGTAAAGCCTCCGCAGCCTTCAACCAGTTAAACAAGATCTGGACAAGCAAGAACTGCACACTCAAGACCAAGCTGCGCTTCCACAGTTCCAACGTCTTGTCCACCTTACTCTAAAGCTGCGAAACTGCATCTAAAATCAAGCCAGGAGAAGAAGCTTGACGCCTTTAACTTAAGATGCATTATTAAGATCTTGGGCATCAAATGGAGCGACTTCATTACTAACGAGGAAGTATGAGAACGGTCGAAGCAAACTCCAGTGTCCAGTACGATCTGCAAGCGGCGCAAGAACTGGGTGGGTCATGTTTCACGGCTTCCCCCACAAGATTCGCCAACCAGGTGTTATGGTGGACCCCAGAAGGAAGAAGGAGGAGAGGCCGGCCCAAAATGAACTGGCACCAGGCCATCCAGCGAGATCTTCAGCGAGTGAACAGGAGCTGGTGTGAAGTCAAAATGCTGACTGCTGACCGATCCAATTGAAGAACGTTAACTGCCTCATGCGTCGGACGACGCTGGAGCTTCTAAGTCTTAGTCTAAGTAAGGTCCAATGACTAACGACATTCTATCCCAATAAATAAAACAGTTACTCGTCCAATAATGTTTTGACATAGGCTGTAAATTACGCCAGTAGTAGCATAGTGTACTGGCCCAAAGTTGACACCATACGTACTGGAACAGTAGTAACCCAGTACGTGCAGGCACAGTGTTCAGACAGTATTGGGCCTAGCTGTACCGACATGCTGTACTGGCCCAATGCTGGGTCCATACAGTGAAGTATGTTAATTGTACTGGAATAATGCTGGCTCTACTGTTAACGGTACAAATTATTGGGTAGACAGGGGCAGCGCGGCCCCTTGGGGTAAAACGGACCCCCGTCATGTACGCAAAATTAATATCCTGAACGTCCCCAAATCTTGTGCATAATCATGCTGACATATATTGGATAACCATCCAGGGAGTTCAGCAACATAAGGCAGATGTAATTAATTTTTGAAATATTTTAAGATGGTAAGAGGGCCTCCGACAAGTCTTCCTGTACATATACATGGTCAATATATTTAAAATGTATTACATGTGCTGTGCAGTGTGTAAAGTTTTTATTCAAACGCTGCATAATTAAAAACATTCTAGCCTGTGACTCATAATTATGACGAAATGATAAGAAATCCAACACTTGTGATGACATATTTAGAAACACAATAGGTCCCATACATAGATTCCATATAGTACATGTTAATTATAATTTAAATTTCACAACTAGAGTAACATCATATATTATTGTTTGTATACATGTGGTATATGTTCAAACAACGTTTGGTTCATAGAAGTAAAATACACAAAGGGAATATAATGGACCGTCTTGCCCCAGGTGGGAGGAGGCATCTTGCCTCATAGTATGGGGCAACACGGTGTTTTGGGTACTCGTACTACTATGAATATAAAACTCATCTAGTCTGTCTATTTATTGAAAATATGGGTAACACACATTTGGCTATAATATGAACATATTAATAACATTTAGCATAGTTTATGGTGGTTAATCGGAACGTTTTCAATACGGGCGCCGCGTTGCCCCAGACTACAACAGATAAAATGCCGAAGTGATATATTGTGGTAGAAAGTAAGATAGAATAAGTAAAACATTCATGTTAAAAACAATTAAGGAGTGGTACAATGGAGGTTTACAAAAAATACTTTAAATGTGTTTCTTCCATATTCCAGTAGTGTTGTATGTTTACTATCAATAAAGGTAACTTCCATAACAATTGCATATTTCTAAAACACTTCTATTCGTGGATGAGGTGTGGCTCTTTCAAGCAATCGATGCGATTATTCAATCTTTTAAATAAAAAAGAAATGTTTTTATACAGATTGTAGAGAATATCCAGGAGAACACGACAATACTCGTAGTTGTTGCATTTTTAGATGTGCTACATTTGGGCATGGCGGTCATTTTGTTTGTTACCATGCAAACGGGGGTCGGGCAGAAAAAATGTCAGTAAACATTTTATTCAATAAGACCTTCGCTACCGCTTGGGCTAAACATTATATTAATTATGCTTTTAAAAATATTGCATATCTAGTTGCCTTTAACACTGACACTGGTCATTATTTGGAAATGGTGGCCTGGACTATTACTAAAATAAAGCATGCAAACTAAAAAAGTCGACATTTTATACTTTCTTTAATATTTTAATGCCAATAATAATAGTATATAGTCGATGACTATAACGAGAAGTGTGTCTTAAACATAGTTTTCAGTGTTAAATTATTTTAGTTTCATGATACCATGAACCAAGAATCCCCACACAGCTATTTTGAATGCATAATATCATCCTTAATATGCCTGCCAACAACAACGTATATATTTCTGAATCTGCGCCGTGCACATAAAGCCGTCTTAATGCACATCAATACCTCTCTAGATTGTTTTAAATACAGCTTTTTACCCAAGAACTATATCTGTATCGAATAGTCTTCTAGCATCAGTTGCTGAGGCTCCGAACTTGGTGCATTTCAAGCAGGAGCTTTCTAAATTAAAGTTTTTATATTGTCATCCCAATTGCTGATAAGACAATTGGGAAAATACTTAATTTTTAATATGTAACTTAATATGTATACTACTATACATGATATGGTTTGCTATTTTTACTTCCCATTAATTTTTTGTTGGTTACCCCAACACGTAATTGTCAAATTTGACAGAATCGTAATAATGTAGATGATATCATTAAAAAGTATACATTCTTATATTAAACAGCGTGGTGCATCTAGTTTCTATAATTGTTTCCAGCACACGGCAACAATTAACTGACTAATCTGTATATATTGTGGTTAGAATGTCATGGTCTTATTAGGCTTTAGTAGTCAGCCTTTTCAGAACATTAAGTCATTATCACCAAGCCCAACTTCAAGTCGACCTTTCTAATTTCAATGCTTGCCCCGAGTCTGAAGGTGGTCACTGCCAAGGTCACTGCCATACTCATTCTTATACGTCCCAAATTGAGACGGGACCAACAATAACATGATCTCTGAGTCATGAGGGATATGCAGTCTCCAATGATGAGAGCCAGGTTTTTACTCCATATATGTACCATGACAATCACAACACTTGTTTGGTGGGCCTAATAAAAAGGGAGGGGCAGTTGGAGGGTTTTGGTGAGCCTGAAGATGTGCTGTTGGATGTTTTGGGCAAGCCTAAAGGGGGTGGGTGCAATTAGAGGTTTTTGGTGAGTCTACGGGGGTGCATTTGGATATGTTTGGGTAAGCCTTGACGGGTGCAGTTGGAGGTTTTCGGTGAGGCTCAAGGAGACAATGTTTTAGATGGCCTTCAAGTGAAGTACAGTTGGAGTTTTTTGTGAGCCTCAAGAGGTGATGCAGTTGGAGGTTAGGGCCAATTGGTGAGAGTATAAGGCGGTGGATTCACACGTTTTGGTGAGCTTTGAGGGGGGAGTCAGTTGGATATTTTATTGAGCTTTAATGGGGGAGTTGGAGGTTTTTGGTGAGCCTCACGAAGTTAACATGTGGAAGTTATTGATGAGGCTCGCCATAAAATAGCTGGACTCTCGTTAAGCCAACAACTTCCCTGACCACTTGCCACCAGGAGTTAATTCTCGGCGTGGGGTCAATCTGGTTAAAAATAAGACAAAGGTTAAATATTTTTATCGAACTTTATTTAACCCACCACCACAATACGCAGAATTGTGAGCTACTGTTTTCTACTGTCAATAACAATTATAGCTCCTACACCTGCATACTGTTTTTGTTTTCATTGAAATATACAGTAGGTAGTATTACATTATATAATGTTCTTCCTTTGTCGTTCTCATTACGATATTATATATGATTTGTCATAATTTGATTTATATGTAGTGTAATGATTTATACTAAATTTGATTTTATTTGATTTATTTAACCACCTCAAACCAGCACAATATTTTTGTGACACAATTGTTAGCAAGTATTTTCATCAAAAGCTTTAAACTTATCAGGTTAAAAACAATTTACTCAATCTATCATAAAGAATAACTGAACACCCAACATATACATACATGAAGTCATGGCATAATTACACCTCAAAAAGTCAGCAAAGATAGCAACCTCCCTTTTCTGGACCTGTTTCTGCACATCTTCCAAGTTAACCATATATAGGAAGTCTACACACACTGACCAATACCTCAACTTAATTTCACTCTCTAACTCACAAACGATCAGTCGCACGCACCCTCACCAACAAGGCACAGAAATACGTCACCACAGCTGAAGACAGTAAAGAAGAACGTGCACATGTCCACAACGCCCTGAGAGCCAATGATTATCCGGAGTGGGCGGTTGAATTCCCGCCGCCTATTGAGAACAGACAACCTTCTAACAACAACAGTGCAAAAACAACGAATTCAAACTGGCCCGTGTCGGGACTACCATACGTAGCAGACACACAATGTGCACTTGTACCATAAACCCGCCAACAGGTTCGTAGGTAATTCACCCGATGGAAAAAAAAACCCAAAGAACACCAATGAAGAACTATATATCACATAACAAGTGATAACAACAGTAGCCACTCGTACATCGGTGAAACCAAAAGACCACACTCAGCCAGCTGTTTAAAGAACATACGAACCTGGTTAAGCCTACAGGAGTGGGAGACCATTGTTTGGCAAAAGGACACTTAATATCCATAAACAATACCAAGGTACGGGCTCGAGAACAGAACTGGCACGAGAGGAAAATCTAGGAGGCCAACTACATCAAACAGAGAGCCCCTACAATGAACCGAGATCAGGGATACGACCTGCCCGCCATCTACAACCAGATCATTCTGCCAAAATCTGGGCCGCGTCCCATGACATCATTGTGTGATCAAGATCCATTGTAGATGGATCGAAACGTCGCATGTTTCATAATATAGTTCCAATGTAAGTTTAATTATTGCTATAAAACATAATATCTCGTATACTACCATGGATTTTCCAACAACTCTATCTTTGAGGGTATGAATAACAAAAGTATTGCAACAGAAGCATAAAGAAAATAACACATACAACACAAAGGAAAGACGAGATAATAACTATGAAAACGGATTTGTTTACACAAGTGTCATGAGACAGGGTTGGTGAATGGAAGATCTTGGCTGTGTCCGAAGATTTTCCACGTGTCAGGATTCGTGACCTGCACATCTGAGCAGTGTCCGTAGAAGTACTTGAAGAAGGAAGGGTTGGTGAACGGAATATCGTAGCAGTGTCCGTATAAATACCCAATGGCAGGACTGGTGAAGGTAGCATTGTAGCACTGTCCGTAGAAGTACCTCATGGCAGGGTTGGCGAACGGAACATCGTAGCAGTGTCCGTAGAAGTACCTCGTGGCAGGGTTGGTGAACGGAACATTGTGGCAGTGTCCGCAGAAGTATCTCGTAGCAGGGTTGGTGAACGGAACATCGTAGCAGTGTCCGTAGAAGTACCACACGGCAGGGTTAGTGAACGGAACATGCTGGCAGTATCCAAAGTGTCATGTGGCGGGGTTAATAATCTAAACATCTTAACAGTGTCCGGAGATTTACCCTGTGCCAGGATTCGTGACCTGGATATCTGAGCTGTGTCTGAAAAATCATCATGTGACAGGGTTCGTGAAACAGCTTCTTGAGAATTATGGATGTCTTGATCAATCTGCTTCCCTTTGCAGTTGGGTACGTGTTTGTTTAAGAGTCTGAATAACTGCCAACAGTGCGGACATTGTTCTCTGTAGAGAACACTGTGTGTTTCTCACTTGCAGAGGGGCAGATGTCTATCCACACTTTTGAATAATAGTCCACATCGAGGACATTGTTCTTTGTGGAAAGTACTGTGTTCTTCATCAATAGGTTTGAGTTTGCAGTAGGGCAGATGTCTACTCAGACATTTGAATAACTGCCCACAGTGCGAACATTGTTGTATGTAGGTAGAACTCTGACACCCTGAATCAAATTGCTTTCGTTCGCAGTAGAGTCGATGTTTATTCACGCATTTAAATAACTGGTAACAGTCAGGATATTGCTGCATGTAAGAAGTACTTTGATCTTCATCGTGGCAAGGTTGGTGATTTGAATATCTTAGCTGTGTGGCAGGGCTGGTGAACGTAACATTGTATGTATTAGCAGTGCCTGAATGATCGTCACGTGGCAGTGCTGGTGAATGTGACATCGTAGCAGTGTTCGTCGAAGTATATCGTGGCAGGGTTGGTGAAAGTGACATCGTAGCAGTGTTTGTCGAAGTACCTCGTGGCATGGTTGCTGAATGTAACATCGTAGCAGTGTTCGTCGAAGTATCTCGTAGCAGGGCTGGTGAATGTGACATCGTAGCAGTGTCAGTAGAAGTACCATATGGCAGGACTGGTGAACCTAACATTGCAACAGGGTACGTAGAAGTACCTTGCGGTAGGGTTGGAGGACCTAACATAGCATCAGGGTCCGTATACGTACCACATGGTTGGGCTGGTGAACATAACATCGCAACAGGGTCCGTAGAAGTACCCCATGTCGGCGCTGGTGAACGGAGCATTGGTGCAGTGTCAGTATAAGTACGTCGTGGCAGGGCTGGTGAACCTAACATCGCAATAGGGTCCGTAGAAGTACCCCATGGCAGCGCTGGGGAACGGTGCATCGGTGCAGTATCCGTATAAGTACGTCGTGGCAGGGCTGGTGAACGTGACATCGTAGCAGTGTCCGTAGAAGTACGTCGACGACAAGAGGGAAGATGCATATACACACATTGCATTGATTCCCCACAGTGTGGACATTGTTCTCTGTAGGTATTACACTGTTGTTCACTAAACATGTTCTCTTTGCAATATGGCATGTGCTTAGACAAGCATTTGTACGAGTTCCCACAGTTCGGGCATAGTTGCCTATAGTCGGATCTTTGAAGATCTTCACCAGACTGTTTCCTTTTGCAGAAGCGCAGATGTTTATTGACGCATTTAAATGACTTGTTGCAATAGGGACATTGCTCCATGTTGGTGAACTTGTTCTGACGATTACCGTGTTCTTTCTACAGTTGGTCCTGAAAAAAACCCCAGCAAAGTTGTTCATCAATGAGGTTTCAGCACCAACAACATTAATTGTTGCTTTCAGTTACTATGTCAATTCTCTGAAGCCGTAAATCTCCACCCAAATAAAAGCAAAGCAAAATAATTTTATATATCATTACAAATACTTTCACGAGTACCCGCATATAACACGTTTATAGGTAAAACTAATGTCCTTTCGTGCAGATATATTTGTTAAGATAATGTGAAATTACATATTACGACCGTCATCTTTAAACAATGGCGGATATGAATGTCGGAGAAGTTCTAATGTAAGATATTTGAAACCGTTGATCTCAAAAACCTATAGGTGTTGACACTAAAGTTGTGACGGCCATTTTGTAAAATGGCAGACATTTTCTTTAAAAACAACAAGTAAAATTGCCACCAAAGATTTTCTGTTGACCAAACCCTTCTAGGTGACATCCATGCAAATATTTCTCAGTCGGTAACTGTCTGAGTACAAACTTGACCTATAGGTGTCAATTAGTGTGATTAATGACGTCAATATGGCCAATCGTGCACTGTCTGCTCTAAGCAGAAACGAAATGGTGTTGGGTTAGGCAATTGATCTGCACATGGGAAAATGAGGTATGATAATTTAACGAATTTTACACAGCATGTGTAATAATAAATGTTAAAATTGCTTTCTGAATTAATTACCAATTTAAGGCATTTCAGGAAAGTGAATGTATACCATGAACAATAGTTGCTTATTAGTATACTTGCTATCACTTTATGCGATTTGTAATGATGCATTTGCTAACAAACAAGTAGAAACAACGAAGATGGGGTTTCCCAAGATGTTTATCTATTTTTGCCTTCCGATTGAACTCTCCTGCCAACAAGATTATAAACGATGTCTCGTGCATGTTGCGAACAGTAAACACGCAGGCAGGGTAAACACATGATCGAGGTATGTGGACGATAAAGTCTGGTTTCGACTAAATAGAAATATTGACACGCACGTACCTAAGACTAAATGCACACATAATTAGTTTGTAAATACACAGGCTTGTTTGTTATGGCAATCACGATGTAGTTATAATTTATGACATAAAGTTATTTTCCCAACGGCAACGACTATCGAATCCTGCGTGCGTGGAATGGATGCAGTTGGGAGGGGGCACATTAACCAAAAGGCAAAACACTAAGGGTCATTTGTTATCTTCTGTTTGATTGCATCGATTAAGGTTTATGTTAAACCGACAGCAGCAATGAGTAAACGTGGTTGGCATGTCATCATTCAATGTAAACGTCTTAGGTTTTAGAAAAATGGCGATAATACCGCCTTGCCATGGAATTACGCGATCACCAGTATAGATGACTTGATCTCTCCAGCAATGCACTGTACAATGATATATATATATATATATATATACCAAAATAAGTACTGTCTCAGGTAGAGTAGTTATTCCTTGGTTCAATCACCCCACAAAACAATGCGTTATTTTTTATAAATTTCGTTTTGTTCTTTCTCTAAATAATTTATATTTTTTCTACCTATGAAATATAATCAACATTAGGAAAATAT
Source organism: Paraescarpia echinospica (assembly GCA_020002185.1). Classification (NCBI taxonomy): domain Eukaryota; kingdom Metazoa; phylum Annelida; class Polychaeta; order Sabellida; family Siboglinidae; genus Paraescarpia; species Paraescarpia echinospica. Next base: position 20,518,408 of record CM034538.1, on the reverse strand, counting down.
TAATGTTTTGGAATATGGGTAGGAAATCTAATATTTACCAGGTATGTAAACATTTTGTTTCCAGAACATATATCAGGGGTGGATGTGGTACGAGAAAAGATAAAAAGAACAGAACAAGGTGGAAACGTTCGCTGATTAACATGTCCCTATACATATGTTTGCATGGTATAGTTGATCAATACAGACATATTAATAACCAGTTCTTTGGCTGAGTAATTTCCGGGTCCTGTTACCCTTCTGTTGAAATTCTTTAACCAGTTTGTAAGAGGTCGACCAACTTGAATATCCAGTACCAACGTGTCTTGCATAACACAACCATTTATAGAGTCGATATGTGCGTTGTTGATGGAAATATTGTCAGTAAGACACTGCCACAATGCAGTTAATAATCTGACATGAAAGACAGGAATTGGGTAGGAGATGAAACATTCCAAGCACCATGATTCCATTGGAAACTCACCATATATCCACTACACTAGATTTTTGACCAGTTGTCTTGCATGAGTTTCACTCTTGCAAAGCCCTAACTGTTATAGTGTGAGTTGTGACGTATAAAATGCTGCTGGCTAGATAACTACTTTTGGATCCACTGATGTGAAGTGACTCTTGATCTGCCTCTGGTTATCTGCAGCCAGGTATATACATTTCCGTTATCCAAACAAGGATATATGTTAGGTCAAGAATGTAAACAAATTACAAACGTCTAAACAGGAGTAAAGGTGCATATCTGGTAGTGAATCTAAACATTACCGGTAGCCAGGGACTAATGCAGGATAATATTTTGCCCGTCATGACAGCGCCATGTATTATGTGCCCGGAAATGTTGCCTGTCCAAATGAAGGGTTGACACAATTCTTATCCGCTCCCGGTTGAATATATCGAGCTCTAGCCCTGTTGCGGGACAATGCTGTATAAGAGCAATTTGTTCAGTGAGTTCGGGAGCAGTCTGTTCGCCAGGAGCGTAGGCGGATTTCTCTGCATGCACCTGCTCGGACACTCTTCTCCTCAAACCGCGTCCCTCTTCCGTAGACATTCACGAATGAAGTGTCCCTGTTCTTTGCAGTAGAAACAGAGACCTCCTCCTTCTTCTCTGACTTTTCCCGTCATCTGGGGTCGTCGGTATGGCTGGTAATTTTCTTTGTCCATGTCGCCCTGTCCATCACCACATCTGCATTCAGACCCAATTTCCATGTGTCTTCTGCATGTGTCTTTCCATCTGGTCTTCGGTCATCCTCTCCTTCTTCTTCCTGGTATCTCTGTGCTCCTCGTCCCCTGTGCTCCTATGCCCATACCATTTCAGTCGTTTCTCTGTTATCTTTTTGGATGCTTGTGTCACTCTCGTTGCTCCTCTAATATATTCGTTTCGGATCTTATCTTTCTCTGTTACTCCACACATCCACCTCAGCATCCTCATCTCATTCGTCTCTATCCTTGCTTCTTGTCCTGACTACTGTTTCATAGATCTTCCCCTTCAACTTCACTGGCATCCTCCTGTCGCACAACACTCCACTGCAGTTCTTCCAATTTCTCCAAGCTGCATTCACTCTTTGTTTGATCTCCGTTTCCATGCCTCCTTTCGCTTCCACGACTGACCCTAGATATTTGAAGTGTGTCACTTTTTCCAGCTCGTCCCCCAGTATTTCTACAGTTGGTTTGTCTATCTCATCATTCCGTTCGAACCTGAAGTCCATGAATTGGGTTTTCGGTCGACTAACCCTCATTCCTCTCTCTTCCAGTGCCTTCCTCTGCGTCTCCTAGTACTCTGCCATGTCTACCTCCTTTCCTCCACACAGCACAATGTCATCTGCGATCAGCATTGATTCTGGTGCATCTTTTCTCACCTTCTCTGTCGTCAATATGAGGAACAGGTACGGACTCAATGCAGATCCTTGGTAAAAAAAAACAATCTCTACGCCAGAAAGTAGAAACAGGGACCACCACGGGGAAAGGGTCTTTTTGATAATCCAGATCGAGGTTGGACAGTGTGATTAGGGGGAAAGCATTTGAGAACTTCCTGCAGTTGGTGGGCAGTTTGGTCCTGCTGTGACACCAGCTGCATCATCTGCGTTTGCAGCTGCTGTTGCTACGCCTGCAACATCTGCACAACCAAAGTATCAGCAGCATCCGAGTGTTGCCCACGCATAGTGCGATGCGGTTCCTCTTATACAGCACAGCGGGTGTCATCAGCACTCTGCTGTACTTCGCCAATGGCTCATCATTCTGTTGCATCCTAGTATAGAATGCTGCACTCAGCGATGTTACTGTTTCTGCTGGACCATAACGCAACTGCAGCCATGCAACTAATTTGTTATAATCATGTCGCGCACTGTCAGGATGGCACAAAAAGTCGTTGTAAAAGAGATGGTCTAAGATTCCTGGGGATATCGGAAAAAACCCCGAAGGAAACTAAACAAATAGGATGGAAGTTGCATAGAAAGGGTACGATATTTGATAGTGGCTAACTTGAATTGTTTTCGATGTGCAATTGGAAGCCAATGTAACTATTTAACTAGGGACATAGATGGCGAGAAACGAGGTGCTTTTAGTACCACACGTGCTAAACAATTCTGTACACATTGGAATTTAGCTAAGTCCTTTTCAGCAATATTGTTTAGGAGTGAGTTGCAGTAGTGAAGGCGACTACTAATTAGAGATACTGGTAATGTTTTAGCAGTGTGACATATGACACAAACATGATTTACAAATTGTACAAATGTTCTGTTGGAAGCTGAAATCACTCGTAATTTTATCAAGCAATCTAATTGTTTTATTTGGATTTAGCTTTAATTTAATTGCTTCCATCCACAGCAAGATGTCAGTGAGACAGTCATTGGAAGCTGATAAAGATGTATGTGCATCAGTTGGTGAACAGACAGACAAACAGACAGACAGTATTTATTTTGACCATCATAAGTACATAAACTATAATATAAAATTCATTGTAAGGTCAGGGAGGCTCCCATTAAAACAATGATATGCCGCTATCATGGGAGCCACCCCACTGATGTAACATAATTATATGATTATCACGTGATCAACTATATATGCATACATATATGTGTAAACACAGTATGTTTAGTATAGTTATATTATAATATAGTATAATACATAAATTAGTTTAAACAAATGCAAAGTCATGTCTAGTTTAAGTTTAATGTAACAGTTAGAAATATGACAACATGATTCATAGTTCTTGATAAAGTAATTTTTTGTATAAGTGGAAAAACATATAAACTATGTGTATAAATGCTATCAAGGATGATGTTTGGAGATTGTTAACAGTTTGTGTAATGTTGTGTCTGATGTATTTTTTTGCATATTGATGATTAACTCTGGGAATAAATAAGTTGTTTTTACCACGAGTGTTGTATTGGTGAATTGCAAAGTTATATGTGTATGGAATACGACTGAAATATTCTGGTATAACCTTGTTGATCAATTTGTAATAAAATTTGAGCTATTGGAGTCTATAGATGTCATCCAGCTTAAGAAATTCTTTGAAGATGGGATCTGTGTGAGAATTGTATTTACTTGAAGTAACTATTCGCACTGCTTTCTTTTGAAGTATAAAAATGCGATGGGCTTGATAACCCCACACCAATACGCCATAATTAATCTTGGGAAGAATGAGCGAATTGTACATTATAGATAATATATTCAGGTAGCGTTATGGTCAGTGACGTGGTGTTACAGCGTGTAAAAATTCCCCTGTAAAATTTCATTCTAGAAGTTTGTATTACCTATCGTTTGTAAGAACTATATCGAGCACAGGGTATAATCAACCCGGTATACCCCTTTGAACTATAACATTAGCTAACATACGACAATTGTACTTACCCAACTTTGTCCTTATACCGATATAGTTAATACTCTTTTGTAAGAATGTGGTTGGCTCTGAAAAGAACCGTTTAAACAACTAAAACTGTTAAAACATAATTGGCAGCGTCACCTCAAGAAGAGGTGGTACCAAATAAAACAACACAAACAGCAGCGACGATAAACATCCGTTGAACTTGAAGAGATAATCACGTCGTTAGTAAGGGGACAAAGGCAGTGCTGTGATATTCTGACATCCGTTGAAGATATAAGCACGTCGGTAGTAAGAGAACGAAGGCAGTGACATCACTCAGTACACGGTACCGACAGTCACGGCGATAGTCCCGGCCCCGGCCCCGGCCCCGGCCCCGGCCCCGACAGCTGTTGGCACACTATCGACCTCGACAGCTGCCCTTCATCTGTCCGGACTGTGGGTCGTCGTTCACACGCTGAGATAACAGGAAGAGACACATTGATCGCGGTAGTTGTGACCGATCAAAAAGGACAAGAATAAATTACCACATTACCGAGTGATATATTCATATCATACTGAAGGCACCTAATAATGTGTATAATTTCTTTTTATTGCAGTTCGACAGAACATAAAGGTCACGTGGGCGTGTCAAAAGATTATGGAATGTAGGATAGTGCATAACGGTCACGTGGGTGTGCCGAAAGATCACCGACTTCAGAGGTCAAACTACACATGCTAGATGATAGATTAGAAAAATCAAGCACGGACTGATGAGTAGAATGTACACATTCGAGTGATGTTTGTTGAAAGATAAAACCCGTGCGTTTGATTTGTTCTTCAGTTTGTATCGACGCAAGAAGTGTGAAATATGGCTCCAAAGACAACAACGAAAGGTGGCAGATCATATAGGAAACAAAGGCAGTGTTCTGACATCTGTTGAAGAGATAAGCACGTCGGTAGTAAGAGAACGAAGGCAGTGACGAGATATACCAGCACACGCTAGGTTCTCTACACGGTAAATCTAGAAACAAAACGGCTCTTTTTAGAGCCAACCCCATTTTCACAAAAGATTATAATGCTAAATGAATTCGGATAAGTATGTCTGTGTATTGTTCAGTAGAGATGTCAGCTAGTTATGTATGTGTTGTTCAGTACACATACGTTAACCACTTATGTCTGTATACAGTTACGTATGTATGTGTAGTTCACTAGAGACGTTACATGGTAATGTCTGTGTATAGTTCACGAATAAACTGTACAAACCATATCTTGTGTCTTTACTGAATCCACAAAGCAAACTTTGACTAGCGAGAGGTACGAACCAATCTTGCAAACAAATTTGTCTGACAATTGAAACATCAAACACTTAGAGCAACTAGTTGCAAGAACCAAGCTTGTATGATTCTCTTCAGTCCACCGAATACAATTTTCTTAACCTATACGTATGTATGTGTATATATATATATGTGCGAACCATGTTGTCAACTCACTGCCAGTGGCCTTGACACCAAAGACCGTATATCAATACAAGATGGTGCAGCGCTCGCTATCTACATTGTTCGAGGAAAGTGGAGTGTCATGTTAGAACAGTACAGACACATAATAACCTCCCAGATAAGATGTACCAGTATTTATATAGTTTACCGTATTAAGGATCAAGTGTACAAATGTCCATTAGAACATTTTTATCTTTTTTTCGTACTATAGTATTTAAATTCGTGCTTCTTTGGTAAAATCTTCCAAACTTGCTTCTGTCGTAAAACACCTAACCTGACATTGCCATTGGTAATCGAAAATGAACTCATACTAGATACATACATAGAGACATACACGCACATGAACTCAGACCAACTAGATGTTGAAAGACTGTTTGAGTGTTTTGTTAGATGCAGGTGTGAAGCTATCCGACGTGACATCCGAACAGTTGCGCCAGTATAGACAACTAGTATATCAACGAACAGCAAAGAACATTTATTAACGCATCAAAACAGTGCGCGTAAACATGCCGGAGAGCGAGACCAGTAACGTGACTCGGTGAGCCGCAATTCCACAGATCTACATATATGGATATGACGATAGACTGGCGCGACCACTTTCCTTTAAGTCCTCTTCTATTCTAAGCAAATTATAGTAAGTCAACTGACTATTAATTTTGTGATAAACAATTAAACACAATGTAAAGATGCAACAATTAACACACAAACTGCTTATGAAGTGACATAGTCTTGTAAGTACTTGGGCTTGACACGTCTGCGGACAGGTCGTGGAGTGTCGGCCGGTGTGTCGATTTCAGCTACGACTTCGTCAGTTGGAGTTGGTAGGACGGGTACCTCCAGCGGAGTAGCGATCGTCAGCGGAGTCTGAGGGGCCTCGTCGAACGAGACCACCGGGGCGTCTTCATCGGACTCGATATCACTGCCAGTGTCGTGATGGGGCGGTGGGGCTACGGTAGTTGGTCTGGAATTGGGGACTAAGTAGCACTCCGAGAGTTTCACCTTGTATGATGATGCACGAAGCTGGTGGCCGCTGAATTTTCGAATGAAACACCAGCGGTCTTCGACGGAGGTGACTAAATATCTGTCCCTCGCTGATGACTTGTTGCGATCGGATGTTATGTATACCAAGTCACCAACGTGGATTGTGTGTGTAGAAGCTTCTCTACCACGGGGGGCTTTCGCGAGTTCACTGTGAGGGTGGTTCCGTTCCCGCGACTGTTGTTGTTCCGTGATGAGAATGCGGTCAGCGATAGGTAGCTGCGCATTAGTGAACTGATCTCTCTGGAACCACATTTCTCGTGCCGAAAGGCCTCGGCTGCGGATTCGCGAGTTGAGCCGCGAGGTAGCGACTGCTAACAGTAGTGGGGACACAGTGCCGCCGCCTGGCTCTTGTCGGAGTATTTCGTCCTCCACTTCCGCCACTGCCTTCTCTGCCACCGGATTTTTGTTGGCGTTTTTGATTCGACCGATTTCGATACTGATGCCCAATCGTTGTAGTGTTGGGTCATCTACGAGAGCGATGAATCCGGGTGCGGGATCCACCCGAACGACAGCTGATGGTCCGTCAATGGGGCGAAGTTCTATGCAAAGACGGGCGAGACTGTCACGCAAGGCGTCGTGACGTTCGTTCTCTATAACACACGTAGACGTGTAGCTAGTCACGGTTTCGCGTACGACGAAGATTAGTTGACGATTGCGTTTGATCACGTCGGCTGCAAACGAGATCCCAACGGCGTCGGGTGCGTCAGTTGAGGTCTGCTCAGTGAGCGTTGTAGGGACCTTTTCAGCGATGCACACACATGGCACATGTCGGTTACGCGCTCGATTGTGCTGTCCAAATCTAGCGCGAAGAAACTGCGACGCACTACGACTTTTAGTTGATTTTTGGATGGATGACTCAACTTCAGATGTATCGCAGTGAGTAGACCATCCAGTACCTGGCGAGGTACGACAATTAGTTCTCTGGATGGTGCGAATGGCACGTCTTGTCGGACCACAACAACGCCGTCGCGAGCCAGTGTTGAGGTAGTTAGGTATCGCTTAACGTCTTTGATGTTGGTTAGTTTCTTTGATGGGCGAGTGCCTTGTTTCAAGTGGGCACGGACGCGGCGCAAGTCTGGGCATTCTGCTTGTGTTGATAACCAGGCCGACCTACTCGTGAATGGAAGGCGAGCAGAGCCGGATACGATGTCTTCGACGCTGATGCTACCGACGACGGACTCTTCGATACGTGATATGAATGCGCATATCTGGCAACGCGGCTCCATGCATTCCGGCGCGTTTCGGCTGGCAAAGTCGGACGGCACATTCGCGGCTCCCGAGAGATGGCGCAGAGTGACTTGGTATCTCGAGACGATCGTCAAAAACGAAGTTACGCGTGGGCTGGAGGAGAATTCTCCGCGGCATAATTTGTCGATTGCCTGGACGCATGGCTTGCTGTCCGTGAGAAGGCACGGCTTAGACTTGGACTGGATTATGTACGGGCTGAAGTGCTTAACTGCGGCTGCAATGCCGAGCGCTTCGATGTCACATGGTAGCCAAGTCACCTGGTGCTTTTTGAGTTTAGCACTGAAGAATCCTGCAAGGAGGGTTTGACCGTTGCGTGATACGTACAGAGTGGCACCGATACCGCGCTGTGTGACGGATCCGTCGGTGACGATCCACAATTGGTCATCAGGTCTTGGCAAGGTGATTTACCTGTTAGTTGACAGGGCCTTCTGGGCTGTACAGAACGCCTCGTGGAGGTTTTCGGACCAGCTTATCGGCTCCTGAGACTTCTTCCCCGCGATGTGTGATTCGAGAGGAGCGAGCACCTTGGAACTCTGCGGGATGACACGTCCCAGTACTTTGAAAGCGCCAACGAAGGAACGCAGCCCGAGAACGGTCTGTGGTGGTACACATGACGACAGTGTTGTGATACGATGGGGGCTGGCGCGTATTGTGCCTTGAGACCAAACCCAACCCAGAATGGTAGTAGATGTGGGGCAAACGCGTGTCTTCTTCGCCGACAGACGTAGATCGCATAGATCAAGGGCATCGAGAACGCGACCCCAGTTGTCTAGTAGTTCTTCGGGTGAGTTTCCTCCGCAGTACAAGTCATCGGCCAGTTTGGCCACAACTCCGTCTTGCAGAAGGTCGCCTAGTACTCTGCACATCAGTTCTTCAAGTGCGGTCTCAGAACCGGGCATCCCCATAGCGCATCTGGTGTAGACACGTACTCCACGGAATGGTGTTGCCACTCCACAGAATTTCATTGACTCCTTCGCTAGGGGGATCTGATAGAAAGCACTGGTTAGATCAGACACCACTATGTATTTCCAGCACGCGATCTGGCGGAGGGTAGAGTCAACATCTGGCATGAGTGACGGTTGTGGTTTACTGTACCTCCCAACGTCTGAGAAGGCAGTAACTAGCCTCGATCCTCCATTCGGCTTGCGAACGAGGAACGATGGGTTCAGGTACTCGACGGATATTCCGGCATCTTCCGGTCGTTGGAACACGCCAACCGCCTCCAGCTCGTCGAACATCTCCTGCAGTTCGGTCAGTTTTTCGCGCGCGTATTGAGGACATCTTCCTTTGCGCTGAGGAGGCAGGACCGGACCCATGTTGACGACTGCCGTGAAAGGCCCCGCATGTCCATTATAGCCCACGATGCTCGGGTTGAAAACGGAGTCGTGTTGTTGATGTAGACTGCGGAACTGTCCTCGCATGCTCTCGGGTAGTTGTTTGTCGCAGTCCAACTCTATAGCTTCGGAGAAGAGGTCAGTGGTGTGGGCAATGTTACGAGTCTTCACAGCGGGTTCAGATTCGGTGTCACAGGTCGGTGACGCGACAGTGTGACGCACCTGACAAAAGTGTTCGTGGCGAAACAGCTTTAGTGGTCTGGGCAACGTGTTGACGAGTCGTATTTTGTTGCCGACGGCCTCAATGATTCCAGGCTTTGGCCAACCTTCGTTGTGTGGAGAGCTGCGTGGCTCGACTGCCAGAGTCTGGTCGTCTAGGGCTGTGGGCAACTGGAGCTCTACGAACTCACCCGGCCAAACCGTGGTAGATGGCGAGGGTGCGTGCAGCACGTATGCGTGAGCCCTGCGTACGGTGTGATATTGCTCGTTACCTGACGTTTGGAAACCGTACTGTATGACAGTGGTTTCACCGATTGTGATCTCGTGTCTGGCAGGACGAACGGATACGTCATTGGTAGACATGAACGGCGTGCCCGCGAGTACGTCCACGTCGAGATCTGCAACAACTAGCGCATCGAGTTGGAGGTCAGTTCCGTCGCGCGACAAGGTCAGGTGTGTTTCTCCGATAACGTTCAGCGGAGTAACACCATCAGCCTGCCTCGCTAGCTGTGAGCTTTTGCCGATTTTAGCTCCGATGCTTTTAGCGACTGCCTCTCTGATCATGTTTGTCTCCGCACCGGTGTCTAGTGTGAGTCGTAATGGATGATGTCGGTAAAATGACTTGGAAAATGGCGACTGTTTTGTGTTCACACAACATGCCACGGTCGACACGTCGCCAGTGCAGTCTCCGTCTCCAGCTGACTGTTCATCATCCGAGCCGTCGTCGCAGTCCACTCCGATTATATTGCGCGCTTTGGATAGGTACAACCGGTCGTTCTCAGGTAGGAACCTGCACTCGCTCAGGTAGTGCTCGTAGCTGGCACGACCCGCTTGCTTGCACAGTGGACACTGTTTGGCTCGCCGAGTGGTTGGGTTGCTTGCACTACGTTGATATCGACGAGATTGAGAAGAGCCAGACCGTTGGTTGGTGGTTGATTGTCGCATGACTTTTATTTCGGAGATAGCGGTTAGCTCATCAAGGAGAGAAGTTAATGCTTGCGATATCTCGGGTTTCAGACTTGCGAGTGTTCGGCTGCGTAATTCTGTCCCGTATCGTTGTTTCACTAGACGGGGTAGCTCAGGGTGGATTAGTTTGAGCCATTGGAGGACGATCATGTTCTCCAACGACGGGGATATGTCCTCGTTTGACGACGGTAACTCCAGGTGGTGAGATATGCCACCTCCCACGGCCAACAGGTTGTCCTCGACGAAAGCCATCAATCTCTGAAAGAGATCTTCATGACTTTCGTCCGCCTCCAGCTTGATTTCGGCGAAGTCGAGGAAGTGTGCGCCCGAGGATTGGAAGCCGAAATGTAAGCGTATTGCTTGCCAGATTGATTTTATAGAAACAGAGTTCTTTACGATTGTATTCCTCGATATAACGGGACAGAAATTGGCGATTTGGCCAAGCATTAGGTCAAGGTGTGTGACCTTTTGTGTGGCCGTACGCCGACTAGCCGCAGGGACGTTTTCGTCATCATCGGTTAGACCCCGCAACGGGGTGGAATTCGTCTTCTTTTTCCATTCGGATTGGTCAAGCAAAAATGTCGCGAAATTGGCGTCTAGCGATAGTGTGTATTGTATATTTTGTCGCCAGTTCTCAAACGACGTCAGAGTTTCATGCTTTGAGAGTGACCACTGCTTCGGTGCTCTCTGTGCCATGACAGTGACTGACGCTCCGGTTTATAAAGGTTCAAAGCTTTGCCAGTGTAACTTACGTACTCTGTCTCGTTGTGCCTTTTGTTTGGCTATAGTTACGAGTGTCACTTGTGAGGCGTTTCTTAGGGTACACTGCGAACAGTACCGCTGCCACCACGCCAGTATAGACAACTAGTATATCAACGAACAGCAAAGAACATTTATTAACGCATCAAAACAGTGCGCGTAAACATGCCGGAGAGCGAGACCAGTAACGTGACTCGGTGAGCCGCAATTCCACAGATCTATATATATGGATATGACGATAGACTGGCGCTATTATTGTAAGTGTGGTTGGATGGCACGATATTCTCGTAAGATAGTCGTAGATGAACAATAGTCGCCCACTATAATTATATAACTTACTGTTATTGAGTTAAGGTTCATATAGAGTAAAGTAGTTATTTTAGCCTCGCATTTTGCGTGCCTGCTGTAATGTTGAAATTAAAACGTTGAATTTTACTTTTACTTCAAGTACTTTTTAAAGTTACTTTTATTTTTTACTCAAGTACCGGTAGGTTATTTTTCAATGTACTTTTACTTTTACTTAAAGAGTTTTTTAGGTGAGTTACTTGTACTTTGACTCAAGTACAAAATAATAGTAGTTCAGTCAACAGTGGTTATCCGGTTGCTGGATAAGTTGACCGTCGATTCGGCACCTCCGGCGCCCGGGTGCCAGTGCATCCCCCTTCCTGTCCCCGGGTCAAATGCCACACCCAAGACACATGCAAGTAGTACACTTTTTGAAAGAATGGCCCATATAGATATGTTAAATATTTCATAGCCAGTTTTATTTGTGAAACTGGCACCATATGGCAAGATTTTTACACTAAATTAATAGATACAATAGAACAGCTAGGCAGGTTTAATCACGATTTGTAATATTAAAATATAATGGATGACATTGGGTGAGTGTGGAGAAAAAAATAACTACTTTCCCAAATAAAAAATATTCTTGTTATCAGGAGAAATGTCGGAGACAACGTTTTGCAATTGTTTATGACTTCTAAAATCAGGGTCCACCTTATTTTCGACATTATGACCATATGTTTGGACATTGATATAAAATCGAAGCAAGAATGTTGTTGTAAATTAATGGCAAACAATGAATTTGACCTAGAGTATACAAATTAACGTACCAGCGTCTGTTCACAGAATGCAATACTTCCATTTATCTATGTATATCCTTGCAAAAACTGTACTACCGGCATTAGAAATGAAACGGTGTGTATAATCATTCCATTACATACGTGTACCTGTAATTCTATTTTGTCTTATTGCGGCTGTGAGCTTAGCTTAGGATTTAGGCGCAATAGTTGTTACCTTCTTATTATTTACAGGATCAAGACAAGACCAACTCCGACAGCATGCTTCAAACATGTTCCAGTCGACGCGTGCACCTGTGCCACGGTCTGCCCTGCCTCCTCCTGACGCCGCTGCCTCCCCATTCAGTCCTCTCAGTCTGCTGCTGCATCCGACCTTCCTCAAAGTCATCCTCTGGCTCATCTTGTGGGGTCTCTTTATCGAGTTAGAGTTCGGTGCCGTCTACTTTGTCATCTCTTCGCTCTACATTATTTATGCGAACACAAGGACTGGTCCGAAGGCGGACGGCAGCCTGAGCGCCTACTCTTGTTTAATCCAAACAACGAACGACTGGAAGGGACTTTCACATATGAACAGTTCGAAAAAGAGCTTCGCTACGGGTCTGCGGCTGTACATTGAGACCGCGAAGGTTCAGAAATATGTACGTTGTTGTTGGCAGCCATATTAATGATTATATTAGGCATTAACAATGGGTGTGTGAGTATTCTTGGTTCATGGTATCGTGAAACTAAAATCTAAGACTGAAAACTGTGTTTAAGACACACTTCTCGTGATAGTAATCGACTATATACTATTATTGTTGGCATTAAAATTATTTTTATTTGATGAAAGCATAAAATGTTGGCTTTTTTAGTTAGCACACTTCATTTTATTAATAGTCCAGGCCACCACTTCCAAATATTGACCTTAAAATTGGTTTCTGAGCAAAACTGTCACTGTTAAAGAGTGGTATGGCAAAATTGTTTTAAAAGCATAATTAATATAATTTTAGCCCAAGCTGTAGAGAAGGTCTTAGTGAATAAAAAAATATAGACATTTTTCTGCCCGACCCCTCGTTCCACGGTAGCAAACAAAATGACCAGCACATCTAAAATTGCAACAGCTAGTGTTATGTTCTCCTGGATATTCTGTACAATCTATATAAAAAAATGTCAATGTTTTTATTTTTATTTTATTTTGAATTTTCAATCTATCTAATTGTAAATGCAACAAATTATTTTGGGACATTACTCAAAAAATAAAGCATAAAATCAAAATGTTTTTATACAAATTGTAGATAATATCCAGGAGTACATAACAATCCAAACCAGATAACTGTCTTTTTTCAGGAGTGTTGTAAGTTTATGTTGTCAAAAAGGTGGTTTTCTGTAAATGCCTCTCAAAGATTGAATAATCGCATCGATTGCTTGAAAGAGCCACACCTCATCCACGAATAAAAGTGTTTTAGAGATATGCAATTAATATAAAAGACACGTTTATTGATAGTAAACATACAGAACTACTGGAATACAGAAGAAACACTTTTAAAAGTATTTTTGTTAAACACCTCCATTGTAGCTGCCTTACCGCCCCTTACCTATTTCTTTTAAAATGGTAATATTAGGCAATAACAATAGGTGTGTGGGTATTCTTGGTTCATGGTATCGTGAAACTAAAATTTAACACTGAAAACTATGTTTAAGACACATTTCTCGTGATATCATCGACTATATACTATTATTATTGGCATTAAAAATATTTTTGTTTGATGAAAGCATAAAATCTTAACTTTTTAGTCCTTTGGGCCGAAGGTCCAACGGACTATTGCCATCACTCTGCATCCGCCGTTAGCTGCCGTATCTCAGAAACCTTTCAGTAACTTTTTCTCTAATTTTGCACAGACGTATCTTAGCGTAGTGCCAATATGCATGAGAAATCTGTATTTGAGTGAATCGTTCTAAGGGCCTCATAGACCAGGGCCCAAAAAACTTGTAATTTTACACATTTTGCCTATTTTTTCAAGAGTTCACAGTTCCGCTATACACAAGAAATCTGTATTTGATTGAATCATTCTACTATCATGAGCATATAGTAGAACATACATTTGCAAGAAAATGTCTCCATCATCATCACTAAGGTTTTTGTAAATTTCACCAGCTGCCATGTCAAATCCGTTATAATTATGACTAACGGTGTTCAAAATCATTCAGGTAAATAGTAAATAACAAAAGAGACAAGTTTTTTCCTTGCGGTAACTGTACATCACATAAGAAGAAGGCTGACTCAGACCCCCAAAATGCAAATTTTTTACACTATCTAGTGGTTTTGAGAAGGGCCCTTGAGAGTATCCCCTAACAGTAGATTGTGTGTATTGTGCCAGAAACAGAACGTTATTCCCCTTCACAAAACATCTGCCACATGCGGAGTCTGTGTCTTGCATGGATATATAGTTTTATGCAGTTGTTTTATATAAGCAGGAAGTTTGTGAAATTAGTTATTCTTAGGCCACAGAAAAGTAATTCCCAGTTTCTCATCAATGCATGTATTTTAAAATATGTGCCACAACATTTTATTTTCTATTATAATTATTCCTCTAAATGCAGGACATGGTGCAGTAAACAGTAAACATGTCAACATTTTACTTCCATCATAACCCTTAATGATCTGTAACTATGAATCACCAAAAAACGTTTGATTGATAATTACCTACAGGGTTGTTTGATTTCTGCCGGACAGAAACTGTTTCTGCCCGGCAGAAACGGCAACAATAGGAAATACATGCCATTGATAGGCAAACGTGTTCTTTTTATAGAAAACGTCAGTTTCTTTCTGTACCTGTCTATGTATGATAACCATTTGTCCGCCCTGCTCACAATAAACAAGAAACATCACATGAATAATAAAACGAAGATCACTGCTGCGTAACTTGTGGAGTATTATAAAACTGATCTGCTACTGCTTGGTGGACAGTTAATTAGTGGCTCAAGTTCAAATACATCAGGACGTTTTTCACACCTGCATTGTTTAGGCTCAGTAGTGTGCTGGCAGCCACTAAACCTATAGGCTTGTGTGAAAAGGATAGTTGGCAGAAAAACTAATTTCAAAGCACCATTGCATCCATTTAGCCAGGCAGCAGTCACACTGTCCCAGTGTATGCTGCTATGTTTGTATATATAGGCTTAATTATCCCAATACACCAATCTGTTGTCACAATGTCAGATAATAGAACTAGGTTAAGCATCTTAATAATAACTATAATTAGTTCTGTGGGGCTGTTTTTAAGTAATCATTTATAACATTATTAATACCACATGCCTTTTTGTTTTTGAGTTTTTTTATTTGCATTAGTACCTCATCTTGCGTGAATGGTCTGTTTATGTGTTCGTTTGACTGGGAAATCTTGCTTTGATCAAAAGGTATCTCACTAGCTGCATTTTCACTTTCAGTTTTTTTCACAGAGTTTTTCACAGAGGTTCATAAACTTATCCAGTGAAATATTTCCAAATTTTTCACTGCTGTTACTTGTTTTAGTTATTATTATATCCGCTTGGGCGATATGTGTCACCCTGTCGGACTCCTCTCTTGATGTTGATCTTGTTGCTCTTTTTGTGTAGGTGGACTGTCACCGAGCTGTTGGTGTAGATGTCTTTCAGGAGATCGATGTACACATCTTCTATACCCTGTTATTGAAGGGAGGTCAGTATTGCTTGAGTTTGCACCGAGTCGAAAGCCTTCTCGTAGTCGACGAAAGCAATGCAGAGCGGGGTATTATATTCTCGGCAATTCTCTTTCGGTTGGTTTACGACGTGACGTGTATGTGGTCTGTCGTTGAGTACCTGCTTCTGAATCCTGCTTGCTCTCGTGGTTGGTTTTCATCCAGTGTCTTCTCTAGTCCACTTTGCATGCTGTTGTTGTTGGCCTACCCTTCCACGCTGGCCGGTGCGTGTTGGAAGGGGGGCGACGTAGGGTGAACGAAATTGCCCAAGTTTCGACCCGGCAGCCGAACCAGCTAGTACCGAACCACTGCTCAGCCGGCGCCAGGATTTGAACGCCGGTCCTTCCAGTCGATATTATAATATCACCAATTAAATTCTTGATTTGTACTGTTAATTATACAGTGAGTTGAACCAGTCTGTCTATTGGCAAAATATGATATCAAACTGCATAAAATATTTCAAAAACACATTGATTTAATAACATCTCCCTTATGTTGCTGAACCAATAGTTGTCAGCATAATTTTGAACAAGATTTGGGGACATTTAGAATATTAATTTTGAGTACATGACGGGGGGGCCGTTTTACCCCCAAGGGGCCGCGCTGCCACAGTATACCCAATAGTTTATACCGTTAACAGTACAGCCAGCATTAAGCCAGTATAATTAACGTACTTCAATTAAATTGACCTTACGGGCCCACTTCTGGCCCAGTCCTAGCCAGTATGTAGCATGCAGCGCCAAGTATGGAATGCGATTTTGGCTGTATGGACCCAGCATTGGGCCAGTAGGCCCAGTACAGCATGTAGGTACAGCTAGGTCCAGTACTGTCTGAACACTGTGCCTGCACGTACTGGGCTACTACTGTTTCAGTATGGTGCCAACATTGGGCCAATACAGTATGCTACTACTGGCTTAATTTACAGCCTATGTGCAATACAGTATTGGACGAGTACCTTTTTTTTTTATTGGGATAGAACGTCGTTAGTCATTGGACCAGTATAGGTCTAGTAGGCCTATACTTATGTCGATTGGGTACCCTCCGACCATTGACACAAAATATCTGAGACATTTTTGAGATAGTCCACTTACTCGTAATCATGAGTCTCTCCCGCTTCTTATATATAGGGTCTATTTATAGTCGACTTACGTACCCGGTGTACCGGTCTGGAAGGAGGTTCCGGTCTGAGTGTAAGTTCCGGTTCCGTTTTGTGTATTGCGCATGCGATTGTACATGTCAAAGGTTAGCGCCTACTTTCGGCCCGCAGCTGTACGGTCTGGAAGTAAGTTCCGGTCTAAAAGTATGTTCCGGTTCCGTTTTGCGTACACACTGTACATGTCAAAAGTTAGCGCCTACTTTTGGCCAGCTTAAACACGGTGCTTGCCGAAAGTATGCGTGACCCAATTATATCATAGTTTTCGTTAATGATACGGTTACTTTTGTAATTGTTAGTATACATAACAAACCCTCATAATTAGCATAACTTAATTATTTGCCAAAAAATGTGTTTTATTTTGATGTCATTGTCTCAGAGCGTTGTGTATCTTACGACTTCGTCACACAGAGCTGCAGTTTTCAGCGCTGTTTATACGCACAGCGGGTTTGTGGTAAACACAAATGACACATATCTCTGTCAGTTTGGCATGTATGAAGCTGAAATGGTGTGTATAATCTAGCAATCCCATTGTGGGTGGTTCGTAGATTTATATATTTTTTTAATTCGTCAGGGGTGGGGATCCTGTAGGGTAGCAATTTATAAATGACACATATCTCTGTAAATTTTGCATGTATGAAGCACAGTAGGGGGGCAAGTAGGTCAGTGGAGTAACGGTCGCTACAGCAAGCGAAAAATAATTAATTATGTAACTCAGCTAGGCACGGGGACAAAGTTGATCGGTCAGCTGAGGTCACATCGCCCACCGCGGGTCACATTTGATGTACTGCGCTTGCGCGAGCATACGCAAAACGGAACCGGAACTTACTCTCAGACCGGAACCTCCTTCCAGACCGGTACACCGGATTATGAAAACGAAACCAAAACGGTTTTGTTTCGCTAGGTAAATTCCACTATACTACTATAGCAGTGTGACGTCGTAGGGTGAATTACCAGTCATATATATTCAGTCGCATCCGTTATATCCGCAGTCAAACGATAGTAGTAGCCCTACGTATGTTGACGTACGGAAGTTCTGCTACTGTTTGCCACATCGGCCATTCCAGCTCCTCATTTGAATTACATCAAAAGTGTCTCCTGAAGGCAAACCATACGTGTGGACACTGATATAAATCAAGGCAAGAATTAATGGCAAACATTGAATTTTACCTAGAGTATACAAACGTACCAGCGTCTGTTCACAGAATGCAATACTTCCATTTATCTATGTGCACCTATAAATATATCCTTACAAAAACTGTAATACTGGCATTAGAAATGAAATGGTCTGTATAATCATTCCATTACATACGTGTACCTGTAATTCTATTTTGTCTTAATGCAGCTGTGAGCTTAGCTTAGGATTTAGACGCAATAGATGTTACCTTATTATTATTATTATTTGCAGGATCAAGACAAGACCAACTCCGACAGCAGTGCTTCAAACGTTTTCCAGTCGACGCGTGCACCAGTGCTACGGTCTGCCCCGACTCCTCCTGCCGCCGCTGCCTCCCCATTCAGTCCTCTCACTCTACTGCTGCATCCGACCTTCCTCAAAGTCATCCTCTGGCTCATCTTGTGGGGTCTCTTTATCGAGTTAAGAGTTCGGTGCCGTGTACTTTGTCATCTCTTCGCTCTACATTGTTTATGCGAACACAAGGACTGGTCCGAAGGCGGACGGCAGCCTCAGCGCTTACTGTGTTTAATCCAAACTCCGAACGACTGGAAGGGACTTTCACATCTGAACAGTTCGAAAAAGAGCTTCGCTACGGTGCTGCGGCTGTACATTGACACGGTGCAGGTTCAGAAATATATACGTTGTTGTTGGCAGCCATATTAATGATGATATTAGGCATTAACAATAGATGTGTGGGTATTCTTGGTTCATGGTATCGTGAAACTAAAATGTAAGACTGAAAACTGTGTTTAAGACGTATTTCTCGTGATAGTAATCAACTATGTATATTATTATTGTTGGCATTAAAACTATTTTTATTTGATGAAAGCATAAAATGTTGACTTTTTTAATTTGCACACTTCATTTTATTAATAGTCCAGGCCACCACTTCCAAATATTGACCTTAAAATTGCTTTCTGAGCAAAACTGTCACTGTTAAAGAGTGGCAGCTAGATATTAAATATTCTTAAAAGCATAATTAATATAATTTTAACCCAAGCTGTAGAGAAGGTCTTAGTGAGTAAAAAATATATACATTTTTTCTGTCTGACCCCCCGTTTCCACGGTAGCAAACAAAATGGCCGCCAGATGTAGCACATCTAAAATTGCAACAGCTGTTGTTGTGTTCTCCTGGATATTCTCTACAATCTATATAAAAAACATTTCAATGTTTTTATTTACATTTTATTTTGAATTTTCAAACTATCTAATTGTAAATGCAACACATTTGGGCACATTTTGGGACGTTATTCCAAAGATAAAGCATACAATCGAAAAGTTTTAATACAAATTATAGATAATATCCAGGAGCACATAACAATCCAAACCAGATCATTGTCTTTTTTTAGGAGTGTTGTAAGTTTATGTTGTCAAAAAAGTGGTTTTCTGTAAATGCTTGTCAAAGATTGAATAATCGCATCGATTGCTTGAAAGAGCCACACCTCATCCACAAATAAAAGTGTTTTAGAGATATGCAATTGTTATAGAAGGTACCTTTATTGATAGTAAACATACAAAACTACTGGAATATAGAAGAAACAATTTTTAGTCTTTTGGCCGAAGGTCCAACGGACTAATGCCATCACTCTTCATCCGACGTCCGCCATTAGCTGCCGTATCTCGGAAACCGTTCAGCAACTTTTTCTCTAATTTTGCATAGACATATCTCAGGGCACTGCCACTATGCACGAGAAATCTGTATTTGATTGAATCATTCTAAGGGCTCCCTAGGGCCTCCAAGGACCCCAAAACTGATAAAAATGTAACAATTTGGCTATTTTTTCAAAAACTGTTCAGCAACTCTAATTTTGCATATACATTTCATGTGGTAGTGTCACTGTACACAAGACTTCTGTATTTGATTGAATCAGTCTAAGGGCACGTAATGACCCCCAAAAAAGGACCCCAAAACTGGTAAATTTTTACATTTTGCGTATTTTTTTCAAAAACTCTTTAGTAACTTTTTCTCAAATTTTGCATAGACATTTCATGTGGTAGTGCCACTATACACAATAAATCTGTATTTAATAGAATCATTCTAAGGGCATCAAATGTCCCCTAAAATGCAAAATTTGCTAACTAAATTGTCCTCTACAGCAGCAGCTCTATTTATAACTTGATGGCAACACCCTTTCCCAACAACATCTGTCACATGCGGAGTATGTTTCTTGCATGGATCAGAGGTTGTCTTTTCTGTTATTTCAAAAACTGTTCAGTAAGTTTTTCTCTTATTTTGCAATGACGTCTCTTAGGGTAGTGTCATTGTACACAATAAATTTGTATTTGATTGAATCATTCTAAGGGCATCTCGGGGCCACCCAAAAAGCTAAACCCTTTTCCAACAACATCCCACCCCACTGCAGCTAAGATTCTCTGGCTGCTATTGTTTGATGGAAACTGTGACTAATCTGTAATTGGTCACTGGCAGAGGCTTGTGTCAACAGACATCATGCACTAGACCCCTGTTAACCCATTAACACTCAGCATGTTACTTCTATACAGTATCTGTTTCCTCAGAAGCTTGACCTAGATTCCAAAAATATGAAAAAATGGGCCAAGTGGCCCTGAAGTCCTTTGGACTAATACGTCTATATGTGACCCCGGCTGACCAAATGAGTGATAAGTCAGAAAAATTGTAACATTGTTTTCTTACATCCATGTCAAGGTTTGGCAGGGTGCTTTACACGGTTTCAAAAATTATATGACTACTACAAAAATTGGCGAAGTTATGGAGCTTTGAACATGGTAGGGGTCAAAAAGTTAAAATGAAAACGGCTGTTGAAATTATATATGCAAATGGATTGCATAGAAATATTACATGCACAACATTCAAATGTGGCACACAGTATGTAATATGTATGTTATGTTGCAATGATACACTGGAAGTACAAATGTGCTGCTACAAAGACTTATCCAGTTATGCCAGGTTATGTCTTTATGTGTAAAAAAGAGGACCGATTATTTGAGAGCAAAAGGTAGACTCACTGTTTGACACAGTTTAAAAACTACAGGCAACTGTCCAGTTTAACTAGTGGCTTAATGCTGTCTGTTGAAACAAGCTACTGCCAGTGACCAATTACATATTAGTCACAGTTTCCATCAAACAATAGCAGGCAGAGAATCTTAGCTCCACAGCTGGGTGTAATACAAAACAAGTGATAAATATATGATACACTGGAAGTACAATTGTGCTGCTACAAAAATTTATAAAGTTATGCCAGATTATGTCTTTATGTATAAAATTAAGAGGACAGATTATTTGAGATTAAAAGGTAGTCTAAAGAAAATAAAAAGTGGGTCAGCTGGACGGTGATAGACCGTTTCAACTAGAAGCCTTTGTCAAACTTTTGTCTCGACTTCACCGAAGGCGGTGTCCTGCTGTCGGAACTTTGAAGGTGTTACTCACCTAACTTACAGGTGTTTGTCAGTAAGAATAATGGGATGATAATTTACACCAACATTGTTTCCTGTAGAAGTCATTTTGTGGGATATATTAGCATTAGTCGTGCCAATTCAAAAATTAGATCTACATAATAGTAGTTTGTCAAAATGTAAACAAACCCAAAGACAGTTGCAGCTTAGCGTTAGCCTGTTCTGAAATATTTTAATGACATAATGATATATTTCACATAAATATATAGGGAGCTAATGGAGAGACCCATCAAAATCCACAGCACTACAAAATGAAATATCTGAAAGTCACACTTCATATATTGAGTGACACATCTCATACTGCCTTTCTGGACTGTCGCAATGTCCAATAGTTTCCTATCAAAACCCTCGTGTACAATATACCAAAACTATATATTTCCAACACCACAACATATGTATTATCATTGGATAGGTAATTGAATAATCTTTCAGACGAACGCAACTTGTAGCAGCAAAAAATGAAGCATACAAAAGTTACATCGCAAACAATGACATGCATTCTCAAAATGTGATTCATTCAAAAATTAGTGCTATATAATAGTAGTTTGTCAAAATATAAACAAACTCAAAGACAGTTGCAGCTTTCTGTCCACCAAGCAGTAGCAGAGCAGTTTTATAATAATAATAATCCACAAGTTAAGTGGCAGTGATCTGCCTTTTATCATTCATGTGATGTTTATTGTGAGCATGGCGGTCAAATGGTTATCATACGTAGACAGGTACAGAGAGAAACTGACATTTTCTATAAAAAGAACACGTTTGCCTATCAATGGCATGTATTTCCTATTGTTGCTGTTTCTGCCAGGCAGAAACAGTTTCTGCCCGGCATAAATCAAACAACCTTGTAGGTAATTATTAATCAAATATTTTTTGCAGAAACAGTTTCTGCCCAGCATAAATCAAACAACCTTGTAGGTAATTATTAAACAAATGTTTTTTTGGTGAATCATAGCTACAGATCATTAAGGGTTATGATGGAAGTAAAATGTTTACAGGTTTACTGTTCACTTATTGCACTACGTCTTGCATTTAGAGGAATAATTATAATAGAAAATAAAATGTTGTGGCACATATTTTTTAATACATGCATCAATGAGAAACCGGGAATTACTTTTCTGTGGCCTAAGAATAACTAATTTCAATTAACTTTCTGCTTATATAAAACAACTGCATAAAAATATATATCCATACAAGACACATACTCCGCATGTGACAGATGTTTTGGGAAGGGGAATAGTGTTCTGTTTCAGGTACAAGATGCTGTGTTTGTTGACCCAAGCCTATGCCAGTGACCAATTACAGATTAGTCATATTTCCTACCACCAGCCACAGTGACCCAAGCCTCAGCCAGTGACCAATTACAGATTAGTCACACTTTAACCAGCCAGCCCCAGTGAGGTGTGACAGATGTTGTGGTAAAAGGGATTAGTTGAACAAAAGGACTGGAAGCCTGTTAGAGCTCCTGCTACAGTAGACCATTTAGTTAACAAATTTAGCATTTTAGGGGACATTTGGAGCCCTTAGAATGAATGAATCAAATACAGATTTCTTGTGTATCGTGGCACTTCCATATGAAATGTCTATGCAAAATTAGAGAAAAAGTTGCTTAAGAGTTTTTGAAAAAATTGGCAAGATGTAAACATTTACCAGTTTTGGGGTCCTTTTTGGGGGGGTCATTAGGTGCCCTTAGATTGATTCAATCAAATACAGATTTATTTTGTAAAGTGACACTATCACATGAAATGTATATGCAAAATTAGAAAAATATTTTTGTTTGATAAAAGCATAAAATGTTGACTTTTGAGTTCTTTGGGCCGAAGCTCCAAGGGACTATTCCCATCACTCTCCATCATCCGTCCGCCATCCTCCGTCCGCCGTCCGCTGTCAGCCGTTAGCTGCCATATCTCAACAACTGTTTCTCTAATTTTGCATAGACGTATCTTAGGGTACTGCCACTATGCACGAGAAATCTGTATTTGATTGAATCATTCTTAGGGCCCTCAAGGGCCCAAAAAGCTTGTCACATTTTGCCTATTTTTATCAAAAACTGTTCAGCAACTTTTTTTTCTAGTTTTGCATCGATGTATCTTAGGGTGCTGCCACTATACACAAGCAATCATTCTAAGGGCACCTAAGGGGCCCCCAAAGTGCAAAAGTTTTACATTATCTATTGATGTGGTTTTGAGAAGGGCCCTTGAGACCACCCCCAACAGTAGATGTTGTGTATTGTGCCAGAAAATCTACCCTGGTCTCACTCCACTCTGCATTGTTCCATTGAGACCTTGACTAATCTTTAATTGGTCACAGGCAGAGCAGACACACTTGACCCCTATTAGACTCAGTTGCCTGCAGCTTTTAAACTGCATCTTCAAAAAACTATTGATTTTCTATCTTTGCAAGTTGTGGTTATTTTGATGTTAATTTATTTTTTATAAAATGGTGTGACTGTGGTGTCTATTGGTTAAAGATGTATTGTCACCTGTAGATGACAAACGTAGAAAATTAATATTCTGAACATCTATAGAGTAAAATATCCTACACTTTATTGACATCAAATGCATTCTACTGTTCTGTTTACACTTGCCATGCCTTGTGTAGACATGGGACTATGTAAATCAATTGAATCAATATAGACTAATAACTACAGATTCACAATATAGTTGACATATAATTGAAACAACTAAATGTCAACCATTAGAAGAGTTGACATAGTTCCGCTATACACAAGAAATCTGTATTTGATTGAATCATTTTAGTGTCATCAGCATATAGTAGAACATACATTTTCAAGAAAATGTCTACATCATCATCACTAAGGTTGTTGTAAATTTCACCAGCTGCCATGTCAAGTCCCTTATAATTATGACTAACAGTGTTCAAAATTCAGGTAAATAGCAAATAACAAAGGAGAACAGTTTTCGCCTTGCTGTACCTCTACATCACATGAGAAGAAGGCTGACACAGCCTGGCCCTGTTTTTTTAAGTAATCATTTATAACATTATCAATACCACATGCCTTTTTGTTTTTGAGTTTTTTGATTTGCATAAGTACCTCATTTTGCGTTCATGGTCTGTTTATGTGTTCGTTTGACTGGGAAATCTTTCTTGGATCAAAAGGTATCTCACAAGCTGCAGTTTCACTTTCAGGTTTTTCACCGAGTTTTTCAAAGTGGTTCATATACTTATCCAGTGAAATATTTCCACATTTTTCACTGCTGTTACTTGCTTTATTAAGTATATCCCAGTATTCTGCAGGCTTGCTATGGTTTAGGTTGCACAAGTTTTCATGTAACTGTTTATAGTAGCATTTTTATATTTGTTTTATAAAGCATTTATACCCACTAGCCAGTTCTCTTACCTCTGCATTAGCTTCGTCATTTTTTATTTTCTTTAGTTTACCTTTTGCTCTCAAATAATCTGTCCTCTTAGTTTTACACAAAAAGACATAATCTGGCATAACTTGCTAAGTCTTTGTAGCAGCACATTTGTACTTCCAGTGTATCATTGCAACATAACATACATACTGTGTGCCACATTTGAATGTCATGCATGTAATATTTCCATGCAGTCCATTTGCATATATAATGGAAAACTTCAACAGGTGTTTTCTTCACTTTCACTTTTTCACCCTTACCACGTTCAATGCTCCATAACTTCGCCAATTTTTGTAGGAGTCATAATTTTTGAAACCGTGTAAAGCACCCTACCCAACCTTTACAAGAATGTAAGAAAACAATGTTACAATTTTTCCGACTTATCACTCATTTGGTCAGGGGTCACATATAAACGTATTAGTCCAAAGGACTTCAGGGCCACTTGGCCCATTTTTTAGTTTTCACGCTTCATTTTATTAATAGTCCAGTCCACAATTTCCAGATATTGAAGAACTCAGTGTTAAAGGGTGGTATGGCAGCTAGATATGAAATATTTTTTAAAGCGTAATTAATTTTATTTTATTGATAGTAAACATACGAAACTACTAGAATATTGAAGAAACACATTTTACGTATTTTTGTAAAACTCCATTGTATCTGCCATACCACTCCTTAATTGTTTTTAACATGAATGTTTTACTTATTCTTACTTTCTACCACAATATATCACTTCGGCATTTTATCTGTTGTCGTCTGGGGCAACGCGGCGCCCGTATTGAAAACGTTCCGATTATCCACCATAAACTATGCTAAATGTTTTTAATATGTTCATATTATAGCCAAATATGTGTTACCCATATTTTCAATAAATAGACAGACTAGTTTTACATTCAGAGTAGTACGAGTACCCAAAACACCGTGTTGCCCCATACCATGAGGCAAGATGCCTCCTCCCACCTGAGGCAAGACGGTCCATTATATTCCCTTTGTGTATTTTACTTCTATGAACCAAACGTTGTTTGAACATATACCACATGTATACAAACAATAATATATGATGCTATTCTAGTTGTGAAATTTAAATTATTATTAACATATGTACTAGATGGAATCTATGTATGCGACCTATTGTGTTTCTAAATATGTCATCACAAGTGTTGGATTTTCTTATCATTTCGTCATAATTATGAGTCACAGGCTAGTATGTTTTTAATTATGCAGCGTTTGAATAAAAACTTTACACACTGCACAGCACATGTAATACATGTTTAATATATTGACCATGTATACGTACAGGGAGACTTGTGGGAGGCCCTCTTACCCCATGTACAAAATATGTGTATTACCACGATGTATGGCACATGCTACTGACTTTCTCCATATTTCATAGTCTGACATGCAAGATGAATGATGATATTATAATATCACCAAGTATGTTCTTGATTTGTACTGTTAATTATACAGTGAGTTGAACCAGTTTGTTTATTGGCAAAATATTATATCAAACTGCATAAAATAGTTTTGTTAAAACACTGATTTAATTACATCTGCCTTATGTTGCTGAACTCCCTAGATGGTTATATCCAATATTTGTCAGCATAATTTTGCACAAGATTTAGGAACATTTAGAATATTAATTTTGCGTACATGGCGGGGGGCCGTTTTACCCCCAAGGGGCCGCGCTCCCCCAGTCTCCCCAATAGTTTATACCGTTAACAGTAGAGCCAGCATTAAGCCAGTATAAATAACGTACTTCAATTAAATTGACATTACAGGCCCACTACTGGCCCAGTCCTAGCCAGTATATAGCATACAGCGCCACCCATGGAATGCGATTTTGGCTGTATGGACCCAGCATTGGGCCAGTACAGCATGTCGGTACAGCTAGGCCCAGTACTGTCTGAACACTGTGCCTGCACGTACTGGGTTACTACTGTTCCAGTATGGTGCCAACGTTGGGCCAGTACACTATGCTACTACTGGCCTAATCTACAGCCTATGTACAATACAGTATTGGACGAGTAACTTTTTTATTTATTCGGATAGACCGCCGTTAGTCATTGGACCAATATAGGCCTATTAGGCCTACATTCATGTTGACTGGGTACCCTCCGACCATTGACACAAAATATCCGAGATATTTTTGAGATAGTCCACTTACTCCTAATCCCGTCCCCAAGACGTACGATGAGTCACTTCCGCTTCTTATATATAGGGTTTATTTATAGTCGACTTACTTACCCGGATTATGAAAACGAAACCAAAACGATGTTGTTAGGCCGACACAGGTAGACACACACTCGGACCTTCCCTAGCAACTGTCAACACAACAGAGGCTAAGCGGTTACCATTGACCGTACGACGGCGTTAACACAGCACCTTGGGCAAAAAGTGTCCCCACCGACCACCGTATTGTACGAATGTTGACTTCCGACTGCACGGTAGGTATTTTGAATTTCACAGCGTAATTAAAGTTGAATTCTGAGTTCTTCCATGTTCAAAATGTAAATTTCCAGTGAGTCAGCATGTCACATAGACTACATGTTGACCCTTTACTAACGTTTCTACTGAAGAGTTGCATTGATCAACTGGTTTATCCTATTACAAATATTATAAATACGTCAATGCAGGATAGTGTTCTACATGAATTCAAGCAAGCTCTTGTCAATCCTCTTATTAAAAATGTGCAAAAATTACGTTAACAATTACCGTCCTATCTCTAACCTTAGCTTTTTGTGGAAGGTATTGGAAAAGGTTGTTGCAAATCGACTCCATGGACATATCTATTCACAGAACTAATCAAATGATCTACAATCTGCATATAAGTAATTTCATTCAACTGAGACGGCTCTTCTTAAAATACAGAAATACATTGTATGCAATATGGATACCCAGCTAACAGGGACACGTGATTTCATATGTTCTGAAGGTGAATTCACGTGTTCAACTAGTTCAATTTACGTGTTTTCCTTAAGTGAATTCACAAGATTCTGTGAACAAATTTCAAGGTGAAAACATGTGTTTCGACACGTGTTTATCTGGTTCACCACACGTGAAATCACGAGTTTCTGTACGTGAATTCACGAGATTCTGTGAACAATTTTCCCGGTGAAAACACGTGTTTTGACACGTGTTTATTTGGTTCACCGCACGTGAAATCACAAGTTTCCGTACGTGAAATCATATGTTTCCGTATGTGAATTCACGAGATTCTGTGAACAAATTTCATGATGAAAACACGTGTTTCGACACGTGTTTATCTGGTTCACCACAGGTGAAATCACGAGTTTCTGAACGTGAATTCACGAGATTCTGTGAATAACTGTCCCGGTGAAAACACGTGTTTATATGGTTGACCGCCGGTGAAATCACGAGTTTCCGTACGTGGAATCACGTGTTTCCGTATGTGAATTAACGTGATTTTGTGAACAACTTTCCCATATAAAACCGTGTCTTATGCACGTGTTGTAACAGGCTCATTACTCGTGAAATGACGTGTTGGCGTACGTGAGATCACGAGAATCTGTAAGCATGTTTTCCCTTGAAAACACGTGTCCAAGACACGCATTTTAATTGGTTTGTAACTCGTGAAATCACCTGCCCTGACAAATGGTTAGGAACTATTGAAGACACACAAAGTCAGTTCGGATCCGTAGACGTCGATTGATACCTATTGTAAATTAAGACAAATCATCAACAAGTAGAACACAACTATTTTATTGTAAGGCAATGAGTAGTTAGTATCCGCTCTATTTTAGACAGCCAGGACACCACGTGTATTTTTATTTATTTTCAACGCGAATCTCTGTGAGCACTGCTAAAATTGTACATTGAAATGAGTTAACGGTTTCACCCGGTCTTTGTATTAAGAACAAATGACAAATCAAATCCGGGAGTGCCTATTAACAATGTGTGTGACGTTTATGAACACTGTATGACAGTCCTTCTATCTTAACCATGATTACCTGCTATATGTTTTTACTCAACAACTGTTTCTCTAATTTTGCATAGACGTATCTTAGGGTACTGCCACTATGCACGAGAAATCTGTATTTGATTGAATCATTCTTAGGGCCCTCAAGGGCCCAAAAAGCTTGTCACATTTTGCCAATTTTTTTCAAAAACTGTTCAGCAACTTTTTTTTCTAATTTTGCATCGATGTATCTTAGGGTGCTGCCACTATACACAAGAAATCATTCTAAGGGCACCTAAGGGGCCCCCAAAGTGCAAAAGTTTTACATTATCTATTGATGTGGTTTTGAGAAGGGCCCTTGAGACCACCCCCAACAGTAGATGTTGTGTATTGTGCCAGAAAATCTACCCTGGTCTCACTCCACTCTGCATTGTTCCATTGAGACCTTGACTAATCTTTAATTGGTCACAGGCAGAGCAGACACACTTGACCCCTATTAGACTCGGTTGCCTGCAGCTTTTAAACTGCATCTTCAAAAAACTATTGATTTTCTATCTTTGCAAGTTATGGTTATTTTGATGTTAATTTATTTTTTATAAAATGGTGTGACTGTGGTGTCGATTGGTTAAAGATGTATTGTCACCTGTAGATGACAAACGTAGAAAATTAATATTCTGGACAACTATAGAGTAAAATATCCTACACTTTATTGACATCAAATGCATTCTACTGTTCTGTTTACACTTGCCCTGCCTTGTGTAAACATGGGACTATGTAAATCAATTGAATCAATATAGACTAATAACTACAGATTCACAATGTAGTTGACATATAATTGAAACAACTAAATGTCAACCATTAGAAGAGTTGACATAGTTCCGCTATACACAAGAAATCTGTATTTGATTGAATCATTCTAGTGTCATCAGCATATAGTAGAACATACATTTTCAAGAAAATGTCTACATCATCATCACTAAGGTTGTTGTAAATTTCACCAGCTGCCATGTCAAGTCCCTTATAATTATGACTAACAGTGTTCAAAATTCAGGTAAATAGCAAATAACAAAGGAGAACAGTTTTCGCCTTGCTGAACCTCTACATCACATGAGAAGAAGGCTGACACAGTCTGGCCCTGTTTTTTTAAGTAATCATTTATAACATTATCAATACCACATGCCTTTTTGTTTTTGAGTTTTTTGATTTGCATAAGTACCTCATTTTGCGTTCATGGTCTGTTTATGTGTTCGTTTGACTGGGAAATCTTTCTTGGATCAAAAGGTATCTCACAAGCTGCAGTTTCACTTTCAGGTTTTTCACCGAGTTTTTCAAAGTGGTTCATATACTTATCCAGTGAAATATTTCCACATTTTTCACTGCTGTTACTTGCTTTATTAAGTATATCCCAGTATTCTGCAGGCTTGCTATGGTTTAGGTTGCACAAGTTTTCATGTAACTGTTTATAGTAGCATTTTTATATTTGTTTTATAAAGCATTTATACCCACTAGCCAGTTCTCTTACCTCTGCATTAGCTTCGTCATTTTTTATTTTCTTTAGTTTACCTTTTGCTCTCAAATAATCTGTCCTCTTAGTTTTACACAAAAAGACATAATCTGGCATAACTTGCTAAGTCTTTGTAGCAGCACATTTGTACTTCCAGTGTATCATTGCAACATAACATACATACTGTGTGCCACATTTGAATGTCATGCATGTAATATTTCCATGCAGTCCATTTGCATATATAATGGAAAACTTCAACAGGTGTTTTCTTCACTTTCACTTTTTCACCCTTACCACGTTCAATGCTCCATAACTTCGCCAATTTTTGTAGGAGTCATAATTTTTGAAACCGTGTAAAGCACCCTACCCAACCTTTACAAGAATGTAAGAAAACAATGTTACAATTTTTCCGACTTATCACTCATTTGGTCAGGGGTCACATATAAACGTATTAGTCCAAAGGACTTCAGGGCCACTTGGCCCATTTTTTAGTTTTCACGCTTCATTTTATTAATAGTCCAGTCCACAATTTCCAGATATTGAAGAACTCAGTGTTAAAGGGTGGTATGGCAGCTAGATATGAAATATTTTTTAAAGCGTAATTAATTTTATTTTATTGATAGTAAACATACGAAACTACTAGAATATTGAAGAAACACATTTTACGTATTTTTGTAAAACTCCATTGTATCTGCCATACCACTCCTTAATTGTTTTTAACATGAATGTTTTACTTATTCTTACTTTCTACCACAATATATCACTTCGGCATTTTATCTGTTGTCGTCTGGGGCAACGCGGCGCCCGTATTGAAAACGTTCCGATTATCCACCATAAACTATGCTAAATGTTTTTAATATGTTCATATTATAGCCAAATATGTGTTACCCATATTTTCAATAAATAGACAGACTAGTTTTACATTCAGAGTAGTACGAGTACCCAAAACACCGTGTTGCCCCATACCATGAGGCAAGATGCCTCCTCCCACCTGAGGCAAGACGGTCCATTATATTCCCTTTGTGTATTTTACTTCTATGAACCAAACGTTGTTTGAACATATACCACATGTATACAAACAATAATATATGATGCTATTCTAGTTGTGAAATTTAAATTATTATTAACATATGTACTAGATGGAATCTATGTATGCGACCTATTGTGTTTCTAAATATGTCATCACAAGTGTTGGATTTTCTTATCATTTCGTCATAATTATGAGTCACAGGCTAGTATGTTTTTAATTATGCAGCGTTTGAATAAAAACTTTACACACTGCACAGCACATGTAATACATGTTTAATATATTGACCATGTATACGTACAGGGAGACTTGTGGGAGGCCCTCTTACCCCATGTACAAAATATGTGTATTACCACGATGTATGGCACATGCTACTGACTTTCTCCATATTTCATAGTCTGACATGCAAGATGAATGATGATATTATAATATCACCAAGTATGTTCTTGATTTGTACTGTTAATTATACAGTGAGTTGAACCAGTTTGTTTATTGGCAAAATATTATATCAAACTGCATAAAATAGTTTTGTTAAAACACTGATTTAATTACATCTGCCTTATGTTGCTGAACTCCCTAGATGGTTATATCCAATATTTGTCAGCATAATTTTGCACAATATTTAGGAACATTTAGAATATTAATTTTGCGTACATGGCGGGGGGCCGTTTTACCCCCAAGGGGCCGCGCTCCCCCAGTCTCCCCAATAGCCAGTATAAATAACGTACTTCAATTAAATTGACATTACAGGCCCACTACTGGCCCAGTCCTAGCCAGTATATAGCATACAGCGCCACCCATGGAATGCGATTTTGGCTGTATGGACCCAGCATTGGGCCAGTACAGCATGTCGGTACAGCTAGGCCCAGTACTGTCTGAACACTGTGCCTGCACGTACTGGGTCACTACTGTTCCAGTATGGTGCCAACATTGGGCCAGTACACTATGCTACTACTGGCCTAATCTACAGCCTATGTACAATACAGTATTGGACGAGTAACTTTTTTATTTATTCGGATAGACCGCCGTTAGTCATTGGACCAATATAGGCCTATTAGGCCTACATTCATGTTGACTGGGTACCCTCCGACCATTGACACAAAATATCCGAGACATTTTTGAGATAGTCCACTTACTCCTAATCCCGTCCCCAAGACGTACGATGAGTCACTTCCGCTTCTTATATATAGGGTTTATTTATAGTCGACTTACTTACCCGGATTATGAAAACGAAACCAAAACGATGTTGTTAGGCCGACACAGGTAGACACACACTCGGACCTTCCCTAGCAACTGTCAACACAACAGAGGCTAAGCGGTTACCATTGACCGTACGACGGCGTTAACACAGCACCTTGGGCAAAAAGTGTCCCCACCGACCACCGTATTGTACGAATGTTGACTTCCGACTGCACGGTAGGTATTTTGAATTTCACAGCGTAATTAAAGTTGAATTCTGAGTTCTTCCATGTTCAAAATGTAAATTTCCAGTGAGTCAGCATGTCACATAGACTACATATTGACCCTTTACTAACGTTTCTACTGAAGAGTTGCATTGATCAACTGGTTTATCCTATTACAAATATTATAAATACGTCAATGCAGGATAGTGTTCTACATGAATTCAAGCAAGCTCTTGTCAATCCTCTTATTAAAAATGTGCAAAAATTACGTTAACAATTACCGTCCTATCTCTAACCTTAGCTTTTTGTGGAAGGTATTGGAAAAGGTTGTTGCAAATCGACTCCATGGACATATCTATTCACAGAACTAATCAAATGATCTACAATCTGCATATAAGTAATTTCATTCAACTGAGACGGCTCTTCTTAAAATACAGAAATACATTGTATGCAATATGGATACCCAGCTAACAAGGACACGTGATTTCATATGTTCTGAAGGTGAATTCACGTGTTCAACTAGTTCAATTTACGTGTTTTCCTTAAGTGAATTCACAAGATTCTGTGAACAAATTTCAAGGTGAAAACATGTGTTTCGACACGTGTTTATCTGGTTCACCACACGTGAAATCACGAGTTTCTGTACGTGAATTCACGAGATTCTGTGAACAATTTTCCCGGTGAAAACACGTGTTTTGACACGTGTTTATTTGGTTCACCGCACGTGAAATCACAAGTTTCCGTACGTGAAATCATATGTTTCCGTATGTGAATTCACGAGATTCTGTGAACAAATTTCATGATGAAAACACGTGTTTCGACACGTGTTTATCTGGTTCACCACAGGTGAAATCACGAGTTTCTGAACGTGAATTCACGAGATTCTGTGAATAACTTTCCCGGTGAAAACACGTGTTTATATGGTTCACCGCCGGTGAAATCACGAGTTTCCGTACGTGGAATCACGTGTTTCCGTATGTGAATTAACGTGATTTTGTGAACAACTTTCCCATATAAAACCGTGTCTTATGCATGTGTTGTAACAGGCTCATTACTCGTGAAATGACGTGTTGGCGTACGTGAGATCACGAGAATCTGTAAGCATGTTTTCCCTTGAAAACACGTGTCCAAGACACGCATTTTAATTGGTTTGTAACTCGTGAAATCACCTGCCCTGACAAATGGTTAGGAACTATTGAAGACACACAAAGTCAGTTCGGATCCGTAGACGTCGATTGATACCTATTGTAAATTAAGACAAATCATCAACAAGTAGAACACAACTATTTTAATGTAAGGCAATGAGTAGTTAGTATCCGCTCTATTTTAGACAGCCAGGACACCATGTGTATTTTTATTTATTTTCAACGCGAATCTCTGTGAGCACTGCTAAAATTGTACATTGAAATGAGTTGACGGTTTCACCCGGTCTTTGTATTAAGAACAAATGACAAATCAAATCCGGGAGTGCCTATTAACAATGTGTGTGACGTTTATGAACACTGTATGACAGTCCTTCTATCTTAACCATGATTACCTGCTATATGTTTTTACTAATACAATGTGGATATATATATATATTTATATATATATATATATATATATATATATCCACATTGTATTAGAAGAAACATATAGCAGGTAATCATGGTTAAGATAGATGGACTGTCATTTCATTTAAAATAGTTAAATAAAAAAATACGTATGACTGCCTTTTTTCCGGGCAACGCCGAGCAACTCAGCTAGTTATAACGTAAATTGTCATTATCAAGTGTGTATATATATATGTATATATATATGTATATATATATACCCCTTTATCCACATTGTATTAGCAGAAACATATATATATATTTGTATACCCTAAAGTTGCATTCTGAGACCATTCGTCTCTTAAATATAAAAATCTACTGAATCAACATGCCCCACCTACTATACATAATTTCCCACAACTTCATATAAACTTTATTTCAATAATAATTTGTTTCACAAATTTTATAATACAACGATGCAAAGGACGAAATATTATACCCGCGTGTCATACGTTTATTATTCCGAGGGCTGGACCCGGCGACCGGTAATTTTGCAAACGCATAATGTGTCAAATAAGATAAAATGCCATAAGGTAATTCTCCTTATTCTCCTTTTGTGTCACCGTCATTTTGATGGCGGATCTCCACAAGCGCTCACATATATCTAAGACTCACCTGTATTAATATAAATGGGTACTGTCAACGATAAGCGCTCCATACATCATTATAGACACAAGTAGGAATTTGTTTTGTGTTATAATGAACAATTAGTGCAATTTTACGTATGTAATTTGGTAAACGTATCCTGCTTAGAAAAATTGCCACCTTAATTTGTTTACCTTTACTAGCCAAAGATGCAAAATTAACTAAAAGTTTGCTTTTAACAATGATTCTGCACGAAAGCAATTGTTTGTGATCTAGTGGCCTACATTTAGCTCCTCCCTTGTCCTTCCCGCTTAAGGTCCTCTTTCTCGCTGCTTTAGCGGTCGTGCACCACCAGCTCTGACAAGTCCGCTAACAACTAATAAATCACAAATATGTATAAATAATGTAAACAGTCATCTGGGAATCTTATCACTCAGGCAGGAAGTGTGATTCACGCATTTCCTTGACCCTGTGGTCAAGAGAAATAATGTTTGTTATCCTAGCTCGCATTCATTAGTAAACTTTCAATTAAAATCTAGCATAAATTTAACACAGGTATCTCTATTCACTCAGAATATTTAAAAAAAAATTATATCTATATATATATATATATATATTACACTTGCAGTAAACGATCTATAAAAATAAGCATTTTTACCTAGCCTAGCGTGGAAGCGTCTTCAAACTTAGCAAAAACTATATTATGGCTACTTATGATGTAAGATTAACTTATATGTATTCGTTAAGTGTTGAGATACGTTGGAAGTGAAAAACGTATAGCTGAAACATATGTCTATTACTTTTAATTATGCCCATAATATATCTGTATTTACCTTAATGTCTTCGCGTTTGGAATACTCAAAATTTCCCCCAAGTCGCGAAACATGTCTTCACTGGCTATGTCGAGCCGCCAGCCTGCTCCTATAACAGAAGAAAAAATGTGCATTACATATTGGCAGATTTACTTCAAACTTTATGTTAAACTCGCAGGCGTGGTTGAAATATCCTTGCAAGCCAGGGGTGTGACTACGTCCCCCTGCATAATGTGGACTGTATGTTGCTTGATCTGTGTAGGGGTCATTAAAATACCATTAGTAAGCATGGGCAGAAGTAATGGACCCACGGCAGTCATTGCCCATGCAGCTCAGCCTCACATTCAAGCCTAAAGCTGTGAGCACTGACCATTTCAAACTATCCAATGGGTAGCTCTCATAATCCCACCGCTACTTAACTATAGCTTTTAAAATGACTATCATGTGTGTGTGACAGTCAACTTTCTACGTCCCCTTGAGAGCAGTCTTATCTGACCGCCCTTTCTGTTATCTGCTAAGGGTGAAGAAAGATGTCACATTGTGCAGATGACTTGTGAAAGACCCAGCCTTGTCATATGTTACTACACAATATAACATTAATTAATATAGAGTATATAATACACTATATATATATATGTATATATATATATATATATATATACATATAGATAATCTATGAGCCCTATCATACGTATAGAACTGCCAAAACCGGTTGAATATAATATTTTCCCTAAATTTGGGAAGTCTGTAGCATTGACACTGTCTTTAGCTACGTCATTTCTGAAGACAGATTCTGAAAGCCTGGGTCCCATTTATTAAACTTCAACGTGATCAATATTGTTTGGCAAGGGTAGTATCCTCGTTTTTCTATCTATCTGGTAGCTTGCAGGATAATAATAACAACGATAAACTAGGCCAAGTACTTTGGGACCCTGTCTCCCTTGTAATCAGAAGCCAGAGAAGGCAATAAAATATATCCGTCTGTCGTTGATACACGATTAGTGACGACCCTATACTATATTATATGTGGAATGTGTGACCACCAACACGTTGGATTCTCAAAAATCTATAAACTTGTAAAATTGTTCCACATGCCAATATATATATATATATATATATACACGCAAGCACGCGCGCGCGCACTCACACACACACACGTCCTCTGTTAATTAACGTATCCTGTTTTAAAATAATTTTACAATGATATGTTGTTTTTGAGTATTGTCGCGATAGGGCATACTACTATAGAAGATGATAGATCTATATGTATAGTATTATATACTATACTTGAAAAGAGAAAAGGTGAACTGCATTCACCAAAAAATCCTAAATTACAGACGTTTTGCTTGTAACACACAACTAGTTTGGTAATCAAACGCCAAACTAGTGCTTAACTATTCAACAAATTGTAATTCTAGTTGTAGGCCAGCTATAGGCAGACGCCTGAAACAAAATACCCACCCCCAATTTGTTACGGTCATTATCCCATCCACTACTCCACTCCAGGGGTGAAAAGTGCCCTCCTTGGAGAGAGCTAATTAAGACAGTCATTGATGTCAGAGGAGTGGCAAAGCCAATAAGCATACCTCTGCAATCAGATATAGGACAGGAGTGAGTCTGGAAACAACAAAGAAGGAAGAAGTCATTCCACCAACTTGGGTAATGTCTAGGGAGGGGGTAGTCATGCAATAATAGTTTACCTCACAGGGCAACATCTCAAGATTTCAGGTATGTTGGAAGTACAGTATTATTTACAGACACTACGGATTTCAACATTCACTTTACAACTTCAGTACACCTATAGAATTTCCAAATCAAGGCATAAATACATCAATACAACATATGTATAAACACATCTTTGGCGAAGTATCGAGCCATCATAATTCAAGGTAATTTTAAGAAAATTTTCTGCTAGAAAGTATTTTGAATTGAAAGATACGGAAGAGAGTTGAGTAGGAATAAGACGAAGAATACCGCGGATTCAGAAATGGAAGAAGGACGACCGATGGAATGTTTGTATTTAAATATATGGCAGAAAAATGGACATGTGAGGAAATATTGGCACTGATATGTGAGGACATTTTAGATTACTAACGACACAAGTCTGAGAGATATGGTGCCGTCAATGATGATACTAATATGAGGGGCAGAATTGGATGTCAGGATGGTGGAAGTTATGTACAAAGAACGAAAAAAAGAGTAGTTGTGGTCCTAAGATGTCGGATGAGTTTAACGATAACGTCGGTTTAAGGAAAAGAAGTGCAACCAGTCCATAGCTGTCCATCATGATGATGAAGAAAACCAAGCGGGATCGGAGAGAAACATATGAGTTGGATATCGATCATGTTGGTGGGAAGACATAAAGCAAGGGAAGTATTGTCTTATGTTAAGGTATATAGACGTGGACCAAATATGGGAAGTAAATCTAAAATTAGACGAGCGAAACATCAAAATAGGGCATATTCATTAATGCATACATATAAATTATATTGAATCATGTTTATAACTTCCTACTTGGTGACTTCCGTGCGTTGTCCTAATAGCTGCGAAGACGTACAAGTCCTGCCGTTATCACAAGTATGCCTACCTTGCCTGGCACCAACTAAATTGGGCTTATATTGGGGAGGGGCTTTATTGCACATCAACATTTAAAACAGGATCGATAAAACAGAAATCGCAACGCCGGCTCATATAAAGCATTTGATGGCAAAGTACGGGTGAGGTACCCACATCCAGTCGGTGGAAAACTAAACGTATTCAACTGGCCACCAATCGACGACACTGCCGTCGATGACATCTTCATGCCTTGGATTCCTATACCGTGCGTGACTGGAGGACGCAACCACGCCCAGTGCATACTGTATAAAGGTCTACGGGATGAGATCAGTGCAGCCCACAGCCAGTTTTTGAGTTTGCACGCAGGGATTGACAGATTGATAACATCTATAAATGCAGAAAGTCCGTGACGGCTAATTTTCTTCATTAAATGCGTTTACACCTTTACCTTGGATTTATGTTTTTGTTGTGTGCGTATTATTGTTGCGCAAGAAGGTCGTTGTTCTACATGGTGGAATAAAGGCAGGTTTCTAGGCAACGTTAACTAGTTCAATAAAATTGGAAGTCGTCATAGTCTTCTTCAATTTCGCTATAGAATCTAATGGTTGACGCATACACATATGCATGTAATGTAGCCTATATAATTAGGGGCATGTAGTTGTTTGGCTAGCAACTGTCCCTGAAGGTTGTGTATTTTTCTAAGTTAAAGCCACAAATAATCTTGTAAATATGGGAGTAATATTATATTATGTCGTCGTATCCATACACGTTCTCGCTTGGTAATTAATTGGTCTCTCTCCCTCTCCCTCTCCCTCTCCCTCTCCCTCTCCCTCTCCCTCTCCCTCCCTCTCCCTCTCCTCTCCTCACTCTCTCACTCTCCCTCTCCCTCTCCCTCTCCCTCCCTCCTCCCTTTCTCCTCTCTCCTCCTCTCCTCCTCTCCCTCCTCTCCTCTCCCTCTCCTCCTCCTCTCCTCCCTCTCCCTCCCTCTCCCTCCTCTCCTCCTCCTCTCCACCCTCCTCTCCTCTCTCTCTCTCTCTCTCTCTCTCTCTCTCTCTCTCTCTCTCTCTCTCTCTCTCTCTCTCCTCTCCCTCTCCCTCTCTCTCTGTCTCTCTGTCTCTCTGTCTCTCTCTCTCTCTCTCTCTCTCTCTCTCTCTCTCTCTCTCTCTCTCTCTCTCTCCCTCTCCTCTCCTCTCCTCTCCTCTCCTCTCCCTTTCCTCTCCCTCTCCTCCACTCTCCCTCTCCCTCTCCCTCTCCCTCTCCCTCTCCCACTCTCCCTCTCCTCTCCTCACTCTCCCTCTCCCTCTCCCTCTCCCTCTCCTCTCCCTCTCCTCTCCTCTCCCTCTCCACCTCCTCCCTCTCCCTCTCCCTCTCCCTCTCCTCTCCCTCTCCTGCCTCCCTCTCCCTCTCCCTCTCCCTCTCCCTCTCCCTCTCCCTCTCCTCTCCCTCCTCCCTCTCCCTCTCCTCTCCTCTCCCTCCCTCCCCTCCCCTCCCCCTCCCTGCGTGAATATCGTACCCTTTCTATGCAACATCCATCTTATTTGTTTAGTCTCCTTCGTTTTCTCCGATATCCCCAGGAATCTTAGACCATCTCTTTCACAACCACTTTTTGTGCCATCCTGACAGTGCTCGACATGAATATAAAAAATTAGTTGCATGGCTGCAGTTGCGTTATGGTCCAGCAGAAACAGAAACATCGCTGAGTGCAGCATTCTATACTAGGATGTAACAGGATGATGAGACATTGGCGATGTACAGCAGAGTGCTGATGACACCCGCAACCGTAAGGAGAAGGTGGCAGCCAATGGGGCAGAGGGTCGAGCTCTGGCCCTGTTGCGGGACAATGCTGTATAAGAGCAATTTGTCCAGGGTATTTGTGCAGTCTGTTCGTCACGAGCTTAGGCGGATTGCTCTGCTTTCCACAGGCAAGTCGTTTCATTACATGCGTGATGAGGCCCTTTATCTGTTTTCTGACGACAAGGAACCACATCGCACCATGCGTGGTCACCACTCGGATGCTGCTGATACTTTGGTTGTGCAGATGTTGCCGGCGCAGCAGCAGCAGCTGCAAACACACATGATGCAGCTGGTGTCACAGCAAGACCAAACTGCCCATCAACTGTAGGAAGTTCTCAAACGCTTTCCCCTAATCACACTGTCCAACCTCGATTTGGATCATCAAAAAGACCGTTTCCCTGTGGTGGTCCCTATTTCTACTTTCTGGCGTAGAGGTTGGGTTCCACGAAGGATCTGCATTGAGTCCATGCCTGCTCCTCATATTGATGGACGTCTTGGCGGAGGAGGTGAAAAAAGATGCACCAGAATCAATGCTGATCGCAGATGACATTGTGCTGTGTGGATGAAAGGAGGTAGACATGACAGATTATCTGTAGACGTGATGGAAGGCACTGAAAGAGAGAGGAATGAGGGTTAGTCGACCGAAAACCCAAATCATGGATTCAGGTTCGAACGGAATGATGAGATAGACAGACCAACTGTAGAAATACTGGGGGACGAGCTGGAAAACGTGACACACTTCAAATATATATGGTCAGTCGTGGAAGTGAAATGAGGAATGGAAACGGAGATCATACAAAGAGTGAGCGCAGCTTGGAGAACTTGGAAGAAATGCAGTGGAGTGTTGTGCGACAGGAGGATGCCAGTGAAGTTGAAGGGGAAGATCTATAAAACGGTAGTCAGGACAAGAAGCAAGGATAGAGACGAATGAGATGAGGATGCTCAGGTGGATGTGTGGAGTAACAGAGAAAGATAAGATCCGAAACGAATATATTAAAGGAGCAACGAGAGTGACACAAGCATCCAAAAAGATATCTGAGAAACGACTGAAATGGTATGGGCACATGATGATAAGGGATGAGGAACACACAGTGAGAAGAGTGTTAAATGCAGAGATACCAGGAAGAAGAAGAGGACGACGGAAGACCAGATGGAAAGACACACGCAGAAGACACATGGAAATTGTGGGTCTGAATGCCGATGTGGTGATGGACAGGGGGACATCGACAAAGAAATTTACCAGCCGTACCGACGACCCAAGATGACGGGAAAAGTCAGAGAAGAAGGAGGAGGTCCCTGTTTCTACTGCAAAGAACAAGGACACTTCATTCGTGAATGTCTGCGGAAGAGGGATGCGGTTTAAGGAGAAGAGGGTCCGAGCATGTGCATGCCCGAGGAACAGATTCGCCACCTCGACTGCCATCGTCTGCGAGTCTTGTAGGATTGCTCTCAACTCATGCGCACATTCACCATGCCCATTCAACTCACGTTCTGCGTTTGTCAGTTTCTCCCGCAGAACCCTGTTCTCATGTTCCTGCTCTCGTAATTCCTTCTGTTTGCTCGACTTGAGCAACGCACACACATTTTTCTGCAATGTCAACTCCCGTTCCATTTCTACCAATGATTCCTGTTTTTCCTGCAAGCGCTTCTCTGTACGTCACAATTGTACTGCTGAATGAAACGGTCGTATTTCTCATCCAGGTTTCCCAGGGCAGCATTCTGTTTATTCCCCTGAATCTTCGTCTGCTGCTGGCCGGCCTCTAGGGACGCCACCTGTTGACGGAGCTGTTTCTCTCTTGGATCTTCTACCACCACACCACAAGCCAAATCTGTCCCTCGATTATGCACCTCTCCTCAAACCCGCATCCCTCTTCCGCAGACATTCACGAATGAAGTGTCCCTGCTCTTTGCAGTAGAAACAGTGACCACCACGGAGAAAGGGTCCTTTTGATGAAGCAGATCGAGGATGGACAGTGTGATTACGGGGAAAGCAACATCTGCACAACCAAAGTATCAGCAGCAACCGAGTCTTGCCATCGCATGGTGCTATGTGGTTCCTGGTCCTCAGGAAACAGATAGAGGGCCTCATCACACATGAGATATCTTGCTTGTTGAATGCAGAGAAATCCGCCTAAGCTCCTGGCGAACCGACTGCTCCCAAACACACTGAACAAATGCAACTAATTTGTTATAATCATGTCACACACTGTCAGGGTGGCACAATACTTCTTCTCGGGCACACCCTTCCAAGTGGTCGAGCATAGCTATTGCTCGTTCCTCATTCGGTATCCCCATTTGGCGGGCATACAAGTCAAACTCGTCAAGCCGCTCAGTCACGGTTGGGTGACCAACCTTGGTTAGGAACCCTATGAATTTTCCCACCGCAAGAACACGAGGGCCCTCAATTCTTGCAGGGCTCCCACTAGCGTTGCCACCAAAACGGCATTCGATTGGGCAATCATTTGGTCTATCCGCTCATCAGCCATGTCGACAGGAGTGGAAGATAATTAACAAAATTGGAAATAGTGAAATTAAATTAGGTGATAGGCATCAACTCACGGGGAGGGCACAAATGAAATGGCTCAATAACTATCAGAATATCAAAACACAGACTGATACTCATAATCTGATTATAGCTGAAACCAGATATACGTTCACATTAAGAAAGAGCTGCAATCGTCGTGTACGCGTGTGGGAAATTTAACGGGTATCTGTATGGTCGTGACGAAGTCACTATACAGACAGATCATAAGCCGCTGGAATACATATTCAAGAAGCCACTTAATATGGCGCCCATGAGACTTCAGCGCATGCTGCTCAGATACAACCTGAAAGTGGTGTAACACAAGGGTACAGATATGTACTTGGTTGACGATCTGAGCAGGGCGTATCTGCTAGATGTGACAGAAGGCCATCTGTGGAGAACATTGATATGACCATGTTTCTGCCTGTCACCACTGAGCAACTTCAGCCAATCCTACATGCAACATCGGAAGATCCAGTACTCTCCCTGTTGAGTGAAGTGATCCGGGATGGCTGGCCTGGAGAGAAGAGGTATGTGCCGCCTGATGTGCAGCCATACTGGGATCATCGTGATGAGTTAGTTGTGGAGGGCCAGCTCATCTTCAAGGGTCACAGGCTTGTGATTCCTGCGTGTATGAGAACTGAACTGAATTGAACGCAAGCCATGTGTGTATAGAGGGATGTCTCCGTCGTGCTAAGGAGACACTCTATTGGCCACACATGTCTCACGACATGAAGAAGTACATATCGACGTGTGACGTCTGTCTAGCACACCAAGCCCCTCAGCAGAAAGGGCCAATTACGCAGCATGAAGTGATCGTGCGTCCATGGGCCAAGCTGGCCGCAGACCTGTGTGCCTTGTGTGGGCGCATGTTGCTGGTGGTTGCTGACTAATTTAGCAACTACATGGAAGTTGAGTCTCACATCTGTGACATCGCGTAGCGTGATACGTGTGTTGTTGTCCCTGTCGCCAGACAAGAGATACCAGACGTACTAGTATCGGATAACGGGCCACAGTTCGCATACGCCGAATTTGTTAGTTTTGCAAAGAAGTGACCTTTCAACATGTGACATCTTCAACACACTGCGAGCAGTCGAACGGTAAGGCTGATGACGCCGTGAAGAATGTGAAGATACTGTTCAGAATGTAAAGAAGATGGGGTGTCCGAGTTCCTAGCTCTCCTCGACTGGAGAAACACGCCATCTGAGGACATGGGCAACGCGCACTCATATCCACAACCAAGTCTGAATACTGGTGCTGGTGGGCGCACACGTCTGCCGGGTGCATGAGAAGACGTGGACCTCTGGTACCTGCGATGGAGACGAAGGCCCTATGTCATACGACATTCGAATTGGTACATGCACATTGGTATCGTCGAAGTCGTCGAGACAACAGATGTGCACCATCCCAGGAACCACAGTTGAACGAGGACCTGGGCAATGCTGACGAGTCATAGATGCATACGGAGCAGGCAGATGCGCCGGCTGTTCTTGTTGAGCCTCCAGTAGCTGTCACTGATACACCTGTGAAGAGTGCATGTCTAGTACTCAGACGCTCGAGGCGTTTGCTTACAACAGATGTCAGACTTCGTGACTATGTCTGATGATGTTGCGAATCCACTTGGACTTTGAACGTTTCGATTTTGAACATTAATTCAAAACATTGAGACCATAAACAATGAAACTGGGAACATTTCGATATTGACGATGCTCCATGTTCACATGGCAGAGTCGAAGACAACACCCAGGTTTTTCACACTGTTCACTGATGTAATGCCAGTGTCGTCAACACGCACAGTAACGTTTTCCATCTGCATGGCATTATGCTTGGATGTGAACAACACAACCTCAGTCTTTTCACTGTTCAGTTTTAGCATGTTTGCGTGCATCCATCTTTCAATATCCGTGAGGTACCTCTTAATGAGTTCCAGGGATTCTGTTTGGGATGCACCGTCCTTCGGCTTGAACGAGATGTATAACTGGCTGCTATCCAGCCGAGAGCAGCTCCGCGGAGATTCCGAATAAGTTCTCAAAACGGTGCAACAGAATTCCGTGATCGAGAGTGTCGAACGCAGCTCACAGGTCGAGCATGACCAACACTGTGACACAACCATTATCCAGAGACTCGAGAATATCGCTTTGCACCTTGAGGAGCGCCGTATTGGTCGAGTGAGATCTACGGTAGGCTGATTGGAGCTCCCCGTGAAGACCATTACTCATCAGGTGGCGTTCAATCCGTGTATCTACAACCTTCTCTAACACCTTAGCAATGAAAGGAAGATTGAACACAGGTCTGTAGTGTTTCAAGATGTCTGGATCGAGTGTTGGTTTTTGAGTAGTGGTCGTATCTGAGCACACTTGAATGCACGAGGCACACAGCTACTATCCATAGAGGCGTTGACAATCGCGGCGATAATAGGGAGTAGCTCATCTACACACAACTTT
Organism: Paraescarpia echinospica; assembly: GCA_020002185.1. Taxonomy (NCBI): domain Eukaryota; kingdom Metazoa; phylum Annelida; class Polychaeta; order Sabellida; family Siboglinidae; genus Paraescarpia; species Paraescarpia echinospica. Next base: position 20,473,494 of record CM034538.1, on the reverse strand, counting down.
AGAAGCCATGTGGGCACCTGATCGAGGTCGCATGATTTATCAGGTGACTTCAGGGTGAGGGTCTTCACTTCACCACCAGATGCGCTAGTAAACCTTTCCAGTGGTGTAGTTACAGCTGAGGCGTCAACGTCCTGGTCAACACCATGCAACTGGTCCGTCTAGAGGCCACGTCGGATGTTTTGTATCTTCTCCATAAAGAAAGAGCTAAACATTTCGGTTAGTTCACTGGGAGACGCCGTTTGAGGAAGAGATGGAGACCCTCTTTCACCAAGCAGGTGTTTCGCCACTTTGTAGATGCCCTACTGGTCATGGGTGCAGGCAGTGATCTTTTCCGAATAGTAGGCTATCCTGGTTTGTTTTATGAGTTTGATCACTACAACACATTGATCTCTATATATCTGGTGGTTAACAGTCAGGCGATTCTTCTGCCATCGTCGTTCCAGCTTCCGTCGGAGATGTTTAGCCTCATGTAATTCATCAGTGTATCATGGACAATCTGGATGTTGGGTGATGGTTTTAGTACGAAGTGGTGCGTGCATGCTTATCAAAGAGCGATGTGAGTCCTTCATTAAAAGCACTCACCAAACCATCTACATCACGATCCGTAGTTTGTAACATGGGGGAAGCCACAATGTCCTGCTTAAAAGCTTCCACGTCTATGGCACGTAGCTTCCTGAAGGAAACAGTCTTCTGTATGGGAACAGGTTAGGCCAGGGTCGTGGTGAAACCGACAGCGAAGTGGTCACGTGTAAGTTTCCCAAGGAGGTCACAACGTCCGGGGTCGGTGACGGTGATGTCGGATACGATGTGACTGGTGTCTCTGCTGATCACGACGTCCAACGTATGGCCGAGCACATGTGTCGGTTCATGAACATGTTGTTGTAGGCCACACGCTTTGATTGTATCCACACATCGCTGAGCATCACGATCGCCTTCGACATCAACGTGAAAGTTAAGGTATCCAATTATCAGAATATCCTTGTCGTGGGTAGCGTAGCCGACGAGATGTGTAGACCACTGGTCAAAGAATTCGGGAATGGCCATTATACCATCAAAGCATAATGTTCGATACCCCACGGCCAAACGTACAGTTGTGTCACCCGTATCCATATCACAATCCATGTGTTCAAAGTTTGTGTAGTCGCTAGTGATATGGCAGACTTATAAAGCAATGCCACACCCCCTCCATTTCTACTGCCGGGACGGGGTACATGTTTCATGGTATACCCGGAAGGGACCAACTCACCAATGCATTTCTTGTCTACGGAAGTTCCCAACCATGTCTCTGTGAGAGAAACACCATCATAGTCCTGTGTAACAATGTAGTCGCTTAGAGACAAAGCCTTGTTCTTGATGGATCTTGGATTAAGGCAACATACCCGCACTACAACTACACAATACTGTCTTATAAAAGCACTAAAATCCGGAAAGATAAAATTTTCACGTTGAAACTGATGACGTTACAGTCGTCCGTATACGTTAACAATCACACTAGGTGTAGAATTAATGTTCAATACAGTGTATAGTTTGCTATAATGTCAATATTACCTGGACAGGGTTACACGTGGCAGCTGTACAAGCGCACACGTAGTAATATGAAAATATTTCAATACAAACACATCTACATAGACTTTGACACAATTACAACGAAAAACTTAAACATCAATACAACTAATTAAGTCAACAGCAACATATTTATAACCGAATAGTATAGGTTACAAACCTACAAAACCGTTCTCTCTGTTGTGCTACTACCCAGTGGGCAATAGTGGTATAAGTTTGACGTCTAAAAGATGTCTGTCTTTACTGACGTCTAAAACACGTCAAATTTAGATTGCCAGTGAAAGACTGTTTTGCCTCTCATTTCTTACGTAAATATGTAGACGTCTGATAGATGTCTAAATGACGTCTTTTTTTAGACATCATCCATATGACCAAAATTTACTTCTAAAAGACGTCTAAAAAGGGATGTCGTATGCCCTCTGGGTACATGGGAATATTAGTTTTCATCCACGCCGACACGGGTCGACCGGCCTATGTTCTGCGGTCGATCTGCGGCGATCTGCTGCGCCTTCGTCCTTCCCATTGCCTCGAAGGTTGGAAGCTCATGTTGGTGTGTCATTGTGTCTATCGTGGCTTCGACTGTTGCGCCTGATAGACCAGATTTGGGGCGGTGCTCTAGGTTCGAATGTTGGCCCCTGTATGATTGTTCTCGTGGAACGCCTCGGTAGGTCCTCTACGATGGGATCTACACGCCGATGGTCGTCGCCAGCAACATCTTATTGCGTGTTCTGTGGTTGGTCGGCGGTCGAGAATACTCGCGTAGTAACTATATGGGCTTCATCTTCTAATTCGGAGTCGCTCTCCGCCGTTTCTGCGACTGGCCCAGTATTTAGTACTTGTAGTTCTCGCCGGGTGACATTCTTTGATGGCCCGGAACTGTCTGATAACTGCATAGACGTTGAAATCTTGTCGGGCAACTACAACATGTGGGGTTGAATCCCAGTCATCCTGGATTTTATATCGACGCAAATGATGTTTCTTCCTCAGCACCGTGTCACCCACGATCAAATTACCAATTGGCGGTCGCACCTTCGGTAAAGGAGCTTTGGCAATGCACATCTCTCGCACGTCCGGCAGTAGCTGGTTACATCGCTTGTCAAGCCTGGCCAATAACACCTTCTTCTGATCAGGGCTAGCGTTCGCTCGGAGCCCTGGTGTCCCGCCATGACGTGGAGACTCTCCAACACAGTATTTCGCAGACGCTCAGGAAGGAGGATCTGTAGGTGACTTGCACCAAACTCCCATTGGATGCGTCGGTAGAGTACTCCGTCAGTCTCATCCAGCTTGTCCCAGTACCACAGAATTTTGCGTACGCGATCCGGCTCCCTCTTCAGTGCACAAATGCTTCGCCTGTTGCCAGTGGAGTACCAGTGTTTGACACGCGACAACACTCGATCCTGCGATTGGAGTTTCGCTAATTCGTCCGTTGTATAGGAGGGAAGTGTTAGTGATGAAGGTGTTGGCTCTTCCTCGTGACATATTGACTCCGTGGACACAAGCACTGTGTAGATGTCACGTATCTCCGGTGGTATGAACTAGGCTCAAAAACTCTGGAATATTTTTTTCTCTATTGTGCATACACATTCCATGTGATAGTACCACTATACACAAGAAATATCTAATTGATTAAATCGAACTAATGACCTGGATACCGTGGACTGTTATGTAGTAATATTGCCCATTTTATCCGGGATACGATTCTAGTCTGCACTTGGCGCGGTAACCCCTCGCCGTAGTCGTATGGATCCAAATTGGTTGGTTAACATTGAATGACGTCAGTGTTTTGTCGTCATTGGGAAACACATAGGAATCACCATATCAGCGCCGTTCATTGGATATTCAACGTAGAAGTCGGCTATCCCACGTAAATCGAAGCCAAAGATGGCGGACAAGTCGCAAACATCATAAAATTTCAAAAAATTTCGAAGGATAACTCTGCTAATTTACTTCATACTGGTGATAACAAGGAGGCAGACAAGCGGATGACGATAGACGATATAATATGCATGGCCATCTCAATTGATGCGATATTTATCCGTGAAAATGTACTTTGAAGGCTTCGAATTGGAGTGAACCGACAACGGCATCTATTTTCGCCCATTTCGCGCCATGATGCATTTTCGGCGACAACAAACTTGATGTTATTTTCAACGACAGTAATTGCTTCACAAATTAATTTACATCGAAACGTTTACCAAATCCTTTACTTTAGTTTGTTGGTTTATTTGTTATAAGAAACGAAACGCAAAAATATATATCGTTGACAGAAAATATTTCTAAAATTTACATAAATCCGCTCAGTGACGCCACATGCGGCCATTCTGTTCTTTCGCGTAGAAGTGTTACTACAGAATTGTACACAATGAGATAATTATCCAAGATACGAGAACAAACTTTATACCATCATTTTCAGAGGAGAATGGTGTACAAAATAAAATCAACTTGCTCATTGAGATGTTGCCTCCTTCATGGTGAAAATGTCTGGTGGAAAGTAAAGTGACAAAACACAACACAAATCTGAATTTGTTGGGAAATGCCTTGCCATATGCCACATATGGTAAATGTTATAAACTAATTTGTCAATATAACGTACTGCATGGCTTATTTTATCTACTATGTAATAGTATATCACATTTAAAAAGTAATTGAGAAATAATAAAGTTATGTCCATTTAAACGAAGGCCTGTAATTGTCTGATGCTGACAAATTGATTTCTTGGATGTGGTCAGGAACTGGTTGCAACTCGTCTGCACTAGTTTCAGGATAAAATGGGATAAAGTAGATTTGTATACCGCCAAAACCAGCAGACTGTTTAGTAGCCATTATATAATGTGTTCACTTGATAGTTATGTATCGTAATGTTCATAGATATATGTGCAAGTATACATTTTTCATGTATTGGACAAAATGTACGAATGTGTTTAATTAAGACTGTTGATCGTTGTATGTGCTCTATGCCACACAAAAAATCCTGAGCTTTCAACCAATAAACTCTTGAAAACACAGCCTGTGAGTGCGGGAGGTGCCATCTGGTTTTTTAACAACCTTTGACTGTGCTATATGCGAGATTGCAGCTCACCAACTCTCCTACAAGGTTTCTACAACCACTGGAAATCGGCCTAAATAGCAGAGTATCGGGATAAAATTCAACAGTATTTTTAATAACACATAAACTAATATCTTCACGAACCGGTCTACTCGAACAGTTTATTTCCACGTGTATCTTCACTGGCATGCATATAGTCTCCATTAAACAAATTTATGCGTGAGAGCGTGAGATGGACGCTAAATACGTGAGACTCATGCCAATGCGTGAAAATTGGTAGCTCTGTAATACTAACTACTGGAAACGGGTCAAATTATGTTCAATACATGTATATGTGGTATGTATAATTCAGTAATTAGCACGTGTCGTAACTGTAAGACATAATCTCAAATGTTGTTAGTTCCCCCCCCCCCCCACTGCATCCACGCCACCCACGCACGATTCGATTGTCGTTGGGAAAATGACGTTATTTTAACAGCGCTATTGACATAACAAGCAAGCCTAGCTGTGTATTTGCGTGTCAGTGTTTCACATTATCTTAACAAATATATATGCACGAGAGGACATTTCTTTTTACCCATAAACATGTAATGAGGGTATTCGTCAAAGTATTTGTAATTCTATTTAACATTATTTCGCTTTGTTTTTATTGTGATGGAGATTTACGGTTTCAGAACTGACATACAGTAACTGAAAGCAACAATTAATGTGGTTGGTGCTGAAACCTCATTAATTAACAATTTTGCTGTTTCTCTTTTCAGGACCAACAGTAGAAAGAACACGGTAATCGTCAGAACAAGTTCACCAACATGGAGCAATGTCCCTATTGCAACAATTCATTTAAATGCGTCAATAAACATCTGCGCTTCTGCAAAGGGAAACAGTCTGGTGGTGATCATCGAAGTTCCGACTATAGGCAACAATGCCCGAACTGTGGAAAATTGTACAAATGCTTGTCTAAGCACATGCCATATTGCAAAGTTGAACAGTTTAGTGAACAACAGTGTTCTGCCTACAGAGAACAATGTCCACACTGTGGGAAATCATACAAATGTTTGTATATGCATCTTCCCTTTTGTCAAGCGAAACAGTCTGGTGAAGATCATCAAAGTTCCGTCTACAGGCAACAATGTCCGAACTGTGGAAACTCGTACAAATACTTGTTAAAGCACATGCCGTTCTGCAAAGTTGAACAATTTAGTGAACAACAGTGTTCTGCCTACAGAGAACAATGTCCACACTGTGGGATATTATACAAATACGTTTATATGCATCTTCCCTTTTGCCGTTACAATGTTGATGCTGTGTCATCACGACGTACTTCTACGGACACTGCTACGGTGTCACATTCACCAACCCAACCACGACGTATTTCTACGGACACTGCTACGGTGTCATATTCACCAGCCCTGTCACGACGTATTTCTACGAACACTGCTGCGATATCACATTCACCAGCTCTGCCACGAGGTTCTTCTACGGACACTACTACGATGTTACGTTCACCAGCCCTGCCACGAGGTACTTCTGCAGACGCTACGATGTCACATTCACCAACCCTGCCACGACGTACTTCTACGGACACTGCTACGGTGTCACATTCACCAACCCAACCACGACGTACTTCTACGGACACTGCTACGGTGTCACATTCACCAACCCAACCACGACGTACTTCTACGGACACTGCTACGGTGTCACATTCACCAACCCAACCACGACGTATTTCTACGGACACTGCTACGGTGTCACATTCACCAACCCAACCACGACGTACGTACTTCTACGGACACTGCTACGGTGTCACATTCACCAACCCAACCACGACGTATTTCTACGGACACTGCTACGGTGTCACATTCACCAACCCAACCACGACGTATTTCTACGGACACTGCTACGGTGTCACATTCACCAACCCAACCACGACGTACTTCTACGGACACTGCTACGGTGTCACATTCACCAACCCAACCACGACGTATTTCTACGGACACTGCTACGGTGTCATATTCACCAGCCCTGCCACGACGTATTTCTACGAACACTGCTGCGATATCACATTCACCAGCTCTGCCACGAGGTTCTTCTACGGACACTACTACGATGTTACGTTCACCAGCCCTGCCACGAGGTACTTCTGCAGACGCTACGATGTCACATTCACCAACCCTGCCACGACGTACTTCTACGGACATTGCTACGATATTACGTTCACCATGCAACCCTGCCACGAGGTACTTCTACAGACACGGCTACGATATTTCGTTCACCAGCTCTGCCACGAAGTACTTCCACGAACACTGCTACGATGTTCCGTTCACCAACCCTACTACGAGGTACTTATACGGACACTACTACGATGTCACATTCACCAACCCTGCCACGATGTACTTCTACGGACACTGCTACGATGTTCCGTTCACCAACCCTACCACGATGTACTTCTACGGACACTGCTACGATGTTCCGTTCACATGCAACCCTACCATGAGGTACTTCTAAGGACACTGCTGCGATGTTCCGTTCACCAACCCTACCACGAGGTACTTCTATGGACACTGCTACGATGTTCCGTTCACCAACCATACCACGAGGTACTTCTACGGACACTGCTGCGATGTTCCGTTCACCAACCCTACCACGAGGTACTTCTAAGGACACTGCGACGACATTCCGTTCACCAACCCTACCACGAGGTAATTCTACGGACACTGCTACGATGTTCCGTTCACCAACACTACCACGAGGTACTTCTACGGACACTGCTACGATATTCCGTTCACCAACCCTTCCATCAAGTACTTCTACGGACACTGCTGCGATGTTCCGTTCACCAACCCTTCCATCAAGTACTTCTACGGACACTGCTACGATATTCCGTTCACCAACCCTTCCATCAAGTAATTCTACGGACACTGCTCAGATGTGCAGGTCACGAATCGTGACACGTGGAAAATCTTCGGACACAGCCAAGATCTTCTGATCACCAACCCTGTCTCATGACACTTGTGTAGACAAATCCGTTTCCATAGTTATTATCTCGTCTTTCGTTTGGGTTGTATGTGTTATTTTCTATATGATTATGTTGCAATACTTTGTTATTTATATCTTGACAGGTAGAGTTGTTGGTAGTATACGAGATGTTATGTTTTTATAGCAATAATTAAACTTACGTTAGAGCTATAGTTAAAAAAATGCGACGTTTCGATCTGTCTACAACAGACCTTTAATTGATCACGCACTGATGTCATGGGACGCGGCTCAGATTTTGGCGGAATGATCTGGTTGTAGATGGCGGGCAGGTGGTATCCCTGATCATGATTCATTGTAGGGGCTATCTGTTTGATATAGATGGCCTCCTTTACTTTCCTCTTGTGCCAGTTCTGTTGTCGAGCCAAGACCTTGATGTTGTCCATCCATAGATACTGAGTGTCCTGTGACCAAACAATGGTCTTCTACTCCTGTAGGCTTATCCAGGTTTGTATGTTCTTTAAGCCGCTGGCTGAGTGGTCTTTTGGTTTCACCGATGTATGTGTGGCTGCTGTTCTTGTCACAGGTAATGTGATAGATAATTCCACATTGGTGTTCTTTGGGGGGTTTTGTCCGTCGGGTGCCTACCACCGAACGGAGGGTGTTGGCGGGTTTATGATACAAGTGCATATCGTGTAACTTGTCAACTCATCCGAGTTGTTCTGATATACCCTTCTACGTATGGTAGTCCCAACATGGGCCAGTTTGAGTTCGTTGTTTTTGCACTGTTGTTGTTAGTAGGTGATCTGTTCGCATTAGGAGGCGGGAATTCAACCGCCCATCCCGGATAGTCATTGGCTTTTAGGGTGTTGTGGACATGTTCACGTTCTGCTTTACTGTCTTCAGCTGTGGTTATGTATTATTGTGCCCTTTTGGTGAGGGTGCGTATGACTGATCTTTTGTGAGAGTTAGGGGATGGCGAGATTGGAAGTTGAGGTGTTGGTCAGTCTGTGTAGGCTTCCTATATGTATATATATAATATATATATACTTGATAAATCCATCGTCTTGAATGTGCATGCATAGGTCCAGGAAAGGGAGTTTGCTTTCTCTGGTTCGATGGTGAACTTGATGTGTGGATAGATGTTGACTTGTGAAGAATGTGTTCTTATTTCAAGAAACTCCGAGGCCACATTTAATGATTTAACCTATATTTGTAAAATATTATAACATTATTAGTTAGTATGCTAGTTAACAAAACTTAGGTGAAACATTATGGCCTTGATACGAACATACATCATAAAGGGCTCCATTATAAAAGTGTACATAATATACCACCCAACATTGTAGATGCATTGGCGTGTCATTATTTTTTTTTTAGTACAAGTAACAACACTTCTTTCTGTTATTGTTGATCCTTTATTACATTTCTTCCAAGAAATACAGTGTACATTACGACAATCACAGTTTCCCTTGACCCAGTCATTCCTCCCAAATATGACATCATCATCATTAATGTTTAACCTGTGACCCCCACTTCCCCACTACACAAAATGTTGAATTACATAGACAAGTGGATACTAATTAAAATGTTCGCCTTCATGCATATCCATCACGTACTGCTTGGATCACTGTAAGACTATCTCCTCCCAGGCAGTGAGGTCCACTCGTCTCTTTCTATACTCATTTACTTCCTTAGCCCATTCACCTCTCATCAACGAACTGGTGACGTATTTCCGAAAATAGAACATGTCATTTATAATGTTAAAATATTAGGGCTGTCATAATGCAAAAAAGGAGTGGATACACAGTTGTTGGAACATCGGATTCTCAATCAAGAGAATCGTCGTTCAAATCCTCTTGTTGTCATTTAGCTTGGGCAATTTTGTTCATTGTACATTGTCATCTCAGTTCACTCAGCTGTATAAATAAGTAGTAAAGAACCTGACAGTGGTGACTATTGGTGAACAATGCTTCCCAGAGAAGTTGAGATGATGTTCAAATGAACAGCTCTGCCAAGGAGTGAAGGGTAAAGCACTTTGCGCAGTCCTGAATATTGTTATAATACTAAGTTTTTACTTTTACATTTTTTAACCTGCTTACATGTGCTCAAAATCAGCATGTGCAAGATCAATCATTGTAACATTTCTTTGGGGAATACATTGACGCAGAACGCTAAACGAAACAGATGCCCCCCCCCCCCGTTCCCTCACCCAATAAAACCAAGTATACTGTCATACATCTGTGGCTTGAGATAATTCCTAAGTTAGAATAACACTTTACAGCAGTATATATTCCTAGCACCATCACACACACACACAAACACGAGTGCACTGTGACAGTACACTGTCATATGACTGTAGACAAGGACCCCTACTTTACAGCAGCATCAACTACATTAAGTCCACAGAACGTACAAATCTCTCCCTTTTAACCCTTTAGACCACATCACGATTTAAAAAATCTACTTCAATTCCCCACAGCACTTGTCACATTCAGTGAGATGTTTTCAAACGGCACTAACTCTATAACTTCCAATTTAAAGCAATAAAACGAATAACCCTGTTGTACAGCAGAGTTTTAAAATGAGATATAACATGCAGTTATCCAGGAGACAGCACCACATATACGAGTCATTAACCTGCAGAGGTTTAGGGCAGTTGTGGATGATGACTGATCGGCCGGTTGCAGACTTTTGGTGCCTAAAAGGTTAACTATCAATAGTTAATGTGAATAGAATTGTTGCATTGTGTAACCATGACTTGAAAATTGCATAGCCACATTGGGTGTACCAGATCAAGAGCACACCAATCTTACTTTTACACAAGCCAAAAACGTACATTGCTACACTTTACTCTCAATATATACCAGTTTAATCATTCTTTCTTGTGATAACTCTATTATCATCTAATTACCATGAGTTAAAGCCTCTGGGTTGGCTGACAGTAGTCAACTAGTTGACAAATAAATTTCTATCCATCTGTCATCACCTTCCATATATGGCAGTTTCCACCACAAAATGAACCTTGCTGCATCACCCATTGTTTTCTAGTTACCCAGTATTTGTACATGTGAAATAGGAAAAATATGTGCTTTTCACTGATGCCACCAATTTGGTCTATCTTCAACATGTGAAAAGTTGTACCATTTTTAATTTGGTACTTACAGAAAAAGCAGTTCCGAGAAATCAAGCTCTAATGGCTTGAGTATTTGCCTGAAGGTATTCTATTTTAAATGTATATTTTTATTATGTATATACAGTTCTAAGTAAAATGTATTTACACTAGTCTGTATAATAATTTTTTAGCTGATTTAACCGGTTGACCCCTCGGCATGATTTTTCGGAATGTATCTTCTTCAACGAGTGTTGGTGCAATGACGTATATATACGTGGTGGAGGGTCACGTCGTTTGTTGCCTCTCCTTATATACAGCATCAGTAGCTTGTCTATGTGGCTCGCTGACTGGTTGGTGGGTTACCAGATTGTAAGTTGTTGCTGGCACTAGCTACTAATTCATACAGCTTCTGGTACGCCTCGATCGATGTCCTCTCAATACCCAATGAATCAATCTAAAATAAAAGCATAAGTTCAATTTAATATGTTGCTACTTTCGTAGGTGGTATAATAACCAAAACTTGTAAAATGTGACAAAACAGACAGTGTACATTTAATAAATATACACAACACACATAACATGAATTTATTCACTTTGATGGAGTTATATTTTTATTTTTTTATTTATGCTCACGTTAAACAAAATTCTATTATGGTCAAGACAGTCACATCTGCAGCACGCCCAAATATGTCTCATTGAAACATCTATCTCGTGTTAGAAGCGTAAGTTCTCTTACTGAACACATGACACACTCATCATGTGACGATCTATAATTGCCATAAGGAGGCAGGCGTCTTTTCGCAAAAGACTTGTAATCATCAGTACTTTACTAATACAACTTTCTAACCATTTGTTTGCATACATATCATTAAATGTTAGCAATTCATAATATGAAATTATGATCTTTTACGCAATAAAGGTTTTTGTTCAGCTTTTTTGTTAAAACTGCATTTTACAATAAGTACAGCAAAATTGATTAGACTCTCAAACTAACATTCCTTAAAGTTGGCCATCACAGCGTAAGCACAGACACTGAGTAATTCCAACAGACAGACCTTCTCTCCAAACTGCGTCACATCAACGTACAACTGCAGCCGAATCTTGTCGTCATCACTGAGTCCCTGAGAGGTGGCGCCACTACCACTTTTCGCCTTCTTCAGTCGTTTTAGACTCTCCTCCATCTTCTTGACAGATGTGAGCATGTCTGACGTGACAGTCAGGTATCTGCAGCAGCACAAGTGAAACGTAATAATGTTTTATTTGTAAAGCACCAGATCCAAAACTGTCTGTGGTGCTTCACAATATATCTACAATTAAAGCATGGTCTATAATGGCTTGATAAACAATAATTAAATACAATATATGTATACTAATTAGTTATTTTAAAATAAATACAGCACATTATAAAAAGTTAATTATTATAAAAAAATTATTTTTATAAATAATAACTAATATAATATAAACACTAATTTAATAAATATGATCCTGCTAAGGCCATGGCTAGGTTCATGTAAAGGGGAAATTCACTATTATAGTCACCCTTAGAACTCGACTAAAGTGACTTTAATAGTGAGATGACCATAGTAGCAAGACTAATTTCCGATACTTTACTGATACGGATATAACCTGGAACTGTTCTGGGGTAATCATAATTGCAATGTGGCTGTACTGCCGAGGTGACCATAAAGTAATTACAATTCATAACAATCAAAATGTTTTATTTGTAACTGAAATTGAAATTGTTTTATAATGACCATCTGTAGGATAAGATGGAAATCCATTAACTTGTGACTATTTACAACGTACAAATTGAATTGTGTGAATAAATCAGTATACTGAAGATGGTAGAAAATTGTGTTACAAATCCTTTCTGGTGAGAGAGAGAAGGAGAAACATTTATTTAACCAAACAACATGTACAGTATAACCAATGAATACAAAATAGAAAATTGAAGTTACTCATTTATAGTTCAAAATACTTATGTATAAAATACACTGGTCAGGGAGACCGCTGCAAAGACTACTGTATGGTTGCTATCGTGATGCCACCCTTAACATTCACAGTACTGCGTTATGATGCACTGAATACTTACTGAGTGGAGAGATTCTGTAGGACAGCCTTCATCCATCTGTCCCTGTTGGCCTGGGTCAGTACAGTCTCGTGCTCATCAAGGAACCTCTGTATGGGCTTGAAGAGACCTGCCACATACGTCGACGCCTTCGTGGGCACCTGACATCACAGCATACTACTAACTTAGTTCAAATTCAGTATGGTTCATCAGCTTTACAAATTGTAGGAACATGGAATATGCCCAATTCTCCAACACTGTTTCTTAACTTGGCACAACTAAACATTATTACCACCATCTTTCTTTAGCTATCACTTTTCATTTAGTATTTATTATCAGAAGACAATATTATTATACAGTATATTGGCAGACATTTATATCTGGAGATTTGAAACAGGTGGCCATAATTATATTCAGTAAGACAAATCTAGTGCCATCATTATCTTTACTTAGGCAATTCATTCCAGTGGATAACTGATGCATTGCTTCCATGTGCTTGTAACATGTATATGCTGATTGTTCCCCCCAAGAGAAATGCTTTAGAATATTTGCAATGATAACTTTTGTAAAAGCAACAACAACACTGACTGGAGCACTTACCTTAGAGTGATACATTCTATATATAATCGCCATAGCAATTCTGATTCTGCTTATGTCAAACTAATGGAACACAATAATAAATCTGATTACGCATAACACGTCATTCCATTAAACTGTATCTTAGCATTAGTGTAGCAAACATCATGTACCTCTCTGTTTGTGCGTCGGTACAGTCGTGGCGTGTCACTGACGAGCTTCAGGTGGACACAAGACTGAGTGGTGATGTCGTTAATGATGTAGTCAGCCATGCGTGACAGTGGAGACTCCAATGCCTGCTGTGACTCCTCCAAGCTTTCTGCAAGCGACAGACAACTGCTAGACTTGGAGGCAGTGTAAATGTAAGATCACAAAGTCCAAAAAAGTAAGTCTTTATTACTAGTTCACACCTCCACCCACCCCCACAAATACTTGGTGTGAGACTCCAGACTTTGAGCGATTCAATATGGCTACCTAAAGCACAGCCAATAATAAATAATAATAAGGCAACTTTCTTAAATCCTCAGAAACCAAGCTCAAACACATCAAAATAGAAGGGTTGGTCAATCTCCAAATCAACAAGCAGTATTAAAGGTGTCAATAGATGGATGGATAGGCCAGGGAGCTAAGCTTTTCACACATAGTAGTGTGCTGGTACCAAGCAAGGTTATAAATATTTTTAATGAAAGCTGCCCCATTCTGATATCCACATTTGTGTCAGTGTGCGTTAATATATGTTCCACATGATAGGCGGCACCACTGTAGCAATCTCTTTCCCAAGGTGATGACCGAATCAAAACCCATTAATACAGAATGCTACGTCGTTTTTTTAACTTATACGACCAGCCCTAAAGCAATGCAGTGTGCCACTCTCTCCCCCCACTTCTCTCCCCCACCTCTCTCCCCCACCTCTCTCCCCCCACCTCTCTCCCTCCACCTCTCTCCCCCATATCTCTCCCTCCACCTCTCTCCCCCCACCTCTCTCCCTCCCTCTTACCCTCAAAATTCAGTTAATTTTATTCAGTGAATTTTTTTATTATTAATTAAGCATGCTAATCCGATTCGTTACAGTGAGGATGAAATACTTATTTCCAATACAAAATCATGTATGCAAAAACAAAGTTGTAACCTGAATGAACTCTTCTCTTATAGCAATAAGAAGCACTGGAGGATAATATTGTTACCTTTCAGCAAATCCATCTTCTGTACCCCCAGTTGCACCATCAGGGGTTTTACCACCTCCATGTAGAACCCAGGCAGCTAGAGAATGTAGACAATTTATTTAAACAAACACCTGAATTCTGGGCCAATTATAAACTAACTCAACTCTTCTTGTAGAACAGTCATTAAAAATTCCCTTTCTGGTGAAGATAGCTATACAAAATTTTGTCCATGGATTGTGATTGGACTAAAACAATATTTACAGTCAGTTATGTGTTTAAAACACAACAATAGTTATTTAGAGTTATTTACAGACATATTATTGATATGCTCTGCTTTTCCAAAGGACCTTTTATCTATTGCATGGGTGGATGGATGTAAGCTTTTCTTATGATAACCTTTACAACAGTGGGTGACCAGTGCAGCAAAGTGGATGAAAGCATACACATTAAAGGTTCCCACCTTCTCCACAAGTTTCTGTGTGTCTGCCAAAAGAGCCACTATCTGCGACGTGGTCACGGGAGGCTGACTTGGCGACACCTGCTGGCCATTACCATGAGCAACCGTCTCTCTACTGGCAACAGTACTTCCTCCATTCGAGTCATTATCCATCTTCGACATGGATCCTTTGTCGGAGCTCTTGGCAAATGGAGAAGATTTAAATTAATAATGTTAACATTATTTGCATTTACAAATTAATTTTCATCGCTAATATCTATAACACTGTTATTACAAAAAGGTGGTGCAAACGAACCATTAAAATATATACCTGGGACATTTTATGACAATATTCCTATCTAACAGACTAGACAAAATATAGAGGATGTGACACTGTTATAAATGTAGATTTTTTCTTGACACATCTATGAAATTGTGGTATTTTCTGTTTCGACAACCTTTGGACACCATCTTTGGGATTGTGAGATTTAGCTCTTCTTCTGCCTGCAAAATGGACGAAGGCAATCAGAGATATAAAATAAGTGAACTTCCAACTGTAGCAAGTAAGTATACTTAAGGGTAGCCATTACTCGAAAACGTCCATATAACCAATATGCCATATCTCTTTTAATATTGAACATATGGTCACGTGGTGTGAGATTGGACCTGACCAGCGCTGTGTTCGTGCTCCAACATTACTTCAAATATTGGCAAAACGTACATACTACTCATTCAATAATTATGATCTGAGCCTTCATATTTGCAGGTGGATTCACGAGGCAGTGCCCATTGAAGTTGTGAACTTTCTGCGGTAGGTAGAATGCTGAGTTTTACGATGATGCTTGGTGTCGTCAGTCGACCGTGACCACTGTCTCTGCCACGGCTTGGTGGACAGCAGTGATCGGTGCCTGAATTGAACATTCTTCTGTCACTGCCCTGTAATTACGCAATACAC
Organism: Paraescarpia echinospica; assembly: GCA_020002185.1. Classification (NCBI taxonomy): domain Eukaryota; kingdom Metazoa; phylum Annelida; class Polychaeta; order Sabellida; family Siboglinidae; genus Paraescarpia; species Paraescarpia echinospica. The sequence goes on along the minus strand of CM034538.1, from coordinate 20,457,599 downwards.
CGACCAAAGCCGCGCAGCACAGCGTCCAGCTAGACAATATCAACAACTGTGTAGTAACAGACTGCGACACTCCCTCGTCACAGTCTATCAGACATGGGTCGATCTAGGGGGTCATCGACGGCGACAGAAAAAGAAGTCGATTTCTCATCTGGTCTTTTTGAGGCACTGTGCGACCCCAAGGTCGTAAATAAGCTCAAGGAAATTCTGGTCAACGAACTGAGACAGGAAGTTGCTGACCTCAGAAGAATAGTCGGAGCTAAAGACAAGCAGATCGCCGATCTCCGAGATCGTGTTGTAGACCTTGAAGAGAAGGCAGACGCCCTCGAGCAATATTCCAGGCGCAACTCTCTGCGCATTTCGGGGATTCCCAAAAGGGAGGGCAAGGACGTACTCGAGGAGACACTATGGGTGATGAATTCGGCGCTTCTACCACCACTGACGGTGGAGGAAGTAGACCACATACATCCTGTTGGCCCAAAGCTCCCAGGTAAGACACGTCCGATCCTCATCAAGTTCGCGACATATCGAACGAGATGCCGTGTCTTCGTGACACGGAAACACATTAAATACGAGCAACCAGCCCCAGGACCGTCAGCGACACCGACATCCCACCCGGTATACATTAACAACGACCTCACGAAGCGAAGATCACACCTACTTTACGAGTGCCGCAAAGCCAAAAAGACCACCAAACTAAATGACGTTTGGACAGTAGACGGGAATATACTGATACGGGACACTTCCAGCCGGGTCGTCCAAATCAAGAACCAATCGGAACTCGCCAAACTGGCTGTCTAACGCTGGACTCGCTGTATGCCGTTAATGGTATGACATTTGACATCATTTACACAACGTGTATATGTATTTGTCAATCGTGCAGCACATACACTACTAATGGAGATCATGATTCTATTACTCTAATACAAATGGGTGAAATTAACATACAAGTATGTTGATAGTAATGAAATCCACCTTGCTCTATTCCTACGAGTTACGTACTAAGAATTACTCACTAATTCTTTTAGCACTCTTTGAATTACAGCAAGAACATATGTTTACACCGATCGATAATGGATAGAGATAAAGGCTTTTGCCAAATATGTAAAAAGAGAGTGCATTGTTGCTCCACTGTACTACAATGCATTACCTGTAAAGGGTATTATCATGTTAATTGTATCACAGTATTGAACAAACAAAATATTCGAGATTACTGTGAGTATTGGTATTGTATAAAATGTATGTCTAACATTTTTCCATACAATCATCTCGACAATGACTGTGAATTTATAGATGCCATATCTGAAAGTTGGATCCATGTTAATATTTCTTTCTCATTCCAAGAACTAGAAAAGAAAGCTTTCGTACTGTTTGAAATCAACAGTGAGTCAGATACAGACATCCTATTTAACTCTGATCCAGATACAAATTACTATTGTGAATTCACTCAAAACACGAATAAATGTAATTACCATATAGAAGATACCTTTAATAAGTCATGCATACAAATTGGTGTAACAGATACCACATTCTCTGTTGTTCATGTCAATATCAGAAGTATGCCTCGCCACCACCAACAATTTGGAAATTACTTTGCCAATCTCAATCACTCTTTTTCAATAATTGGATTCTCTGAAACATGGCTGCAGGAAAGCAATGTTGATATTTATAACATTGCAGGTTACCATATGGTAAATAACTACAGAAACAATAAAAAGGGTGGTGGCGTGGTGGTCTGCATAAAAGATTCGCTTCTCTACAAACGAAGAGAAGATTTAGACAAAAGTAATGAAGATATAGAGTGTGTATTTATTGAGTTGAACAAAGGTATATTTACATATAAAAGGAACGTTATTATAGGAGTTGTTTTATGTGAGGGGGTCACATGTTCGGTGACCTGTGGCGAAATACCCCCACATTTGGTATTAGTATAATTTTAGATTTAGTGTTTTTGGCAGCAGATAGCGTGGTATTCAGAAAGGCACTTTTTAGTTAATCATGTTGGCTTAGTTAATCATGTTGGCTTTAAAATTAACTCTACACATAACAAGCTCTGCTGTGATTACATGTCATTCCTTTCAATTGTTTTAGGAATATCGCTGCTGCTTTATATGTTGAAATGTGGGCTCTAACAGCCTGATGTTCAGGAGACTAGTATGGGCTCAGTCACAGGCCTGGCATTGGGTTGTAGAGTCCACATTTCTTTTATTTAAATATTACAGTGTGCCAAAAAGGCTTATACACTGGTTACCCATAATAAACAAACGTCATCCATTTGGCCTTTTTCATATCCATATTTGTCTCCGTGTTGTTGCTTGCATAAAGGTATATTTACATATAAAAGGAACGTTATTATAGGAGTTGTGTACAGGCCGCCAGACAAAGACATAAATGTATTCACCTCAATCTTGCATGCTATTTTTAAAAATATCCATAAAGAGAATTGCCTGTGTTATCTCATGGGTGATTTCAATATCAATCTGCTAAATGTGGATAAACATGTACCTAGCTCAGAATTTCTTGAATGTATGTATACCATGTCATATATTCCTCTCATTAGCAAGCCAAATAGAGTAACTGCTACTTCTGCCACACTTATTGACAACATTTTTACTAATAACCTAACTATAAATAGCACAGAAACCTGTTCTGGTATACTATATACAGATATATCAGATAACTTTCCTGTCTTCTATGTCGATAACAATAGTTATTCAACTTATGTAAACACAACATACATAACTAAGAGGTTTTATACCGATCAGAACATAGCAAAGTTTACAACAAGTCTAACTAATGCTGACTGGTCTCTTGTTACTTCTGAGCTTGATGACCCAAATAATGCATATGCTGCTTTCTATTCACAGTTTGGTAAGCATTATCTTAACTGCTTTCCTGAAGTAAAGATTAAACAAAAATACAGTAATAGGAAACCATGGCTATCACATGGGCTGAAGACCTCCATATAATTTTAAAATAAACTATTCGCCTACTACAAAAAGCACCTACCCTTACTAATGAAACTAACTATAAAGCATACCGCAATAAGCTTAACTCAATTTTAAGAAGAGCAGAAAGAAATCACTATCAACAGTTATTAAAGCAAAATCAATCAAATCTTCTGAAATCATGGCAACTTATCAAGCAAATAATCAATAAAAATAAAAAACCTCCCCAATCTCCGAAGATAATTATTAATAATCAATTAATAACCGATAAAAAGGTAATTGCCAATTACTTCAATAACTATTATGTTAAGGTTGGACCATCGTTGGCTGAAAAGATTACCAAAGATGGTATTGACCCGTCAATATATATTAAGCATCGAAACTTCCATACAATATTTATCTCCCCAGTTGAACTGAATGAAGTAGAAACTATAATCAAAGATCTAAAAATATCAAGCCCTGGTTGGGACTTAATAACTCCACATATTGTTAAATTAACATATCATACTTTCTTACTTCCTTTAACACATGTTATTAACTTGTCGTTAACTAAAGGTATTTTTCCAGACGACCTGAAAAGAGCAAAAGTTATCCCGATATACAAAGGCGGTGACAAGACACTCGTAAACAATTACCGTCCAATATCGATTTTGCCAGTTTTTTCTAAAGTTCTAGAAAAAATAATGTACAACAGATTAACAAACATAACATCTTATATGATTACCAGTTTGGATTTAGGAAGAAGCATTCCGCAAACATGGCTCTTGTGCAACTAGTAGACAAAATTTCCACAGCCATAAATAATGGTGACTACTTACTAGGAGTTTTTCTGGACTTCAGTAAAGCTTTCGATACAGTGGACCATAAAATATTACTTAATAAACTAGAACATTACGGCATTAGAGGAAGAGCACTTGCCTGGCTGGTTATTTGTCTAATAGAATGCAGTGTTTTATTTGATGGAATAAAATCGAACATTCAGTCTATATGCTGCTGTGTCCCACAGGGATCAATAATAGGCCCACTGTTATTCTTAATCTATATTAACGACATTGTTAATGTATCAGATGCTAATTTGTCCTGGACTTTTCATATACAGTATATAAAATCTAAAATAGCCAAAGCCGTTGGAATTATAAGTAAAGCTAGAAAAACCCTGAGTAGATCATCCCTTGTAACGTCATAGTATACATTTTTATATCCATATCTAACGTATTGTGTCGAAGTGTGGGGAGGAGCATATAATACACATCTTAGTTCTTTATTCAAATTGCAAAAGTATGCAATTCGGTTAATTATGTCAGCTCCATACAGAACGCACACAGACCAACTCTTCAAGAAGCTGTCCATTTTACCAATAAGAAAAATCTACGAATACACAGTTGTGCTGTTTATGTACAAAATCGTTAAGAATATGTTTCCGTCAGTTATGACAAGGATGTTCATTAGAAATAACGAACTACACGAACATAGGACACGCAACGCAGAATTACTACATGTGCCGATTTCAAAAAGTAATGTATTATATAAAACCATTAGATATCGAGGTGTTAAATTATGGAACTATATGGCGACAACAGTGGATTGTAATTGTAATTATGCATTAGCAACGTTTAAATGTCAACTTAAGAATTTTTTGCTAGTACATAATATTAATGACATATATAAATAGCATTCTTTGTTGCTATTTTACATGAAGTATTCATGAAAATAGTACTGTTGTGATTCATGTTTCTGTTTTTTTTCTTTCTTCAATCACACAAATTGTTATCTTGCACCATGGAATTTACCTATGTATCACATGTATTGTGAGGGCTAATCAGCCACTCGTGGCTTTATACCCTCATTACAGAAACCATGGCAATCTATGTATGTAATTGATTGGAATGTATCACAGTTTCTGTAATCAACCATTATATTATTATTATTATATCATAACCAGATTTGTATTACCATGGCAATGAACGTTTCAAGTGAGATGGATTTTCACATCCTTGAAAATTATTCTGAGCTACTGTCAAGTATCATTAGCTAGAATACTCCTTTGTGCAATAAGGTGGTTTTGGGCAAGGATATCTGACTTCAGTGACTGTTGTTCAGGTATGAGCATTTTTCAAGACGTCATGAAAAAAGCTCAAACCTAAAGTCCCATCTCACAAAAGTCATTGCAGTCAAACTTCCTTGCCCAAAACCACCTTATTGCACAAAGGAGTAATCTAGCTAATGATTCTTGACAACTGCATGATCACACATACAGTTGTTAGCTCAGAATCATTTTCAAGGATGCATGCCTCTCTATCAGACTAGAAATGTTGATTGTCATGTCACTGCACAAGCAAATGAGCCCACATTCCACATATCATGTACTATTTATTTAACTAATTAGTACTCCAAATCTGGCTAAGATATGTTCAGTACTAACAGAGATATGGCCTATGGCCGTTTTCGAGTAGTGGCTACCCTTAATACTTATGTCAAGAGGAACATTAATTAATAACTGAATTCCCAACTTAGTGGACATTTTCACACATAGTACTGTGCTGGTACCATTAGTTGCCAAGTTTGTCAACAAATGGAGCTAGACTGCAGCCTATGCAAGAAGGGGAGACGCAGTTTTACAGAGTATTCTATCTCCCTTATTTCCCAGATGACCATCCTAAAAATAAAAATGTTTTGTTTTATGGTTTTCTTCACAATAATTCCAATACATAATAAATGCATACGACAACAGCCAGAAAAAAATTACAAAATGCATTCACCATCACACAACATTTCTGACTACACAACACATATAGTTAGTTCGTACCTCTGTCGCCAGGAAGTCCACCAGTGCGGTCGTGTAGCGGGCAAGCAGTTGGAGAGAGAGTTTCCAGAAGCGGTGACAGAGACGGGCGAGGTAGACGTCTTGCTGCCAGCAACGACACAAGCACCGCCAGAGAGTGTCCACACATTGCAGGTGCCAGTCTCCACACTCTGGTAACATCAACATCAACTATTGACTGTCTGATGGAAACACAGAAGACTGCGTATGATGTAAGATGGTATGAAGGATGTCTTAAGGGAGGTCGTCTGTTCCTTGTTTTTATAATAATTAGAACAGATCTTACGAATAAATATGTCAATGGTATATTGCTTGCCAAATTGTTTGCAATTTGAATTTTTACAAAAACATTCATGTTATAAGCAGTATTACAGTTGCTGGGTGGTTTAATCACAAAGCTCTGAGGATCAGCACAATTGCAATTTTCCCACATACAAGACACCCAACTGAGTGAACATCCTGTCAATTATACCACCTTCACTGATTCCTGGTAACGGAACAGACATCCATTAATGGAGAGTGTTATCTAACATGGGCTGGCATGGAAAGTTGGTCATGTGATGTGTGGAATAAGGGTCATGTTGCAGTATGGTTTTCAAAACGCTGACATTCCAAAAGAAACCAAACTTAAAAGTAACCACCATTTAATTCAATGTAAATGCTTTGCCGTGTTAGTAACAGTTCTGTAACAGTGTCATACCTTGTGTCGTGTGGAACGGAGTCAGCAGAGCTGTCTCAAAACTCCCCCCAATCTCCTGGAACCTGAAACAGTATCAAAACAGTCACATCTAGTGTAGCAACAATATTTATTACTATAAACTGTCACTGATTAATTTTACCTTATAGAAATCAAAATGTATTCCATATTTCTATAAAGGAAAATTACTTTAAAGCTTCTGTAGAATTATTCTGTAACTGGGTTTTGTTTTAGTAATGCAGTAAATGTAACCACAATACATGCTGTCACACACTATAGGTCATTTGTTTTACAGCTACTGAGGAACCTTGTTAATCTGGGCATCACCTTAAGGGCATAGAATTTCCAAATGCTAATAAACCCCATGATGTGGTTGATTCGTTTATCCAGGAAACTCTTTAATCGGGACACATACATTGACGACTCGAGTGTCGGGAGTAATGCAGTTGCCTGTACCTAAACTGACTAAGTTAGTTGGAAGTCAACCTGATCATGTATGAGAAGCTGGTAATGTAGTATGCCTGTCAATTTTTTTGGCGTCAAAATCCAAGAGAATTTGCAAGAAATTTTGAAAACCTCCAACTTCACCCCCGATTGAGACTCACTAAAATCCTCCAACTGCACCCCCATGAGGCTAACCAAAAACCTCTCCTTTGAGGTTCACATAAAACCTCCAATTTACCTCCCTTCAGATTACTATCTAGATTTTCTTCTTTTCTGGAAGGCCAGGAGTTACACAAGAAATCCGGAAGACTCCCCAAAAATCTGGAGCATTGGCAAATTTAATGTAGATTCACCTGATCTGGAAGTAGACGGGTAGATTCCACTTGGTCATGAAGATGTTGTAGCTGGGGTGTGTGCGTAGTCGTTTCACACTCGCCTGGGATCCGCATTCTCGCTCGAACTTCTCCACAAACTCAATGCTTGTTGTGTATTTCTGTGGAATGTGCACACATCATTTAAGTGGACACAGACAGGGCTGGGGAATACTTGCTTAAGTTGCTGCTGTACGCTGATTTTGCGCCCATATTGCTTTATGCATTTTGCAAAAAACAACCCTATTAAGTATCAACTACAACACGTAGGCTAGGTTGTGCAAATGTGTTAATTAGTTTTGGTGAAATCATTGGACCAATTATGAAATTAATTGTTGTTCAGCCAAATGGATATTCAAAATTGCCATGACAACAAATATATACCTGGTATATAAGTTCCACTAATTAGGTATTGTTAACTAAGTACCTGAAAATTTGTTTAAGACACGTAGTTTCACCAGCATTTCGATCAATCGCCACCCTTAACTGATGTTCATTACATTTTGGATCATGTTGCAAGAACACAACATTTTCTACTTATAAATGCATTCTTGTGGATTTATATCCTAATATTTTTTTATAAAATATATTTTATATTCATTGCAGGGAGAATGAAAACAGCTTACCTCATGAAAAACATCAGGGTTGCCTGGAGCAAATATAGAAGGCACTCGCGCCTCTATGTTGGCGATGATTTCTGGCCAGACAGCATTCACAAGGAAGTCATAACCTCGGACGACTTCACCACTGCCAAGACGAGACGTGGCTAGTTGTATAGACTACTGGCCATGCATACTTAGATAAACAAATGTCTTGGATGCAAACTCTCTCACTAACGTTCTTTAAATCACGACTGATTGAATTATGAATGAAAGCACTGCTTATTCTTAATGTGATAAATATGAACAACATATAAAGCAACAAATAACCCATCAAGTGGTGATATAAATGATCTGTTTAATCACAATATATAAACTGCTATCATATTAGAAAATTACATATCTTATTTAATTAATCAGCGATTCAAACATCACACCAGTAGGTGTAATCAGTTGACAAAACATCCTGTATATGGCCGGTTCCATGAAAACAGACCACATTCCTTTTATAATCTGACATGTTAATCGTCATCCTGTTTCGTGGTTTTTGCACTGTTCTCAATGTCTACAAGACTTACATTAGCTAACAATAAATAAGTGAGAAAAACACAACGTTGCACCACAAACACATTCCACAGCATTCATCACTGACCTTGAGCGACTACCCAAAGTGACTTCTTTCAGTATGCTGCAGTGTTTGGGGATAAACTCGAGGATCGATATGAACAGCCCCTCTAGACCCTGTGGGTGGCTCATGATGAACTCCTCAGAAATGATCTACAAAACAAAACATGCAACTACTGAATAAAATAAGATCCAAATGTTTACTGCAATGAAAATCATTAATGAATTAACAATTTATGTTTTATATTACAATCAGCATTTGCAAAATGAGAAAAATAACCTGCCAAAACAAAAATTGAACAACAGTGCTAAATTATTATAATAAGAATTTGTATGGGGCATCGGTCTATTAAAATAAAATGTTCTTGGGTACTTTACATAAAATAGCTCTTAAAATACCAAGTTAACCACTCAATACAAAGTTGAGTAACAAATAACAATTATTAAGGTAACACAGGTCAGTAGTCGCAACAGACTAGCACATTCACATTATCCTTCATATACTAAATTTAAAAGATGTTTCTTTAAATGTTTTCTAAAGATGCCATGTCTTTTTAGAACAACCCACCTCTTCCATATACGGCCGTACAATGTATAATCGGAAGAGCTGTTCAGCATCCCTCATCTTGTCAATGGTGGCATACGTACGCAGACACTGACGCAGGATTTCTGTGTCGTCTGTCTCGAGACCGTGTCTGAATGACCTCTCCAGGCTAAACTGCAGTGTTGTAGTGATGCTGGCTATCCTCTGCAGGCAACACAATTTTCTCAGATTCCAGATCATTTAAATGTGTTTTTGCACAAAGCTGTGACTTCGGTAGAGTTTTAAAGAAATGCCAATACATACATTTCTTTTAAAGAGGGAGTCGGTTTTAGGGTCAATGCTACAAAAATATGATAATATGTTGTATTTGTATATCAGTAACAGACAAAAATCAGATAAATGCACATCACAAGACAAAACCATGTGTACTGGTAAATATTCTTACTAAAGGAATGGTGGGGAATAATATGAAGCACATTTTATTAATATAAAATTGAGTTGTGCTTTACAGTATAAAAGGGGATAACTGGAAAATGGTTCTCGTTTTAACAGGACAGTGAAACCAGCTGAGATGCTGGCCTGATACAAGGTGCATGGGACATACATGAGCATGAATAAATAAGTTCAGCTACTATCACACTGCATACACTCATAGTTGCTTATAAATAATATATATGATAATAAATATAAATCATTTCACTTTTTACTTCAACCTTTTGCTTTGCTTTTTGCTTCACCAAAAATATTCCGTCCATTCATCATTCACACGTGTGAGAATGAATGTAGTGTTTGAAGGGGGAACTGTAACTCACTGGCCTGATTTCATCAACAAGGGGCAGCCCTCGACATTTGTTGACATGGAATTGAAGTTTGTTGAACTCAGTGGCGACCCTCTCAACTAGCTGCCCACTCAACTCACTGCAACAATGAACGTTAACCTGTCACCTTTGCTCCAACCATATACATTATCAAACGTGGTCATATACACACCAACAATTTTTATAATATATTAAGAAAGGAAAAAACATTAAGTCAGATATATTGACCATAACATACTCCAATTTTTATTCTGACAGTGCAGATAGTTTTATATAGGTATATGTAACTAGACGGCTTGCTGTTAAACTGTGATGTCATACCAACTCACACTAGCAATTATTTGTTATTCTATAAGTATAGGTACTATGCCAGAATGTGATCAACAAATATTATTTACCACAAACCGGAATTAATATCGCTCTTTTATCATAAGGTTATAGATTTATACATGGATGTATTGTATGCATCATTTGAAATGTCTGATGCGTAAAATAAAACTAATTTTTCTTCTCCTTCTAAGTAAGTATTTGTGCCAAAATGTATAGGTAATAATAATAATAAGTAACTTCTACTGTGCCTAAATTCTTGGAAACCAAGCTCAGAGGCATATCAAAACAAAAGGTAAATCTCTAAATCCATAAGCAGTATTTCAGTTATCAACAGATGGGTCAAGGCGCTAGGGAGCTATGGTGCATAAGCAAGGTTGTAAAGATAAGTTTTTAAACGACAACAGAATTTTGTAACATTTTCAACTGATCCCACACACTAAGAGGGAGCATACTCCAAAGTGTTGGTGCAGCAACAGAAAAGCCCTAATTCCTAATTTAGGAACAAAAAGTAGGTCAGAACTGGATGATCGAAGCTGGATAGGTTTTCTTACAGGAGTAAGCAGTGAATGCAAATAAAATGGTTGCTTAATAATTGCAAGTAAGATGGATGTATTATATGTATCATTTGAAATGTCTGATGAGTCAAATAAAACAAATTCTTCTTCTTCTTCTAGGTAAGTATTTGTGCCAAAATGTATAGGTACACAATGGATAACAAACTTACCCACTGGTAACTTACACTCTGCAAACCTACCTGCTCTGCATCACCGAGTCTTCTGTGTCACTTGGCTTTATCCCCACCAACTTCTCAATCTTCTCCACCGACTGGATGATACTCATGAGTCTGTGCAGACACACCTAGAGACCACACACGACCATCAACTACAGCTGTCAGACTCACTGGATGATACTCATGAATCTAGACACACCTAGAGACAACACACGACCATCAACTACAGCTGTCAGACTCACAGACTGGATGATACTCATGAATCTAGACACACCTAGAGACAACACACGACCATCAACTACAGCTGTCAGACTCACAGACTGGATGATACTCATGAGTCTGTGTAGGCATATCTAGAGACCACACACGACCATCAACTACAGCTGTCAGACTCATAGACAGGATGATACTCATGAGTATGTGTAGACACATCTAGACCCCACACACGACCATCAACTACAGCCGACAGACTTACAGGTCTGTGTAGACATACCTAGATACCACACACAACCATCAACTACAGCTGTCAGACTCATAGACTGGATAATACTCATGAGTCTGTGTAGACACATCTAGACCCCACACACAACCATCAACTACAGCTGTCAGACTCATAGACTGGATGATACTCATGAGTATGTGTAGACACATCTAGACCCCACACACGACCATCAACTACAGCCGACAGACTTACAGGTCTGTGTAGACATACCTAGATACCACACACAACCATCAACTACAGCTGTCAGACTCACAGACTGGATAATACTCATGAGTCTGTGTAGACACATCTAGACCCCACACACAACCATCAACTACAGCTGTCAGACTCATAGACAGGATGATACTCATGAGTATGTGTAGACACATCTAGACCCCACACACGACCATCAACTACAGCCGACAGACTTACAGGTCTGTGTAGACATACCTAGATACCACACACAACCATCAACTACAGCTGTCAGACTCATAGACTGAATAATACTCATGAGTCTGTGTAGACACATCTAGACCCCACACACAACCATCAACTACAGCTGTCAGCTTCATAGACTGGATGATACTCATGAGTCTGTGTAGACACACCTAGAGACCACACACGACCATCAACTACAGCTGTCAGACTCACAGACTGGATGATACTCATGAGTCTGTGTAGACACACACCTAGAGACCACACATGACCACCAACTACTACTGCCAACTCATTGTACTCAACAATGGATACGTTTTTTCTGAATTAAAATCTCTGTATGATTTAGTGACACATTCATGTTACAGTAAGGGAGTAAAACAAATAGTTTAATGAAAAAATGAAAAGTAACCTTGTTAATATTACACAAGACTCACTATATGAACCATGTTGCGACTTGGAAAATGTATTCCATATAGATATATATATATATATATATATAAATATATATAATATCAATTGGTAGATGTGCAGTTACATGGCAGAAAGATAATTAAGAAGTTGCTCTTTTTAAGGCAGTACATCTGAAATACATGTGGTGAGATGGCAACGTATGATTCAAATGTTGACAATGACAATGCGCAAACCTCACCTTCTGGTTTCTAATTTCTGTCTTTTTATTCATCTTCTCTTCCACAGCTGTCACCACCTCATCAACTGACTTCTGGGCTATCTTCAACCAAAACACAGAACTTTGCATGAAGCCACCTGATCACAGACGCACATTCAGAATGAGACACAAAACACAAAATACACATTAAACATTTTTTACAGTCAGAAACGAAGAAAGAATGACAAACAACACTGTCTTGCTGCCCTGTATAATTAACTGGCTTGCCCCACTGAAACATTGTGTAAAATGTGTCCATCTTTAGAAAATGTTAAATATTCCACCAACTTCTGACATTCTCTTGAAACAAAATGTATAATGCACGTGACTTACAATATTGGCAAGATCGCATCTAATGGGGCAATAATGGGAAACAATAAATATAATATAAATATATTGTAATAAATGTTCACACCTGTACTTCTTCCTTCAGCTGCTCTAGTGGTGTCATCAAGTTGTTTATGGCTTTATCCAATCCAACCTGGAAGCAAATAAAATGATTAAATATGTACAACAAACACAACCCCTCAACACAATTACATTATAGCAAAAATAGATAAGCGAGCAAAAAATCAACAACTCAAAACACGTCCCAAAATACTCATTTGAACGGTTGCTACTACCATTATGGTTGCTCCGATCCCAATGATCTTGATATCGTTCTCAGGTTTACACTTTCTGCTATTCAAACATTTAAATGGTTTCCTGATAATCATTCCTAAAATAAATCATAAATGGACAAGGCTACAACTGTGCCATTTCCATGGTTCATTGACACAGGTCACCAGTCTACCAATTAAGACACCACTATCTGATTTCATGCTATAAGCTCCATCCATTTTCGGCGGCAAAAGTGACATACTCAAAGTAGGTGTGATATCACAATCACTTACTATATTCGTTCTATTAAGCGTACATGCCCTAATTAGCGTACACCCCCCTTTTTAGTAGCATCCGATGCCGTGACAATGATCTCAATGCCAACCTTGACTGTTGAATCCATCATTGTGTTTTAATTTCTACCAACATCACAGTAGATTCAAAGCTTGGTGATGAAACAACATCGAAAGGTCCACCTAAATTATCAGATTTTTACAGTGTTCTGGTATCCTGTTGCCCGTATGTGAGATGTATAAATCGCTTGCCAGTCATGTCTACTGAGATGGCTGTACTCAGGAACCACAGGAACCAAAGAAAATGGATACTCACCCTTGTATGCTTATTGGAACACAAAATTTTACATATTAACATGTCTCAAATATTTGCTAAGCATACTGTATGCTTTATAGAATGAATACGGTATATCAACCAATCAACGCAATGAATTTTGACCCTTAGTCTCCGTTGCTTGGCATACGTTATTATGACATCACGCCGACGTAGAGATATATTAGTTTTGTTGCCGTCAAAGCATGTCACTTTCATCACCATTTAAAAGTAACATGAAATCTAGAACTGGTGAAGTGCGCATGTCTGAACCATCACAAATGAGGAAAACAGCATCATAATCGGAAGAATAGTGTACCGAGTACCCTCCGCCAACAACAACTGTACAGAACACCGAAAATGGCACGATTGTAGGTCCGTTTATTGGTTTTCTACAAACGGTTACCGGGAAATGTAGATGATGCCAGAATAACAGAAAGTGCATCCTTTCAAATGATACCAAGATCGGACGAGCCATGATGGTGTTAGCAACCATAGTTTAATGTTTTGGACGTTTTCTGAGCTGTTTGTTTTTGCTATCTTATTTTTTATTATAGCCATATAAATTATATACGTCCAAGTAAGCCATATTTCAGTGATAACTAAGATCACTACAAGGCCATATCTAGCAATAACACAAAACTTAAATATAATTACTTTTTAAGTCTTTAAAACGGTATAGGCAGTAGTATTGTAAAATTTATACAATAACTACAACAATTAGTGCTAGTCTACATCCTAAAAGATTTCCAAATGAGATACTTTGATCTGTCATTACAGCAAGAATATTTTCAATGAACAAATATGGAAACTACCATCATTGTTGAACATACCAGATTGGTAGACAGATTCACAAAGTCGGCATAATCCTTATTGATAAGTTCGATCAATGCGCTCTGTAGAATCTTGAGATACATGCGTAGATCATTGCGCAGAGATTCCAGAGGTACCTTCCGGCGGTACTCCATGATGAAGTGTTCCACATTGAAGTTGCTCTGTACAACAGACAGACTAATGACAAACAAAATGCAAGTACTGTTGTATTGATATTCTTACCATTTTATATACAATGCGTTCTTTGACAAAATGACATAACCTCACAGACATAGCCATCTAAGTTTTTTTAGTTTCAAATTTAAGCCACATAAAAGATGGGCACTTGTATAGAATCCAGACCCACTTCAATTTCACCACTATAACTATAGATTTTCCTAAATTTGACACCTCGGTGCATTAGTTCCATTACTCGACATAATTATAGGTATATTTTTGTTATAAAAATATTGTGTCTTAGCACACAAAAGACGGTCCGGTTAGCATCAACAAGCGTTGGTTATTGCTCATTACTTGACGCAGTGGTACACAGCCGCAGACTGGCACATATCAAGATGCTATTTTGGCCTCAAAATGTGCCAAGACGCAATGTTTTTATAGCATAAATATACCTGTGATGATGTGGAATAAACGAATTAACCGTTTCAGTAACAGCCAAAATTGGGCTGACATACAAGAAGTGCCAAGTCATTTTTGAGACTTGCACGCCATACTAAACTTGTATTTTTATGCCCACAATGTTAAAATATCACCAAATAAACTATCCATTTCCTGAAAGGACAGATCATTTTTCATTTAATTTGAAAAACGTAATAGTCACATGACACATATAACTTACTGGCATCAGATGGATTTTGCAGGCTGTCATCCAATGCGAGTTGCATGGTAAACATATGAAATTTTGTTTTTGGTAACGACTTCCTGTTTATTTTTGTCGTCAAACTAGCGCAAATCTAAGTATAACTGTAAAACCAGCAGTCAAACATCTCCCTTTTCCAATGAGTAATCTTATTGGTCAGTTTAAAATGGTGTCATAGACACCAGCCAATGCCAGTACACGTTGCAATACGAAACCGGTGCAAACGGCTACATAGCATTTCATGGTAAAACTGGTAATCGGCAGAATCGGCTCTGTGGCATTGAAACGGTTAACGCATCGAGGTATCAAATGCAGGCAACAGTATCGTTATAACGGCAAAATCAAGGTGGGTCCAGATTCTATAAACATGCCAAAAGATGTCCTTGCTGAATTGCTTTTTGTATACATGCTTTTAACTAGGCACTTCAACCAAAAATTAATATCGTGCTATATCATTGGGAATAGGCTTAAATTATAGGTTATGGATCACATAACTGTTTATTTTATTAAGATACCTTTAATAGATCAAAAGATATTGCGATTTTGTGACGGAAAAACTGCATAATTTTTGTGTATCTCTTACAATGGCAAAATGGACTCATTTTTGTGTTTTCTAGAGATAAATATTTGCTTTAAAATGTCATAACTTTTTTATTTATACAGATATTTATATACTGTCTTCAGGGTTTTCAAACACATTGACAAGAGTAATAAATTTGCAATATTTACTATTTTTAGAACTAATTATAACAAAATTAATGCAATTAATTAGTTAATTTTAGTTACGTAACATGCAAACGAAACACACCAAAACGCTCCAATTAAAGGCCATAATGTCCATGATTATGAAGATTTTATACATATTATGCAATGTGTATAACCACATTAATAATGGTAATAACTAGGCATTAAAAAATAATTTTATAATAATAATAATTTAATTAATTAGTCAATTTTGGGAAATTAGCGTGCAACCTCGACAGGCTGAAACATATCAGTAAAAGCCCGTAACGTCCATGACTATGAAGATATTTATACATATTATGCAGTGTGTATAACCACATTAATAATGGTAATAAATATACATTAAAAATCATTTAATAATTTATTTAATTAGTTAATATTGACTAATTAGTGCACAACCTCGACAAACCGACACATTTCAGTAAAACGCCATAACGTCCATGATTATGAAGATTTTTGTATAATTTATGAAAGCAGTAAACCACATGAATTATGGTAATAAATATACATTAACTAGTCATTTCACATTAACAGTAACTTAATTAATAAGTTAATATTGGCTAATATCAGCACACTAACTCGACTGACCACTACGTTTCAATAAAAGGCCATCATGTCCATGATTATGAATATTTGTATAATTGATGCAAGCTGTAAAAACACATTAATTATGGTAATAAATATACATTAATTAGTCATTTAATATTAACAATAAGTTAACTTATAAGTCAATATTGGCTAATTAGCGCGCTAACTAAACAAACTGACACATTTCGAGAAGACCATAATGTCTATGATTTTGAAGAAATTTGTGTAATTTATGCAAGCTCTAAACATCACATTAATTATGTTAATAATGTAAAAAAATTACATTAACCAGTCTTTTAATAATAACAATAATTTAATTAATAAGTCAATATTGGCTAATTAGCGCACTAACTAGATAGACTGATACATTTCAAGAAAAGACCATAATGTCCATTATGAAAATAATTATATAATTTAATGATTTATGCAAACTATACAACCACATTAACACTGGTAATAAATATACAGTACATTTACGAATTTAGCAAAAAACAAGTTTAAACAGGCAGTCAAATTTGGCTAATGTAAAATTAGAGACCACCATATTTTAATAAAAGGCGAAATTACAAACATATTTACATATATTGTGCAGGATGTAGAACCTAATTAACTAAGGTAATAACTATATATTACAGTCAGGTAACATTAGGAGTATTTCAACCTAGTCAATATTTGCTAAGTAGCACACAGAATCAACTGACCAATACATTTCAATAACATACAATATTCACACTAGTAGTTCAGTAACAGTGCATCATGGCACGTTGAAGGAATGCTGCAGACCCAGTATATCAGTAATCAAATGTCACTGCTTCGTAATGTAATATTCTGTATTTCAACATGAACATGATGAATTAATGTAAATACAAATTGTTCACAGTATTCCATTGCTGAACCCG
This sequence comes from Paraescarpia echinospica, assembly GCA_020002185.1. NCBI lineage: Eukaryota > Metazoa > Annelida > Polychaeta > Sabellida > Siboglinidae > Paraescarpia > Paraescarpia echinospica. The sequence continues at coordinate 20,439,960 of CM034538.1, read as the reverse complement.
ACATCAGTTGTGTCGAATACAAGACTGCTTTCTGCATTACTTCCTGTGGGGGTCAAGTGCATGAAGAAGACGACTGCTGACAGTACACAGCAGGCATAGGCAGTCCTTTTTTGTAAACTTCAAAGTTGGCTGTCTCAGAAATCTGTTGTCTCAGAAATCAATGCAGCTATATGCATATTTCATTGTTTCGTAAAATTGTCATGTGTACTCTTCATCATGATGTGTGTGCATAATTTACAAGTCATTTTCACAGTTCATTGTACATCAAGTAGATATGTTCACAATTCATTGTATGATATTCATCCACATGAAGTGTACAGGTGACATGTAGTGGTCATATGACATAGGCTCTGTATGTTCACAGTCAGACACAGTTTTGTACGACGGATGCAAGTCGGTGAAGATAATTCACTGTGTCGTAGTCAGGAAGATGAAGTGTGTCACAGCAATATGACCAGATCTATCACGAACCATATGTATGAAAAGGTAGTTTACCTTAGGAAAAAAGGATACATACCATAGATGGTCTATTTCAACAAGTTCAAGTTGTGCCAGCAGCTGCACCAATGTTGTTCACAATTCATTGACATAGGAACAAATTTTCTGAGCAGGATTGTGTAACTGAAGTCATAGTATGCGAAATATCAAGCTTTTATACCAGTAAACAGAACATGATTGATTTTTGGAAGAAGGAATTTACATACAGTAAAGATAACACTTATTTTTATAAATTAGAAAAATAACTGAAAGAGAAAAATAATTCAAGAGACAGTGCACATGTGGTAACACCAGTAGAGCTGCCAACATCTATTGTAAGCATCACTTAGCACCAGCTATAGCAGCTCCCCTTATGTTACCAATGTACCTGGCCATGCCAAAGACACTCATGTGAACACCGTCTCTCGCAAACATTTTCTCGTTCGACAACTTAATATGATGCCAGTAAATTATATGTTCCGAATGAAAAATCAACTCACGCACTTTATCTTTAACAATTTGACGGGCGTGATCAAAACCTGGAGGTACATAGTAGCCAAACTGTACTGGTATACGAGTCAATATCTCACACACTACAACCTGGGCTACAGAAGGTATTGTGAGCAGTTCGCGAGCGAATGCCACAATACCCTCTGCCAGCTCCTTAGGTACACAACCATTGCTCAGATCGTTGGTCCCTATATCAACGACAACAACAGTAGGTGCAACTGCATGTACAGCTCCCAGTTGTCGAAAGAGGCCATCCAAAGTAAGACCCCCTTTCCCTTGGAAAACAACCTTTCCAAACATATCGCTCAAGTCAAGATCCGGTCGATAGTACCGGTGACTAACTCCACCTACCTGACCACGCAGACAAGCCATGTGCATCCGTCGCACAAAACTGTGTCCAACTACACAAAGTGTTGGCTTCTGCATGGCCTGGAAAGAAATATACATCTTATGAGTATACCGAATGGTTTTTGGACATGGTTTCTCTTGGTAAAAGCTGTGCAACGACATCAACGTGGAAACCTCATGCACAGTTTCTTTTAACAATTAACTACATGCTAGTGTCACATCACAAAGCTAGGAATGCTAACAAATCTGACAATTATTTAATAGTCTTTTTTTAAGTATCCATGTGAAATGCAGCCAATATTTACGAAATGTGTTACAAAAGTTAAAGTCCCAGATTTCAAACTGCCACATCTCAAACACTATTGGAGCTTGGACGCTCAAATTGATTTTGTCGTTTATCTTCCGAGGGATTTTCAACTGTGACATTGCCATTAAACCCAGGAAGAACCATACATGGGACAGCCAATCACCCAATGCCCCATGTATGTAAAAAAACTAGGTAACTTATAACCAACAAAACTAAACATAAATAACATCAAATGTGTATAAAACACAACTTGAATAAACATGTGAACATGCAACACAATATGAATTATGAAACGCAAAACACAATCTGAACAATAAGCATGCGATGTGATTAACAAAACGTTCACATACAATGTGACAAACACAACGAATGTGAAATTTGCACACACATGAAAAAAATGAAACAGGAACATGCAACATGAACAAAACATAACATGAATATAAAAACGTGAACAACACTTATCACTGCTTTTTTGGGGGGGGTTCTTACACTATGTTATACTAAACACATCACTTATTGCTGCTCCAGCGGATTTCTTTCCGGTAACATAATCCAGACTGTATGTACACTATATACACTAACACTATCTCTGATGCATGCTGTTTAAACCAGTAACCCACTGGTACAGATGTTGTACAGAGTCTTACACTATGTTATACTAAACACATCACACTAAGGTATACTAAGCACATCACCTATCACTGCTCTCTGACGCATGCTGTTTGAACCAGTAACCCACTGGTACAGATGTCATACAGAGTCTATTATACTAAGGTATACTAAGTACATAACCTATCACAGCTATCTCTGATGCGGGCATTGTGCATCTAAACTAATCAAATATGCACAAGTCCTTGAAGATTATATCTACAATAACCTCAATAAGCAGCACGATCGAATCTTCACTGTCGTCTTCACTCTCCCCATATCCCCAGTACGAAATCTCAAATGCCCTCCCTCTTGCTTTCGTGGATTTAAATCGGATGATCTTCCCATGGTAAGTGATATCTTCGCCATCATTATCCAAAACATGATCTAAGTATTTCCCTACGAAGCTAGCTGGGTTGGACACCAGCGCTGTGATTATCCCAGTCATTTCCTCTGTCATCTCTGATTCATCTATTTCCTCTAGACCTACATTCCCATCAAGGACCTGCTTTACCTTCTTCTGCAATTTGTTCCTTTTTGTTTTGTCTCTCTTTTGCTCATTCTGCTTTTGTCTGTCTGAAATAGTCTGCTCTATTGCTCTGTCTCGTCTCTTGAGTAAAGCCCGCATGTTACGGCCGCGACCTATGGCAAACTCTACAACTTTCCTTTGCTCTTCATCTGACTGCCTATCTAACCACGTGGCAATGCCATTCTTGATAAACTTAACCTTGCCATCAATGAAACCAAATGTGGCATTAGGTGCCCGTCGAAACTGATGATCTACCATACCCAGTGCCTGTTCTGAAAAGATGTTATGTGTGGGTGCGGACTCTTCCTGAGTGAGGACTGCTGATGATGGGTTTGCGATGTCTCCTGACAGGTAGCGCTTCAACTGTCTGCTGAGCAACTCCTCTGCACCAACCAGTAATGATTGCATAATCGATGCCAGCATCTCTTTCTGTTTGCTATCTTCTACTGGGGCCTGAAGTGATACGAGGACAGGATCGCTACTCAATTCATTTTGGAAAACGTCTTGTGTTGAAGTAAGCATGTGCAGGGGATCATTTTGGAAATCTGTGAGACTGCTCATGCACCTATGCATCAGGGGAATCATCTGCAAGTTTGTCCGATGTGAAGCATTGGCATAAAACTCACGCATCCATGGTCCTGAAAGAAATTTCCCAATTAACCCAAGACACTGCAGCTGCAGAATGATAATCGGATGCCTCAAGTCCTTCTGCAGTGCTGTTCTCAAAGAGGTTCTGTTCCTGCAGTACTTATCTAGGTAGACCTGTAACTGATGACGCAAGAAGAAGAAAATGCCTGCTAGATGAAAAAGAACGTGCAACCTGTTGCCTACATATCTAACAATAAGACCTGGACGGATGTTTTCTTCCTTCATAAAGTGTTTGAACCCGGACGGATCTCCCTTACCCTGCTTGTACCTCATCTTAGATAAGGAAAAGATAACGTTTGCTGCCTTGCAGTCGTTTCCAAACAATTCGCTCTTAACTTCGAAATCAGCATCTACTTTCCTTAGAACTTGTCTAGATTTATGCACTAGACCATCTAGGGGGTGGACATTGCAATTCAGTTCTAAAAGGTCCAAATCAAGATCAGTTTTCAACATCTCTACAACACAGTGATTGACGGAACACCTGTCTGTGATAGTACTAGATAAGGACGAAATGATAGTTGACTTGACTACATGGACATCTTCATTCCCAAATGCAGCTTGTGTGGCTGCAATATCGATCAATGTGTTCTTGATATGACCTGCATAATCTTCCCTGTTACCTCCTGCAAGAGTACTAATCTGAAGGACTACACTGGGACCATTTGAGCGATTTACATGGACCTCGTTAATGTGGTCCCCATCAAGTGATGTAGCATCGAAACCTAAACAGAGATTTGTCTCATTCATCATAATCTTTCCTGCATAAATATCACTAATGACACCCATTTCATAAGCCATGTTACTAATTGTCGCTACACTAGGCAAGTCGCTAATGGCTACTTCTGTTATGTCTCCTACTATCTGCTGAACTAAGGAACTGGCTGCTTCCACTGGGACCTGATGCTGCAGACATCTATACATCGCTTTACGAACGGGCACGTCATATCTATTCTTCAGTTTTGAAGAAACTGAAGTGGGTTCCCTGTTTACTTTCAAATCAGCTAGTTCACCTTTCAACATATCTCTTTCTGTTTCTAAGTCATGAATTTTCTGAAGCAATGTTTCTTCATCCACTTGTTGTTCCAGTGCTACTGACCTGCTACTTTCAAGTGTGTCATGTTTCCTACTCTGTGATCTACGTTTGCATTCTCTTAAGCAATGTTTTGTTCGTGTTAACTCATTCTTCAGTATTTTAATCTGGCTCTTATCTGTTAAGTTACTAACTTTCTTTCCGAGTGAATAAACTTCTCTTTTTAACATAACTTTTTCCTTCCTCATCTTTCTAACAAGTATCTGATGCCTTAGTTTGTATGCTGTAACTCGTCCAGCATTTGATCTATTCAGCAAGTTTGTCTTTTTCTCACTGCGAAGTTTCAACATAAGTACCTTCTTCTCTGCCATGACTCTGTGAATGACTTTGCGTCTGTAATTACATTTGCTGCAGTCTGTGTGTAGAAGTTTTTTGGGTGGTGAGTGTGAGACTGAGGGTACCTGTTCTGCTGCTGTTGGTGTAGCTGTGTGTTCGGCAGTAACGGGAGTGATTTGTGGCTGGGGCATGTTACTTGTTGAATGCAGGAACTTAACTAACCCTGGACACTGTTTTGGGAATGCCTTGAATTTCTTTACTCCATTAAGAACATGTCGGATGACTGTTCTAAGTGACAAATAGGTGCATGAAGTGAAGAAGTTCATGAGAGAGTGTGCTGCTTTATTTAAATCCTTGCCTGCATCGAGATATACATAATATAAGAAGCCTTTGCTGATATTTACATCATCTTTACCCGGTACACAATTTTCAAATGTTCTTACATACGTTTCCAACCCAGATATGCTACTGAATACTGTCGACATGCTTTCATTCAATCTGTAATCATACTAATTAATGAATCTTAATGTAATGTCAAAGGTTCTTAAGTACTAATCCTTATTTATTATAATACCTAAGATCAGAGTCACAGTGTAACCCGTAAGATCAAATTCAATGCGTGTAATTGTAAAGTATCTGAAATAGAAAAGCCATCATGTTATAATAAATACAATATTTAATTATTTATATGTGTGACCTGCCATGAAGTCACATAATTAAGAAATTGAGCTACTTCAATAAATAAGTTAACCTCAGCAAAAATTCTAACAATTTGTTTTCAATCAATTGGTAAAAAATATTTTAATAATATCAATAACAAATATTGAATTAAATAAAATGATTGTTAGGGATTTTGAATATCAGTATTTCAAAACAAATTTCATATTATAATTATTATTGAAATTGTTTAAGTAATAAATTTTGTATTAATACAATTTATGTCTAGATTCTAATTATTTGATCTAAACGAATGTGCTGTTATCTGGTACATCTAACTTAACAAGTTTCATATTAATAAATATTATTATCAATGAAATTATTTATTTTTTATGAATACAATATTTCTACATTCTATGATCTCGACAAATCTGCCATTAATTATCTAGTAAGTCTAAGTTCTAACTGAACTTATTAAGCCTAACTCTGAATTTATGAATAATAATAATAGCCATAATATTATAAACAGGTAGTCTATACTCAACTTCAAGTTTCAACCTACTGCCTAGGCCAGGGCTAGGACTAGCATGGAGTCAGACTGGAGTAGCGGAAATATGTCAGAATTGGTTTGACCCGTATATTAATTTAATCAGTGATTAACAAACAAATTATATATAAAAGATAAAACAGGTAGTGTTCACTGTTGTTTTAAATTAAGATAAACAAGATATGATTATGATCTGATAGACTCCTGTGACGCGCTCTCGGTCTGACAGAGCCAGATCGGCCAAAACAGTCACCTTTTGAACAGCGTAAAATCGATATGTCGGAATCTGTCGGAACAACGAAATTTTCAACACTGAATGAATAAAACCTATAGATGTGAATAAACACAAAATCATTTCTGCCAATTTGTGCCAAAACTGTAAAACTTGCAAATAAATTTATGTCGTTTAATTGACAACAGTTCGCTTAATTTTGGTCAAATTGTAAAAAGAAATTGACGCAAATAAACTTCAACTTACCGTCTACAAGAATCCCGCAATGAATGACGTTTACGACCGTTAAAAGCGTGCAAAACGACGGGTTGAAACAAAACGCTACCAAGAAGCCGAGTAAACGGCACAGCGCAGTTGCAACAGAAAAAGACGCACGCGAAAAAACGGCGCGAGCAGAATTCGTTGAAGTGCCTATTTTAACTTTTTAACAGTGTTTATTGGCAGTGTTGCCTATTGCCAGTATTAGTGTTTATAATTCAGATATTTTAAACGGACAGAGCCGACGCGATGGACAGAATCCGTGACGGTCTCAGGAGTCAGGTACCAGCCCGTGGAAGTGGGTGGGACCCAGTCCCGACCCGTCCCAGGCCGGGTACGTTCCTTCCATCATTGGGCCTGGCCGGGTTTTCTTGTTGTCATTTTTTGTGACTTCTACTTCTAAGTTCTAGTCCTTACTCTCATGAACTCCTCTTTGTTGAAGCATAGTGTCGTCGGGCCGCTCGGTAGCGGCTGGTTCGTAACTTCAGGCATATTGTGATCCATTGGTTATAGAAACAAATGCCAAAAACATCATACAGAATTTAACGAAAGTCGTCTGCAAATTGCCGTGCTGTCAACATGGCGATTCCGGAAGCGAAAAATACAGATGTTACGCCCTCTGCCGATCAAACATTGAACTTCGTGGCCTTTTTGATAAAACAAAAACTACTATAAAACATGATTATTTAAATGATATACAAAGTTATTCGCTGCAATACAATGTATAGCTAATTTACAGATGACAGCATATAATCCAACATTTAATCCCTGTGAATTAAAATTGTAAATCTAACAACTACCTGGTACCAGGTACTCACCGATGCCATGGGCATGGCATAGCTTACTATATTATGTCTATAATTTTATATTACTGTATAAAAATGTGTATACATACACATGTCAATTATGCATATCAAACTGATTAGCATCTGTTGTCAGTTCTAAGTATATATTTTATCTTGTGTATGGGTCTCATAAGTTCAGTCTCACAAATATTATGCATTTACTATTGGCTCAACCCCCCCCCCCCACCAATAGGCCTACATAGTGCATGTGGAACTCACAAATTTTACAATCTAATATATTTTCCCACTATACATGGTAACGACAAACCTCTCACTGCATAATTCCTAACATATTTGGAGATACTGCAAACTCATGACAACTACTAAGTCACCCGAGTACATAAAATTATAGATGTCAAGTGCTGCTGTCTAATTATAAAACATGATCATTTTAGTGTGCTAAGCTGTGGATAAACTAGTTGTTGATACTCTTATTCCAAACTGAGTAATTCACCATTGGTTCCCAACTTAATCAAGAAACTTATTCTGCATTTCTTGTTAGAATAGTGCAGGTTAAAATGTTTTGCCTTACTTGACCCACAGTTCATTTACCCGTACAGCCCACTGAGAATAAAATAACAACCTCCTAATCAGAGCGTATCATATCTGGCTAGTTCTAATTGTTATAAACATAGTTGGCATTTTATAAGAACTATACTATTTTTACTATATGTTTTTATGGGATTAATATAGCTTTTACATCAACTGACAAATTGTATTATCATAAAACATGTTTATTCTCATTTCAATACAAAAGCACACATGAACAATCACAATCAGTATTCTTAACTGCAATCGACATCATCAATACATAGAGAAAGATTACATCTCTACTGAGCAGTACTGGAACATAATACAAAATGTGCAGCCACAATTAATTTCAATGTAATAAACAGAATAATCATGTACAATGATTAAGACACATGAATACTTCTACTGCCCGATTTATTTACCAAAGATTAATTAAACAACTGCAACTTTTTATCTCATTTTATGTTATGTTTGAACACATTTATTCTACACTCTGGTATTACTGTATATTGCTGCTAGTCTGAAGGACCTAACAGAAGAACATCTCATTAATTTTTTCCCTACAACAAAATAACCTGAGCAAAATCAATAGTAAAGTTATGCTTACACATAACACAAATTTAGTGCAAAAAATTAAACATGGAAACAACACTCCCTTTGAGACTTTGAATCTGAGATACACTGAATTTTTGATGTCTGTGTTAAGTTAGCATTACCATTTAAAACAATTTGCTGATGTTTGGGAAATCATTTTGTTGAAAAAAAAGTTGTATTTCAAAGACTGCCTTTAATAATGTCACAGGGGTTAGCAACAGGTGCTCCATTCTAATGTATTATCTGATGAACTACTAATTTATTATAACAATTTTATTACAATCAACATTCCTTGCGGTAGTCCAATGGATACACACAACAGTTCATGCACTGGACTTTTATCAGGCACTACTTGGTACATGCAACAAAATCGTTATGTTCAATGTACAGACATGTTTCCTGATTGTCAACATTTTCACACTATTATCTAGCACAGTCGAACCTTGCTTTACTGTCACCTCAGCAATACATACACCTCACAATTATGGTCAATGTAGGACAGTTATTATCTAGCACAGTCAAACCTTGCTTTACAGTCACCTCAGCAATACATACACCTTGCAATTATGGTCAGTGTAGGACAGTTATTATCTAGCACAGTCGAACCTTACTTTACTGTCACCTCAGCAATACATACACCTTGCAATTATGGTCAGTGCAGGACAGTTATTATTTAGCACAGTTGGACCTTACTTTACTGTCACCTCAGCAATACATACACCTTGCAATTATGGTCAGTGTAGGACAGTTATTATTTAGCACAGTCGAACCTTACTTTACTGTCACCTCAGCAATACATACACCTTGCAATTATGGTCAGTGTTGAACAGTTATTATCTAGCACAGTCGAACCTTACTTTACTGTCACCTCAGCAATACATACACCTTGCAATTATGGTCAGTGCAGGACAGTTATTATTTAGCACAGTTGGACCTTACTTTACTGTCACCTCAGCAATACATACACCTTGCAATTATGGTCATTGTAGGACAGTTATTATTTAGCACAGTCAAACCTTGCTTTACTGTCACCTCAGCAATACATACACGTTGCAATTATGGTCAGTGTAGGACAGTTATTATCTAGCACAGTCGGACCTTACTTTACTGTCACCTCAGCAATACATACACCTTGCAATTATGGTCAGTGTAGGACAGTTATTATCTAGCACAGTCGGACCTTACTTTACTGTCACCTCAGCAATACATACACCTTGCAATTATGGTCAGTGTAGGACAGTTATTATCTAGCACAGTCGGACCTTACTTTACTGTCACCTCAGCAATACATACACCTTGCAATTATGGTCAGTGTAGGACAGTTATTATCTAGCACAGTCGGACCTTACTTTACTGTCACCTCAGCAATACATACACCTTGCAATTATGGTCAGTGTAGGAGTTATTATCTAGCACAGTCGGACCTTCTTTACTGTCACCTCAGCAATACATACACCTTGCAATTATGGTCAGTGTAGGATAGTTATTATCTAGCACAGTCGAACCTTACTTTACTGTCACCTCAGCAATACATACACCTAGCAATTATGGTCAATGTAGGACAGTTATTATCTAGCACAGTTGAACCTTGCTTTACTGTCACCTCAGCGATACATAGTAATTACATACACCTTGCAATTATGGTCATAGTAGGACAGTTATTTTCTTGCACAGACGAACCTTACTTTACTGTCACCTCAGCAATACATACACCTTGCAGTTATGGTCAGTGTAGGACAGTTATTATCTAGCACAGTCAAACCTTACTTTACTGTCACCTCAGCAATACATACACCTTGCAATTATGGTCAATGTTGGACAGTTATTATCTAGCACAGTCGAACCTTGGTTTACTGTCACCTCAGCAATACATACACCTTGCAATTATGGTCAATGTAGGACAGTTATTATCTAGCACAGTCGGACCTTACTTTACTGTCACCTCAGCAATACATACACCTTGCAATTATGGTAAATGTTGGACAGTTATTATCTAGCACAGTCGAACCTTGGTTTACCGTCACCTCAGCAATACATACACCTTGCAATTATGGTCAGTGTAGGACAGTTATTATCTAGCACAGTCGAACCTTGCTTTACTGTCACCTCAGCAATACATACACCTTGCAATTATGGTCAGTGTAGGACAGTTATTATCTAGCACAGTCGGACCTTACTTTACTGTCACCTCAGCAATACATACACCTTGCAATTATGGTCAATGTAGGACAGTTATTATCTCGCAGTCAAACCTTGCTTTACTGTCACCTCAGTAAAACATACACCTTGCAATTATGGTCAATGTTGGACAGTTATTATCTAGCACAGTCGAACCTTACTTTACTGTCACCTCAGCAATACATACCCCTTGCAATTATGGTCAGTGTTGAACAGTTATTATCTAGCACAGTCGAACCTTACTTTACTGTCACCTCAGCAATACATATCCCTTGCAATTATGGTCAGTGTTGGACAGTTCCAAATTATTTCCATAACAGCAAAGTATAAAAAATTAATCCTGCTAATACATATATTCTGGCCACCTTCACCCAGTCTTGATAATAGCTTTAATAGTGAGGTCCCACTCTGTGATGTAAGCAAACAGAAGATATGACAGTACCTGTAGTATGCATGTTTAATACAGATAACGTTTAAATGACAATGTCCAATTTACTACTTGAACCTGTGCATGCAACAACACAGTTTTGTAATCACTTGCATGAAAATGTTACTTATTTCTTCACACGCGCCATTACGACATCAGGTGTTGCTCCCTTATCACTGTTCAGCGATTTAACATTTAATGAGTTTACAAAATGCATTCATATTGAAAACTTTAATTCAACTAAATTTTGAACAGTGTTCATGTTTATAAATCACACTTCTATTAAAAAAAAGACGGGTGCACGTTTGATCACTCACCTGGATACAGTATAAATTTACAACAATGTAAACTTTGACATATGACTCGATGATATGGCACCACATCACCATCACAAATGACAATTAGACGGCATGGCAATTTCAATGACACATCTTTATGCTTAACGCCGATATATTTTGCTAGCACTTATCATTCACCCACAAAGCACACAGTTACATTTCACCATCCTAGAGTTAGACAATCCCGTTGTCATCAGCGTGAATACAATAAACTTTACGCTGAAACAAATTGACTAAACACAGCAGGAAACAGGTAACAGACATGACAGTGCCTCTGAGAAATGTCACCAAGAGCAGACACATCACATTCTGACAACCTTCAAATGAAACGTAGAACGACTGAAGTTACTCAATCAGACAACTAGTACAAAACATGTCTTCAGTTATTTAAAAAATAGCTAATCAGGAAATGTGTATGCAATACACAGTCATGCGTACCACACTTCATACACCCTATCATTAAGATACAGTGGAAGGGATTCATATTGGACACAGGCTTGTGCGTTTGATCCACAAAACAGTGTACGGACCAGGACCAACCATTGTCTACAAGTCTATCGAATTTCCAACTAACTGTCAATGCCACCATGGACTAGAGCTGCCACTAAGGTTTTGTGCACTGTAACCAGCATCTAATACTATCATGTTATAATCTAATGATTGCAACCCATGTGGTTGCTGTAGAAATAAAATACTGCTATGAACTTTCCAATCTCATAAAAGATGTAAAGAATGATTTTCTGTTGTACGTTTTGCATGACAAAGATGAACATCATTTGATTACACTATAATATCATATTACTTTACATTACCTACACATGAAATTTGTTCAGTTGCACATACTTTCGCAACCACTTAGAACATTCACTTCATTCATTTAATCAAACATTCAACGGCAACAATGTGCACTTGTATGTTACAAACAGTGTAAAATTCTCTTGAGTCAATCTCAAAAGCGGCCAGTGAACATTGTTTATTTATGAGATACTTGAGTCTGTACATGTATATATATATAATCTATGTACACGGAATACATGATGAACGGACGTGTTCGCAATGCTTTATTGTATTATTGCTTCTTGAATCCCTTCAAAATTGGATAAATACTTTCAAATGCTTCGTAGATCTCTTGTCGTACCTTGGCTCCTGTCGGAAAAACAACACTTATTGTGTCAGAATCAGATACAAACATTTAACAAATACCACAACATAATAATAATTAACTAAGTAGAAGCAAACAAATTTTGTCCTGCTTTACATATAAATTATCATTGTTTGTCATAATATGAACATGTACAAAACTATGGCTATGACCAAGAATAAACATTACTACATTATGCAGACAAAATACAAGTTAATTTCTTCCACATTGGTATTATTTTATATACTGACAGCAATATCTACGTTCTGCTTGAATTATTTAATTTGCAGATAGAAAGCTTTAAGCATCTCTGTCACTTTAATTCACCTGTAAAGACTAGTTTTATCATCCCAGTGGCTATAAGTATAACTGACTTGAAAAGACAACTTTTAGCATCACAACAGCTGTAAGTATAACGCATCTGTAAGGACTACTTTTAGCATCCCATAATTTATAACGCATCTGTAAGGACTACTTTTAGCATCCCATAATTTATAACGCATCTGTAAGGGCTACTTTTAGCATCCCGTAATTTATAAACACATCTGTAAGGAATACTTTTAGCATCCCGTAATTTATAACGCATCTGTAAGAGCTAATTTTAGTATACAATAGGCAATAGCTATAACTAATATGTAGATTCCAATAGCTATAACTCACCTGTGAGGACTACTTTCCCGGACACAAATATTAACAAGACAATCCTTGGCTTCACCATCCGGTAAATGAGACCAGGGAATAATTCAGGCTCATAACTGAAAACAGAAAAAAAATTATTATTTCCTTATACAGAGTACAACACAGGAAATAACACTGCAGTGATCATTGGAGAAGCATCGTTTCAGGGCCATATACTCTACTCAGGAATCAATATTGACATCTTTACCTTTTTATATAATGTGTTCTTTAACAAAATGACATATCCTCAATGACATAGTCATCTAAACTTTAGGTTTGTAATTTAAGCCAGGTAAAAGATGTTCTAGCCAAATTGCTTGTCTATGCCTTAAACTGTGTTTATTGCCTACTGCCAGTGTTGGTTCTAATATTTAAAAGGACAAAGCCAGCACCAATTTTGTTTTTATATCCAATTTAGTGGAATATTATGTATTTAACAGTTGGTTCAATACATTTGGAGGCGATTATTTTTCATAAAAGTGGCCAATATTAGAAATAGAAAAAATATGAAAAATCAAACAAAACCATATATTTTATTATGAGTAAAATCAGTATGCAGCATCCATATTTTAATTCTAACTCACAGTACAGAATGATTTGCACATCTTTTTGGCAAAGTGTTGAGGTACCATTCCTACTGACAGTAATAACCAACTTACCATTTATGATAATTAGGGGGCTATCAGGGATGGTTTTACTACTGTGATAGCATTGTGATTGTTTATTACTGTACTACTGTAATATTGTCATAACTATTGCGATGGTCTTATGACAGTATCTAGGAATTACGAAAAGCCAGTTAAATCCAATTAAATAAAAAATGGTTCAAGAGGCCCTGAAGTCCTTTGGAGTTTGGGGGGCCCTGGGGGGTTAGAATGATTCAATCAAATACATATTTCTTGGCACTACTACATGAAATGTCTATCGGAGAAAAAGTTACTTAAATATTCACACTATAACCAAAGTTACAAGAATTTAAACAGGGCTCAAAAGACAAAAAACAATGTTTACATTTTTTATTTTATGGCATCAGTTTGTTTTGACAACTACTATTATTATCAAAGGTTCAATGTACTATTGACGATATTAGTCTATTGTCACACTGACTATCTCAATCTCAATGTATCAACAATTTGACGTATCGTTACACCCCCAATGATAATCCAACAAAAAACTTTGATCTGTTACAAAGAAATTACAGATCACATATTTTATAGTACTTCTTACAAACAAGATGATCGTCTAATGATCGTCCTTTTACTGTTGATTGAAGACATCTATGCTTGCACGTTGAAAGCCAGAAAACTGGTATTTCCCTATTCTGTATCTAGGTGTGGTCTCATCAGTTCAAAAAGTCCAGAAAAACAATGAATCTTGCAGTAATTTAAACCCTCACCCACCCCCACCCCCACCTGTACGTGGTGCGGGACATGCAATTTTGAGCGATCCAAAATAGCTTCCAAAACAAAAGCCAATACCCACCGGATTCAACTGACATAACATCACTGTCATTAAGATACCTAATACACTGCCCGGTTCCGACATCCGCAATAGTGTTAATGTGCATTAATATATGTTTCACTTGCAATATGCTGACATTTTTGTTCCATAGACTTACCTCGAGAACTGTCCATGCGTAAGAACCAGACCCTCAAGCCGAATTGGGAATTTCACGTCGCAACTTGCCACCATGTTCTGGATTTTGAAGTCTATAAATTTTGCCTGAAGCATATCAGAAAGAATTAGTAGAAATATAACAAACTAATATTGGTTATTGTTGTGTCCACCAATGAACATTTTATGTTAATCTGTGGTGTTCACTGACATGACTAACTTAGAAAATTATGTCCACAGAAAACTGTTCAACATTTAATGAGTTTATGTTTTCTTCCCTAGAGTGAGGTTTACTGTAATGTTTTCCCCACTCAACTTGAACGTATGGATGGTTATAATTTAAAAACAAAATAGAACTGATTGTGTATATGTTTTGGTTACAAGGTCATAATCTTAAAACTAACCACTATCAGTAGTTTGAGAAAATCCAAACCAAAATGTATACTGCGACCTTCTTTCAGCTAAAACTACCTCATTATATAAAACAAAACATTATTAGATTAATTCTGAATACACAACATATTGGCATGAAACTAAAATTGTTGGTAAACAATATAATTCATGCATATTTCATCGAGTCCCGAGTGTAATGTTAAAAGGGGATATTCCCTTTTGACTGGTGCATCACAGTTTGAGCTTTCTGGTGCTAGGATCAAGATTGTTTATATGCGCAGTCAGTGAATATGTGATAGTGAACTCAACACTGGTATGAATGATGCTCAATGTCTTGGAAACTTACATGGAAGCCCAACTTCTGTATAATCCGTGCATATTTCCTTGCTGCCAGCTTGGCCTGGTCTTCACTGGAAGTCAATATTAGTACACGTATAACATAACTCATGTGTCATAAATCTGTTTTCTGCATATAACTTATAAGTTGTGAATGGATCAATAAAAGACTACAATGATCTATCACACTCGTATTTCATATTCAGTTGAATTGGATAGGTAAACATTATATACTAGCTGAGTTATCCGGCGTTGCCCAGGGAAAAAAGGCAGTCATATACATCCTCAAATCATTTTGCACTGAAATATTAAAAAAGTATTGTTGACATGATTATGAACAC
The DNA here is from genome assembly GCA_020002185.1 of Paraescarpia echinospica. Classification (NCBI taxonomy): domain Eukaryota; kingdom Metazoa; phylum Annelida; class Polychaeta; order Sabellida; family Siboglinidae; genus Paraescarpia; species Paraescarpia echinospica. Next base: position 20,424,017 of record CM034538.1, on the reverse strand, counting down.
TGAAAATAGACCAAATCTCAAATGCCCAACATTTGAGTTCCAGACACCCCAAACCCATCCCAAATGTTTCCAGCCTACCCGCATTAATAAAGTGTAACTGGTCACTGGACCAGTTGTTAGGACAACCTCTTGCCAGAAATCACACATTCTCACCCGTGTAACTGACGTAACCAGCAACAGGCAGCTGGGTTACGTGTCCGGGATTTTGTAACGTTAATAACATAAAAACTAATACATTTGTCTGCATATACCCAGTAACACATTTGTAAATGGAATAATTACCTGTCCAATGATATAGAAAAACATTAAATTCCGTGACTGTAACTCCACGGAATTGTTGCAGTGTGTTGTTTGCCAGAAGTAGCACGCGCTCCCGGAGCTGACGGGGTGAAATGCTTACGTGACCAGTGACAGGTAGACCTGGTGCATGTTAAGCGCTGAGGATTTTCAAACATCAATAACTTAAAAACTATTCAAAATTTATGTATTGGTGATTAAAATGAGTTATGAAATGTTGTCGGTCGATGAACGATGCACCACCAGGCGATGTAAGTTCAGACAAAAATATAACAAAAATATTGCAAAGTAAATGAAAGGAAATAAGTAGAACGTAGATTTACCTACAAGTAAAAGTAGTTAGTAGAAATTGTACTTTGTTACTTACAATTACTTGAAAAAACTACTCAAGTAGAGTAAAAAAGTAGTTTTAATTTGTTACATGATACCACTGCTTAAATGATGCATTACATGATTTTACTTTCCACTTCTGTTTCCAACATCACTGTGTGTTTCTGTGTGAGAACATACAACACATATTATTTTAAATGTCACCTCTGCAACCACATTTACCCACCTCTTTGCTCCAGTGCAGACCATCTTGCCGGAACTAAAGATCAAGGCTGTTGTCCGTGGATCTCGAATGCGCATGATCACAGCAGCAAATCGCTTCGGGTTGTATTCTGCGTTCCTGGCATGCAACGCTATCTTCTTCAGGTCGAGTCTACACACCAGATTTACTGTGCAGACTATGTTTCTGAAACACAATTTAGTACAACTCAAGCACGCACACACAAAATGCTTAATTAATACTAATTACGTGATTCAGCAACCATAGTTGCAGTTGATGTTCTCTCTCAAACGTATACACCCAATGTATAAACCAGTTTTTTAAGCATTCCAAAGATGGAAGCATAACTGCTGCAGGTAAAGTATGCTGTATGGTAACAACGTTACTATAGCCACTGCGTAGAATCATACATTATATGACAGAGACTTACACCATTAATAAAATGGGAACAGCTTGCGAATAGAGATTATGTCCTTGCAACAGACATCACTCACTGTAATTGAGGCACAATGCCTGATCCCTCCGATGCAGGCGTGGCTGGATTCAAGGGCGTCATTGGGGCCGGCGTCATTGGATAGAGACTAGAATTTGACTGTGGCGCATGCATGCCCATATTTGAAGCTGGCGTGAAACCAGGTGTAATACTGCCAGGTGCAGCATTGCTGCCGGGCATGCTGGGAGTTCCTGGTGAAGCAGTGTGATAGCCTGTCGACACCATGGGCGAAAACAGAGGGCCCGGGGGCGTGCTCTGAAAACAGTCGTCACACACACTGTGCAGCAGATCTGGATAATAGAAGATGTGGACAATATTCCGGTAATGAAAGCATATAAATGAACAAGAATTGGTGTCATATTTCATGAAATTCATTATTATAAATAATGAATGTAACAAAGGATTGGAAAACAGTTATGAAACAATCATAAAGTTGTAAATAAGTGTCATACCTCAATATTTGGAAAGAATGCCACCATGGTGAAAATGCAATTGCACATACCTGTTTTTATGCAAGTAGCAAGTACAATTAATGATTCAAATGCTTGGTGTTAATTACATTAATTAATAATGCTATTAAGCCAAAATGGATTTCTGCTAGCAGTGATATCAGTCGTTAACAAATCAATCAGTTTATCTTATTAAAGTTGAAAGGTTCCCAGGCTGGGAAAATTTATTTTAAAATTATGACGCCATGATTTGTATGGCTCATGAACCCTGTTCATTGCCTCATTTCCCCCATACCTGCTGTGGAGTAAGCCCATGGGTGTATGACGAATAGGCTGGTGAGTTGTCCATCGTGAAATACTCTTCTGGATTTCTCAATTTGATTGACAACTATCTAGCTTCTGAAAAATCATAGGAACAGATGAATAACCACCACATGCATGATTATGTGAAATAATAATCCAATAGCAGATGATGCACAGGGTTCAATCTAGGATCTTCGACAAGTGGGCCAAGGACCCATGTAGGTTGTAAAAGGGCCATTTTTTTAAACATTGCTCCTATAGCAGGGACTGAAAATCCCTCCGGGAATTGACTAATTAAACATTACTAGTCGTGAATCATTATAACGTGGTAGTCGGGGTCCACGAAATGAATCCGCGTTATAAACGGGGCGCGTTATAAACGCGGCGCGTTCCTGTATCTGCTGTCAGGGGCGCTACGACGACAACCGACACCGCTACTGCACGTCGCACAGTTTATATGCAGTTTATGAAGCTTATTAAACTGCCAGCCAACGTCAATGTGTATTCTGTTTAAATGTCATACACTGTTGAACACTTGAATGTTGAACTGAATAAAATTAATGAATTGTGTACCGTTTTTAAATAAACAACGGACCAACAAGTCACAGTCAACTGAATGATAATATGGTAACGTTGACGCAAGCTCTAAAATAATTACCTGGCACTCAGCAGCCGAATACGCAAATGATTTGACAAACGCTGTGTTAGAGTTGATTAAGGATTTAAAGCTATAAGTACGCTCACAATTGGTTTAACTTCGTATTTCAATCAATATCAAAATACCAATTTAGAAAGCACGTTTACCGTGCTGAACAATATTACGATTCACCAATTCATATGCAGTTGACGAATTAATATTTTGACGCACCAGTACAGGCAATAGCTTTGTGTTCTTAACTCATTTGGATGGTCTCTCACCTCAATCATAACTCATTTGGATGGTCTCTCACCTCAATCATAACTCATTTGGATGGTCTCTCAGCTCAATCATAACTCATTTGAATGGCCTCTCACCTCAATCATAACTCATTTGAATGGCCTCTTGACAGGGGTTCTACAGTGCAGGAACTATTTTATACAAATGCACCTCAGTGTCAGGTAATATTTTACTTTACTGGCCTAAATTATTAGCAGCATCCGCTTAGTAGGTACTGCCCTGGAGTGAGGCATAGTTATACTAGGGTTAAGGTCAGTAGGATGGCAACTGATTTGGGCCATTTAAGTAAGAAATTACCCCGTATTGGATATAAGATAACAATACACACACTCACTGTTTCACTAACAATTGTCAATCCAAATGGTTTATTTTTTAGGGTGCGTCAACTGAATTTGTGTGCACCAAATGCCACATTTACACGCCCTTTGGGTGCATTCGTGAAATTTTGGTGGGTCATTTGTTAAAATATTGCATCAATGGTGCAAAGGCGTGGCCTGCATTGAACCCTGGATGCACAAGAAAGGGAAGAAGAAAAAGACACGTTAATTCATTTGTGAACATGTTGCAGTTAGATTTTAGTTTAAATATGAAATCATCGGACAAACTACTAAATTAGTTTTGACTGGATAAGTCAAAATTATCAGACAGATGACACCTGAGCACTTGTCTAGTATCAGGGCCCACCTCAATTTTGCCATTATAATCAAATTTCTGCCTATATTTGATACCCCAGTGGATTAATTCCACCATTCAACATCATCCGGGGCATATTCACCTTTAAAAATATTGCGTCTCATCACACTTTTGAGGCTTAATACACTGTTATATCGCTCAATTCATGCGCACGGTGCAGTAATGCACGGCCGCAGCTGTACGGACTAGCACAAAACGGGTCAGTATTTGGGTGTCATGAGTACGCTAAGACGCAATAATTTTAAACATAAATATGACTGGGATGATGTTGAATGATGGAATTAACGTACCGAGGTATCAAATTTGGATAAACCCCGTAACAGCGAAAATTTAGTGCCGACATCTGGTATGCAATGATTCGTGAGACATAAAATAATAGCTTATAAATAAGGGCTCGGTAAGTACATGATAGGAAATCACCCGACCATACTGCGGTACGTTTACCGAGATTAGATTTAGGAGACTGATGGGCGATAATAAGGAGAACTATGGTGAAACTATAAATGTGTTTTAAAATTAAACATTGGACGTGACCAGCATAGTAGCTTTATGTAACGTGTAAAACATACCGCAGAAAGCTTTTTAATGTTGAACTATTTACTTAGTTACTGTGTCGAATATAAATTGGGGGTTTCCTGGAATTTATTTTGTCGATTCTGAAAATCGTCTGCGTGCGGATTTTTTGTGCAATTTCATGAAAGAATATTGATAAGAAAGAAAGTTTTACGAGGTCATACTTATGAATACCTACATGTGCGCCTTCGTCGATTGTTTAATGTTCCCATAGGGTATTACAATTTAATATCAATATTTTGACATAAAACCACATTGAAAATGACGCTCCATATACGAAAGCCTCGTTTCAAAGTGAAGTCTAAGTATCAATGAAAATATTGATTTCACCTTATCCATTTTCCACAGGCAACACAAAATATAACGTTATTCTATGCATATCTATATATAGCATATGCACACAAATGTCAATACATTCGCTATAAAAAACGTAGTGACAGTTAGTGTGTTTATGGTGATGTGTGGGACCCATAAATATAAACAAGATGGCGATAATACGAAGATGTTGGACATTTTTACAATTTTGGTATTACCAGTATCTCTTACACACAGCTTTATATATGCTGGAATCCTGGGAACGAACACTATTTAGTATCCTTAATTGTTATGTTGTAGTATGTTTGTTATACAAACTGCATATTACATGTACGAAGATCCGGAAATGAGTCGCATGATGACGAGTTAGACGCCAATCCTAGCCTGAGTATTACCAAACTTAAGTTATACGTCGAGCTGTCAGGGGTCGTGTTCTAGTTAGACTTCCTGTCCGTTGCACGAAGAAAAATGCAGTGTAATTTTTAGAAATGATTTTTTTTTTAATTCACATGCTGTGACATAAGTGCATTAGAGTAGGGAGATTTGTGTGATTGTAGGTGTTGACTGTAAAATGGTGGATTTCTAGATGATTTGAATAAGCAGAAGGATATTTGGCAGCAATTTGCCTGTGTGTCCTGTTTGCGGAGTAATTCTTGCCGGCATTTGTAAATATTGACGGGTGTCACACATACAGGCATTTTATGAGAGCTGGAAGTATGCAATTTTGTTTAAAATCTATCGGCATGTCAATGAGATGATGATAACAGCAGGTGAGAAGTTTAAGACATTTTATAGGTCACGTTTTCTTATAATCAGACAAAATGTTAACATGGTCGCCTATGGGAAAACCAACAGTGGGCTGACCCCAATAAAGACCCTGGCAACGGAAGCATGCTATTGTCATTGCACAATCATGGAGGACGCATTTTACTTAAAATATCTTGAAACAATCACTGATAATATATGTATGGCAAAACAACAGTTGAACGGGACAAACCGTTTTTGGATATTACAGACTTCTCATCAGTCTGCAAGTCCAAATCACAGTGTCGGAACACATGTCTTATAAGGGGGGGTGGGGTGTGTATGCTACTAGTTAAGCCTCAATTTGCAAATCTGTATGAAAATGAACCAATGACATTGCAGCAGGGTGATCCATCAATCTTTTTTGTTTACTTCTGCTAGTTAAACACACTTGAAGATCTTGTCATTGACCCTAATGAAGCCTGACGACAGTGACTAGCTGGAGTCGGCTGTAGCCTGAGTCTGTTATCAGATACTGTCTACTGGCAGGACCTTCTGGCCAATCAAGCAAGATGCATTGTTTTCTGAATGTCTGCTAATTAGGCTATGTAATATTATGTAATTGAACTGCATAAGACGTCTGGCCTTTTGAGAATTCACACCCTAAGGTGTTTTTGTTGTTGAAATTTACCTTTGTAAATAGGGCACAAGGTCATAAAATCAATATAAATTTGAATGTAACATATAACAATTCGCTGTGACATAAGTGTATTTGAGTAGGGAGATTTTCATGCATGATTGTAGAAGGTGTTGACTGTAAAATGGTGGATTTCTAGATGATTTGAATAAGCGGAAGGATATTTGGCAGCAATTTGCCTGTGTGTCCTGTTTGCGGAGTAATTCTTGCCGGCATTTGTAAATATTGACGGGTGTTGCACATACAGGCATTTTGCGAGAGCTGGAAGTATGCAATTTTGTTTAAAATCTATCGGCATGTCAATGAGATGATGATAACAGCAGGTGAGAAGTTTAAGACATTTTATAGGTCACGTTTTCTTATAATCAGACAAAACGTTAACATGGTCGCCTATGGGAAAACCAACGTTGACAATTAGACGACTTTGGTGTGCGCAAGACACAGGAAGAAAGACAAGGATGACACTAGGCTAGGCGTAGTACATTGTGGAACGTGTTAGTGTATTAATGTATTTGGTAACAGGTTAAAATCCCATAAATTAGTCAACTTTTTCAAGCACTTACAAGTTTTATTTAGTTTAGCCTAGGCAAGTTAGGCTAGCCTTACATTGTTAAGCTAAAAGGCCCGCTGCTTAGGGTACTTTTTTCTGTAAAATTATTTATTTATTAGAAACATGATTACATTTTCTAAACCACTTATATTATCACATTAAACATATTTCAATTGTACAACGTAAATACAGGCTCAATCACTGAAATTAAGTGTTACTATTAATTTTGACGGTAAGATACTCTTTTCTCCGTTCACACCACCGGGTGAGAGTTAGCTAAGCAAGACAGACAGATGTTTTTATTTGGCCCAAATAATTATACAATCACAAAAGAAGTGAGTATATAACTTAAGTATAAATAATAATGTATAATCAAGAATACTTGAAAGATGGCTTCAGTAGGAGTGTGTTGCCAGACTATTTTAATATTCATACTTGGCAGTGCCAATCGAGATTTGTGTCATTGTGATTGTAATCGTAATTATGATGACTTGAGTTGGATTACAATTATTTTGCCTTTTTGACAAATGTAATTGAGTACAATTCCTCAGAAATTTACAATAGCCATCCATAAATATGAAAGTGTGTCATTTTTGTGATGAAAACCATAACATGTGACATTGTCCATTCATTGATCATGGACAATATCACAAATAATCAATTATCTGGAGGCTGGAGCACATTTCTTGTGTTTCTTGACGATTATGACAACTATACACGATTCTTCCCATTTCTACAGATGTACTCCAGATAATTAATTGAGTAAGTAAATACCACACTTTTACAAACACACATCTGACTTCGTAATGCTGTTTATTGGTGAGAGTATCAAGTAATTTTGTTATGGAAATTGCACTAAAAGTGAAGCCACTGATACAGTGCCTGCATTTATGTCTTTAACACCTGCTCAGATTCGCTGTTGGTGGCAGTGTTTGCGATGGCATCCTACAGTCTCTACTTGTTTCTGCCCGGACACGTCATGATGTTGGTGCACTTTGTCGACTTCCTCTGGAACTTCATCACTGGCTCATTCAACTCGACATCTGCCATACAACAGACCGCGACTACAGCAACAGTGAATCAAGCGTCCTAATGCCATCCTTTACCACGATTCTGCAGAAATGATGCCCAACACTTACCATTCTGCTACACACAATCTCCAAGCAGTCACGCCAACAGGTGTTCTGTTCCATCGGCGATACAAACATTGCAAGAATCAACTCTACTACCTGGTACCTACTGTTAACAGGATGGACAGCAGAGACTGGCAGCCGGGAGAATGTAACTACAGTGTCTACTATTGTGAACCAAGTAATTTCTCCAATTTAAATTTAACACTACAAAAATGAACACTGTCATTGTTACAAGAATGAAAGATGGACACTATTTTTTAGAACTTAGGTGGCATTTGTGTCCAGTTGTAAGAATGTTACATTTGCAGTTTTATTAATGATGTCTGTATTTCATAATGTACAATTTAATAAAGTAAGTTGTCTACATGCTATTTACTGTAGGCATGGCATATTTTCTACCTACTGTGTTGTGTTATTCCTATACATGGGCTTTTTTAATTTCAGCTCATAAGTGTCAACTTGCTGTGCTTCACTCAGAAATCTGTTCAAATATAATCTGAGCACCCACAGGAAGAATTCACTCATCATGCAGTTGCTGCCTGTTATTAAATCCTTGTTTGTACTGAAGTTTTCATCAACTACATCACCATACTACTGTCTCCCCTTCCCCCCTCATTCTTCACCTCATTCTCGCACGCCAGAGGGCACAGCTGCTTACACCAGTCTCTGCACCCTCTGGCAGATCATATTGTAGAAATGTTAAGCTGAACCCGTTCTCGTTGTCATTCCAGAATCAGTGACTTGGGTTTTAGCCAATCATGGCTGATGTTACATGAAATGTTCAGGAAGTAGAAGTCATCATTAGAAAATGCTGTCACTGACCCAGGAGAATGGTCAGACTTACATTGGGACTTAATGGAATCACCCTTTCATGTTAGAAGTATGATGGGATACACAAGATAAAACAGATGGACTCCCAATAAGACCAAAGGCTTCCTTGTCCACTTTCCATCAGCAATTTTTTCTTACACATCATTATTATATTTCTCATAATTAACCCTGGCAATTGATTTTCCTTCAAAGCTGCAATCCCACACTGCTCAGAAATGTTCAAATCAGCACTAATTATTACTCCTACGTCCTTTTCAGTCATGGTAGTACTGTATGTTGACCAAGTATAAAGAATATGGAGGACTGACATATATCTACTTTATAATATCAATATTTGTTATCGCTGGGCGAATTTTAAACAAATATATTCATGGTGCCCTGGTCTCCCTTACAACTATGTTCATGGTGTCCTGTTCTCCCTTACAACTATGTTCATGGTGTTCTGGTCTCCCCTACAACTATATTCATGGTGCCCTGGTCTCCCCTACAACTATGTTCATGGTGCCCTGGTCTCCCCTACAACTATATTCATATGCCCTGGTCTCCCCTACAAATATGTTCATGATGCCCTGGTCTCCCCTACAACTATATTCATGGTGCCCTGGTCTCCCCTACAACTATGTTCATGGTGCCCTGGTCTCCCCTGCAACTATGCTGCAACTGTTGTGCAAAGACTGTTGCTTCTTCTACCCACAACTGTCTATGGTCAAGTATTCATATATACTTTAAACTGAGTGAAATCATCCAAGCTTCGAAACTGCAGTAAGTAGATTCCATTCCTTGATTGAGGACATCCTAACTACTATGCTACTGCATCCATCATACAATTGCTAAACATGAAATGTCTTACAAATTCACATGTTAATGTGTAACATGTTTTATACAAATATTTTATTTGTATCTTATTTATACAAACATTTTCTTCAACTGGTTCTAAAGTTTAACGCAGAGTGAATGTAGAAAATCCTGCATAATTCTAATGGGTTGTCTGACACACTGTAAGTTGTAACACACAGAACTGGTTTATAATGATGTACACTGGAGCACAAGATTCGGTGTACAGTCAAAATGTGCTATAACCAGAAACCAAATCATTGTAACTTTAAAATAGCACGTTCACACAGGCAATGTTTTCATGTAAGAAATATGACAGAAATAACCAATTTTGCGACAACTTCACCACTTTACAAATTTGTGCAATGGACACCCCCGGTATCTATCATGTGACAGTTCCAGTGTGACAGAGAAAGGGCTAATTTCATGACAGAAAAATCCTCCAATGTGGGCATCATGCAGCAAATCTGATTGACACTGCTTGACAGACATGTTGCTATAAGTAACCAATGTACAAACACTGAAACAATGCAAAAATGTTCTGAGACTTCTGGAGATGGTGTAATCTCCAAAAAACATGACAGTTACAGAAAATCCACTGCTTTCTTATGTCTATGACACCCACGGCAGCTCCAGGAATGCAGTGCACATAAATAAAGTCCTCTCTACAGCTCATCATCATCAGACCCATCTGACTCCTCCATAGCCTCCTGCAAGAGACAAACAGAATGATTACAGTATGCAAAATAAATAATTAAGCTAGGAATACCTCTTGTCACTTACAGGAATTTCTTATTCGATTCTTGAGCAGATACGATTCAAATCACTACATGGAGCAATTCAATTTGCTGCATCCGACAAAACTCATCTGCCTATGTGCTTACTGCCACTTCTATTACTTTCCACTGGGCATTGTTTTACTGCATGTCGTATACACAGTACGCACATATGGAATCCTAGCTTTACTTTCCAGATAGACCATGACAGAGTCCTCTATGTCACATGACAAAACTCGTCATCAATAGATCAAGTTAAGATCGGTGTTTTAAAAAATGTTACTAATGATATGACCTTGATTCCATGTAATCGGCAAGTTCGCTAATTAGAATGATGTTTGTATGTTGTTAGATTGCAGCACACTAAATGCCATAAACTGGCAGTTTTTTTGTACAAGTTCACAAGACTAAAAATATTGCCATTAAAAGTAACCAGCCCTAGAATCTAACAATTGATCTTTTATATGTAGCCAGCATGCATGTCATTTTTAAATATCACATTTAACATAGTCAGTAGATAATTTATTCCATTAATATACCATCCTCGGTCAGCACAAATGACCCTATTAATGCAGAACTGTCCTGGATACGTACCTTGGCATACTTTTCTGCTTCAGCGTATACATCTGGTGGTACCAACTCATGTCTGCCCTCAGTTTCTGGAAGAAGCAGGACAGCAACTATGAGGACATTGTAATGACATAGTTCAACAAAATCTACAACACAGACAGACACAGCCAACAAGGTTTGGGTGCGTTGGTCTGCTGAACGACCTGCATATTGAGATTTATGTAGGCAGGATTTGTGCCATTTCCATTCTCTTATTCTGCAATGCTCTGGTGCAGCAGATGTTACAAACACAGCAGTTGACAAAGGTGGTGATGAAACATTCAGCCACACTGTAACTAACACAAAGAGTATAATCGTACACAAATTTCCACTACTCTCTACGGCCAGGTACTTGTTCATACTGAGCAACATGGAGTGAACTTGCCCAAGGTTAGAAGCTGCAGCAGAAGGATTTGAATGTGGAATCTCTCAACTGAGTGTCTGATGCTATAATCACTAAGTCAACACACTCTACGATGAGCTTCTGAAGTTTCTCATCTTGTCCTGCCCAATCACCATCCAATCTACTAACATTAGTACAATTACTTGTCATAGGCCAGGTCTTAGTCAGCCTTCCTCTCCTTCTATTTCCACCTTCAGTCACCCACTCCATTGCTACATGTGCTGTTCTCTCTCTTGGTATGCGTAGGATATGTCCCGCTAGTCTTCGTCGTTGAGACTTAACTATGTAATGCAGGCTATTCAGACCTGCCCTCCTCATCACTTCTTCATTGGTGATGTGCTCTCTCCACGATATGCCTAATATGAACCGGAGACATCGTCGGTGAAATAAGTCTTTTTTTATATCCTCGCCTTATTCTTCCACGTTTCACAGGCATATATCGTTGTTGGTATTATGATTGACATGTCCTTTCTGATGGTGTTACTGGACCATATTGGACGTAGTCTTTGGAACACTGCTGATGCCTTGCCTATCCTCGCTCGTACATCTACTTCCGCGTTGCCTTTCCTAGAGATGTAGCGTCCGAGGTAAGGGAAGTTCTCGACGCATAGCAACTCTTGCTGACCGATCACAATGTGGGGGTCAGATCCATCACCAACTGACAATATCATTTGTCTTCCCATAGCTGATTCGTTGTTGGTCAATTGCTGTCTTCAGCCGGTTTAGGATCACACTGCAGAACACTTTTCCAGGTACTGACATCAATGTTATTCCTCGCCAGTTATTGCAATCGCTCAGGCACCCCTTCTTTGATAACGTCACAATCACTCCTCGTCTCCAATCATCAGGAACTTCCTCCTCAGACCAGATCAGATTGAACAAGTAGGTTAACTTGTCTACAACCCCGACCTTGCCATGTTTCAATAGTTCAGCCGATACTTCATCAAGGCCCGCTGCCTTGTTGTTCTTGAGGCTATCGATGGCTTTGGAGACTTCTGCCCTGGTGATGTCATTGGTGATGACATCAAGCTCTTTTGTGTTTGGTTCCTGTTCGAAGTTGAAGAGTGTGGTTGGTGTTGGTTGATTTAGTACTTCTCGGAAGTGTTCAATCCACCTCGTGGCTTGTTCCTCGCTTGTTAGAAGCACTCTGCCATCTTTGTCTTTTATTGGTATGTTTGTATCAAATAAAACAAAACTACTTTACTATTTTACATCACCAAAATTGATTACCAAGGATTTATTATTTATTTTAACATTATCACCAAATTATGACTGCAGCCTGAGTCATGCACAAAACACACAAACTGTCTATGCAGTTAAATGTAAACCGACGTAAAGAATGTATTTGCACTGCCTGTTACTTAACAAGAGATATGGCAGCTAGATAGAAATTTTTTTAAATGCACAATTAATGCAATGTTTTGTACCCAAGTTGTAGAGTATGTCTTATTGAATAAAATATATTGACATTTTTTCTGCCAGACCCCCCCCGTTTCCGTAGCAACAATCAAATATGGCTGCCGGGTAGGGAAATATAGCATAATTTGGAAACATTGTAGCTCCTCCAATAATGCAGTAATCAGTGTAATTCTTTCTAGTTCTTATTTATAACACATCGCTCTATGCAATGTCGAATATATATTTTATGTATTGTCTTTATTTAATATTAAAAAATATGTATAAATTTTGTTGGTAAAAATCCATAGTTTTTATTACGATCAGTATGTTCAGCATATAACTAAAAATAAAATAAAAAAATCTCCTCGACATTGCATAGTTGTTAGCAAGGAACACATCAGTCAAAATTTCATTAATGTAGCATCATTACTTCTAAAGATACAGTGTATATTTCCAAACTGGAAAAACAAGAGTTTTGGCAAACACGTTTAAACGGCTTTCAAAGATTCGGTAATGGGATTTATTACATGACAGAAGCATACTTTATCCATGAATATAAGTTACTTAGAGGTGTGTAAATGTTATGAAAGAGATCTTTATTAATAATAAACATAAAATGCTATCAGGATACAGAAGAATCACATATTGAGTATTTTTGTCAAAAAAATTAATTTTAACTGCAGTGTCTCTCATTAAACATGTTCACAGTACTCACGTTCTCCAACCCAGCTGAGTTCCAGTTCAAATGACTTGTCTTTCACTTCATCGTGTACTAAATAGATGCTGAAACGAAGAGTAAACTGGTCAGGGTACGTCTTCAAAATTAGGAAATTTATCTTTCAGAAGTGGAAAGTTCCCAAATGCATCAGCTTTATATATACACTGTAGTCTCAAAAAGCCATTTGACTTACGTAGAGTTTAGTTGGACTGAGCTATACTTGTATAACTTATTTTAACTGTAATTACATTATGTGTATTTCTAATAAAAATGTAAAGTTGGAAAGAAAGAAAACGGATAACTTTATCTATCATTATCAATTTATCATAGCAGTGACATGCTGTCAAACATTTACGAATCTTATATCAACTTATCCATTAACCCACCATTAGCTAGCACTGAAATGCTGTCGGTCTGTCACCAGTGGCACCACAAACATTACGTTCTTTCCCAATAAGTGTGACTTCAGATGGTGAACTTACATTTTTGCTACTTCCTTCACCAAATCTCTGATGTTCATGTCTTTCATCTACACAAACAACATTCACGTCACAAGTTAGCAATGAAACTATCAACAAGATTGAAATTGCTGGGACCTGCTTTAATGCTCCACTTAAATTACAATAGCTGGTACAGTATGTTTATTACAACGAATTACAGTACATTTCTCATGAAGAATTAAGTGACGTTAAGAAAGCTGTAATGTTGGAACATTAACGTTTTTTCTTGTATGAATGAATAATAAAAAAAATTACCTTGTTTTTTATAAAAGGTCCTTGTGTGGAAATGTGTATATTTGGAAGAAAGTGTATACTTCCATTAGATAGTATTATTGTGTACTGTACTGTTTATGGTGTATGTTAATAATTTAATAAATATGCTGCAAACCAATCAGAGTAAATGTTATACATCAATTATTTTATCCATACACAACAAGCACAGCTGTTCAGTGCATCATTCAAAGAAAAACACTTTTTATTGGGCAAATTACCTTGATCTTCTCAATTTCTGTTTTGCCATTCTGCTGTGCCTTGCCGATGGCACATCCAAAGTAACCCTGAGAGAGGAGTGGAAGAAACATTCTGGGGTTACTACTAGAATGAACATGTCTTTGCTCGCTTGATTACAAAACATTTGAAAGTCTGACATACCACCTATAGTAATTTGTCGAAGTAAAAACAAAACTGTCTGCATATTGTTTTCAAGGGTAGTCACTAGTCACTGGTGCCCGACTGGTCATTATTGTAAGTAAATATCTATGTTAACAAGGGGCTGCTTAGTAGTTTATATTATGTATTTACTACATTAAAATGGCCTTTCCCAACGTATAATCCAATTATGTTGTAACCACGCTAGCACCACTTTGGGTATTTGATGGAGGCAAGAAGTTGTACCTTCCGTTGAGTGGCCATTTAGTGAAAGGTAGATGTAGACCACAGCTAACTGTTGAGAAACTGGCAAAAGGTATGTTCTTATATAGTGCAGTGTCCAGTCCCTAAACCGCCTCAAAGTGCTTTACACTTCACCCCATGGCAGACAGTCACTTGAACACCATCTTGACTAATAATAATATATATTATATATACGTAAATTTAGAAACCACTGTAAATCTAGACAAAAGTCAATGCTGAGAATACATAAAATATATAAGTGTTAAAACTTATTAGTTCTGTCTATAGTCGGGTACTCACTGAAGGTGAGAGCATGTTGTGTTGCTAGTTGCTACATACGTATGAGATCCCAGATGGCTCAAGTAGAAACAGTTGTGGTCCGTCTACATCGTAAGTTCCTATCATGACACTGCTGCCAAAGGGCCGAGCCATGCTGTAGAGGGTGTGTGCATGCATGTACATCGACACGCGTTCTGCTAAATACTGCAAAAGCAACAACAGAGAGGCTTGATCACATCACACATCTCAAAGACATCATGCATCTAATCTTCATGACTCAACCTTTTATTGTTAAATTTAGCATTCTACAGACTTTCATGATAGTTTTATGGATACTAAAAATACTAATTAATTTACCCTAAGAATTAACTTCTCTATAGAAATTACCCAACTGTAAGATTTACTTAACTATAAAATTACCCGACTCTAAGAATTAACTTCCCTATAGAAATGACCTGACTGTAAGAATTAACTTCACCATAAGAAATGACCTGACTTTAGCCACTAGACTTGCCTTCAGTGGAATGGGGTTGCCATAGCTTGACCTGTAGTTTGACGCCTCATCTCGGGCCACCTCCACCACCTGTCGGGCATCTGCCAGCAGTCCCGCTACTGCCTGCATGTAGAGAGGAACAATGAACAACATCACTCCAAAAACTAGACACAACCAGTCAGTAAGGCATGGAATCTCAACTGATCAGGTGTACAGCCTAAACAATTTTGTCTAATGACTAATTATTAGACATAAATCTTAGATAGCTGGTGCCAAAACATTGTATGTAAGCCTAATATATAAATATAATCCTCAACGAGAAGAAAATTTAGCATCATAGCTAAACTATAACCTAACATGCTGCATTTAAAATGTAAATTTAATTAAAATAGGTTTAGTTTGTATTCATTGTTAACTTGGCATTTTCTATGAGTATAAACAATATTTTAGATATTTGACGAATCCTAAAAAAATGAGTCAAACTTGATTTCGAGAAAACACTTTTTTTGTTGCACTGTTATTTTTTTACAATTTAATTTTTTTTTCTCCAAATGTCTTTTTCAACTGATTTGCAATGGTTTTTCTAACTTTTTGTTAATATTTAGTACCTATTAGAACATTTTTAGAAAGAGTATGTAACATTTCATGCATGAATTCCGTAAAACAAAAGCAATAAATCGCACATGTTCCTGTCGTATTCTTGGGGATATCCCTCAAAGGAAGGCGGACATATTTGGTACTACGGGAAAGCCCACTTCTACTTATATGCCAAGGGAATTCCCCCGTTTACGTCAAGTTTAGCCAATAGCAGCACCTGACACAGAGGCCTATCTGTAAGCAAAAGTCGTTTGCTGCTGGCCTCGTGACTGACACAGGTCCCCTCATTAGCTAATTACTCGGACACCATTGTAATAATCTCAGTAAACAGTTTGCGAAATATATCATTGACAATGAGCATGACTTGGGAGTATATTTTGAATGCATCGAACAGAGAAATAGAAACAAAGCTGCCGAATTTGGTACAACAAACCAAGCCTAGCGATGTTCAATCACTCACTGTAGCCTTCGATGTCGGGGCCTGGTCCTTGTAGACGTACGATTAAGTTGATAAAGTCATGAAACTTAGGTGTTGTAACTATCTGTATACTACATAACAATTCAATAAAATGTCATTACATACAGCTATGTCGATGTCATGTTACGTTGCTTGTTGGCGTTTGTGTGTGCATGTATTATGTTAATAAAAGTTGTCAACGTACACTTATTTTTTCTATTGATATATACAGCTTTTTGGTCATAATATTATTAATGTCAAATATTTTGTTCATATTTATAGTATGTTCGGACACTACCATTAGCCAACACTATACACAATTTCAGAACGTTTTTACCCCCGTCATGTTCATTGTGGCATAACTTGAGGCTGTGAGTGAGCTAGGTCCATGTTTTATGCACCAGTGGAAAGCTTAACATCTCTTCTTTCCAATGGTAAGTGTATCTCATTTTTTTATTTTTTGACATGTGACTCATTTCGTTACAATTCGACACATACATTGTCCTATACATCGGACAGCACTGTATCATTTAGTATATGGGGCATGACTCAATTATCGGATTCTCAGTCATCATTTGTCAAAATGTTAAAGAAACAAATTTTTTTAACATACCATTCCAACATGCCTGTCTACGTTGAAGATGCGCTTGTTGGCCCCCTTTTCATAGAGTTTAGACGTAACCAGCTTCTCCACACCAAACACCACACCATCTTTGCCACGGATTGCCACAGCCGTACTGCAAACATGAACATCAAAACCTGTAACTCCAGTACACCAAGTCTACAAGCAGTAACATGTAATCTACATTACTACAGCATTAATGATCTAAATCATGTTGTTAGACTTTCTGAGATATCCACGATTCTGTCACATGCTGTTCCAATGTTATTTATCTTCTACAATATCGTAAAACTATATGGCTTTGTATCTTTACCATTCAATGAAATACAGTTGTTTCCACAATTTGCTCCAGCTGCTATCTTGACTTTTTGTTGTTTATGCAGAACTTTTTAATGCTAGTAACTATAACACAAATATACATTCTTTATGTCTAAAAACACTAATTAAAAGCACATCTACACAATGCGTCTCATTCTGTGCTTCTACTTTGTACAGATTGGAAGATTTTAGTAAAGTCGGTATGACTCAGTAATACGTACCCGCTGTTCTCTACAGCTTTCTGAGCATATTCTACTTGAAACACTCGACCATCAGGCGAAAACTGTGATGCTGACAAATCATACTGAAAGAAACCAAATCATTCAATTGAAATATATTTACGAACAGTGATTAATATGTTAGGTAGTCTTAGATAAAAATGGTTAGGATTATCATAAAAACTTCAATTAAAAAATACAGAATAGTAAATGAAAACCACAGGAACTTTGATAAGTTACATTTACCCCCAGACTCTGGTTGTAAATATTTCACTAAGTGAACAATTCAGCAAACTTAGGAACACATTTTTAAAATCTCTGACAAAGTCAGTTTGCCTTATTTACTTCTTGTTAAAAACAACAGAGAAAAGCAACACAGTTAATTTTACCTAAAGTAATTTAAAAAAATTTCTTATGGCATGAAGATACAAAAAAACAGAGCTTTTATTAATATTATGGACTTATCCATATTATATGATGTGAGATTCATGTGAGATCACTAATCCATGAATCATGATGTATAGTCACAACTACTAAATCCGTACCATCCCTAAATTGGTGTGATTGAAACAATGCGTTACATTAGAGACTCCATTAGGCTATTTTAATATGTTGTCTGATCTTGTACTGACCTTGTAACATACACAGGGCGACTTATACAGTGGGTATAGGATTCACGGTTATAGGCAATGGCATCTTTTTGATATTAGGCTTACCCATCTATATTCATAACTACTTCACTCAAAACAACTTTTCTTAAAACTGCACAAAGGTACTTTTGCAGTTTAGGCCCGCACCTCAGAAAAACCATGAAAACGATCACCTACAGTCACCAAACTTCATATGATATATTTACTACACCTATTCTACACGTATACACTTGTCATGTGAACACAAAATTAAACTTACTGTCGATCAAAGTGTACAAGAAATTCATTCGTTTTTGCGTGTATACATTAGTTCCACCGGAAGCTCTGGTAGGTGGCGCCACTCTATGGTTGATTTCCGACATAGGGATAGATCACACTTTATATTTCAATAACACTGTCAAACAAAGCCAATAAAACATGCGATATTTAATTAAATAAGGTTACTTTAAATTTAATGTTGACAGCAGCTGAGGGTATTTATTGCGATTATCAGCTAGTGTAATTACTGTTGCATTTTAATGTTGTTTGGACATATTTGGTACTACGGGAAATCCCACTTCTACTTTCCAAATATGACAAGGGAATTCCCTGTTTACGTCAAGTTTAGCAAATAGCACCACCTGACACAGAGGCCTATCTGTAAACAAAAGTCACTTGCCACTGGCCTCGTGACTGACACAGGTCCCCTCATTAGCTAATTACTCGGATACTGTTGTGATAATCTCAGTAAACAGTTTGCGAAATATATCATTGACAATGAGCGTGACTTGGGAGTATATTTTGAATGCACTGAACAGAGAAATAGAAGCAAAGCGGCCAAATTTGGTACGACAAAGCAGGCATAGCGATGTTCGATCACTTGCTGTAGTCTTTGACGTCGGGGCCTGGTGCTTGTAGATGTACGATTAAGTTGATAGTTACGAAACTTAGGTGTAGTAACTATCTGTATACTACATAACAATTATATACAATTTAATTACTTTTTGATATTATAATTTTCGTTTGCCTATATATATGGCTTACCCATATATATTCATAACTACAATAATCTGCCAAACAATATTTCATACAAAGGCTTTCATGGAGCGGAGCACAGTGGTGCAGTGGCTAGAGCTTCAGACTCGACCGAGAGAACCCGGGTTTGAATCCTGTGCTGCGGTGTCGAACCTTGTGCAAGTTCGTCCACTCTATATTGCCTCAGTTCACTCAGCTGTATGAATGAGTACCTGCCTATAGACACTATTAGACAACAGTGGATATAAAGTATTTTATACAGGTATTATGTATTAACCCACTTAATTAAAGTTTTAACACTACTAACAAGTGGAATATTAACAACAGGAATAATACATACTAAATTCAATACAATGGTATTAAATGGTTTCACAATTAGCTAACCATAATTAAAAAGAACATATTTCTGAAAGGGGCATCCATGCCCAGCGATAGAAATAAGCCAGAATATTTACTTGTCCGGCGGACAAGTAAGTTTTGAAATCTGCTTGTCCGCCAACATTTTAACTTGTCCGAGTGGTTGTCAAGAGGATTCAAAGCTTTGGAAAAAACATAAAAAGTCTGTCTTATTTTGATGACAACAAGCACAATGTTCCTGCTATTTCGTTGCATGTACATCTGAGTGACTTGTGATCAAAGACACAATTTGATTTAATCTGCAAATTTTGAAATTGCTAAATTATATTTGAAACTATTTGTTTCGGTCCATTATCATTAATATTAAAAGTAGACACATTACATGATGTATACCAATATTTTAGTGATGCTGATATGAACATTTTTATTACTAACAAATAATTATTACTATGATAGGAATGAGACAACTGTTTTTCTTGCTATTTGTTATAATGTTGCAAAAACTGTTTTTATGCAAGCACCCACACAAGTCATGAATAATGATGAAATAAGGCCAAATGAATGACGTTTATTAAAAAGATTAAGCTAAAGAGAGAGAAATGTGGGCTCTACATCCCGAGGCCAGGCCTGTGACTGAGCCCATACCAGTCTCCTGTACCTCTGGATGACAGAGCCCACATTTCGGCATGTACAACATTAGCGGTATTGTTATACAGATATATAAAACAACAGCATTACTACTGTAATCACAGTAGACCTTATGCACTGTACCGTACTAACCAAGCACACCATTCATTCACACTAACTATAATCCCAACTACCTGCTGAAGAGTTACACTCTATCAAGATTTAGCCTAAACCTACAAGTGGGGCCATTACGCCCAACTTACTCAAATCACCGGTGGAAGAGAAGCGAGCTGTCTCGGCATCAAAACCCTGTGAACACATTGTCCACCTGCACTAAGAAAATGGGGAAGCGTTGAGATCTGCAATCATCCCCTCTTCCACCAACGATGTACATGTTGTGTCCCTAATGCTATCAAAAATTGGGAGGGAAGGGAGGGCCAAAATTGTTGATGTGACCACTCTGTCTGCTTTCACAAAACGAAGTGATCAAGAGCTCATTGAAATCTGCCACCGAGCGCCATTACCACACGGTGATTGGTTCCTTGTGCCAAAAGAGCACCAAAGACAAAGGGGGCTAATTAGCATCAGCCATTAGGCCAATCATCACTCGTCCTGCGTTGTTGCCAGCACAAAAATACATATGCAGCACGGTGCCGTGGCTGCATATTCTCATTTATGCAAGCACCAACACAAATCATGAATAATGATGAAATAAGGCCAAATGAATGACGTTTATTAAAACGATTTGTTGCAAAAACTGTTTTTGTTTAATATGGTATATATATTTATATATATAAAACATACAACACTGCTGTAAAATTTTGGCATCAGTTTGTCATTGAAGATGCCACTCAAATATCAGGAACACGACCAATGCAAAGCCAGGAAATGTCACAAAAATCATAATAAACTATAATGTAATCTGATATTATTTTGTTCAATTTCTATAAACTTCAATATTAACAAAGTTCTGTATTTTACAAACGAAGATAATATTCAATTGATCACCAGCAAATAAACGCATATTTTTACTAAATTTTATATTACCATTTCAATGATGTATAAACAGTTTTAATGGTGCCCGAATTACATCTACCAGGCGGAATATAATTTATAGATTTAGTTACGACGTAACGTCGTTGCCGCGCGCAGACCGACGTAGTTGGCGGAAGCCGACATGTCAACGGCGGTTAGTACCCCGGCCGCGCAACTTGCATAAAATTTGGCTTCGAAAACTCGCAATTTATGGTTAGAATAAATGTTACATAGACACAACACTTCTGAAATTTCATTAATATTCCGTTTATCAACCATCACCATAGATTTACCGGAGAGCAAGTTTTGAACATTTTTACCGATTTGGGACTGGATCGGCTAACGACGTTCGATGACTTGGAAGACTGCCAAGACCGTGTGGGTTAGACGTAGTAATGGTTACAACTATATCATTATTTAAATAACAGGTAGCGATACAAAGTCTACTATTTCCAAAGTTCGTCAACTATGATCCGTGGGTGGAAGCAAGTTGTACGTCGGCCAAACTGAACGATTTACGATTTTATGAAATACAGCCTCGATCAACGATGGCTGATGCGGAGTCTGACCTACGCGTGTGACAGAGCTAGGTCGGTGCGCTCAGCAGATGACCCTGTTAACACAGGCACTAAACTTGGTCGAACGCTGAAGTACAACACACTGGCGGCGGAATGACAAGACGCCGACACACTAACAAGATTGCAACGTGTGCGATTGCTAGCGAACTTCATTTACGTTTGAATTTCCTCAAATAAAAAGTTTGCAATGTTGCATGCGTCACTATTTACTGTAAATTTTCACTTGTCCACCGGATAACCATGTAGTCATTTTACTTCTCCGGACCAAAAATCACTTGTCCCAGACAAATGGACAAGTGCTATTTCGAACGCTGCATGCCCTAATGCTAGTGCTGGTTCGATACCAGAATTCTTCGATATCGATCGATACCAGAATTTTGTTCGATACTCGATACTTACGTTGTAAGTCTAATTCATATACAGTATAGATCCCAATAGAAACACACTATCCATCTAGACTAATGGCATAGAAGCACACACTGTTTTTCATTAGGGAAACATGTATAAAAGTAGATTTTTCATGAATGAATGCATGCTAGACATAACTGATGGCAATACTGTTGCTAACGCCACCTTGCAGATGCTTGATAGGTCATTCATAGTGTGCGTGTGTGCCTTTAGCTGCAACATGTTGCATTCTTGTCATCTGTCGATGTTGCATCAGTCAGTTTGGTAGAAGTGCACTGCTGACTGTGTTTGAAAAAGTGTTGCCTGGTACCACTTTTGAGAAACAAATAGTCGTGCACCAAAGTCTTAGCACACGCTCTGAGCATCTATTGGGAACTATAGTAGTCTATACGGTACACCTATTCAATTTTCAACTTAACCATTGATACATACTAATTGATATAGTTATGCAAACAATTATTAATATGCAATTTTCATTTTATTTCAATAACCAAATAACAGTTTTAAATATAATTGTTTAATTTAAATTTATTAATGTTGTAAAAGTAATTGTAATGTAACATTAAAACAATACAGTATTACAGACAATAGCAATAGAATACCTAGTAATAATAAATAAATAAAACTGGTAGTCACATCGCGTACGTCACTTCTTGATGCTGTCGCTGCAGTAGACTCTGCAACCGATGGCGATTCACTTCGACTGTAACTACTACTAAATGTCCATTGCTTGGTTTCTGACGAAAATTTTGATGGAACACGTCGTTCTCGTTGACGTTGTTACTGTTGTTAGTGTTACCACGACTTCCTTAAATCATCATGTTTTGCCTTTTTGTAGTCTCTTGGATGATGGACAGTGACATGTTTCGTCAAATTCTATGTATTTCCCCCACTAGTTTGGGGGGAGCGTTTCTGGCATAGTAGACACTCTACAGTGTTTCCGTATTTGTTAAAAAAAACTGCCAAATTGGCAATGTGCGTTTTGACATTTTGTCGTTCATCTTGGTTGAGCGAGTACGGCAAACGGTGGCGCTATCAAACAGCAAAACATAGCGCCACCAAACGGAACCTGGGTAAACGAGTCTAGTGTGTCGCGCTTGAATAATTATTTTTATTATTATTATTATATTAAACTAGATTCATGAATACTAATGCGTGCAATAAACACTATAAAATTACTGGAATGTTGTGTTTTTGGTACGCTGTAGAGTGGACAAGGTAAAGTGGTGAAGCAAACAGTAGTGCCACCCAACATCATAACAAGGCTTGAATAATCGAGGCTAAGCTGAGATCGCACTCAAATAATTATTTATATACAGATTTTTTGGAAACTGACTCCACAATAAAGCTTTATAAAACCACTGAGATGTTACATTTTATTGTTTTTGGAAAAAGAACCACGCCTAGGCACCCTAATACATACAACATAGTCAACCCTGTCAAGTTAGGAAGCGAAGCCCGCAGCGGAGTAGCCGTACTTTCCGTACATCCGGCTGTAACTTCGTCTTCGAAAACGATGTTATGTCTTCGCATCGACGTCGAATGGACTCGATATCGAAGTATAGATATTGACAAAGTATCAAAATATCGAAGGTATCGAACTGTGGCCGTTCGATACCAAAATATCGAAGTATCGCGATACCACGAAGTATCGGTATCGAACTTTCACAAGTATCGCGATACTTCGATATTTCGAATATCGAACTAGCACTACCTAATGCCCACCTAAATACTGCATTTTAGGAGTATAACCGGAATGGATCAATGTGAAATCCATTAAAATATTTATTTAGACTTTTACACAGTCTTTCATACTGCTGACATTATTGATGTTAAAAACTGTTAAAACTGTTTAACCATTCAGTAACTGAATGACAAGCAAACCTATTCGTTACAATTTTATATATATCTGTATATAATAAAGCTAGCAATTAACAGAAAAACATATTTTGTGCAAAATAAAATGTATATGTATTGTATCATAGCCATGATATATTACCTCTGATAAACAACATTAAAATGAAGCAGTAATTACACAAGCCTATAATCATAATAAATACCCTCATCTGCTGTCAACATTAAATTTAAGGTAACCTTATTTAATTAAATATCACGATTTTTACAATATTATTGAAATATAAAGTGTGATCTATCTCCACGTCTGAAATCAACCATAAAGTGACGCCACCTACTGGAGTTTCCGGTGGATCTAATGTATACACGCAAAAACTAGTGAATTTCTTGTTCATTTTTTGATCGATAAAAGACAGTAAATTTAATTTGTTTATCACATGACAAGTGTATACATGTAGAATAGGTGTATTAGATATATAATGTGAAGCTTGGTGACTGTAGGGTGACAGTTTTCATGGTTTTTTCGAGGTGCGGGCCTAAACTGCAAAAGTACCCACAAATTTGACAGGATGAGCGTTAGAGATTTAGCATATATATATATATATATCTTACAAAAGATTTTGTTCAGGTGTTTGTTAAAATCCTACATTATATTAAACGGCACATAACTGACTACCACCAGACAAGCCAGCCAGCACTCCAAACAAAGTGCTGGGGAGTGGGGGTTGTCCACACAAAAAAACGGGCGATAATACAGTGCATTGTTACTCGCGTAAATACACACCATAACAAGTGAGTATATATATATTATATTAAACGTACTTGTCGTGTACATCTATTAAAATATATCAACCAATGAAAGAGACTATGAAACAAATCTTAATCATATATTTCACGGCCAAAATCAGATATACATCGCAATGCTGAGTCAGGGCCTGGATATATGCCGCCGCTACAGGATTGCCTTGCTACAAAGTTACTCGTTGGTTTAGACGACCATTTACACATGATATAATAAATACACACATACCCCAGTTCCGATGGAACTCATGTTTGTCTAGCACGATTTGTGTTTGTTTAAAGAAGAACTAATTATACACCACCGTTCCTTTTTTTACAAATTCGTCTGAAAATGGCTGAGCCTGCTGAGTGTCATATAGAAATATTATCCATCTGGTTGAAATTTAATTAGTTTGGCAGGTGTGTGATGGTTTGGAAGGAATATGTATATAAATACACTTTCAGAAAACAACAATGTCACAAAATATTGTAAGTTAATAGAAAGCATTGTTCTTTGTATATGTATGTTTATTGGATTGAGAGAGCGGATAACATTCTGTGGCACCAACATGTACATGTGTCGCCGCCTTGCGCATCTCGTGCTAGTTATACTAACTCACATTCTCCCTAGATAGCGCCACACACATACAAGCGCACCGAGCGTCTCCCCCTTTGGCACTGACTGTATCAACATAAGATACTATCCTACGCGACTTACCAAAACCATCTGCATACGTACCAAACAAACAACAATACATGAACACAAACAAAAACTACCATCAAAGGCACTATATCACTTGCTGTATTATGTAAAATTGCCATTTTGTTTAACTAATAACTTATATTTTCTGCTGATCCAACTTTTCCCTCCATTTCCCCTCTTCATCCACCTTTCTTATATCATTGTTAGCGATGCCTTCCCATTTTAAATGTATCTGTCCCCTTTCTATCAGCGTCACTTTTTCACCGTATCTGTTCTCTTTGGTATACAGCCTAGACCTCCAACACCACCAAGAAGCTAGAGTTCATCCTCAACCTTCGTTTTATTAGTCTTGCTATCCTTGCCTTTAAGATAGTTTTAAGCTCTACCTTGTCCCAATCTCTTCCTTCAGGTAATTAATCTTCCCACAACACCGTCATTTCCTGTAATTCTCCGAACTTGTGCAGTAGTTCTCATAAACATGCTGCCTCTGTTGTTGCTGCCCTATCAATGCCACGTCTCTAGTCTGTGAGTGTAATGGAGCTGCCACACCTAGACCACCTACGAACGCCCATCCTCTGTAGCCATTCCACCAAAGTAACCAAACCCATCTTCTTGCATGATATCTAACCTGACATTCAACTCCTCTCTCTACTGTCCAACCCAGTCACAGTTCTAGAATTTGGCACTAGGGGATCCAGCAGAATGTGTTTACTGTACTTGAAAGTTGAGAAGGTGCAGGTTTATGCAAAATTGGGTGTTTGCCCCTTTTGCATCCATGGTCCCACACCATTTATGTGTTCTCGGGAGTACCATACATAGAAATTCTCAACTAGCTGAGGTTCAAGATGAAGAAGAAACTACCTGGTACCTATATTCTCCTGGAGTGCTACTTGTAAATTGTGTTTGTTCTGTTACTATGCCCAGCATGAGCTATTTGGAGTTGACTGTCTTAAATGCAAAGCCGATCAAGTTACTAATCATTTACAAATAACTGAACACATGGATGAGTATCATCCTTAATTAGGAAGAATCACTCGTGTGAACATTGATTACTGATAGGCTGTCCTTGTCTCTTAAGACTACAGTGCAGAGCTCAGATTGATGCCAGATATAGAATTTATAATCATTAAATTGATTGCTAAATTTAAGCACAAACACATCTCATTGTTCACAATTCCACCACAGCCAATCACCATGTACGCACTGCTACAGCGGAGTGAACTAGGGCAATGTGTAGTCAATGTAGTGGATGAAACTGCCTATAAGCACTGAATGACAGCAAGACAAGATTCAAGCCTTGGTCTTCATCATGCTTAGCCAAACTTCTTCCACAATTTTACCCTTCATAGCAAGAGGCCTGTCCAGAAACTTCCATTTTGTGGCAAACACTGTTTCATTGCTTTCTTAGATTTAAGATTTCTCACACTATTGAACATAAGAAGAAGCATGCATGTAAACACTGCCAAACATGCAAATGTGTGTATTGGCTATTTTATCATGAAAAAAAAGTGTATTTGAGTGAGTTTTTTTTACCTTGCTTCAACTTGGTAATGGACATATTAACAAAAACTACCATACACCCACCCACCCACCTACAATGGAGCAATAAGCCAAGGCAGCGGTTTATAACAATACAGTACTCTGATCTTGCCTGACCACTTAATCTCTGCTGTCACCCATTAGGCATTGCATGCAGCCTATAATATTTTCCTACTACAGCGGCACCCTCTGGAGAAGGTCTCACCATTCAGTAAGCTCACTGAAATAAGTAAATAACTACCTTTGTGGTTTTTAAAATGCATAGTAAATTGATAGATCAGAGGCCAGTGGTGTGAGGATGCAAGTGGACCTCAGCATCTGGATGGATATGCATTTACAATGTGTTAAAGTCAACGTATTAATGTATAGACATACAACCAAGATATTTTGGGACGTTTTTTACTGCAGGTGGATATGGTTTCAGAATGGCTTCGTTTTGTGGCAGCTAGTGCTTTGATTCACGGAAGGGAAACTGAACAGGTAAAAGGTGAGCAAGGGACCATTTCAGTAAGACAATGAGCTCAGTAGGATATAAATATAATCTGTTTTTATTTCAGGAGTGTTAGCAAAATGCAAAAAGCCACTGCTGTGCCACAGACGATACTAATTCTGTGACAAACTGGCAAGTGTCCTGGAGGTGCATGCCGGTATTGACAGCTTTTTGCATTTAAGG
Source organism: Paraescarpia echinospica (assembly GCA_020002185.1). Classification (NCBI taxonomy): domain Eukaryota; kingdom Metazoa; phylum Annelida; class Polychaeta; order Sabellida; family Siboglinidae; genus Paraescarpia; species Paraescarpia echinospica. Next base: position 20,396,121 of record CM034538.1, on the reverse strand, counting down.
AGGGAAACCAATTTTTTTAAAGAGCAAAATTTGGCTTATGGGCTCATAAGAATGTGAGTGAAATGGCCGCCTGACCCATTAACATCAGACGACACATTTCTAAAATGAGCAACTGCAGATGGTTTCATAGGAAACATGCTACGACGTACCATCTGTACAAACCTGACAACAGCCCTTGCAACTCAATTACAACAACAAACAATTATTTCACCTAACATTTTAATAGCAATCTCTGTTTATTTACAGGACACAGTGAAATAATATCTTCTGAAAGATTTCTCCTCTCTTCTAATCCAAACACACCTTGCCATAAATAGGATACTAGTATATTACAGATTTATAGTTCTATATATATACAGTCATAGACCCATAATCAGTGCTATATATTTCACAACCAAAATGTGATGTACCTGGTATGCCATCTACTTAACGACAACAACTCACAAGCCAGATAACAGCAGCAGTCACAAAAGACAAATCTGGCCCAGTTTCTGGACACATGGATTGGATTCCACAAATTAGCATACGTCTTGCAAAAATATACGTCACTGGAATTCTGACAAAAACTAAAAACAGGTTGCCGTTTTAATTCAAATAGACTTTAGTACCTTTGAAACTAAGTATTTGTACATATGTAGCATCTTCTAAAATAGTGTGAAGTTTCTTTAATTGCTGTTTTAATTCAAGTAGACTGTACCTTTGTACAGATGTAGCATTATCTAAAATAGTTTGGAATTTCTTTACTTTCTTCTCTGCCGATGCAGACATCTGAGATTTTGGTACACCACGATGTCAACCGTTTTGCCTGCATATTCACAATTTTCTAACTGTACCCATGTTCCCAAGATGCAACAGTGATTGGTCCATGAAGTAAATCAACTAAAATTCCACCCAAGAATTTTATGCAAATACTGATGTATATGCACATATATATATTAACATACATGTGGATGAGACAGCTCGCACACGGTTGCTATGACTACAGTGAAACGCACCGTCGTTGAGATAAGGAGGGCCATGGAGGTCGCAGGCCTATGCACATATTGCAAGGACGAGCATACACAACACAGATTATATTTACAGATGAGTGGCTAGTGATAATAATATACAGAATACTGTTGAGTGGGAGGAAGCCAATGTTCGACGCAGATCACGATGCAAGTTGTAATCTTCTTCAATACAACCTGGCTGCGTGCAGTATATCACACCAACAACTCAATCAGCATTGTTGTTGCTTAGTCATGTGATGAGGCAAATGCCAATATGCACGCATTACTTTAGGGAGAGGTCAGCATTTCACTTGCATATCAATAACGCAAAGATGATAAGGGTAAATCTCCATATTAGTTACCTACATTTATCCTATTTTTGAATGGGTGTATATAAATGCGAGCGTAGGCAGCTAGGAAAATGTATTTGGGTGCTAATTAGCTTGGGTTGTGTCAAAAAATAATTGTTTGGATCAACATGTTCTATAAATCGTACATAGCACTTTGCTAACGTCATGGAACAAGGTCAAGGATGACCTCCTATTTCACAATATCACATCTAATTTGCAGAAGTCGTCCGTGCAGTTTCTCGTGTCTTAATATGCATCTGTGCGAGCGAATACAACATTTCTAAGAAACGTGTCATAAGTGTGTAGGTATATGCGTGTCATCTCAAATGCAGTCATACAGCACATGCCTACCAGTGAACTGACAAAATGACTGTCTGTGCCTTCAAGATTTACCCTGGTAGTCTTTGAACAGTTCGAGCAATGTGGTCGACATCCAGCCATGCCGGGGTCTCACAAACAAACTACTGCCAGTCGACTGAACAGTTTGGACGGCCCACGGGTTGCTTCGAACGACGGACTCTCCTCTCGCGAGAAATCTCCGTCTGAACACAAACGGTGCGCAACAAGTTGTTGGTATATTTGCCTACATCGACACTGCACCGAGGTATGTCTGCGATGGACTCTAGCCAAACGGAAGCCATAAAGAGACGGGGAAATGACTGATGCTGTCTTTCCGTCTTCGCCTGTTCCTGCGACATGACATGTGATGGGAAGGACTAGACCAATCACAAACCAGCAACAGTCACGTCTAACATGCTCACTGCAATGCCACCACAAATTGTCTCGTGATGCGGACATCGTTTCCTGCGTCGTTCACGCCAGTCAATTGTCAGCAACGAAGCTGCATAGTGTTTCTTAAAATAATCACTTTACACCCAACGTTACATCAGCAGCAGTGGAGTGTCAAATAACAACATGCCCAGTTGCTGAAGACGCCGGTGCCTTCAGATCACTATACAACGTGCTTCACTTTCATTCAGTGCTGCGTAGCATCCTGCAATGTCTTTGCCTCAGTGGCTCCCTTGAGTGTATAGCCTCAGCTATGTTTCAGCCGTCGTCATTTTGTTGCTCAGTTCCCGTAGCTTTCTCACTTCGCTTGCAAAGCGCTTTTTACTCTGAAACAACAAAAAGCAAGTTAGACAATGGACACATACATCTTCTCCATATCATAAGTTTTTCGTTTGCATCCTTTTATTCAAACAACACAAATCACGATGAAATAAGTTACATTTTTAAAGTTTGTGGAATAAAACTGTCATTGTACCAACTGAATTATTGCTTCAAACTGTACCAAGGAAATTACTGAAATATTAACGAAATGAACTTTTAATAAAAAACCACGAAAAAGATGATTCATTTGAAGACGCCAGACACATTTTTTCAGATTCCACCAGTTTGCCTGATTAAATGTTATGTCCCAAGTAAATATCTACTACAATTTTGCAGGAACAAACAGGTGACTTGGTACAAACGGATATAATATAAACTGATTCTCATCCTGACAGTACCTTTTTCTTCGTCCCATTTAGGAATTCTTTGTACATTTCTGAGCGCAAGTAACGACTATAGCTGTCACTCTTCATCAAGTGGAAGATGTGTTCCTACAAGGAGAGAGAAAGATAAAAGCTCTACATAAAAAAAGTACAAAATGAAGACACTAGTAGAAACTATCTCTTCATGCAAAAGGTCAAGAAAGAACAACGTAGGGGAGATGAAGTAAATATACTGTAAGACGAATCATGTGAATATGCACACAGAGATGATTTATTTATGACAGTCCAGGCCAGAGGCATTAACAATTATGTATTCTCTGTATTGTTTAAGCCATTAAGTGGTTTAATTTTATACATGCTAATTAAATGGAGTTCTTTGAAGACCAATCTTGTTGAAATAGAAATGGTATTTACAATTATTAAGACGGCCTGATTATGTTGCACTAAGAGTTTTGCATCTTAGGTTACAGCACTGACTAAGGTGCATTTTAAAGAAAAACATAAAATAAAATAAAACCTAACTGTTGTAGGTCCTAAGATGTGGCCATCACAGTATTTATTTTAAGCAGATAATCTTTTATTTTAAATTTCCATCCTTAGTCAAAATTAAATCTGTTTGATCACTATATTTTTCAAAACCACCTTTTGAGCCTACGCACTTGTCAGAGAAATTCAGTCAATTTTGTCAACTGCTTAGACTGCTTACAACATAATATGAGCTTCTTCCCCTATTACTCTCTTTACATAATTATATACGATTTTTGTATGTATTGTAAAGAGTTACAGTAAATTGAATTGAATAGAATTGAGACTTGTCGCATGTAAGGGATGAAACAAGAACTTACGACAGCAACGTCGAAGCAGCATCTATCACATGACGTCTCTACATTCTGTCGAACACTCTCAGCCACGTGACAGTCAACGTTCACTGGATCACGCGCAGTCGGCGATAAAAACTCACTGCAACAACCAATGCTCACAAATGTCAAACGATAGATAACAAGTTCTTATATGGCTCTTGTGCAAATCTATCTGTTTACACCGACTTCAAACCATGGTAGATCAGGGGACCGTTTCACTGACTTCAAACCACGGTAGATCAGGGGACCGTTTCACCGACTTCAAACCATGGTAGATCAGGGGACCGTTTCACTGACTTCAAACCATGGTAGATCAGGGGACCGTTTCACTGCCTTCAAACCATGGTAGATCAGGGGACCGTTTCACTGACTTCAAACCATGGTATATCAGGGGACCGTTTCACTGACTTCAAACCAAGGTAGATCAGGGGACCGTTTCACCGATTTCAAACCACGGTAGATCAGGGGACCGTTTCACTGACTTCAAACCACGGTAGATCAGGGGACCGTTTCACCGATTTCAAACCACGGTAGATCAGGGGACCGTTTCACTGACTTCAAACCACGGTAGATCAGGGGACCGTTTCACTGACTTCAAACCACGGTAGATCAGGGGACCGTTTCACCGACTTCAAACCATGGTAGATAAGGGGACCATTTCACTGACTTCAAACCACGGTAGATCAGGGGACCGTTTCACTGACTTCAAACCATGGTAGATCAGGGGTCCGTTTCACTGACTTCAAACCACGGTAGATCAGGGAACCGTTTCACTGACTTCAAACCACGGTAGATCAGGGGACCGTTTCACCGACTTCAAACCACGGTAGATCAGGGGACCGTTTCACTGACTTCAAACCATGGTAGATCAGGGGACCGTTTCACTGACTTCAAACCACGGTAGATCAGGGGACCGTTTCACTGACTTCAAACCATGGTAGATCAGGGGACCATTTCACTGACTTCAAACCATGGTAGATCAGGGGACCGTTTCACTGACTTCAAACCACGGTAGATCAGGGGACCACCTAGGACTTCAAACCACAGTAGGTCAGGGGACTGTTTCACTAACATTCTTACGAATAGATAAGCCTGATTTTGCTCTTTAACATTTCGCTCTTTAACAGCGATATCGAACACTGTCAACACCAGGGTGCGCCACCCGTACACTTTAATTGGTGTGTCGCATAAATAGTGCCCTCAGTGATACAACGAAAGCTGTTCGCATTTTGTAAATGCTCCCTAAATTTAATAACAGATTCTGTTTAATCGTCGTTAAACAGAATCTGTCATTAAATTTTAGGATCTTTTTTGACACTTTCCTTGAGCCCTTAGCTAAGCGAAACACTTCCCCGGAGAGGCAAACAAGCAACACGACTTCTTTGAGATGCTCTCAGCCTTGTTGTCATATATATATATATATAAAAGCTCTTGCATAATATATGATCACCCCACTAAGACAACAGTGGCGTCATAATAACAACTGTGGGATGCAGCTGCGTAATAGATAAAGCATCGTGTTCTCAATCGAGAGAGGGCAGCAGTTGAATTCTCTTACTGCCATTTTGAAGATTGGGCACATATTTTTAATTCCACTTTACCTTAGTTTACTCAGCTGTATAAATTAGTACCTGGCAAAAGACGGTAGACATATGACAATGTGAACAATTAGTCTCTGTACTGACAGCATGACTGAATGTGCCTGTATTGGACTGAGCAGTCCTAAGGACTGGATGCTGTAATACGTAAGAACTTATTTTTTACCTAATGTATTATATGTACAATCAATAATGTTATTCTGATTTCCAATTAAATGAAAATAGAAACATCTCAATTCTATAATTGATCTGATGGTGAATTAGATCTCAGCAATGACAAGATAGCTGTGTCACAGGTCAAAATGAAACAGTGAGGCATTCTGACTGTAGATATCTTACTCATATATTTCTTGTACAGTCTGACGAACATCCTTCTCTGCGATGTACTTCAGCCGCTGACACGCCATCCAGAATCTGCACAACAGACAACAGGTTGATGAGAAACTGGTTGAACCATAACAATCATATAATCTCAGCTAAAGTAACAGATACATGTAGGGTACGTAAATTAGAAACTGCTATGGTATAACTGTCCGGCTTTCATCTATCTAATATGTGTGTTATGTTTGTTATTTGCAATAGGCTTTAAGTTGATTGCTATTAAAAAAGCAACAAGCTTTAAATGGTGTGCAAGGAAGCTGTGCAACGTACATCCACAAACAACTGTTGACAATTTCCAGCATACTTGTGGATAGAGTTTATCAAGGCCAGCCATTCACGGAATAATGTGGTGCACTGTACCATAGTCAGATCACACAACTGTCATCAAATATATTGGAATTGTGGTTTAAAACACATTTTTAATGTAACAAAAAAGATAACACTTTGTACCTTTAAAAAATCAGTATTGTATTGATTGCAAGAAAGACCATGACATTAGAATATACATCACTTGTCCAACTGTATGTAAGATGATTGATGTGACATGTTGCCACCTAGATAAGACAGGCACATACTTGAGATTCTCGCTGCTAAACTCTTTCTCAAGGAAGCGTTCGAAGTGTTCCCGGCCAGCTGGGTCATTCAGCAGTTCATGGATGGAGAACGCCCACCGCCTTACTCGACGCTGCGGGATGTCTCGCCTGAGAGATATATACATTTACTTTGACCAAAACATATGTACAATATGACAGAATACAGATACAAAATTAATTATTTTTACAACAGGAGAACGTGTCATAAATTTAACCAAATACATTGGTTAGGGAGTCTGTCACTAAGACCAGACTGGTCACTATCGTGAGGCCACCCTGTAACCAGTGCAGCTCACTTTACTGAAATATCTGCTTGTAACCACCTATATGCATACATTATTGAACAATATGGCCACCAGTCATTTGCATGCATTGTGGGACATGTTACCCATCGAACTTCACAAAAATTGCAATCACGTTGAGTTTAAGAAGACGCTTAAAACATTGCTATTTTTCAAAGAAATGTTATATGCTTTTACATTAAGATTACGGCGATATTTATTTTATATTATATCTACATACTGAAAGCTGAGACCGAAAGAAAAACATCTGCATATGAAATGAAATTCTTCAGGAAGATTCTGAAAATTTCATACAGAGACCATGTCGCAAATATGGTGGTTATGCAAGCGATCACTGAAGCTGCAGGACCTCAAGAACCCTTTCTGACCAGAGTGAAGCACCAAAAACTTGTATGGTTTGGCTGTACAACCACGCACAATATACTTGCCAGAGATTCTACAAGGTACGGTCAAAGGCAGCAGAAAATGAGGAAGACTGCACAAATTTACAAGGACAATATCCGAGAGTGGATGGGTCTACACCAAAGGGAGTTATGTGTTGCAGCCCTCAACCATCCTAGAGAGAAGCAGATCGCTACTGAAGTGTCTAAATGTGCACCCCTACAATCGGCCCAGTCAAGGGATGAGTGAATGAGTGAGTGAGTGAGTGAGTGAGTGAGTGAGTGAGTGAGTGAGTGAGTGAGTGAATGAGTGAATGAGTGATTTGTATTATTGTTTACAACTTATTTGCCACCTTACTATTATTTCTGGCATTTAAATATAGATGGTTTTTAATTAATATTGATTAGTATCATTCTTAAATATAATATGGTAATTTTAAAGTTGCTACGACATATTGAACAAGAATGCCATGCAAGGCAACACACCTTAAATCAATTCACCCCATCTCCTTATATACAGTGGTGCAAAGATAGTTTAAACACTTCTAATTGACTTACATTGATGATTCAACTTCCCAGAAGTCTGTGTTGTCCGAGATCCACGGATTCGACGGATCAGGTTGCGTCATAAATGGATCAAATTCAGCATACTGTTGATAATATGATAAATAGCTGAAACAAAGACAATAAATGTAAATCATTTAAGCATTTAAACTTAGAAGAAGGCAGAACTAGTTTTTGCTGAACTCTTGCCATACTGAATAACTACATCAAGCAAATAATGTTCGCAAACACATCAAATATAAATGACAGATTTTGGTGTACCACACCATACACTGAGATAAACTGCTGTTGGTGTCTTTAGTGGTGGTGTTTGGACGTTTTATGAGAGACCTGAAACGTTTTAGGAGAGACCTGAAAACATTTATCTTTAATCAGGCTTTTTCATAATTTATTGTCTTATTAAATACATACATGTACATCTTAATGTTATATATGGCCTACATAATAATGTAAAAATGTGTAGTTATGTTAACACATGTAACACATGTATTGTAATATTACAACGACTACGTAATGTATTCTTACATCATCTGCTTTGTAGAGATAATATGTGATGTATAAATAAATTTTATTTTATTTTAGTAAAGCACTTAATATAAGTCTAAATAAAATATCAATTGCATTGGTTGAGTACAACAGGTTTCCCAAGAGACACGATTTCCAAGTTTTGTTTATTTTTAATAACAAACCATAAATATATATTTCACACAAAAATTAGATTCTGTGGTGCATTTTATGACACTCATAAATCATGATGGTACTAAATAAGTTTTCACAGGATAATGAGTCGAACAACATTAAAATAGAAAATATATGTTTGTAAGAATATCACCAAATGTTAATGCAGTTTACATGTGACTATAAACTGACAATAATCCTGTAGGCAAAGACTGTTTGAAAACGGCAATGAGCTCTCCTAGTGTTTGTGCTGGAACTCACCTTTCTGCTACTTTGGAGACTTTTACTCTCCGCTTCTCAAGCATTGTTCGCAATTTGTGTATCTAAAATGTAAAAGGATTTTTTCAGGTTTCAGCTTTACTGTGTCTTTTGCAATGCATGAACATTTAACTTTTGCCGTACAATAGTCCATTCAGTAAGTAAAAGAACGAGCATTGTGTATGGACCACAGAATAGGATGTACGACATCAACACAACTTTAACTTTCTTTTTGGTGTAATAACTTTTCTTCAGTTTTCACTTTCTCCATAGTTCTGCAATGATGATTTTGGTTTCTTTCTAGTGTATCAAAAGTTTCAGTTTTATGTTTCCTTTAATCAGTGGTATGTAGATGTTTCCATTTCATGTTCTCTGCCACTAAAGATGGAAATAAGTAGGACAAGAAAGGATGACATGGGGAAGTAAGGGAGAAAGTCATATCAGTGTAGAGGTTGGCACATCTACCTTGCATGCCAGAGCTCTAATTTCAAAATTTGGACTGGACATGTTAAATTTGCTATAAAAACCTCTCGATATCGGGGACTGTGTATCCCTCATGACTTGGAGATCATGATAATGTCAGTCCTGTCTCAATTTGGGACACTGATGATGATAAACACCATAGTAGTGACCACCCTCAGTGTCAGAATAGCAAGGTATATTTGACGACAATATTCTGAAAAAGGCTTACCAACTGAATGAAGGAGGGAGGGAGGGAGGGAGGGAGGGAGGGAGGGAGAGAGGGAGGGAGGGAGAGAGGGAGGGAGGGAGAGAGGGATGGAGGGGAAGCGAGGGAGGGAGGAAGGGAGAGAGAGAGAGGGAGGGGGAGAGATGGAGGAAGTGAGGGAGGGAGAGAGAGAGGGATGAAGAGGGAAGGAGGGATGGAGGGAGAGAGGGTGAGAGGGATGGAGAGGGAAGGAGAGAGGGAGAGAGGGAGGGAGAGAGGCAGAGAGGGAGGGACGGAGGGAGAGAGGGTGAGAGGGACAGAGGGAGGGATAGAGGGAGGGATAGAGGGAGGGAGAGAGGGAGGGAGAGAGGGAGGGAGAGAGGGAGGGAGAGAGGGAGGGAGGCAGAGAGGGAGAGAGGGATGGAGAGGGAGAGAGATGGAGAGAGATGGAGAGAGTGGGAATGTATGAGAGGAAAACAACAACGAGGCAGAGATGTGGGAAATGGGCTGAGGGGATACAACGGGTGTGAAGAAGGGAACAAAAGAGACATACATCTGTGAATGGCAGGAAAGACCCAGGCGTACTCACATCAGACCTGATGCCGTCTGACGGGTTTCTCACGTCCGTCTCCGATATGCTCGGGCTGATCCGTCCGCCGGGCACATTGTAGTTCGGCTGAAACACACCGTATCACTACGCCATCACTGCCTGTTCACCTGTTTCACACATGTATAACAATAATATTTATTTTTTATAAAGCGCCATTTTCAATCAAATGCTCAAAGTGCTGTACACAATCTTAAATTAACATAAAACGTTAAATGTAGCATAAATATGAGCACAATGGAAATAAAATGAAAATCAAGTCAGATCATGATATAATAATTGTAAGAACAGTCAAATTAATAAAACAAATAATAAATTTCTTTAAAAAGAAAAAGTAATAATTAAACATTATTTTTTTAAATATATAAGATAATTTACAGATATAGAATAATAATGACATCACTTCTATACAGCATTGATGTCTTGATAGCATTTCCTTAAACAGAATCTGTTTATTCAATGTAATCAAAATACACTGCCGTTGTTACACTAATTAGCCCGGCTATTTCCAGGAAGGTGTCTCTGACGAGATGGACCTTGTAAATGTCAGTATCTGTCTATTAAAGTCGACGTGGCTTCTGTGGAAACTGGTCGTTCATCACAAACTGTTGTAAATGTTCCAATAGTCACTACGTATGTGTGAAATTATCTTCGTTTTAGACTGTGTTATTGCGTACACCATTTGCTGTCCTGCCTCTGCATGGCATAATCAGAAACGCCTACTGGAGTTTTTTGTTTTGTTTTTCACAAACAAAAATGGTACAGGCATATTAACAGACAGATTACTCTTGGCTTTAACAACATTATGTTGTAATGTTTATGAAATTTAACTGAGCAGTTTGTTTGCTTTAAGTTTAATTTTCATGATACATCCCTCCTATATTGAGCAATGTGCACATCTACATCCTTGTTAATATTGTGTGACACAGACATATGATCATATATTTATCTGACATACCATTACATATACTTGGGAAATCCTCAATAATTTGTATAATTTTCTTTATTAAAATAAATGTTGATACCGCAACTTAATATTGCGCAATGTTAGTTGCTTACCTGCATTTCAACATAATATACATGCATGGACATGTTTAAGCCATTTTTAATCAATTTCAATTCTATTTTGTATACCCATCATCACCAGGTTATCAACCATGTCCCATATGTAGAACCTATAAAGGTAATACAGCAGGGTGTATTGCCTTATATGGAATAAAGTGACCTACCTTTGTTACTGTGAAGGGGTTGTTCACCTTGCATGCTTTCTTGATATCTATCTCTGTCGTATTCACGCATCCGGGCTGTACAAACATTCGAAGCAACATTTTTAAACAAACATTTAATAATAGCAACTCTAACTTTCAGTAATAATAACACATTAATCTAGTTGACAGTTTTGTATGGCTTGTGTCATCTAAAAGCAATTAAATCCAGTGGCTTAATTAATTTATGTTTGATGCAAAATCAACAGATGGATTAAAACTACACAGCCAGTTACAAGTGTATATTACCAGTTCTGAAATTGTGGTCAAGTTCTCATCATATTATGAAGCCTGGTTGACCGAGAAAACAACTGATTTACACGTTATAATAGAACATTTTGAATTTCCCTGTATAACATTTTTTAAATATTTTTTATACAGTAGAAACCCTCCAAGTAGCCCCTCTTCAGAAATGACAAGATCTTGAAAACGGCCACTCCACCAGTCTGTTTACGCCAGATCTGTGCTTCTATATATATCTGACCACCCTCTGTAATCAGGTCACCCCTTAATAAGAATGTCTTATCTCAGTCACTTAGGTAAGACAGATCATAAATCAGCCAGTTATACGTGTTACTTCAGATGTGTTCCAAAGGTATTCACCGTAGAAAACAATGGCTTCAATCTGAACATACGTTGTCTTCATGGATATTTCATTAACTCAGATTCCACCATATTCGTAAGTTTATTCATTTCCCAGTACAGTAGTGCACTTACTGCGGGCCGATGGACATCCCAGAATGCCCTCTCCTGACTGTCTAGAACCTTCCGTTCCAACTTGTCTCTCTTCTTGTCAACCCTGTGGCAACACATGCAAAACATTTGAATAATTTTTCGGAATTTTAATCGTTTTCACAGCAAATTTTTGGTCACAATAACGCAAACATGGCCCAAGTGTGTAGACATTATTAAAAAGAAAGAAATCCTGTTTTGTTTACCATTATAATTTTTTTTAATTCTATGCATATATGTATGCTAAATTATGATGTTGTCAACTGTGTCACGTTCTTGTGTTTTTATGGGGGGAAAGAAACACTTTATGAAAGTTGAAAGACGTTTATTTTATTCCATATTTCACTTCTGTTTGTATTCAGTTAAAACATGTAATGTTTCATGTATTATGTCTACTTGTGAAATAAACTTAATTTATTCATGGGGAATTTCAAAAAAATAAGACTGACTTTTCGTCCTAGGCACCTGTGATGCAAAGTGTCTAGGCACAAAAGCTTAACATACATACAAACATACTGACATACATACGCACGCACGCACGCAATCACGCATGCACGCATGCACACACACACACATACATGCATGCATGCATGCATACATACATACATACATACAACTTACACTAGCACAATTACAGTTAGATTATGAAAGAAAGACAATGAAAATTGAGGTCAATCTCGCCCTTGATAACAAAGAAGATGTAACAGTCTTGGTAATGGAAGAAACTGAGTGCTGGACAGTGACCAAGAGTTCTCATCAGTGGTGGTCTCTTGTACTTACTTGGCTTGTGCTTCCGCTTGCATAAAGATAAACTCCCACTTGCGTGAAAACATCTTCTGTAACCGTGCCAGATTCTCCGCCTCGTAGTCAGCGAGCTCCAGTCGTTGTTTGTTCTGCATTGTTCGCTTGCATAAATAAACAGCTGCAAACACCAACATCATGAATCAACAACAGTGATTCTTTGCACTCGTAGTGTACTCTCAAGACTCCGGCAATCGATGCTTTGTCATTGCTAGAATCAAAGGATAATTAACTAAGGATTAAATCATAAAACTAGTGTGTCGTGCTTACAGAATTTCTAACAGTGTTTAAAAATTATTCTGTCGGATCTGCGTTCAAATGAAATACATTTTATTGTAGCTCTTTACAAAACATACAAATACAAAATCAAATACAAAACAAATTGAAATCTTATCAATTATGATAATGTAAGGAAAACAACAGGTGGAAGAACATTGTGTAATCTTACACTCCCTCAGACTGTATTTGTATACATATCAGGCAGCAATCAAACGGTCAGGTTGTACACTGATGCGAATTATTATAGTTAATTTGCCTGTTATTCCTGCAGGTAAATTAATTAATATTCTGGTGATTTTGTGAGGGGTTTGTAACGGGCGGCTGGATACGTACCATACTCCGTGTTTTCCGGTTCCCCACATTTGGATGGCCAGAAACAGGGAGTCTATCAACACAACAACAAACTTTAGCACACATAGACTAACTGATACGGTTTCCGTAACATGCATAATATGTAAATGAAAAACATGATAGTTTTTAATGTCTATTTGAGTAAGATGCAATTTTTGTTCAGTTCGTTTCAGACTCATTTTGCAACTATCTAGCTACAATTATGGTACTATGCTACTGATTCTACCTTATTTGTGGAAATGTGCTATTTAGTTTTTTTTAATGAAATCAGCAGATTAGTAAATAGATCTTTTTTAAACTGAATCAAAATTGGTAGATGAAAAAGGGTTGATCTCTAGCAGGGAGTTTTAATAGAATCAGAAAAGCAACTTTTGTTGTTGACAGTAGCACAAACTGACACCAGGGGGCACCTTCACTACAAGGTGAGGTGCATGCCACATGGTGGGCTTGGCATTAACCATGTAGTAATTACGGTGACAATGCCAAGCACTGCCATCTATTGGTTATCCCACCTTCAAGAATCTACATTCACTAGCTCATTCAAACTTGCAGAAAAAATAGGAAAGAAATGGGTGTGACTTCAGAAAAACTATGAGCTTCACTTACTTGGAATCGGTAATAAGTGTTGTCATTTTTGACGGTGAGTATGTGATCATCAATCGGGAAGAAGTAGCCATAGGAAGCCATGATGTGAGCAAGGTGTAGGGCCTCTGCTGCAAACGCAAAAACAAACTGAAACTGACAACTAACGTACACAAAAAGTCATAATATTCTGCCACCATAATAAAGACAGGAGCACTACATTACACAAGGAATGGAAATGGCGTATTATGCCTTCAAAGCACACCTGTGAAGAGTATAATAGTATGACAGGTAATACAGTTTCTACAATTATAATTAAAGTAGCAATCTATGAATTTGCCCCCACATAAATCTATAAAACCATGGCTTTGCCCACAAGTTTGTGAAATTTGAGGCCTACAATTGCATAATGTTTAAAATTCAAACTGATTAGCATGAAAAAAGTATATTTTAAAGAAGCAGAACACAGGCCAACATAGGGCGTTAAACACTACGACCAGTCCCAATTAGGACGAGACACCATGCTACATACATAGACTTTTTAGTGGTGAATTTTAAAAATAGAAGTAGAAGACATGTTTATAAATGAATGCATGATGAACTTACTTTGGTCCTCAATGTTTAAGTTCTTCATCATCCATACCATGAGGTCAGCACCTGCAAAAGACAGCAGAGGAACAGTGAGCTTTGAAAGACAGGTACAACCCTGCCATTTCCTAAGTTCCTCAGCAACATTTGCCAATGATATGTGAACACTAACTACATTATAATATCGGTTGGCAGCTTTCTCATAATTTAGTCAAAAGTGTATGCTTTACTAGAAAGGAAAAGTACAATACATAGTGTATGGAATAATTACAAAACATCTAACTGCAAGGAAACAAAATGTAATATAAAGGTTCTGGATATTACATTTATTGGATGCATTGCATGTACATTTAGTTGTGTTTGTTGTTATACTAAAATATAAAGGAATGTACCAGATTTGCTTTGAAGTAGTAAAGTGGGCCAATTCATATAGTATTTAGTTATTACAGTTCATTGTAGTTCATTGTTTTTTCAAGTGTGAATATAAAAAATAGCTACAGCTCTTGATAGTTGTGTACTAAATCATAAGAAGATGGTTTACGGTGAAATAAGAAATAAACCATAAGCTGAAATATGTTTGGGGTCGTTCAATACAAAAAACAACACTCAGGAAGATTTCTGGATGACTGATTTTATTAATATCCACTTATCCCTGGGCTATCCATTGATTAACTAAAACCCTGCCCGTAAAAGCAAACAAAAATATATGCACCAACGCAGATACGTTTCCTGCACAAATTTACATTTTCCACATCCCTGGTTGCTAGGAGACCAGAATGAAAACAGAACCGAGTGTATGTGTAAAAACAGCTTTAATAAATAACTGAAACTACCGAGTGACAAGATCATGCTGGCGTAACGTGTGAGCCAACAGCGCCGCGTGACTGAATGTACGGAGATTAATTAACAGATACCTATGAGGTGCACGTGCCAGGTCCATATGGGCGGTGAATCTGTCGACAGAGTGGATCCAGATCCCTGGGTTTCTAGGCCAGTTCACCCGAGGGATGCACTATACAAAACAGGCAATTAATGCCGATGCCGCATGGATGTTAACCCACCGTATCAACTTGCACAAGGTGTGCGAAGGCACGATAAGGTGTCACAATAGCATCGACTGCTGAAGGTAGCAGTGGTGGCGTTACACCTTGAGTATTGTACACTATTAGCAGTAAGACAAGTGGCTCTTTCTCCCATTCTCATCCCCTCCATCCACACCTCCCAATCCCATTCTCATCCACTCCATCCACACCTCCCAATCCCATTCTCATCCCCTCCATCCACACCTCCCAATCCCATTCTCATCCCCTCCATCCACACCTCCCAATCCCATTCTCATCCCCTCCATCCACATCTCCCAATCCCATTCTCATCCCCTCCATCCACACCTCCCAATTCCATTCTCATCCCCTCCATCCACACCTCCCAGTCCCATTCTCATCCCCTCCATCCACACCTCCCAGTCCCATTCTCATCCCCTCCATCCACACCTCCCAATCCCATTCTCATCCCCTCCATCCACACCTCCCAGTCCCATTCTCATCCCTCCATCCACACCTCCTCCTAGTCCTATTCCTCATCCCTCCATCCACACACCTCCCAATCCCATTCTCATCCCTCCATCCACACCTCCCAATCCCATTCTTTCTCATCACCTCCATCCACACCTCCCAATCCCATTCTCATCCTCTCCATCCACACCCTCCCAATCTCTCATTCTCATCCCTCCATCCACACCTCCCAATCCTATTCTCATCCTCCATCCACACCTCCCAATCCCATTCTCTCATCCTCTCTCCATCCACACCTCCCAGTCCCATTCTCATCCCTCCATCCACACCTCCCAATCCCATTCTCATCCCCTCCATCCACCCCTCCCAATCCCATTCTCATCCCCTCCATCCACACCTCCCAATCCCATTCTCATCCCCTCCATCCACACCTCCCAATCCCATTCTCATCCCCTCCATCCACACCTCCCAATCCCATTCTCATCCCCTCCATCCACACCTCCCAATCCCATTCTCATCCCCTCCATCCACACCTCCCAATCCCATTCTCATCCCCTCCATCCACACCTCCCAATCCCATTCTCATCCCCTCCATCCACACCTCCCAATCCCATTCTCATCCCCTCCATCCACACCTCCCAATCCCATTCTCATCCCCTCCATCCACACCTCCCAATCCCATTCTCATCCCCTCCATCCACACGTCCCAGTCACATTATTACACTCTCTCTTCCTGTTCTTACAATTTCTATACCAATCCTATTCTCATCCCTTCTCTCTTTCCCAGTCCTATTCTCTCCATCTCCCTCTCCTTCTCCCTCCCCCCTCTCTCTCTCTTAATTCTACTCTCATAATCTCTTTCCTAACCATATTCTCATCACCTTGGAACACATCTCTCCCAATCCTATTCTCATCAACTTGGAACACATATCTCCCAATCCTATTATCTTCACCTTGGAACACATCTCTCCCAATCCTATTATCTTCACCTTGGAACACATCTCTTCCAATCCTATTATCTTCACCTTGGAACACATCTCTCCCAATCCTAGTATCATCACCTTGGAACATGTCTCTCCCTATCCCACTTTAATCCCCTTGTAACACATCTCTCCCAATCCTATTCTCATCCCCTTAGAACACATATCTCCCAATCCTATTCTCATCCCCTTGTAACACATCTCTCTCAATCCTATTCTCATCCCCTTGTAACACATCTCTCTCAATCCTATTCTCATCCCCTTGTAACACATCTCTCTCAATCCTATTCTCATCCCCTTGTAACACATCTCTCTCAATCCTATTCTCATCCCCTTGGAACACATCTCTCCCAACCTCACTCATCCCCTTGTAACTTGGAACACATCTCTCCCAAACCTACCCCATCTCCCTCCATGGTACATTTCTACCTCATTCGAGCAATCTCTCGGTCTCTCTCATTACTCTCCCAAGTGAATTATTTTTCAACTGTTTTCCTATGCCTCGCTCCAATGCAAGTAATTTGTGCGATTAACCCCCAGGCACATCTGGCTCGCAATCTCCAGAGTCTAGCCTGTGATTAAAGGCAAGTCTTTGGCACTCTGACAATGCCTCTCTTCCCTAAATGGAAATTACGCCTCACTGTTTGAGTACATTTCATAGTAGCATCCTTCCTGGGAGACGCTTTTCCAGGAATGCTGACATCCCATCAAAGTGTTTCATGTGAGGCAATCAAGCACAGGTCATCTCAGCTTTGAACTTTAAACTAATTTATGCTATGTTTATACCAGGAATCATGCCAAACCTCACCAAAATCCATGCACCAGTGAGATTTGGTTGTGGTCAAACCACAAAGCTGTTTAGACGCTGATCTTAATTAGCATAGCTCACAGAACCTAAAAAGTTTCTGAAATAGCAAGGTTATATATATATATATATATATATATACGCTTTGAAATACATACAATGATATCTCATCACCAAGATAATAAAAAAGCATGAATGAATGTCGACTACGACTAATATTACGAGATTCTCCTGTCTACATGATAATGCATTACCATGAAACCTCTACAAGGTGATACTGTGTTACACGGCACACAGCACGAACATTGATTTTCTTTAAAACAATTGATGGTCTCGGCAAAAACTCTACTGCAGACCAGTAGCAGGACAAGCGTTATTTTCATACAGTCGTACGTCATGTTACACACAAGACAATGTGGTGTTAGCTGTTTTCACACACCAGTGCCCATTGGGAAATAAATACTGGTCTGAACTCTGAACCCAATAGGTTGTGTATGTCGAGAAAATAAATACTGATATCACCCCAATAAATTGCATAGGCTTACACAAGGAGAATAAATCATCACACACACATGTATAGTGGTGGCTCCTGTGTGTCTTCTGGCTGTACTACAATATAATCACTAGGTACCGCAGAGATTATTCAGCAATGCATCCTGGGATTAGTGCGTCTGTAATCCATAAGATTAATAAATCATTAAACAGAAGCAATGTAAATGTCGTTTTATTAATGTGCTGCTTATACATCCATTGCGATCACATGGTACATATCTACCCTTGAACAAATAATGTTGAAATCATCTTATAGTTGTTCTAGACACAGACAGGTTGCGTACTCTCCTTCAACTCCCATCCTCAAGATGGACTCCCATCCTCCGGATGGTGTTACATACACACAGATGCACAAGATGGTATTACATTACACACATATGCACTAGATGGTGATACACACACACAGATGCACAAGATGGTGCTACATACAAACATATGCACATGATGGTGTTACATTACACATAGATGCACTAGATGGTGTTACACACACACATATGCACAAGATGGTTACATTACACACAGATGCACAAGATGGTGTTACACACACACAGATGCACAAAATGGTGTTACATACACACATACGCACAAGATGGTGTTACACACATACAAATGCACAAGATGGTGTTACACACACACAGATGCACAAGGTGGTGTTACACACACACATATGCACAAGATGGTACACACACACAGATGCACAAGATGGTGTTACACACATACAAATGCACAAGATGGTGTTACACACACACAGATGCACAAGATGGTGTTACACACACACATATGCACAAGGTGGTGTTACATACATACAGATACACAAGATGGTGTTACACACACAGAGATGCACAAGATGGTGTTACACACACCCATATGCATTAGATGGTGTTACATGCACACATATTCACAATATGGTGTTACACACACACATGTGCACAAGATGGTGTTACACACACACAGATGCACAAAATGGTGTTACACACACACACATATGCACAAGACAGTGTTACACACACATACAGATGCACAATATGGTGTTACACACAGATATGCACTAGATGGTTGTTACATACACACAGATACACAAGATGGTGTTACACACACAGATATGCACAAGATGGTGTTACACACACCCATATGCAATATATGGTGTTACATACACACAGGTGCACTAGTTGGTGTTACACACACAGAGATGCACAAGATGGTGTTACACATACACATATGCACAATATGGTGTTACACATACACACATGCACAACATGGTGTTACATACACACAGCTGCACAATATGGTGTTACACACAGAGATGCACTAGATGGTGTTACATACACACAGATGCACAAGATGGTGTTACACACACACAGATGCACAATATGGTGTTACACACACACACAGGTGCACAAGATGGTGTTACATACACACAGATGCACAACATGGTGTTACACACACACAGATGCACAAGATGGTGTTACATACACACAGATGCACAAGATGGTGTTACACACACACAGATGCACAAGATGGTGTTACATACACACATATGCACAAGATGGTGTTACACACACAGATGCACAAGATGGTGTTACACACACACAGATGCACAAGATGGTGTTACACACACACATATGCACAAGATGGTGTTACATACACACAGGTGCAATATATGGTGTTACATACACACATATGCACTAGATGGTGTTACACACACACACACGGATGCACAAGATGGTGTTACACACACACATGTGCACAATATGGTGTTACACACACACATATGCACAATATGGTGTTACACACACGCATATGCACAAGATGGTGTTACACACACACACAGATGCACAAGATGGTGTTACACACACGCATATGCACAAGATGGTGTTACACACACACACAGATGCACAAGATGGTGTTACACACACGCATATGCACAAGGTGGTGTTACATACACACAGATACACAAGATGGTGTTACACACACGCAGATGCACAATATGGTGTTACACACACACAGATGCACAAGATGGTGTTACACACACAGATGCACAAGATGGTGTTACACACACGCAGATGCACAAGATGGTGTTACACACACACATATGCACAAGATGGTGTTACATACACACAGGTGCAATATATGGTGTTACATACACACATATGCACTAGATGGTGTTACACACACACACACACGGATGCACAAGATGGTGTTACACACACACATGTGCACAATATGGTGTTACACACACACATATGCACAAGATGGTGTTACACACACGCATATGCACAAGATGGTGTTACACACACACAGATGCACAAGATGGTGTTACACACACACAGATGCACAAGGTGGTGTTACATACACACAGATACACAAGATGGTGTTACACACACGCAGATGCACAATATGGTGTTACACACACACAGATGCACAAGATGGTGTTACATACACACAGATACACAAGATGGTGTTACATACACACAGACACATAAGATGGTGTTACACACACGCAGATGCACAATATGGTGTTAAACACACACAGATACAGAAGATGGTGTTACATACACACAGATGCACAATATGGTGTTACACACACAGATGCACAAGATGGTGTTACACACACCCAGATGCAATAGATGGTGTTACATACACACAGATGCACAATATGGTATTACACACACACACATATGCAGAAGATGGTGTTATAAACACACATATGCACAAGGTGGTGTTACATACACACAGATGCACTAGATGGTGTTACACACACACATATGCACTAGATGGTGTTACACACACACATATGCACAAGATGGTGTTACACACACACAGATGCACTAGATGGTGTTACACACACACAGATGCACTAGATGGTGTTACATACACACATATGCACAAGATGGTGTTACACACACACAGATGCACAAGATGGTGTTACACACACACACAGATGCACAAGATGGTGTTACACACACACAGATGCACTAGATGGTGTTACACACACACAGATGCACAAGATGGTGTTACACACACACAGATGCACAAGATGGTGTTACACACACACAGATGCACAAGGTAGTTTTCCGACGTATTTGTACCTCACATTTGTTATGATATAAATTTGCAGTTTTTCTGCCGCAGATCAGTGGTCCTTGAGATCTCAGAACAATCGCAGAAAATACTGGCATAAACAATGTGTGAAGTCAACTAACGTTTGTCTAATGTCCAGAATTAACTCTAAAACTGGTAAGAACCCTTAGCCAAATGAGGAAAAGTAGTCAAAATGATACATGCTCTCAATGTTCGTTTTTTACCGAGGAACACTACTTTGCTGACTGTCATGCCTCCATCATTCTTCCTCTTATACTGCCTTGTCTACCAGCATCCCCTTCTGTGAGCCTTTTTCTGGGTACCCCCGTACACTGTGATATTATGAATTTTTATTCCATGCTACCTGGAGAACATTCAAATGCAGTCAGAGCCTAGCTGTAGGTCTTTTATTTCCAACTCAGTTGTTTTGGACAATTTCACAAGCCTCTGTGACTTCTACATTTATCTCCAGAGTAGCCAGTTTGGAGCTGGCCTCTGCTGTTTGAGCTTGTTCATTGGTTATTTTTTTATTTTGTGAAAGAGCAAGATCATCTGCAAAGCCTAAGTATGATGAGTAATGTAATAATAATAATTAGAAGTAACTACGTTTGCACCTAAATACAAGGTTGGTCAATCGCAAAATTGATAAGTAGTACTAAAGTTGTAATGGAGAATTATGGGTACATTAACAGTTACATATCATAAGATTGTAAATGATGGATGGATGTGCCAATGACCTAAGGTGGATATGCAAGATTATAAAGGTTGTTGAGTAACACATCAAAACACTGAGTCTAGTACACAAACAAACACCATAGGGCTACACGTATCATCCTGCAGTACTCGTCATTTCACCATGAAGACTCTTGAGTTTCTGTGCATACCATGCACTAAATATATTCATTACTGACTGAATTGACTACATAGACACATACATTTGTTCCATGGATAGCTTTCTACGAGAATCAAATAGACTGTGGAGACACATGCTCAATCACATATGAAAATATTCGAACGTCGGATCGATTGATATTTGTGTTCTGATACAGGCTCTGTGATTTATGTTAAACATAGCAGCAGGTGTCATTGATAGCGTGATGTATTTCAAACAGGATCAGCCGCATGCTGTTGTCTTAGATAGATGATCGTTCTGCAAACAGTTGGTCGATCGACCATTGTTGCAGTATCAATATGAGGTGCCATTGCTCAAGGGTTGACTCTGACAATTAATCAGATCAGTTGTGAGTCTTCTTCTTCTTGCCCTTTCCCCCTTAAGGGGTGGTAGCAGGGTGTGGGTCACATGACCCAGTCCACTCCACTCCTTGCGTGATTTCTCTTCACACTGTCCATCTTAATTTGTGTTTTCCATTCTATCTTCATCGGTCTTTCCTCCCTCATTCTGTGTACATGTCCTTCCCATCTCAACATTCTGTGTACATGTCCTTCCCATCTCAACATTCTGTGTACATGTCCTTCCCATCTCAACATTCTGTGTACATGTCCTTCCCATCTCAACATTCTGTGTACATGTCCTTCCCATCTCAACATTCTGTGTACATGTCCTTCCCATCTCAACCTTCCCCTCAACAAGGTACTTTTACAAATGTTCACACTCCAATCTCTCGATTCTAAATTCACCCATTTTCTTTCTCTGCTACATCTCCAGATCCCTTGCTTGATCACAACGTAACTGTGCTCCATCATCTTGATGCTCTATGCCCTGTAGGTGACACAGCTTCCACAAGAGGACGCCATCGCTTGCTGCTGGTTAACAACCCTTGTGGCGATGGTGCCTTGTGTAAGCAGGGAGCGGCGATCAAGTAGATACAGCACCTAACTTTCAATTGAAAGGATGGTTGAATGACTTTGCCTGCCGCCGTTTCGAACCTTTGGCAAATTCATTCACCCTGTTTTGCCTCTATATCTTTCAGAAGAGACACCAAAATCTATTGAACCTTTTCATCTGTGTCCATAATCTACACCTGAACAAGTATAAGAACACATGCAGGGAAATCAAAAAATATGTCTTTGACACGCTGACGTAAACCATCACTGCCTGTTATTGGGTGGAACTGAAATAAATAAATAAAAGCATACAGTTGCATGCCTTCACCTTGCTCTAAGGTATTCATATTTTTATCTATCTTGATGTATTTTTACAGCCGAAGTAAAATATATTTAAGTACTTATTTTAGCATGAGAATTGATTTATTTCAACATTTAAACCAACTTACTTAATCTACTGACGTCTACACAGCACTGTTATCTTAATTTATTTATTCTTATATTTAAATTTATTTTATATCTACTATTTATGTATTAGCCATATGTATAGAACTATGAGAATTATATGAAATATATATAAAATATATAAATATATATAACATAAACATTATTATTATTATATATCTCCATTTCCACAGTCCTCGTTTCCTTTGGGCTGGGTCTTAACATTATAGCCATCATCAAACAAGCAAGAGGTTCATGGTGGAGAGATGTAGGACGCGATTGGTTCCCCAGAGGACTTCAGCGCTTGTCATTATCTCCGCCTCACTTATCTTCAACATACCCAAGTCGGGTTCAACCTCCGCAGGCTTCTACATGATAGCGGTGTATGCAGCCAACCATATGCAGATGACAACAGATAGGAGACTCACATGAGCAACAGTTTCCAGGTGACCTCCAGCTTCTTACAAATCCATGTATGGAAAATTAATGCGCAAGTGTACAGTTCAGTTGTGTGTGTAACACACAAGGTGAATCATCTGACTGTTTACTTCACACATGTCATAAAAGTATTTGCAGAAATTGCCACATCGTAGCTATCTATTTCACCCACCCAAAATGTTTATGTTGCAATGAAAGCGGGATAAAAAAATGAATGTTCTGTTTCTCTTTGAATGCTCAAGTTCTTCAAACTCACTGGGGTCAACTATAGGTTTTTTATGGAAGTAATGTATGTACATGCCTGTGGGTGAGCATGGGAAATGTAGAATACCAGGAATTGAAGTTTCTCCACATGGTTGAAACTGACATTACCACTGTATTAAAACAATTATTATGAGAAAGAGGACTGTGGCGTGGTTGATTTTAGGGCATGTTTTTCATCGTGTTTGCACATTTCCAACAAACATTCATCACATTTCAGCCGGTGCCTTGAGCAGGAGAGTGCTGGAGGCTTGGGGGGTAGTGTTAGAGATGTTTTATGATTGGACGACGATAGTGTTGGAGGTATTTCTTCAAGGTTGAGGGTGTGGTGTTTGGTTTGGTTTTTACATTGCAATTTAAAATCAAGCATCTCATGTTCCCTCCAAGCCCAACTATTTCCCCCAACAACAAACACTGGATTCTAATATATATATATATATACATATATATATATATATACTGTGTTGACCGTATGTATTGGAAACATAAAAATAATTAAATTATCAGCTGTCCCAAAACAAATTCTCAGATTCACTTAGGGACACGAACGAATCATGATGTCATGTCATCCCCGTATTATTACCAATAACAACAACTGACATTAAATAGCACCTTATTATTTGTAAAACTTAATGTCAACAACAACAGACCTAAGAAAGTAGCTAGTTATTAAATCATAGATGTGTACAATTGTCGAGAAAGGGCTAGAAGTGCAACACTTATAATTACATCCTCAGCCATGCGAAATGTTTAGTCTGTCTGGTACTGGTTTCCCACACTTGTTCGAAGACTATTTACTGAGTGACAGGTTGTATTGTATTTGACCGCAGTACCGCCCACCGCCATCTCAGCCACAATTAAATTGTCATTGAATTATAAGATAAACTCGCAGAAATGCAACAAAAAGTCATGTAATCTCCATTGAACTACCTCTGGTATTAACACGGTGTCACCAATTACATTGTTAGTAACTAATTTCTTGGTGGATGACCATATATGCAAATCAAAACGTCAACTATACGTGAAACGATGTGCAAATCTTGGGAAATTGCAGACAGTCGAGAGATCACGTAGTTTTCATCATTACAGCCAAACATTGGCAGACTGCAACTTTGACTTTAGATGAGTATAGTGACACTTCCTAAATGTATAAAGGCCAGCTGGTAGCTGAGAGATGGGCGAAACGTCATTGCTGGTGCTAAGGTAATTTACATCACCCAAGTTTGTGTTGTTTACATCAGAGCAGCTGCAATTATAAAACATTTTATTGATACACTTTTTTCCATTTACGTGTCTGCATCAGGGAAAAAGTGGGTATGCGCTCATCAGAAATACAAATAATTGGTGTCCCAATATGTAGGAACAAAATAATTACATTTACAAAGGTGTCCCAAAACATACGGTACAGAAAAACAATAATTTTTCAAGATTTTTAGGGTGTTCCAAAACATACGGTGTCCCAATGCTTACAGTCATTACGGTAATACATACGTGTGTGTGTATATATGTATTATATATATAAATATATATATATATATATATCAGCATCCACTGTTTCCTGGAATAAAATTGTGTATGAGGTAAAGGTATGTTCTTATATAAGAATTCCACATGGGGAAGTAGTTCAGCTTGGAGACAACTAATTGCTATGTGTACAAAAATCTGCATGTATACACACACATGCACGCATGCACACACGCACACACGCACACACATGCACGCACACACGCACGCACGCGCACACACACACAGACAATCTGGCAGTCAAGCACATAATGTTCGCCATTTAGTCCCACCCAGGTAAGACTCGACAGTTCTGCTGACATAATACGCTGTTGCTAGCCATAGCTGAACCATGCGATTCATAAACCACACCTATGATGATAAGACACACAACACGGTGTATTACAAATATGTCATGACCATATGGCATTCCCTAATTGCTTCTCATCAAGTAAAAGCCTCCTGCACTTCAGCCAGTCGACTACGGCTGTTCAACACAGAGCACCTCAGGTGACATGTCGTGTTTGAAACACGGCTAAATGCCACATTCAGAATCAGTCAAGGGGCACCAAGTTGTACAGCCAGGTGATTAAATATTAACATTTTTAATCCATTACTATGACATCAACACCTGCAGATACAGCCTCTGTTTTATTCTGCATTGAAATTTGTAAATTCCTGGTCAATATTTAATGGTTCTATATCTATATATGCAATCTTACTGTATCTCATGAATGAGTGTCAATTTCCTCCCATTTCACAAACAACGCAACATCAATTAGAGGACATTTGAGGGAGGTATTTAGTTCAGTCCTGCCATTACGTGTCATGAACATGAATGTCAACATTACATTGTCACTTCAGTTTACATATGAACGTATCCAAAATGGAATAATTCATGTGCCCTATCAACAGTTTTTCAACTATCTGTGCTAAAATCAAACCGTGTGGGTAACGTTTTCCTCCTAGCACCGCAGATGCCAAACTTTCAACGGTCCCTGGAAAGAAATCACTTTTAATTTTTAGAAATTCCCCATAGATTAAGGGTTCTTATAAGTTAAGGGTTACGACCAGATGTTAGATAGACATTAAACAATTATTTATCTACTATTGAATGAACTGACACAATGTCCAGTGAGTAAAAACAAGTGTATTTAAAAATTTTAACATGTTAAGCTTTCCGTGTAAGATCGACAGTGAGTGCACAAAGTGTGTAGATGTTGACCCAGATCCCAGGAGGGCGGTGCTAGGGTAGAGTGGGGGACACAACAACCCTTGGTCAACACGGGCACGTAAACAGTTCATCAGTAGTGCGCCTGGCTGCCGCTGACTTGATTAACTCAGCTGGGTTGCATCACGACCGATTCCGATTATAAGTCATCAACAGCGTCTGTCTGTTTGTCTATTGCATCTCAAATTGGAATGCCGTTTTCGAGGATGGATGCAATGATTGGACTGTGGCTGCCAAGTAGTGGATGCCTAAAGTCGACAGTCCACTCCATTCTCGCTGCCCAGTCGCGCTGCTTTAATTATCACCACTGCTTGCATCAACCAATGAAGTTTTGTGCTGGAATTTCACCTGCAAAGTAATTGTGTCTGTTCCACCAATCGTATTTCCAATTCTATTCCATTTACTTAGGTAGACGGTTCAAACCACATTAATTTAGTTCTAATGACACTCTAACTGATGCTGTGGAGGTCATGGTGACCCTAAGCAGGTCAGACCCAGCCACTGTGCAGGTGGCTGTCATCCAGTAGTACAACATACTGCTGTACATCCAAGTGTCAGACATAGCTGTCATTTACTTCACAGAGAATAAAAAAATTTAAGAAGAAAATTAATGTTTAAATATGGGCTCTCATGTTTAAAATAAATATGGACTCTCAATAAGCCAATGCCCACACCCCCAAAATT
The DNA here is from genome assembly GCA_020002185.1 of Paraescarpia echinospica. Taxonomy (NCBI): domain Eukaryota; kingdom Metazoa; phylum Annelida; class Polychaeta; order Sabellida; family Siboglinidae; genus Paraescarpia; species Paraescarpia echinospica. The sequence goes on along the minus strand of CM034538.1, from coordinate 20,368,528 downwards.
ATGGCTATTATAGAACCCTTGGGGGGTGTCATGTAATTCCAGGATATATGTTATCAGCAAAATTGCAGAAACATGTTAGGATGATAAATTAAAGGTACAACATCCGATCTTCATTAATTAAAATTTACGTGTATATTGTTGTTAATATTAGAATAAGTATGCTGAAGGTATACTGCCTGTGTAGTTGCATGCCTGAAACAGTTTTTGAACTTTGACAGTTACCCTGATAAAATAGTCAAATTGTAAACATAACATTCCAATAGAATATTAATTAGCTCTGTCCCTAAAGATGCAAATACCTTTGAAGTGTGTGCATGGTTCTAACATACAAAACCACAAGAGGGGTGAACTGTAACTGAATCAGTAAATTAAACGACACCGCAGCACAGAGTTCAAACCCTGGTTCTATCGGTCGAGAGTCCAAAGCTCTAGCCACTGCACCACTACGCTCCACAGATTCAGCAAACTTCCTGCTAATAATAGCCACCCCTGGGATAATGGAACAGATTAATAATGACCTCTCTATAACTTATGAGTGTGAGACATACACAGAAGAAAGGACTTTTACTTTTAGGAGGTATGATCAGAGAACGCTGCTCCACTGTCCACGTATGCCGTCTTCACTATATGTATATGATGCTTGACAAGTCTGTTCACAGAATCACTGTTGTACATATGTGAATGCTGATATTCTGCACAATCAAATTGACTGTTCTTTGATTAATCAGACATAAGGAAGCGGATGAATAATGTATTATAATGATGTGACCCATTGTACTAACTTAATCCAGTCACTAAACGAATAGAAAGAAGAAATACATGTAACCATACACTTGAAACAAGTTCAAAGTCTAAACAAGTCTTCATTCTGGGTACAACAATAAAGTTAACATGCCAAATGCGATATTCCAGTTATTGTATCATGGATCTTCACATTAAGCACACGAAAGGGAGAAGTTATAACTCTTCCATGGCTTAGTTCTTCAGTCATAACATATCTTCTCATTAACTTGATTAAGCCTGTATATAAGCTTATCCCATATCAAACACCTCCTCAGTAATTCATAATCTGTACTAATTGTATATCGATGTCTACATACCTTCTTAATCCACAAGTAAATCAATATTCGATACATCCGCCTGGGATTAATAAGTGAAACTTATATTAGATCCATCACCTAGATGACCTCTCTGTTCAAGTGTTTACATCCTCCACAAGGCTGCCTGCCCTCGATCTATAGTAGATCTCATCGATGGCAGATCTCATCTAGAGGCATCCTACATACAAACACACACAGTATATTCATCTAGTATGTTTCATTCCATACCATCACTTAATCTATTTTTTTAGAAATTCTTTTCCTATTAATCTCTGCCTTAATTCCCTCACCATATTTGTATCTTAAAAGTTAACTTGTAGTATCGTAAGTGAATCTTCTCCATGGTGCCGAGATCTACTCAACTCTTTCTATCTTCACTCGTTTTGACATCTGATCTACCAACTGGCATGGATTTAGAAAAACATGACAACAGTTATTTAGAGTAATTTACGTGTTTTTGATACGCACTGCTTTTATAGAGGGTCTTTCTCCAACTTGAGATCATAAAGTAGTGATTGCCAGAGGGCGCCACAATACTGGTAATAACTGATACCCTTGGTTTGTTGCTCCATAGCAATGCTAGTCTGTCATAAAGGTATGCTCACACTGCACGTATCTGTCTTATAAACCTGATACCTTGCTTCTGTTGCAATCTATTTTGATGAATTACAGAATTTGAGGTACACGACTGTATTACATTATGCGAATTTTGCACGCATAGTAAAGGTCTTTAAATGATTTCATACTTGCTCCAATACAATCTGATATGAAAGTGCAACCATATTATGATACAGATGATGCAACAAATACTGACACATCAATAAACAATTGTTTAGCGCAACCCAAATGTCGGATGGCTCAAAATTGCACCACGAATGCAACTAGGCAGAATGAACTTCCTGGACAGGCAACAATCAACAAGCTATTTATGGTTGGCCATCAATTCCCTGAAAGAACTGTGCCCTTTCAGTTTTTCTGCCATGTCGGTTACTGTACAGCGACACGCTCCAAGGGAATCCAAATGTATCAACGTGTTCTGACAAAGCATAAACTCCATTTCTGTTTCCGTATGCCCTTAATCGCAGACGAGTATCGATGCCAGCTGCATCAATTTAATCTCAAGGCAAATATGTGTATACATATAGATTCCCACATGTGTCTACACAACCGTATAAATGACATGTGTGAAGTCTCAAAATTGGTTCATATGATTCTGTTTGCTGATGACACTAACATTTTGTATTCCGCTAGCAACACAGATGATGTAAGCACTGTTGTTAACAATGAACTAAACAACTAGACCTGTGGTTCCAAGCGAACAAATTATCACTCAATGTGAACAAAACACATTTCATGTTTAACAAAAACAACCTAAAACAGATGTGACTATAGTTTTGAATGGAACAAACATTGAGCAGGTATCATATACAAAAATTCTTTGGAGTAACCATTGAAGAAAACTTAACATGGAGAGAACAAATAAAATGGTGGAATCAAAAGTATCAAAAAGCATTGCAGTTTTGCATAAAACTATGCATGTTCAGTGTTAGAAATTAAGGCCTTTGAATCGGAAACCGTCGATTCAATTCGCTAAATTGTTCAAGTTATCGGCCTGACACCGCCGGTTCACAAATGCCACCAGTTTATCTCGGCGTATATTATGTACTTACATGTAAAATTCAAATGATAGACATTCACGTGTGTGAGTGATTAAAGAATGTAAAAAAATGTAAATGTGTCGATGTGGTTTGTAAATTAGTTGGGTCAGTTCAAATTCAGCAGGGTCAGTTCAAAATTGATCTCAGCCAGTTCAAAAAAAATCTGGGCCAGTTCTTTTTTGCTAATTTCAGACATTGATGTTCTTGATTGTCAAGCATTACAAACATTATATAATTCATTTGTTTAACCACATATGTCATATTGCTGTGAGATCTGGGGAAATACTTATCAATCAAGACTCATAAAACAATCTCTGTTACAGAAAAAAGCTATACGGATTATTTATAACCTTAATTACCATAATCGTACATCTGTATTTTTCCATCTCTCAAACATGCTTAAATTTCATGATTTAGTTAAATACAAGACTATGAGTGAGTGAGTGAGTGAGTGAGTGAGTGAGTGAGTGTGTGTGTGTGTGTGTGTGTGTGTGTGTGCATGCGTGTGTGTGTGTGTGTGTGTGTGTGTGTGTGTGTGTGTATGTGTATGTGTGTGTGGGTGTGTGTGTGTGTGTGTGTGTGTATGTGTATGTGTGTGTGGGTGTGTTAATGTTTCCTTGTTAGATGGCTTGCATCTCTGGCACTTTCAGGGATTAATCTTCCAACGGGTGTAATCCAACGGGTGTAGCATAACACATCTATTTTTTCTAAATACCCCATATATGTTATGGTTTCTCACCCTTTATAGGGTAAATCAATTGTTCGGAACATAAAACATAATATGCACGTAAATCGTAACTTAACAATTACAGGAACCAAGCATTTATCATTTTACACCACTAGTAGTACATTAGTCTGAGATTCTTAAACAACGTCATCAACTGGTTTTCAATTCCCCTCCCCCGAGATGACGTTATATTGTCTAAACCTGTACTTGGTGTCATACCATCCGCTGGGACCAGGAAGCATGCACAAACCCCAACTCCAACAAACAACGACGATGACCACAAAGAAGGTCACCGCGCACACCATCGAGACCTAATAAATAATTTGTCGCATCATAAAAATCACATCCGACGGGCAATTAGCAATGACATATTGTCTGCACTAGTGATCGTCTGTTCGCCGACGAACTGGCGATGAACTCCCAAAGGTCATTGACACTGCATTGCTCGATAAAATTTGTTGTACTCGCAATCCTACCTCGGTTCCAGCGGGACCAGTTATACCTATGTGCACTTGCACCTTTCGCTCGACAACGCCACCGATTGCATACCGCCTCATTCCTACGTAATCCATGCCTGTGTCATCTGCCTGCTCAGCCATTCAGTTGCTGACACTGTACCTAAACCCGCTGATAATTAATCACGTTGCAAATAATCACTGCCCTTGGACGAGGTAATGAATGTGACCGTGTCACCGTCTTGCACACGCATCAAATCAAGCAAAGACGAGAAGCGTACATAACACTCACACCTTCCTCCAGGCTGCTGTGTGTTTATTTATTGCCTCACATGCGAAATTGCAGTAGCCAGTTTAGCGCTAAGGCACAACAAACACTCGTCAGAATTGACAGCATAGTGGGGATACTAAAGACGGTGCCTCTTAGACTTACTATTAATTAGTTAGCGGTGAAACTAGAAAAACATCAATGTATATGAAACAAACCACTAAAATATCGACATCCTTGTAAGTTTTAATTGCACTGACATAAGGCATCTGACATGTTAGACATTCTTAAGAAACTTGCAAACCTAGTATTTTGTGACTGATATTTAATATGATAACTGTCGTAACGTTGTACGGACTTTTAAAAATAGTTTGTCACTTGTATCTTCTTTCATGTTTTAAGATAACAAATTCATGTAAACCTTTTTATGCCATGATTTTATGTTGTTTATGTCACTTTAGTAGTTTATATTCTTTTGTCCATGGATTGACATAAAGAATTTTTTTTTATAGATTTGTTATTATAGATGTATATGATGGGCCTAAAAACAAGTGCTTTTATGAAAAACTGTTACTAAGGAGGAATATATTAATAGAGTAGCTTGGCTTCTGCCAATGGTCCCTAGATATAATGTGACTTTCGATCCTTAATAGATGTACACAAAAATAATCATTAAGAAGATGATGGCTTTTACTGCATCACCATATAGTCTGTGTTACACAGGCTTAATAGGGACAGAATGGCTAAATAAACAGCATGTTTAAAAAGGGTGATCAGTATAAATTAATAGTAATGCTACATTTCTCTTACAAACTTCTAGGAAGACAGTTGGGGGAAATACAAACAAATGGGCCAAGAGGCCTTGAAGTCCTTTGGACTATATTGTGAGTTTGTAATTATTAATGAAATGGTTTTTGGTGAATCATAGTTACAGATCATTAAGGGTTATGACGGTTGTAAAATATTGACATGTTTAGTGGAGACTATATGAATGCCAGTGATGATACCCGTGGAAATAAAATATTCGAGTAGAAGGGTTTCGTGAAGATTGTATATGTTAGTAAATGTGTTATTAAAATTACTGAAGAATTTTATCCTGATACTCTGCTATTTAGGCCGATTTCCAGTGGTTGTAGATACCTTGCAGGAGAGTTGGTGAACTGCAATCTCGCATGTAGCACAGTTAAAGGTTGTTTAAGAAAATGTGCACACATTTTCTGTTCTCATTATGCCCTTACCACCCTCCCCCAGAATGGAAAGAAGAAAGAGATGAACTATGATAAAACTATTTGTTCACAAGGTACATATACATAGCATGCATTTTGACTTTAAAACAGTAGCAATTAATGACATAATACTGATTGAATTGGAGTGAAGTAATAGCTGCAACATGTATAGTAAAACATCTTATTCACATTCCTTATAAGTTTAGCTAAATATGTTTTAACCTTTTCAAGTATGCCTAAGTTATTTTATATATTATTTTATACCTAAGTTATTTTATTTTAATTCTAGATCATATCTTTACATTGCATTGATATTTATGTATATTGCTGTTTTAGTCCAATAAACAGGCTTACAGCATAATCTCTGACACCAGGCCACTCCACTCACCCACCCCAGTGATCAGAGATAGGACAAAGTCTACTATCCAGTTATAAAGAGAGATCAGGTGGCCACAGCTACTGCATTCGAAATAGAAGGGAAAATTAGCATTTTGGGGGGCCCTGAGGAGCCTTTAGAATGATTCAATCAAATACAGATTTCTTGTGTATAGTGGCAAATCAGAAATGTCTGTGCAAAATCAGAGAAAAAGTTATAGAAGAGTTTTTGAAAAAATAGCCAAAATGTGAAAATTTACTAGTTTTGGGGGCCCTTAGAATGATTCAATCAAATACAGATTTGTCATGCATAGTGGCAGTACCTTAAGATACGTCTATGTAAAATTAGAGAAAAAGTTGTTGAACAGTTTTTGAGATATGGCAGCTAACGGCGGACAGCGCACGGCCCATGCAGATTGATGGCATAAGTCCGTTGGACCTTTGACCTAAAGGACTAAAATCTATATTTTTAGAATTAAAATATGTATTTACAAGTAACATACTTACCTGGCTCCGTCGCTTCACAAGGTGCAATACACTTGGCTGCGCCCCAAGTTGCTCGCCAAAAATAATAATCAAAATTAAATATGACCCATCCCTGCAGCTCCCACCACCCTCACCCATCACTGAATCACCCCCTCTTCGCACTTGGCTAACAGGATTGTACAGTGATGGGTTATCTCCCAATAGCGGGGAAGGAGGTAGGGTAATATGGTGAAGCGACGGAGCCAGGTAAGTATGTTACTTGTAAATACATATTTTAATTCTAAAAATATAGAATTTACTGCCTAACACAGACTTAGCCGCTCGTAGGATCTGCTCCATGGAGGCCTGTCTGTGGAATGCAAGGGACACAGCCATAGATCATACCTGGTGCGCCTTAACCCGATGGTACTCAAGGAGAGTAGTAGGGGATTGTGCATAACACTCCATAATGGTTTTGCGAATCCAACCAGAGATTGTGGATGGAACAATATCTGATTTATGTCCTGGTTTGAAAGAAACAAAGAGGAGACGTTTGTTCTTCCTCCATGGCATCGACCTTTCCAGGTAGAATCGCAATGCTCGGACAGAGCACAACAGTCTGTCTTTGGCCATCCCATCGCTTAAATGATTGTCCAGTGCTGGGATCGTGCAAGAGAGCACACATTTGGAACCTTTGCCCAACACTTGAGTTTTCGACAGGAAAGATAGTCCCACTCGTAGTGTAACCTCTGTCCACCCCGCAGTCCGTGGTAAACGGGTGTGTTCAAAGGCATGGATCTCGCTTCTCCGTTTGCCTGAGGCAAGCGCGATGAGAAAAACTGTTTTCCATGTTAACAGTTTATCAGGGGCATTGTGCAAGGGTTCAAAAGGGGGTTTGATTAGGGCTGATAGAACTAAGGCAAGATTCCACTCTGGGAAAGGGCGCTTACTACGTCCCTGTTCTAACTCGATATTCCAAAGAAGGGACTTTAATGATGGATTCCGTCCTACCTCAACATCGGAAGTGGCACGAAGGGTGCTGGCAATTGCCATTTGATAGCCTTCAATGGTCGAAATTGCCAAGTGCTTCTCCGTGTGAAGGTAGAGGAGAAAATCGGAGACTACACTCTCAATAGCCGAGAGTGGATTAATCTGTTGTGTGCTGCACCAAGTAGAGAAAATCCTCCACTTGGACTCGTAGATTGCCAGAGTAGACTCTCGTTGAGGTCTGGAGGCACGGGAGGCAACGTCAACCGAAAAGCCTCTGCTGCAGAGGGCATCCCGGATACTCTCCACGCGTATAGCTGGAGATTGGAGGGATCGCGATGGATTAGTCCTCGTGGTTGTGACAGTAACTGAGGGATGTTGGGTATCTGTAGAGGAGATTCCACCAACATCCCTAAGAGGAGTGGAAACCAGATCGCTTGTGGCCAGCGAGGGGCAATGAGGATCAGTTCGAGACCTTGTGGCAACAGAGCTGGTGGTGGGTAAGCGTACACCCACAGTGCCTTCCAGCTCATTGATAGTGCGTCTACTTCCATGGCTGATGGATCTGGAACGGGGGACACAAACAGGGGGAGCTTTTGGTTCCACCTCGTTGCAAATAGATCCAACAAGGGAATTCCCCATTCCGGTATGTGCACCCGGAAGACAGAGGGGTGTAGAGACCACTCTGTACCCGACATCTGGGCTGGGCGCGACAGGACGTCTGCAATAACATTCAATCTCCCGGGAATGTGGCGTGCCCGTAGTACAATCCGGCTGGTCTGACACATGAGGAGTAGCCTCTTGGTCCATCTGCACAGCGATATTGACCGTGTTCCACCCTGCTTGTTGATGTAGGACACTACACTGGAGTTGTCTGACACTACAAGGACTGTGAGGCCTGTAAGCTTCCTCAGCCAGTGGAGCATGGCTTTGTGTATAGCTTCCAACTCGAGCACATTGATGTGAAATGTTTTCTCGGTTGTTGTCCATATACCGGAGACCGTCAATGAGTTCCAGTGTGCACCCCAGCCGATGCTTGACGCATCTGTGAAAAACTGTGTGTCTGGGTCCTTCGGGGTAACTGGAGATCCCCTCAGAACATTGTGTTCCGACATCCACCATTGGAGATCCTCCTCCGCAGTAGGGGAAAGAGGTATCCACAGGTTGCTGGTTGATGCATTGAAATCCCAATGTTGTGAGATGCAATGTTGGATTTTGGGTGTGTAGACGTCCCAGAGGAACTAATTTTTCTGTTGCGGCAAACAGACCTAGTAGGATCTGCTATGTACGAGCACATCCTCCCCTTCGGAGAAGAAATGAGCGAATCAGCTCCTTGAGTTTGTGAAATCGTTCTGACGTTGGAGTCACCTGGAAGGAAATCAGATTGAACTGATATCCCAGAAAAATGAATTTCTGCGTGGGAATCAAGTCCGACTTCTTCTCGTGAATCAGGAGGCCCATCGTGTGGCAGAGACCGAGCACTTGTACAGTGTCTCGGAGGCACTGATCGCGAGATGTCGAGAATATCAGCCAGTCGTCCAGGTACTGACAGAGATTGATGTCCATCACGTGCACCACCACTTTGATCTCCACCATAATTTTGGTGAACACCCAGGGTGCTGGAGAGAGGCCAAGCGGCAGAGCTCTGAATTGGTATATGGCGTCCCGAGTCTGAAACCGAAGGAACTTTCGGTATCCCTGGTGGATGGGAATGTGGAAATAGGCGTCCACAAGATCGATGGATGTTACCCAGGCATCCTGAGGTAGAGATCGCTGAATGCTTTCTGCAGTCTCCATCGTGAATTGGGGAATTTCTAAGAAAGTGTTGAGAAATGAGAGGTCGATAACAGGCCTCCATCCTCCTGACTTCTTTGGAACAAGGAAAAGATGGCTGTAAAACCCGGGAGACGCAGTGTCGTGGACCATCTCGATTAGTTTGTTTTGCCGCATTGTCTGGATCATTGCCTGGAGTGCTTTCCGCTTCACGAGGGGGCCCTTATCTACAAATGGTGAAGGGGTACATGTCATGGGAGGACATTCTCAGAAACGGAGACGGAAACCAACCTCCAAAACATTGCACACCCACTCGTTGCACCTCTTTCGTCTCCAGGCATCACAGAACAGGGATAGTCGAGCTCTCACCTTTCCTGTAAGTAAAGGAGGTAACACGACCGTCTGTCGTGGTATCCCTGGAGAACCCAGAGTCGATGGGTATGCGATGGTTGGGCCGCTCACTGACCGAGGAGCCTGGCACAGACAGTCACAATTTATGTTTCCTCCCTCCTCGACCACGAAAGGAACGGCCTGAACCACGTCCTCTGGCGGCCAGAAAGGGCCGTGGATGTGAGGAGGAAGGGAGCATAGTAGGTTGTCATCGCGATGCGGTTCTTGTGTGAGCTGGCCAGTAGGAACGAAGGGAAGGTCGCGAGGACAGAGCCACGGGAAAAGGTGTCGAGGAACGGTATAAGGCATGTTCCCGCTGCCGACCAACTATCTTGTCTCGTAACTGCAATCTAGTTGGCAGTTCATCGAACAGGGACGACGATCCAAATGGCGCCGTGCGGAGGCTCTCCCTTTCATCCTGGGATAAACTGCCATCACACAATCCAACGTGGCCCCATCCGACCAAGCAGTTGCCACTGATTGTGATAACTGCAAGGTAGTCCTCAGTTGGTGTAACACGGATTCTGCCGAAACATTTCCTGTGTTCACATGGTCGATCATGCCCTGAATTGAACGATTCAGAGCCGCCCCAGACCAATCTTGAAAGGACGTGATACAAAGCCGTCTACGTGACTGGGTCGTGAGGTCCCTGAAATAGCGTTGTTCTGCCCCCAACTTGTGCTGTGCTTGGCATTCGCGGAAAAGCCCCTCTGGCCCCGGAGACCAGTTTACCCTCTCTGGGTGTCCGGGAACTCGCTCCGGTTGTCCGAGCTGAGTCGGCCTTCCGGTATAGACCCACTGGCATGAGCTACCGGGTGCGTGCTCGGATTCCCCCGCGGCTGCGTGGGATCCAACTGTTGGGACAATTGTCCGGCCAGTTCCATCAAGCTTCCAGGTCATAGCTGGGCCTCCAGAAGCATGAGTTGGCGAGTTACTTACGGCGTCGGTAGACGAATTGACCGGCTCGGAGTTGACAGATGGGAACTTTCGTTGCTCACATAGCAAACACAAGATTTCTTCCATCATTGACTCGTGGCCACCTTCGCAGGTATTCTCGGTAGAATGAATGGGAGAAAAGCCATGAAAGCTGCCGCTAGAAATGCTGGAGGTGCGCGATCGCGCAAGCCACCGAGTGCCGACGTCGGCGAGCGGCTGTCAGACGATGGCTGCGTCGCGGAGGCGGAGCGGCGTTTCCTGGACGATCTGGCTTTCATTCGTTCGACGATGCCAGCCCAGACTTTTTCTGTCCATTCCGAACAAATGTCGCACTTGCTGTCGACTGTACAGCCATGACAAGAGCGACACTTGTCCGGGTGGTTGTCGCCGCTGCGCATCAATTTTGTGCAGGCGGGGCACTTTCGCTGGTAGCGGGATTGTGAGCGGTCCGCCATGATGGCTCAGTTGATCGCGACAAGTCAAAGACAAGTCTAAACACGTTATAATGAAAAAGTGTTTAATAAAAGTGTCGACAACGATGACCACTAGAATCTAGAAGTAAAACTCAAAACTATTAACTGTAAGTAAACACAAAAAGGTGTACAATAAGCACTCTTAAAGTTAAAATAACGGAGCAAAGTCGAGGCGAGACTTAAATAATGGAGGTGCCAAGTGGGAAGAGAAGGTGATTCAGTGATGGGTGAGGGTGGTGGGAGCTGCAGGGATGGGTCATATTTCATTTTGATTATTATTTTTGGCGAGCAACTTGGGGCGCAGCCAAGTGTATTGCACCTTGTGAAGCAACGGAGCCAGGCTAAGTCTGTGTTAGGCAGTAAATATTAGTTATTTCCCTACACAACACATGAAATAATTATGCTCAAGATGATTAGATTTGCTAGACCCTGGACAACACATTCCTTGCAAATGGTGTATTGCATGTCACCATGATCATTTTGAAGTTTAAAAAAACTGCTTCCAGGAAAAGCTTTTAATTAAAAATTTACCTTTTCATGAAGACATTTTTTCTCCAAAGTTTGAAGCAAGGCCTAACTTAACTGACTGCTTATTTCAGTCAATTTATCTTTTCTCTGGGACAGTTCAACTGCTTTCAGCAATCTTCATCAGACAGCTACCACTAGATGGCAAAACAATAGTTCACCAGTGAGATGTCACTCACTGGTATGTCGCCAGCTAGCCGTAGCTTCAAATATGTGAGAGTTGGTGCTGACTCTCATTTCGATTCATGTTGTCTTTGGTTTTTCTTATCCAGATCGCTTCTTTGATGCCTCTTGTTCCCCGGTCCGACTCCCTGTCTACAAACTTGGCCTCTTCCAGTCTACTCCATGATTCTGTTGATTCATTTGATCTGCGATAGCTGATTTATGTATGTCTTTTTCCAATGTTTTCTGTTGCTTCGGATGTAGGATCTGCTTGTGCTTGCCGATGCTTTCTCAATATCTTCTTTGTGTTCTTTGATGCAGGGCATATTGTACATTTCGTTTCTCCAATGTACATGGCATTATATTTGTTATAGCATTATGAAATATACCCCTTCGCACATCTTGTGTGGTCCCACTTATTCCTTTGGTTTTACCAGTGACCTCTTGATGGTGTTGTGGGACTTCATTGTTGTGTTCATCTCGTACTATTTCATGAACCATCATTTGGCTTCAGGTAATCCTTGGACATACAGAACTACATACCTTTGTCCTTGTCTTTTTTCCATCGCCTTTTACTGTATCACCATCCAGCAGTAACTGTCTGGTGCAGATTGCTGACAGCATTTGAACGTCACAGAAAAAAGGCAAACTGACTGAAGTAAGTAAACATTTTACTCATCTGAACCATCCAGTCTGGTGAACTGCTTCATTCATAAGGTCTAGCTTAATGGTTTCTTCCCACCTTCCTATCAATATGTGTACAATTATTCTACTCAAGCAACAATTTTGTTTTTAATTACACTCTTGTCTGATAATAAATGTCATCTTTCTGTATTATCTCTCACTTCAGCGGTTTGTAGGCACAGGTAGAGTTAGCAAATCCTCTAACAAAAGTGACACACATATTCTTGATTCTAGGGTTTGAAAAGGATGGTGTATTTTACACAAAAAGAACATGGTTCTTTTTTAATGGATGATTTTATTGATTCATCATGTATCATTCTTCTTATGAAAAATGGATGGTTGTTTTTATGAAAAAATGTTTGGTCCTTTTTAGGCAAAATGCATGGTTCCTTTGAGAAAAAAAATAATAACAAGCATTTCTACTCAGTACTGCCAATCAGTGCAGTTTGTAGGTGAACTCACCAGTAAAGACACTGGGTATCTTGGACATGAAACTCTTGACTGTGCGAACTGGCACACCCGTCTGGTCGTCTTGCATCTGCTCGATGATAGACTCCATCTGGAAACAAAACAACCACCAAATATTAATTAATGATTAAATAATTAATTTAAACTGTCTAATACAACACGGAATGCCTTCAACAATACACTGAATAATGTTCTATTCATTCTTAGAACCGGTACTTTGCAGGTGTATGTAACTGTATTTCATTTCATTGTGTAATTGACCTTCAGTTGTGGATTTGTGCAAAGATCTCTGTCTCTGTCTCTGTCTCTGTCTCTGTCTCTGTCTCTGTCTCTCTCTCTCTCTCTCTCTCTCTCTCTCTCTCTCTCTCTCTCTCTCTCTCTCTCTCTCTCTCTCTCTCTCTCTCTCTCTCTCTCTCATTTATATGGGTGCAGAACTAAGTGGCATTACAGTGTATTGTAATTTGCGAGCAACACCCTAACTTAAACCAAACCAGCTGCACTATTTTTTCACAGGTACCACAACTGATAATTAGATTCGTAGGTTTGACCACAGTGGATGTATGTATCTGAGTATTTATATGTAATGCACCAAAATGAACCCGAGGTTGGCAGATAGTTTACTTGCTGTGCACCGAACTTGCATTTGTTGTAGTGTTTTATTTATGTGGGTGCAGGTTTCATGGACGTTGAGGGTGCCAACAAACCAGCAGGGTCACCCGCATTTGGCTGCCAACAGCGGTACACAGCTGTTGCCAAGAATTTGTTTAACATGTGTTGTTGGCCTGGTTTTAATGACACAACAGTCATGGCATGGAGAAGTTAAGTGACACTACAACGGCACAGTGCACATAATAATATATAATTAATTAAATATATTTGTAGTTCTTATAAAGCAGTTTATATTAAAAGTCTTAACCATGATTTACAAATCATTATACCTGTATTGTAATTAAGTTGTACATTTTTATGTACGTCAATAAAACCAAAATGTAACATGAAGGAAATGTATATAATATAATTATACAAATAATGTGGCACTCAGAAAGCTGATGAATATAATAACATTGTAAAAGTACAAAATACTGATCTGATTAATTGTTAGAGCATTGCTAAAACGTACGGTATGTAACCAGCTCATCAAAACAATGCTTGAGTATTCTAAGTGGCTGACAAATAGATGCTGGATGGCATATGTACAGTTCATACTATCATGCAGTTATTACAATTAAATGTATGCATATACTATCACTGATCACAATTGAAATCCTTGTCATCCGAGTTATACTTATCAAGCCAGGCTACAGATTTCAAAGCTGCCTTGAACATAGATTATATCATCGACACTGATGTCAAAACATCAAATCAGTGACCATAACCCACAATTCGACGCCAAGTCATTGCAAATATATGTCATATATAATAATCTGTCACAAAAATCTGCAACAAAAAGCAATGCACATGCTGCCATCTGGTGACTGAGGTCTATTACAATCTGCTATATTGCACATTACTCAACCCAAGGGAAATGACATTTTTGTTCGTGTACAGCTCCTATATGTTCCAGAGACTCTGTAGAGTACTTCTCCTAACAGACACCCCATGCACAAGGGTGGCTGAGATAAAAGAGGGTAAGACAGTACCTGGTCCTACAGAGAGGAGCAGGAACTATCAGAGGAGAGTTAATGTTTCCCCATGTCACTCAAACACACCACTACACCATAGACTTGGCTCTGATAGTACCATTCATCTATCAATGGTCATGTTCCTGTAGGTACGCTGTTAAATGTAGTAAGTGTCTATACCATTGCTAGATTTCTATCACATTCAGCCATGTTCCCACATGACGACGACATCTTCCACTGTCATCATTTCTACAGTTTAATTTGTTATACAGCTGTATATTTAATACAACGGATCTGCAAATAAAAATGTTCTATCTTGGTACATGTGCAATTTGATGTCACATTAAAACAACAGCACTGATTGATTAAACTCATAAAGTATATTGTCTGCATGATAATTTTTTGAAAATCGCTTTTGTTTTGAAACTCGATGGTAAACCGTCAAGCAGTTTTATTACTCCGCCGTTTACTGCCATATGTTGTATACCTGTTGTACTTGACCCTATGTTATTCCAATTAGAGCAATTTTTATAACTGCACTGTTATCAGACAACAGGTCATGTTTTAATGTATTAATATTTATACACCTCCAAGTGTTTTTAAATTGTAAATTGGTGTGCAAGATTTGTAATTCAAAACGTTCTGTAAGTTGTACATTTACACGCATTGACAGTTGGTAAAACCCATGTTAATTTGTGTACATCATCTGACATGCATGGCAAGCATTGCAAGAATCATGTCTGCCTTTACCTGGCTTCGAGAAAAAAGGGTAATTGGTCAACCAGATGGTATTTTCGTGAGATTTCATTTTTTTAAATAAACTTTCATAAATCATTTGACAATTCAAAAAATTTTAAAACAAATTTTAAACCTACTTTATCGAGTTAACAAATGGATACTGCACCATAACTATGGCCTGTGGGATGTACAGGCACCCTTCAAGTAAGTCTATATGTATTTCCAGATAGTGATGTAATGCCAGCAATGTGTAAATTATGATGCGACGTGCATCTACGTGTAATTACTATTTAGATATTCACCCAAGTTAGTTCTCCACACTACAAACCAACATTTCAACATATCAGATTTGTTCAAGGTGGCTATAATGAGTACTAACCCTCCACAATGTTTACAGCCATTTTGAGATATGATGGCATCGTAAACCTATCCTATATTGGCTGTAGTTATTTTCTATTTTCTCTCTTCCACTAAATTGGGGATAGGTAAGAACAGATGCTGCTTTGGCCCCATTTTACCACTCCAAACCAAGAACAATCTGTTATTTTCAATACCAACAGCTCTTATAGTCAGAACTTCTGTGGAACTTGTCGAGCAAGAAATGGGGTTGGGAAGACTGAAAGAAATCGGCCAGGCTTCTGACAGCTTCCAGCAAGTGCTCAGTCACTGTCTCCAGTGTAGGGACACTTCAGTGACCGACAGATTAGAGCACTGGCCTCTTGTGCTCAAAAACCGGTATACAACTTGGTGGCAGTCACTAAAAGCTACAACTTCTTTCAGTTTTCAGCTTTACAATAGAATACAAATTGACTACAATAATGGAAGCACTGAAGCAGGTAATCTGCAATGCACTATACTGTATTTGGGAGGGGGTAATCTGTTTTGGGACAATGTAAATTCTCATCTGCCTACACCAATGGGTCCGGTTTTAGTGATGGAAATTGGAAATGGCTCGTAAAAAGGATTTGACTAAATCCCATGTAAACCAGATGTTGCACTGTGTAAGTATGTTCGGTAATTATTCACTGAATGAAATAAGATTATCTGTATAAGCTCTTAAATGCTTCTTTCTGTAGTAACAACCAGATCTTCTCTAGTAAATCCTAATACCACAGATGGAAACATGTTCTGTTGTATGCGTTCATTTTATCATATGAAAAATAAGTTATAAAAACTTCATTTTTTTCTACGGGAAATCCAGGCACATGTATTGTTGAGAATCAGGCCATTGCCATAGCAATCCTTACTTGGAAAACAATAATGAATTAATTAATTAATAATCAAGTGCAACTGTATCAAGTAATTACATTCCATCTGCTCTCCAGTGAGCATACTGCTGGATACATAGGAATGGATTTAATACATAGAACTAATGCAGAGCGATGCAAAGATGAGATGACATCACGTCTAATTAGAAAATAAAGTTGTGACCTTGGTTGTTTCCTAATAAATCACATGTTTTTGATGATCTTAAATCACACATATTTAAGCTAGCAAAACCATAGCAATAACTTACGTTAAATGACACAATTTTTCATAAGAATTATTTAGTTCTAAAACATCTTCACCTGTGATAACATGGGTCCTCAATCCAGCATCAGTTACATTCATCAAATCTTCTGCATAGTAATTAGTATTTGTATAGATGAAAGTTAGAGAGACAATTTACATGATCTGCCTTCACAGATATTTAGCACAATAACAGTATATTAGACTGTTTTGTAACAAATAAGAACAAATAAGGTCTGCCAATTAGCTATATATCTGCTGTAATTTTCTCAGATTTTTCACCTACGTCTATCCAAAACTGTCGCATCACACACACACACAATCATGTCACACACACACAATCATCTCACACACACAATCATCTCACACACACAATCATCTCACACACACACACAATCATCTCACACACACACAATCATCTCACACACACACAGTCATCTCACACACACACACACACACAGTCATCTCACACACACAATCATCTCACACACACACAATCATCTCACACACACAATCATCTCACACACACACAATCATCTCACGCACACACAATCATCTCACACACACAATCATCTCACACACACACAATCATCTCACACACACACAATCATCTTACACACACACAATCATCTCACACACACAATCATCTCACACACACACTATCATCTCACACACACACAATCATCTCACACACACACACAGTCATCTCACACACACACAGTCATCTCTCACACACACAGTCATCTCACACACACACACATCATCTCACACACACACAGTCATCTCACACACACAATCATCTCACAGTCACACACACACAATCATCTCACACACACACACACAATCAATCGTCTCACACACACACAGTCATCTCACACACAAGCATTTCAGCAGTGACATCCACTTGAGACTTTTGCTACGGTGACACTGCCGTTTTTATTGCAAACAATCACTACCTTGCCCCGTCGCCTAATATTGCATGCATTAGTCCACATGTCAGCATCCATCTTTGTCCAGTAGCTATGGAGACTCACTTTCATGTTGTGGCTCCGACCGGCTAGCACGCACATCAAGATGTATGGCTCAGACAGCGATGCACGCTATCATTTGGCGGCCACAGACGTCACACTCAAATCTGCTGCCGCTAACAGCATTAATAGTGTATTAATTATAATAATTGCACACGCTGTGGAGCTATTTTAATGTGCTTCCACCAATCGATGTGTCCTTGTTGAGAAGTGCATTTTTTGTGCGAATGTCATGGAACATTGACGTGTGGATGTCAGATATAACAAGGAGATATCGTTATAGAAGTTCAGGGTTGAATCACTAACTGTCAGGCAATGGGACCAATATCAGGGTAATAAGTGGGGCAGTGATTGAATGGTAGAGGCAGGATCAGAGGGGCATTATCATATTAGCACGGTTACTAAGAGGGTGGTAGAGCAGCACTAACAATGCTACTTACATTCCTCTTCGTGCCCACTGACTAACAATGTGGTATAGACAATCAATCTCAGATTACATACAAAGAAAACATATATTCAATGAGGTGTCCGAAAACATATACTGTTAAAAAATAATTATATTTTTGTAGATTTTTATGGTGTCTGAATACAGACAGTCATTGTGGTAGCTGAGAAGTTCTGACAGCCAGCAGATGCACATAGCAGAAGCTCTGACATGACAGAGGGCACTCAGTGCATATGACAGAGGGCACTCAGTGCACATGACAGAGGGTGTTCAGTACACATGACAGAGGGTGCTCAGTACACACGACAGAGGGTGCTCAGTACACATGACAAAGGGTGCTCAGTACACATGACAGAGGGTGCTCAGTGCACATGACAGAGGGCACTCAGTACACATGACAGAGGGTGTTCAGGACACACGACAGAGGGTGCTCAGTACACACAACAGAGGGTGCTCAGTACACATGACAAAGGGTGCTCAGTACACATGACAGAGGATATTCAGTGCACATGACAGAGGGCACTCAGTACACATGACAGAGGGTGCTCAATACACATGACAAAGGGTGCTCAGTACACATGACAAAGGGTGCTCAGTACACATGACAGAGGGTGTTCAGTGCACATGACAGAGGATGCTCAGTACACATGACAGAGTGCTCAGTAGATAATCACAGAAGGCATTCAGTAGTTTTTATTATTTTCTGGAAAGTTAACACTACTGGCTGCATAAAAATCTGGGTCAAGAATGGATCGCAAAATAACGTTTTCTCGGCTACAGCTTTGGGGCATAGGCGCAGCGTGGTTTCAAGAATGGAATTCGGCTCAGCATAGTCAACATAACATACGATAAGAATCATGACAAAGTTCGCCATATCCTCGTTAATCAAGCTTGGAGCATGCAAGACGTCTCTGTTCATCCATTGTAGTGTTGTACATCCCCTCCCCAGAAGTCATTCCGGCGCAGGAGAAAGTATAATTGTCGTCCGTATTCAGGTTCATGATATTGCCTGCTGCGTACATGGAGCCCCACAGAAAGATCCAGTGATTGCGAATGTCTCCATTCAGACACTGGCAATCAGGAAATCTTTCTGTGGGTCTCAGTGCTCCAGGAAATGTCAGGAACAAGCCAGCAAACAGCAATTATCGTTACCATAATGTGATAATTAAGGTGGTCATTGAGTGAGATGGATAGGTCTTGGACCTGTGGGATGAATAAGGGTGATCAAATCGCCATGGTCCAGCAGTTAACGCACTGGACTATTGATATGAGTGACCAGGGTTCAGTCCCCATCCTGCTGTTTCAATAATTGGGCAATTTACATTCACCCCTCATTGCATGTTTCTTTCAAAAGTGGGTAAATATTTAACCTGTCATGGATTCCAGAGCTTGTGATCTCTGTAGATCTGCAAAACTCACTAAATGTGGGATTACACAAAACACGGTTCACCCACAGTACATGGAATACGAGTGAAATAAAATCCATGTTTTATGTCTGGTTCATCCCAACTGGAGTAGATTTCATAATTTTCATACCATCAACACACACTGTTTGCATCAGCTGTAGCCTCCGTAATGTGCTCCAGCTGTATTTTGGGGACAGATTTTATCTCCCACTATTTTTGTTTGCTGGGCTAATGTGTCCATAAAGTAGGCCGTGTAAGTATTCTCAGTCATTACTGAACGATGTCGCAAGCAAGCAGATGGGATTTTGAAATGGTCAATATTTAATTAATTGCCTCGTGACTTTTCACCTTTTTAGAATTATCACCAACAAAGATTGTATCTTTTATTTTTTCATCGTCCCACTTTGTTCTTCATCCTTTATCTTTCGTGGATTTAATCTGTTCCACCTTTTCACTGAGGCATCTCCATACATTGTGATCCTCTGCCATTCTCTCCATCTCAGCTGTCCACAGTTTCCCTTACAAGAGACCTCTCATAGTGCTAACTCTTCATCTTAATTTTGGTCTACAAAACATATTAATATTTGTTAGAATATTCAGTAAAGTGTCATTATTCTGTTTTACAGGAATTTACTTAGAATGATGTCAAATGTAATTCATGAACGTAAAAGACGAAACATTTATATAATCCCTACACATATACAGTGGAATCCCGCTAATCTGCACCTTGACATCATTTCATGCGAACAGAATTTGCTACTGCTAATAGAACCCATTCTGTGCGTGATTTGTTTATCCATAAAACTCGTTATTCCAGACACACACACACACACACACACACACACACACACACACACACACACACACACCCACACACACCCACGCACACTTGGGACCAACCAGCGTTCAGTCTAACAAGGTTTCACTGTGTGCAATACTGGAAACATACTTTTTAGAACATTTTTATGAACTCAGTTGCGCAAATTTTAAGACAACATGACGAGTAGACTTGACGTGCTTGGGCAGTGGCCTCTGCATATATAGATCCACCTGCCCTAACTCCTGCAGACATCAACAGCATTTAATGCAGCAATCCCATTAGATCCCTCTCCCACTGCCCCTAATCAGTCCCCAATCTTGTCAACACAAGCGCTATACTGCACCAACCAACCATCACATCCCAGAGTAGGGCCGCGTGTAATCCCCGACAGTCGCTACAAAAACCCGCTCGGACTAAGCCACGATGCGACTCTATGATAGATTACGACCCGGTACACTATACTGACGCCTTAACTGTCCCAACTCAACATATATTCAAAGTTATATGTAAGAGCTGTCGATAATGAATCTGTCAGCGTGGATCACGTTTGCGACTGGAGGAGATGCAAGAAGCTATACGGTTATAAGCCTCGTAGGCCTGTATAATTCCTGCGTATTCCGCCTGTCACACTGCCAACATCCACCCTCAGATATCACTCACACAGTGAGAGATGCCTCACTATTGAACTACAGTATCACATGTGGCATCAGGGCTTTGTCCAATTACACAAAATCAAATCAGTTGCAACAATAATGAAATATTTCCATTATTCTAGTTCAATTAGTATTCTAAAATAGTTAACATAATTACAATTAGACAGGGACCTTTGAATTATGTGTAGATGCATTATGGTGGATCAAGTGCCATTATTAAAATAGATAATTTGTTTAGTCACACATGTGGGGTGCCATTACCACTAATGTATTTATCCTCTTTGATATATGATCGAAAATTCTTTGTCCCAGTACACAGCTGCCCAAGCCGGAGATTGCTATCTACACAAGCAAGTTGGAGCATTTTGGAAAACATTATTGTCACAATTGTATTCCTGGAAACGCTTAAAGTATTCTTGGCTGTCACCTGTGTCTGACATGTAACCCAGTTCTTATAAGAAGCCACTGACCACAAAGCCATGTATCACCTTGCTTACGTGGCCATTTAATCTCTCACTGGCCAGAGGAACACGATAAAAGAAAAATTATTACAGCATAAAAATCATATATAGCATCTATGCACTGACTCACAAAGTTCGTTCTGTTACCATAACTGCTCGTTAGGAAGATGATTAATTTAGCTACAACATGGCTATTTACATATACCATTCTAGGTTTATCTTCAGCTTATTTTATAGTAGTAATATTTAACTGTTTTCTAAACGTACTTATTGTTGAAGTATCCATGCAGCACTGCTGCCAGCACTATACAGTGTACGTCTGGTGTTAGTCATACAGCGACACATGTGGACTATCACAGTAACCTATAAATACACACACATAACACAAACACTGAAGTTGTAAATTATATGACATTAATGTTATTAATAGGCTAATGACACACTTTTCATTAATTGAATCTAATAAAATGGCACCCTAAGTAAGTTGCATTTATCTGTTGGTTATTATCTGTTATGATACTCTTGATGAGGGAATGGCCTGTTAAGTTGGTTCTTGACAGGGTTAGATGGAAATAAGTCAAAACACAATCGATGCCCTTGAGTTTCTGCCTACACAATACAGCACATTTGATCACTCAACCATATTCAACTCACACTTCTGTGGAGATAAAAATCAAAAATGAGTTTACCCTACAGTGGCTCATATTTGTATCTTAGCTTATGAATGTCACGATGACCCAAGTAATAGCGGTATTATTGGTCAGCATCTGACAGAATGTGGTGATTAATGTCCATCTCAAGAGAATGTGTTTGTAATGGCTGCCAGCTCAGTTTGGCAGAGGATACACTGATCCAGTGGGCATTCCTTAATGGTTGCTCTTCATTTAAATTTGTTTTTACATCAAAATCCGCTAACTTTGGATCATTGAAAGTGTGTGTGAGGCACCGAGGTTCAATCACCTCATTCATTTTCTTCCTTGAACCATTGGCTTCTGATCTACCAATTGGCGATATATTTCTTAAAACACAACAATAGTTATTTATTTTGATATGCTATGTTTAGAAGGTATTTCTCCCACCTGATATGCTTGTGGTGAACCACTTTTCTCTAGATGGCAACACTGTAGGAATTACTTTTAAAAGATCAAAATATTGTAATGATAAACTTCTGCTCTTTGAGTGTTACACCATAGATGGGTGTAAGATAGTTTCTAACTTGACAAAAGTGAAAACCCATCTACTGCAAAATGGTGCCTTATGTTTAGAAATCTGTTTTTTTAAGTTTTGAGGAAATCATCGGACAAAATATTACACTAGTTTTTTATATGGCATAAAAAGGGCAAAATTAGCCCAGCTGTATATTCTTTCAGCATCACATTTACCCAATCTAACAATCAATTCAATTCTTTTGACTAGATCAACTGAAATTGGAATTTAAACAGAAGTGTAAACAACGTAATTAGGCATTTAGTAGAATCAAATATATTCTCTATTCCCATGGTGAAACACTGCACTGCCTGAATGAATCGGCCGCTTTGCAGAATCACATTTGTCTGACCTAAAGCAGTATGCTACTAATCATAATCACACTGTATAACACTGAAATATGACTTGATGAAAATACATAAACGCAACCTAAATCCTCATCTGGTCACTAATAATCACACATAAAGACTAATAAAACAGTGCCACCGCGCCGACAACACATGAACACGACATGCTGCCACCGATTGATCCGTACACGTGTACGTGTGTGACAGCGACACTTGCGCACACACGCTGTGCCTGTCTGACACGCTCATCACAATTACCTGGGCACCACATGCGCCTGTATTAGCTACGAGATGCAATTAGAAGCAATGGCTACATACTGACAATCTGTACAGCTTGAGCAGAGCCGCTCGGTTGCAATCAACCACATGCACATACGTGCAGCAACAACATGGATGGAAACCTAGGTAGAATATATATATATATATATATATGTGTGTGTGTGTGTGTGTGTGTGTATGTGAATGTAAATATATATATATATATTTTTGTATAACATAATATATATATATATATTTATATCTAAATATATATATATATATATTTATAATATAATTATATATATACATATATACACCCACACACACATAAACAAGAATACATATTACATATAATTAATTGTGTAATATTAAAGAAAACATAAGCATTTTATAAAGTTCAAACAAGAACCAACGGGTGTATTGAAGCATGTGCAATTTGCCCATGGATATGAAATCTTGGTCATTTACTATTATAAATTTTGTGATTGCTTGATGGTGGAATGCAGTACGTCGGTGGTTAAATATCAAACAACGTAAAAAGTTAATGCCCATGTACAAGATTTATGTGTAATAACTGCCAACTAATAAACTAAAAGAAGAACATTTAGTTTGACATGTTTGACATTCTGCACTCCCTGCAAGAGACTTTAGGGTTGAACATTACAAACACAGACTCCATAAGAGTCAACATCTGTTGATGAAAACAGGAAATACCTCTCTCCGTGTGACCACAGAATAACAGGTACCTAAATGCCTTCATTTGCAATAAATATATAATTTTCACATATTTTATTTTAAAAAAGTGAGACATTTCATCAAAAAATGGGCCAAGAGCCCCTGAAGTCCTTTGGACTACATGTATATTGTGAGTTTGTAATTATTAATGAAATGTTTTTTGGTGAATCTTAGTTACAGATCATTAAGAGTTATGATGGAAGTAAAATGATGACATGTTTAATGGAGACTATATGCATGCCAGTGAAGATACAACTGAAATAAAATATTCAAGTAGACCGTTTCTTGAAGATAGTACATACTGGTTTATGTGCTATTAAAAATATTGTTGAACTTTATCCCGATACTCTGTTATTTAGGCCGATTTCCAGTGGTTGTAGGAACCTTGCAGGAAAGTTGGTGAACTGCAATCTCGCATGTAGCACAGTTAAAAGTTGTGTAAGAAAATTTAAGCAAATACAGATTTCTTGTGTATATTGGCACTACCACATGGAATGTCTATGCAATATCAGAGAAAAAGTTACTGCAGATTACTGCAGTTTAAAAAAAAATAATCAAAATGTGAAAATTTTGCATTTTGAGGGGCCCTGGGGGGGTCGTTAGAATGATTCAATCAAGTACAGATTTCTTGTGTATAGTGGCGCTACCGCATGAAACGTCTATGTAAAATCAGAGAAAAAGTTACTGAAGAGTTTTTGAAAAAATAGGCAAAATTTGAAAATTGATCAGTTTGGGGGACCTGGGAAGCCATTAGAATGATTCAATCAAATACAGATTTCTCTTGCATAGTGGCAGTACCCTAAGATATGTCTATGCAAAATTAGAGAAAAAGTTACTGAACGGTTTCCGAGATACGGCAGATAACGGCGTGATGTGATGCGGAGTGTTGGCATAAGTCCATTGGATCTTCGGCCCAAAGGACTAAAAATTAACCTTTTACCCTGCTACTAGATAATTACTGACAGGATGTATGCCATACGTCCAGCAAGACAAACGTAGCCACACATGTTAGCTACCATATAGCGTAAAAAAATTAATTAAATCCGTTGAGAACTTTTATTTTTATTATTTTTTCCGATATAAAAATAGGCCGATTCTAGCAGCCCAATCACTGTCACTTTCACTATCGGCGTACAGCCGCAGCGCCACCTGGATAAACATCGTACTGCCAAGTTGTTGAAATTTTACCTCAAAAAGCATCCAAAGTCGTTTTTAACTATCTGAGCTAGTATAATAACCTTATTCATGAATAGTGTCAGGCATTTTGTCGAAATATTGACGCAGTAACTTGAGATAATGCGAAGTTTCGAAGTGAACAAATCTCCACAACGATGTCCGCCATTTTGTTGTTTACTACAGCTCCAGAGGGTCGGGGGCGGGGTGCCTGAAATGCTGTGTTCTGATTCGCTGAATTACCCTTACCTGTCACATGGCATTTTGTCGGCTAGGCAGTCACTAGCTGTCAATCAATCTGCTTATGAATAAATATACACCATCTTGAAAAAATAGGCAAGAGGTGCCCTTAGAATGCTTCAATCAAATACATATTTCTTGTGTAGAGTGGCACTCCACATGAAATGTCTATGCAAAATCAGAGTAAAAGTTACTGGAGTTTTTGAAAAAATAGGCAAAATGTGAAAATTTACCAGTTACCAGTCATTTTACTGGGGGGGTAGAATGATTCAAATACAGATTTCTTGTGCATAGTGGCAGTACCCTAAGATGTGTATGCAAAATTATGGAAAAAGTTACTGAACGGTTTCTGAGATGTGGCAGCTAACGGCGGATGCAGAGTGATGGCATAAGTTCGTTGGACCTTCAACCTAAAGGACTAAAAAGGAAAGTCGGACCATGTTAAAAATTTGTGATGCTGATACCTATGTAATAGAATCAAGTGACTGCTTATAGCGTTACTGTGTAATTAGGCCACAGACAGAGTGGCCAGTTGACCGAGATCACATCTACTGCGCTTCATGTCATTCAATTTGACCAGTCGACACCCGGTCAAATTGACCACCTTCGACAGGAGCCATGGACCGACACTGACATGTGTTAGTGACACAAAACATGACACTTCTATATTATCAGCAAATCACAGACACACACATACAGAGTGTATATCAAATTGGAAGCACAGTGCAATAGCAGTATCACATACTAATAAGATTATATTTAAAGATCAGATATACATATTTGATTTATCTAGCACATACTGTGTTTATATTTTTATTATTTACACATAATTTACATGGCAAACGAGTGTCAGCGTCAACCAAGATTAGTACATTGTGACTCGGTCTACTCACTTCGGATGTATCATCATGTTAAGATGTTCAAAAGTGTAATGCACTAAATGAAACACTGCTACTGATAAGATACTGCAGTCCATGTTTTAAAAAACTTCTTAATATTTTAGAATATACATTATTTAATCAAACTGTTTAGTATTTCATTCAATATTTGTATTGCTGAACACCAATGCTACGCACAAAGCTAGCAAACACGTTAAGAACCTATGACCTATCCCAGGCCACAAAGCTTGTATTGAAGCTAACTGATTCACTCCATGCGTTTTTGGTTTCATAAGAGTACCAACGCTGTAGTGGTTGCTGGCTGACTTAGGCCTCTCAGATATCAAAGGACTGCTGCTGAATGGCCACAATATATTTATTCATATATATTTACCTGTGATGTACACACTCACGAAACTAGACAAACTTCACATATACGTTCTTTCACCACTTCTACTGTAACATCTTCAAACAGTTTGTTATGTAAAGGTCTGTTGATCTGGAATACAATGCCAACTATCACTCAAAACAAAACGACCTAAAAAGTTTTGAATTATCACTAAAAGCAATTGTTGTAAGTAAGTATGATGCTCTAGCAGAACCTTAATTCATTACGAAACACCATTCACATGTGTAATCATATTCTAGTCACATTCGGTAGTTGGGTCACCATATGT
Organism: Paraescarpia echinospica; assembly: GCA_020002185.1. Lineage (NCBI taxonomy): Eukaryota > Metazoa > Annelida > Polychaeta > Sabellida > Siboglinidae > Paraescarpia > Paraescarpia echinospica. Next base: position 20,341,660 of record CM034538.1, on the reverse strand, counting down.
TTGCTATACAATATAATTGAACATTTACTATTGTTGTTGTTCCATTTTACATATCTGGTCTATCATAGAAACTTTATCAACATGCTACAGGTGAAATTATTATTACATTGTTTAAACAGCTATATGAGGAGTTGACAATGACCAGTCCATTTAATAAGTAGGCTTTATTTATTTTATATTATTATCATTTAAGCCAGCTGGTTACAGCCTTAATTGGCTCCGCTGTCAGCCTGGTATCGTATATTATATCACCGACTGCTACACTAGTTTGATTATGTTTGTATGTACGATTTATACGATTCCAAAATAAACTCTATCTATCTACCTGGCTAAACATTACAAACCATGTGAACGATTCAACAATACCTTTAGTGCATTTACACTATCATGGCTGAAACTGTTCCAGAGAAGTCACACGTGCTGTAGTGTAAACCCTATTATATGTGTATTTATGCACAATCACTGTAAGCACATATCCAGGGATATGATCAGTACAGCGTTCAAGCAACTTTCCAACCCTAGGCTTATACTGAAGTGTGACAGTACAAAATGAAACAATTTTAACAATCTTGGCTCTAGGGCAAAATGTTCAATCCATGACCAACACTATTTTATATGACTGCAATGACAAAGTCATATGGAGCTTTTGGCAACTGATCTTCAGATATCACTTGTCTGGTTAAACAATCTTAGAAATGAAGAATGAGAATGGATTTTTTTTGCTTTCCATGTGTTACGTTTGGCACTGGATCAAGATAATGACATTATATATATATATATATATATATTATATTATATATATTAACAACACTTATGATAAACAATAGATACTTTCTTGTAGTATAAACAATCATCTGTATATTAACATTTCAAGATAACCTTCAATTTTTGAATGCTTTATAATATATGAATTAAATGATATCATCCATGCAGACACAAGTAAAATGCTGTATGCTAATTTAAAACACTACACCAACAGCACTGCTCCCTAGTGAAAAAAGTGCACAAACATTAGCAAGTGCGCCATCTGGTGACTGCTCTGGGGAAGTCTGGGTGCTTTAGATCAATGTATCTATGTTTTCTTCCCCTAGAGATTCCCACTGCAATGTTGGAATCACAAGGTGATTGTTATGATAACACACACCAATACAGACATTGGATGCATCAACACTTCATAACATTTTGTCAAGCAAATCCAATAAATATATATATATTCCTAAAGACAGTATAGGCAGAGCGTTCCATTATGAGAGATAGGATATACAACATTCAATATTTTTGTGTGCAAATAATTCTACATACCATTATATTTCTGGTTATACAACGTATACTACCAGTTCGTATTTTAAACTAAAACGTATTATCCATGCAACCAGGGGTCAAAACTTTAGGCAGACTGAAGCGATCTGCTTAAAGTGGCGAAATATTCATATCTGGTCTGCCTTAATGCGGCCGAAGTATATATATATATATATATATATACATATATATATATATACACCCTCTTTGCCCAGCACCAATTTCTGCCTACCCTATGAAGTGTGAAATGTTGTAAAGGGTCACCTCGCTCTACAGTGCATTACAATTGCTCTGAGCAATTATTAAAGTGACCATATGTGTAGAAAGCCACTACACATCATGTATACAATGGGTTTTTGTGTGTGTGACAAAATGTACAATTAAAACGTGTACTTGTTTCATACAGACATATATAAACTAATATTGCCACTGGAGGTTCACAGCGTACAACATTACAACCCCCCCAAGGAACCATGCTACCATAGATCTCATCCCAACCATTATCTGATCAAATATTTCTTGCTTCTCCTCTCTCTGCCTGAAGACCAGAGTGAGGCTGGTGCACGATTTGTTTTCTTTCTTTTGTCACTGGTCCTACTCACCACATCTCACTCTTGTTCTCCACTCACACCAAATCTTTATAAACACAGTCCTCCCACCTCAGTCATGGTCTTTTTGTGAAGTAAAATTTCAGAACATGCCGGGTACACCATATCATTTTCAACAGATGCTCAGTGCGCAAGTTTGACAGTTTTTATGTGTGCCAATTACCATAGCGACTGAACAAATACAACTAAGAAATAATTCAATTATCAGGTGCTCGAAAAAATTAAGTACAAATAATTGTGTCTCCAAAAACATACAATCATTATGTACTGTATGTATTTGGACACGTAAAAATAATAGGTGTCCAAAACATACAGTCATTATGTACTGAATGTATATGGACACGCCAATAAGCACTGTGCTTAGGAACATACACTATTTATTACTGGGAAATATTTTAATACTTCATTAATCTTTACATATTAACATATTCATTAATCCTTGCATCATTCATGAAAATCACATTTTCATGTGCGATTTCACTTCTGACAAAGGTTGGTGCGTTTCTATTTGCTGGTGTGCTTCTATGGGACACTATACGGTAATACTTATACACTAAAACTGCTAGAACCACGGTAGTGGTTCTTTGTCGTGTCTCTGTTTCAAAATGCTATTTCGTATTTGCATATGACCGACATAAAGAACAAGGCAATTAGCACAGAGGCCATAAAAACGAGGATGTATTTTCGAGCTGCCAGTGTGATGGATGGCAGTCTCCAGACCGGAGGATCTGCGAAGAAGACAATCAATATCTAATGTTATGATGAGCTAAAGGAAGAAGCCAAATGATATACCGAAACCTCCGTTCCACCAGCTAATTGACAGTTGTTCCTGCTGGCCACGCGCCAGAGTATCTGCGATCACTTAGTTGTGGTCAAAAGATATATTAAGACAAACTTGCCCACAAGAAACAAAAGTAGACCCAGACAGCACGGACAGGCCAACGGAATAGTTACAGGCTTCTCATCAGATTCACTGGTTTTAGCTAAAATCCACATTTTGAGTCACTTCAAATATAACGCTCACTCACATTAATCCCACTTAAGTGAAATGTGCATGTTGTTTTACCAAACCAAATCATGCGTGAACTAATCCTTCCTAATCTTTTGCAATAGTGAACAATAAATAAAATAACAACTAAACAAACTTCTTTTTTTTCAATTAACTGAACGATTTTCTTAAAACTGAAGGTATATTTTTTACCCTGAAGTGATATTTGCATAACATTATGAGAACATTACTAGAACGTTCTGACATAGTGTTTGAAGAATGTTCGTAGAACGTTCGTGGAACATAATGCTTCAATAATGTTATGAGACCGTTACTAGAACATTCTGACACAATGTACAATTTATTACAAAACGTAAGTAACTTTTATTTTTATTATTTATCGTATTCGTATAATGATTATTCATTATTCCTCACGTAAACTATTTTATATCAAATGTTTTACTAAATTATTTATTATTATTAATCATACATATATATATATATATATATTTATTTATTAGTATCATTTTTATATAGTTATTGTGCTAGATTGATTATTATTAATATTATTTAATTTTGATGAATAACTGCTATTTATTTACTTCTTTACTTAGAAATTCTACATTATTCAATATGTATGTATTTATTTATTTTATTCTTTTCCACTAAAATATTTATTTTAAATGAATATACATATACATATTTATTGCAATTCTACCATTTTTATGTATTTTAATATGTTGTGAAGCGCCACGAACAATACTGGATGTGGTGCTATACCAAATAAAAAATATTATTATTATGTAACTAAATGGTGTATACTATATGCCTGGTCATTTTCGGTCAAGACATGGGGATACCATGGACTGTGGGTTTAAAAAATATCTGCATCTGGTAATAGTAGGAAAGTTTTCAGAACGTTCGTGGAACGTAACGCTTCAATAACGTTATTAGAACGTTCTGACACAATGTACATTTTATTACAAAACGTAAGTAAGTAAATGGTGTACTATACTACGTACATGTGAAATAATTTTCAGTCAAGACATGGGGATACCATGGACTGTTTCAAATTAGTAATCAGTCGTAAGATGTATTGCTAACATTGTAAAAACGTTCTGAGAACGTTTTGCGACACTGGCACTTCAAACTAAATTAAGCATACTATCAAAATTATGATTTTTTTAGATCGATCGACACAACCACTGGATCTCTTTGATGTCATGCATGTATAAGCGGATCCACGCGGCCTGGGCCTGGGGGCACGTGCGCCCCCCCATATAGACCGTTGGAATTTCCTTTAGTCTGTAGAATTTGCCTGCGCTAGTGTGACGCGCCTCCCCTAGACCTTCAAGTGTTGGTAAATATTATATCACTAAGATTATTTGGAAATACTTATAATTCAAATGTTTTGACCACTTCTATGTGCAATGCATACATAATTTTACCGAGTGTAATGTCTTGATGATACACTGTATAGCAGACAGTAATTGATGATCCGTCTCTCCGGTCAATAGCAAAAAACAAGGTATGCTCCCATAACATCCGGGATTCCCGGGAACAAGATGCACGTTTGCAGGTCTGATGTGAATTGGCCTTGGCATTTTTGGCGACGAGGATGCCTAAATTGTCCGCGAGAGAAGAAGAAACAGTCACAGAACTAATTTCAACAATCGAATCATTGAAGGAAGCGACAAAAACACAGAAATCCGAAGTCGGACTGAACTCCGAAAAGTATCGACCGACGCACAAGCTTCAACTTCAGTGAAATATGAAGGTCAAGAAAACATGTCAACGGTCAAATTCAAACAGAAACACGTACGTAGCGTTGCATTTATCGCTTTTTGCCCATGGCTTAAACCATTCGTATCTAGTGCACTCCAGATAACCTAAACTCACATAACTTAATGTAATAAGTCGAATTTCGCTTAATTCAGTTGATCTTGATCTGATAAGACATAAGTGGAACGTCTGATAACTAGACTGTCTAGAATATTGCCATGGGCATGGGTCCCTGGACTGGAGATATTCGACTTATCTAGACCACACTATACTAGTGTTGTGCATTACCAATGTCATTGCTAATCATAACTAACATTACGTACAACTCCTCCTTTATATATCGATATTCTAGTGATATTATGAGATTATACAACGTTACTTTCTGTAACTAAATACAATATCTGTTTGCTATCTATGTTTATTGGTGTAGATTATCTCCCGTGGGTTGCAATCGATATAATTATTCAGAAAATGAGCCGAAGGTCAGCGAAACCTCGTTGGCTTGTAGGCCCATTCGCATTCATTGTTTTGAATAAAATTGGATTCATGTGGAACTGTAAGATAACTGCTTGTTCCTCTATGATGACTAATGTTTGTATTACATCGGAATATTGCACAATAACTCATTCTGACGTTTTGACCCAAAAGCTCTCCTTGTAAACATGCTCTGAATGCATGGAAGGGGTTGGCCAGATGCGAGTATCCGTAATATGTGATGTCACATATAGGCATACCGAAAAGTTCGCAAAAAATATGCATATTCGAAGAAGGTAAGTTGCACATTGTATAATGTGGAATTATTAATTTATTGAATTCTTAATAATTTTTTCTTGGTGAAAATAAAAATATACAGCAGGATGTAACATAATATGAATTCAAGCGATAGGGGTTTTTATTCCCTTTAAATTCACAAAAATAAGTTGTGTTTGATTCATGTATTGGTATTTAGAATACATTCTTATTTGACAGATGCCAGCGGTCACCCAGGTCCAAAAGTTCAAAGAAGATGACAAGAAAGATTAATTTTTGTAACTGGCATGTGTAATAAAATTAATGGAGATCCATGTATATTGTTTCATTGTTCTATATTTTCAGAACATTCTGGGAATGTTAAGAAAACTTTCCAAAAAAACGTTCTGCTAATGTTAGGCAATAACATTATCTGTAACGTTCTCGGAACGTTACGAAAACTTTCCAAAAAAACGCTCTCCTAACGTTATCACTAACGTTCTCGGAACGTTCCGGGAACCTGTTTTTGTTTGCTGGGTATGTTATACATAGTCCTCAAATATGTCTATGAAAATGTTTGAACCATTCCAGATATGTTACCTGGAAAAGACACTCAGCCATACAAACAGGAAACACTAATTCTGTGCTTGCCGCACAGGAGAGCTCTACACAGGCAAGTTACATGAGGACCGTATAAATTCCAGCACATAAGAATATCTCACATGCAGCTGACAGCTATACGGGTCTGCAAACACTGACAACTGCGACAATAAACCATCGACACACATAATTAACACCAGGTAGCCATCTGATAAATCATGGCACGTGGCAACTCTCAGTCTCCAGTAAGTTACACGTATCAACCAGCACAAACTGGCAGCTAGACGAGAAGGACTACTGTTCCCGTCAGCAACCCACGAAACATGAATCCGCGCTGCTGTGAATTAATGCCACCTCCCCCACCAGCACAATCTCATAAAATAGTAATACAACATTTTTATTATTATACATGTATACCGACTGTGGGCTTTTCTAGGTGGAAGGTACCGCTATTTTAAGACTTGTTATTTACTATTAGTTGTTAAAATATACCAACTTTTGTGTAATTACATAAGTTGGTGGTCGAATAAACAGATCTGCCAGGAGGCGAAGTTAAACTGCTTTGCGGTGATGGATCTCCAACTGAACAGGAGACACTGCATTAAATATGAACACAGCCGACTTTGTATACCAGAATAACTATATTCCCCTCAGCCCTAACAAAATGTCCTAAAACAGAAACATTGAAGACATCGACACTACCCAAGACTACGTTGATACCTCAGATGGCTGTGGGCAGGATCCACATCCGACTCATGTAGGTCCTATTCATGGAAGACGAAGGATCTAGATTCTCAGAAGACACCTCCACATCTGTATCCCTCCCCCTCAATGTGCACTGCTCACAGAACTAAAACAAACCAGTAGTCTCCTTTCTTTCAGCAGGTGCAGAGTGCACACTTTCCCTGTCTCCCGATAGAGTGGGAGGTCTCCCGCTTTTTGTAATTATTTTTTTTTAAATCCATCCCAATTTCTCCCAAAAAGCTCCAGCATTTGTCTTATCTAATTTTACTTAATTTTTTGGGTTTTGTTGGGTTGGTTTTTATTACGGGTTTTTATAGTATTATGTGTCAATAATCTAAATTCCACCTGGAAACCTAAAAATCGCTTCACATACAAATGCTTAGGTTTTTGTGGGTCGGCCAGATGAAGAAAAAAACAGATCAGAGCTTGTGCGTAATTTGGGGAAAACATTTGGTAGGTGGCGGCACCAACAAAAAAATATTTATTAAACTTCCTTGAAAAACCTCCAACCATAAGATCCTATGTACACACCCCTGTATTAGAGGGGGGGTGACCTCGCTATATGCTCACGCCAACTTGGAAGACCTGAGACTGAGCAGATTCTTGTTCACGGAAACTACTTAATGTGCCGTATCTCGACCAGTCCGTCACAATCACATCGGTGGAACAAGAGCTTATAGCTGGGCCCATAATGTTAACCAGAGGTGCTTAACCGGCACCCAGCGCTCGCGTGTATCTAATGAATTTCACACAGAACACGTCCAACCGTCTGCATGCTTATCAGTAACATGCAGGCATGCAGCATTCGAAGCAAAATAAGCCACTTGACATATGCAGACTTATCCTCAGTGGCGTTTCACTTTTAGTTGACTGATCGCCTTAATGTCTTTCCCCGCCATTCTCTGACCTATAGACTGTATATTTCGGGACCCGTTCGCGTACAGTTCAACACTGTGATTACGTCAGTGCCTGATGTGACTGAGAAAGGAGTACATTCCTCGCACGCAATGGTCGAGTGCTCTAACAGTGAACTGATAGAGATGGTGTTTTAAAGAGTATACTACGTTTCCTGTATATCTCATTGGATTCATTCTAGATGCCTATCATATGTAACACCATGATAGACCTCACGTCACTTATAATCAATAATGTACACCATAGGTGCATAACTTCTTGACTTACCCTGCCCAAAATTACAGACAAAAGTCCTTATATTTGCAATATATTAATATCTTACGCCAATTTAAAGAAGCAGATAATATTTAAAATTTGCAAATAAATAATGTATTTTACGATAGACCAATAATTAAATCTTATCAGTAATTGGTATTATTCAATAACCTACCTTTAATTTGTATTATTTAATAACCTACCTTGTTGCTCTTGTTAAGTGTTAAATCCCATTAAAATATAATTTGTTTTATAGGATTTCACTTTTAAACAACAGGTTCATCTATGCTGTTTAATATATATATGGAATTGGAATTAATTGTGAAGAATTTATAGGGCGTTTGCATACATGTGATTGTAAACAGCATAGATGAACCTGTTGTTTAAAAGTGAAATCATATAGAACTAATTATATTTTAATGGGATTTAACACTTAACAAGAGCAACAAGGTAGGTTATTAAATACACATGATGACATAATATATATATTGTATGTGGTCATGTATATGAACTTCCTGTCTCTGTATTATTTCTAAGATGTGCACAGTGCAACAACAAAGCATATTCCACAAGGATTTCATTTTCAGATGTGTCGGATGTTTGCACACAGAACGCATCCAGTTGTGGTCTGTCAAACCGTCGTGACAACACCCCGTCTCAAATCTACACTAGTGGACATCTTTGAAGTGCCGGTCCAGACAGGTCATACTCTCTGGAGGGATGCGACAAAGGCCGTGTCATTAGACGAGTCGACTGAATTATCATTAACTATGTGACATGGCGCCTAATTCCATCTCGCTGCTGGCAGGCGTTGTGCAATTGGCCATTGGCAAAGCTCGATAAAAACTGGAATAATGGCAATGGACTACGTGGAAGAGGCCTGCTGAATGACGACAAACTGGAAACTCTGCTGATGAAAATAACATACACTGTATTCGTTCTATTACGCATGCATGCTCTGACGAGCATACACCCGCTTTTTAGCAGCATCTGACACCGTGACAGCCATCTCCAATGTCAACCTTGACTTTGCATTCATCTTTGTGATTTAATTTCTAACAACGTCACACTAGATTCAAAGCTCAGTGATTAACAAAATATAGAAAGGTCTACCTTAATTATCAGACTTTACAGTGTTTTGATATCCTTTTGCTCATAATTATGTGGTGCACAAATTACTTGCCAGTCACATCTGCTGTATCCAGGGAATCCAGAAAATGGGTGTACACTCTGTATGCTTATTGGAACACAAAATTTGACAGATTTTTGCATCTCAAATATTTGTTAAGTGAACAGGAGGCTTAAAAGAATGAATCTGGTATATATATATATATATATATAAGCAAGCGTGGACTGCATACATTACAATGAAGAAGGTTAGGAAGGCCGCTACAGGCCGTGTACCTTCTTTGAAGCTTATGTTGAAAGCATCCTATTGATGCAGGGAGGGTCACCAGCACCTTTGAAAACCAGATCGATGGTCACTAAATCGAGCTTCTGTGGTGCATACTTACTCTCAGATTGCAGGACAATATGAACAATGCCCAACTGAATGGTCACTCACCACCACTGTCAACAGACCACAGTGCTGAGGCATAAGCAGGACAATATGACCAATGCCCAACTGAATGGTCACTCACCACCACTGTCAACAGACCACAGTGCTGAGGCATAAGCAGGACAATATGACCAATGCCCAACTGAATTGTCACTCACCACCACTGTCAACAGACCACAGTGCTGAGGCATAAGCAGGACAATATGACCAATGCCCAACTGAATGGTCACTCACCACCACTGTCAACAGACCACAGTGCTGAGGCATAAGCAGGACAATATGACCAATGCCCAACTGAATTGTCACTCACCACAACTGTCAACAGACTACAGTGCTGAGGCATAAGCAGGACAATATAACCAATGCCCAACTGAATGGTCACTCACCACCACTGTCAACAGACCACAGTGCTGAGGCATAAGCAGGACAATATGACCAATGCCCAACTGAATTGTCACTCACCACCACTGTCAACAGACTACAGTGCTGAGGCATAAGCAGGACAATATGACCAATGCCCAACTGAATGGTCAGTCACCACCAATGTCAACAGACTATAGTGCTGAGGCATAAGGAGACAACTGCAACTGTCTGTCCAGTGGTCAGTGCATGAGGACACTGGACAATCAGTGTCAAAGCTGGCATTTTGGCAACCTCCTGGAGGTACAGCTGGGCGGGGCAAGAAAGCCATGATATACTCTGATCTGCTCACCAGAGACGTAGTTCTAGAGCCAGCTGACGCCAACACAACAACGACTACTGGTGATGATGATGATGGTGATGATAATGGTGATGAAGATGGTGATGGTGATGGTGATGATGGTGATGATGATGGTGATGATGATGGTGGTGATGATGATGGTGATGGTGATGATGATGGTGATGATAATGGTGATGATGATGATGATGATGATGGTGATGAAGTGAACGGACCACGCCGTTTCACTCTAAGTGCACTGGTGTCACAGAAACATTGATCCACCAGTTTCTCTCCATTCGCTACTGATTACTCTGTTTTGCCTGATATAGACAGCCGATAATCGAACATTGCCTTTTTTCTAGATTAAATTCTCTTACCTAACTGGAATGGTTTCCTGCTTGCTAGGTGCAAAACAGTCACTGTACTGACGTGCTCGTACCGTAATGAAAGATGCTTGTATGATATAGTTACGTGTCATGAAAGTGGCTATCATGGTTTTGCATGTAATCAACATGCTGTTGTATATTGTGTTTTATATTAATAGTTCTCTTGCTAAAACATTCCAAAAATCTGACTTTATACAGCAATAAATGCACACCAAAGAGCTCAGTCCTTTGCTTTGTTTAGCACATACTTGTGATATCAATATATATATTGTCTGTATTATGCCATTCAGCATGCAATATAAACAAGACATTTACACTCAAACATTCAAATTAAACAGATAATAATCTAATAAAAAAAGTATAGTTCGTTAAAATACATCTGGATGATTAAGAAGTTAGAATCGATATTATTATATTATAAAAAGATTTCATGATGAAAACCATCCAACGTTGTACCAATAATAGATCATTTAAGCTCTAAAATCTGCAATTCAAAAAAGCTACTTAATGTTCTACTGATCTCTACAGAGTGCCCATTTTATCACAAGTATCACCATTGAGCGGTGAAGTTGATCAAAAATCCTCCGAGTTCTATGTGACACTACAGCAGACCAACATCAAAATGTCCGTCAAGAAAACAGATGGACAAAATGTCAGTTCTAAAATATCAACACAAAAATGTCACAAAAGACAATAAGAGAAATAAATTTTGTCCGAGTTTGCGCACACGGAAAGCTGACAATTACATTGTCAAAAATGGTGAGTTCTCTACATCTATTGAGGTTAATCAATCAGGTCATGCGATCGTAAATTCGCCTGCAGTGCTACTGCCATAAATCCAGAGTTCTTCATTTCCAGGATAATACAAAAATAATTATTCAGTGACTAGCGTCAACACTGACTAATCAATCAAATGCTGTAGTTGTCAAGCCATTTATACCTTTTATTTGGTTACTGTCAAAACTGAATACACACTGTAATACCCTGTAATATTACATTTTGGTGTTTCAAACGTGTAACAACAATTCATAGTATATTTTCCTTAATTTAAGTACATTTGACTGTGTTTAGAAGGTTGATAAAAATAATATTTTCACTTACAATTCTTCCTCCATCTATAAGAGTCCCTATTCGACACCCTTCTCACTTTTCTATATCCTGCATAGATTAACCTACTAACCTGCAAGAGCCATTTGGGAAAGCCTTGAGAAGAGCCTTGAGGCATCCAGGTATGTGCCCTGTCTGTTTGGTTATATAGAGTGGCACCAGCAGAGGCGAAACCCCTCTGAATTGGGCCAAACTCGGACAAACCAGAACGAGCAGCTGAGTACAACTGTGCTGAACGTTGATGACCCAAATGCTCCAGTAATGTTGAAGCATGTCTTTGATCAAAATTTTATTTTGTTGTGATGCCATCTAGGTGTGATCTTTGATAGTTAACTTCAATTTCCGACAACACATCTCAAACATGTCGCTGCTGTTTTTATCATATTCGTGATCTTCGCCGTATTCACCGGTATATGTCATTTTCTGTTGCAAAAACTATTGCAACAGTGCTTGTTAGCTGCAGACTTGACTATTGTAATACCCTCCTTTATAATATGGCTAGCAAGGATAATACAAAACTTCAACGTGTCCAAAATTGTCTAGCAATAGTAGTTACAAGATCTCCTCATTTTTCTCGCTCTGTACCACTTTTGAAGTCTTTGCATTGGCTTCCTGTACGATTTCATATAATATTTAAGATTTGTACCATTACATACCAGGCACTGTCCAGTAAGCAACCATCTTATTTGCATTCATTGCTTACTCCTGTAAGAAAACCTATCCCGCTTCGATCATCTAGTTCTGACCTACTTTTTGTTCCTAGAGTTAACACTAACATTGGAACTAGGGCTTTTTCTGTAGCTGCACCAACTCTTTGGAATATGCTTCCTCTTAGTGTTAGATCAGTTGACAATATTACAAAATTCCGTCGTCATTTAAAAACTTATCTTTACAACCTTGCTTATCCGCTGTAGCTCCCTACCGCCTTGACCCATCTGTTGACAACTGGAATACTACTTATGGATTTTGAGATTGACCAATCCTTTTGTTTTGATGCGCCTCTAAGCTTGGTTTCCAAGGATTTATGTGCAATAGAAGTTATCTTATGATATTCTCTATTATTAGTATCTCGGAAAAGTTTCATCTTGGCAGTTTTAAGTTTTGGCCTGTCTAGATTGTACAATGTAGTTGAATGTTGGAAATGTTTTACTTTCCCTATAAATTACTGTTAAAATCTTAGTAAGACTTATCGATTCATGCTTAAATATCCATTCCAATTAATTTTATTGGTTGATTGCATGGGTATATTCAAAAAAATGTAGTGTTTTTAAATATGAATTTTATAACGTTAATATTACATCGATCTAATAAATATTAAATTATAATAAAACAATTTACTACCCATCACTAAGCTACAGTAAGTTCAGGTACGAGATTCATCATAAAACTAGCATTTATCTTTGAAAGCATATCACAACGGTTCCTCTGAAACGTATTACATCAAATTGTAATACAAACTACTGCACAACAGTTACAGAAATATTCTAAGATATCATCTTTCATCAAGTACATCCACCACGTGACTACAAGCAGATTTCCTGAATGGAAAGGCCGCACCTGTATGCAACTGACACATGCCACATGAAAGTTAAACCGTGCGAAATATGCACACGAACACAAAGTGGTCGTAGATCTGCATGCACCCTCATCGAGCATACAAATGGAATGGAGCTCCATGCTTTTTACAGCGGGAAAGTGCCGCAAAACAATGATAAAGCCCAGTGTGGCTAAATTGGATCTAGGCGGGCGTGGCGTCTTAGTACGGTCTCAGGTGGCAGTCACAACGTCTCTGCTCACTGCTCACAACCATCAAACGAACATCCACTTAGTTGCCCGTCGCCGCCGCCGGTGCAAGTGGCATTTTCAGCGGCTTGCATAAGCAACAATCAGAGGCAATTAATGCGTCAAGTGGCAGTACCATCCTGTGCACTGCCAAACGTCAGTCACGCCTCCGTGACAGAGCTAAGGCTCGGGGCAAAATACGATACAGACGAACGCCGTTAGCCGTTAAACCTAGCGATCTTAGCAGGATCGACGAGTTGTGCTTAACAGTATCAACACATACTTTTCTATACTTTTACTTTCCTAAGTCTGGTCATCTGTTGATATTTCTATTGGCTAGGGAAGAACAATAAATGAGTATACATAATACACTTATGCAATTCACATTTTTTCAAATGCATCATATTAAGCTGTGTGCTGTGTAATCGTTGAAAAAAACTGACACAAAGTTGGGAGTCATTCAGTACAAATTAAAATTTGTTTCCATTCTGAAATGTAGCTGCATATCTCTCTTGATACCAGCTGAATCTAGTACTATCTTACGCTGAATTTTAGTGAACTTGATATTACAGTGATAATAGTGACATCCATTGTATTGACATAAAATACAGATTTATCTTTGGACTAGAATTAACAAGATTGCCACCCAGAGAATTAACTCTAGATGGCAGGTGGACAAGGAAGCCTTTTGGCTTATTGAGAGTCCAACCCTTTTTATCTACGTGTATCCTGCCATTCTGAGGTATGTGTCGATTTTATTTCAAAACATATTCACGCTACTAGCACCCACACAATCAGCAGATAATCTGTTCCATTAATTTACAGTTCTTTGTGAAAATGAGAACTTTCTTTTCTTTCTCTTTCCTTTATTAATGTCCTCTAGTCCTTCTGTCTTTCTTAACTGAGAAAAAAATATTTCTATCAATATTTTCATAACCATTCAATATCTTAAACACTTCTATCTGATCTCCTCTCAATCTCCTGGTCTCTAGTGTTGTTAAACCACATTCTTTTAGGCGTATTTCGTAACTAAGATCACTCAGTTTTTGTATCATTTTAGTCGCTCACCTCTGTACTCTTTCTAGCATATCTATGTCCTTCTTGTGATATGGACTCCATGCTTGTATACAGTATTCTAAATGAGGCCTCACTATTGTTTTGTACAGCAGTATTATTAGCTCTTTTTCCTTATACGTTATGTTTCGTCTAATTAATCCAAGGATTTGATTTCCCTTTGAAGCTGCAATTCCACACTGCTCTGAAACCTTCATATCAGCACTAATGATTAACCCTAAGTCCTTTTCTTTTACAGTAGTACTTAGTACAGTACCCCCCATTGTATATTGTACATCTTCGTTCCCATGTCCTGTGTGGAAGCATTTACATTTCCCCAAATTGAACATTTGCCACTTTTCAGACCATTTGATCAACCTGTCAAGATCATCTTGTAAATGCTGTCTAAGAGGACGACTAGCAAAAATCCTTGGCATTTTAAAAATACATTGAATGAACTATCTTTCTCAGAATCTCTACATAATAATTTGTTTTGGAAATCTGTGCTAAAAAATAATAAATAGCTGTGAAAACAGGACTGTATTTACAATAGATGTCTTCAAACTTCAGATAAATATGGATCATGCATCTTGCCCATTACATCACAGATTTTTGTGTTTCAATTCAACAGCAACATTCATTAATCACGTATATTAATTTTCTTAAAAAAAGCTTTTCCTACCTACTTTTTAGTTTATTCAATAAAACCAATAAATCATATTTTTAAAAATCTTATTCAAATACTATGCATTTTTTACAATATTGCATATTTATCACAGCTGCACAAAAATGTTGAAGTCAGAATACGTCTTCTGCAAGTATCACTGAAAAATGAATGAGACTTTTTTTATTTATTCGATAAAACCGGTAAATCATATTTAACAATTCTGATGCAAGTTGTACACTTAGATTTTTTAACAATACTGCATATTTATCACAGCCAAATAAACATGTGTAGGCCAGAATCCAACTTATGTGACTGTTATTCTGTGAATAAAAACCTACACTGGAAACAGGCAATATACCATGGATGGCAGACGACGTACTAGATGTATTCAAACCAATCACTGCAGAACAAAACATCACTTGTAACGCCATAGAAATCCCCCAAAACACGTAGCGACAGAACGGCGAAGATGAATTCATCAATCAAGCCATGTCCACTAGTAGACAACAGCCAGAGAGGATGGTGAAGAAACAAGCGTTTCAACACCGCCCGCTTTCCTGCATCTCCACAGACCAGCAGCAGAACTTGGCATCACAATTGATTTTCTTGGCCTGACAAATCTATTATCACACTAGCAAGCAGATCGATCTTGCACTGTGGCGTCTCGGCGTGGAATGCTGCTTCAAATTCTCTCTCCCCGCATGCAGTGCGACCAGCCCGCCAGAGAGAGGTCAGTCGTTCAAGCGACGATGTACCATGCGCTTTCTTACCCATATCCACCTTCCAGGAAATGTAAACCACAAGCTGATTACACAAATATCTTACATCATTCAAACTGTGACACGTGATTAAGTTATGAAAACAGTTGACGCCGCTGACCAGCACTAACTGGTATTGATGGCACTCTATGAGAACAGTGGAGTCCCCGAATAGGTGATGCTTGCATCATACCTGTCAACCTGTGACAAATGCCGCTGCGGAGGTAGTGGGCATTTCGCGAGCTTGCTTCCCTCGGGATGGCCACCAAAACAGAATCACAATCGTCTGATCCTGGGCCTCCTTCTTTAAGCCGGTCATCACTACTACTACTACTGGAAACTAAAATTCATCACGCTGGTGTTCTCCAATCCTGTGGAGATAACACATTAGCACTGTTTCTGCCTTACGTCCTTGTATACCACATTCACACTAAGGCCTATCGTAAGGGTCTACACTTGTATTTTCCCTCATGAAATCCCACCTTGCCATTACAGTGCCATGAAAAACTGCTGTGTAAAAATGTGTGAACGCTACCAAATAAATGTCATTGTGTGCCTAACCACCTAATAACTATTATTAATTTTAAGTTAGGAAGGTTGCCAAATAAAAAATGCAAACGACAATTTTTTCCCATACACGACATTCTGCACTATCCAGTGTCTGCTTTTAAGAACTGAAGCTTAAAAAAACACTGATCACACTATAAGAGTCAACTGTTTAAATCAGTTTTATTTATGTCCCCTGTCTATATTCGGCACTAGCTACGTCGGTAACTGCATTTCACAATATGGCTGACATAGTAGTAACCTGCTCAGCCTGATGGCAAAAGTATTCAACAATCATAGCCTGATGGCACAAGTACTCAACCAACACAGCCTGAAGGCACAAATACTCAACCTGCACAGCCTGCACAGCCTGATGGCACAAGTACTCAACCAACACAGCCTAAAGGCCCAAGTACTCAACCAGCACAGCCTGATGGCGCAAGTACTCAGCCAACACAGCCTAAAGGCCCAAGTACTCACCCAACACAGCCTGATAGCGCAAGTACTCACCCAACACAGCCTGGTGGCACGAGTACTCACCCAACACACCCTGGTGGCACAAGTACTCACCCAACACACCCTGGTGGCACAACTACTCACCCAACACACCCTGGTGGCACAACTACTCACCCAACACACCCTGGTGGCACAAGTACTCACCCAACACACCCTGGTGGCACAAGTACTAACCCAACACACCCTGGTGGCACAAGTACTCACCCAACACACCCTGGTGGCACAACTACTCACCCAACACACCCTGGTGGCACAAGTACTCACCCAACACACCCTGGTGGCACAACTACTCACCCAACACACCCTGGTGGCACAACTACTCACCCAACACACCCTGGTGGCACAAGTACTCACCCAACACACCCTGGTGGCACAAGTACTCACCCAACACACCCTGGTGGCACAAGTACTCACCCAACACACCCTGGTGGCACAACTACTCATCCAACACACCCTGGTGGCACAAGTACTCATCCAACACACCCTGGTGGCACAACTACTCACCCAACACAGCCTGGTGGCACAAGTACTCATCCAACACACCCTGGTGGCACAAGTACTCACCCAACACAGCCTGATGGCACAAGTACTCACCCAACACACCCTGGTGGCACAACTACTCACCCAACACACCCTGGTGGCACAATTACTCACCCAACACACCCTGGTGGCACAAGTACTCACCCAACACACCCTGATGGCACAACTATTCACCCAACACAGCCTGGTGGCACAAGTACTCACCTAACACACCCTGGTGGCACAAGTACTCACCCAACACACCCTGGTGGCACAACTACTCACCCAACACACCCTGGTGGCACAAGTACTCACCCAACACACCCTGGTGGCACAACTACTCACCCAACACACCCTGGTGGCACAACTACTCAGCCTAATGCCATGAACCATACCAAGTCAAGAGACCTTGACTAGTCTATATTGTGTTGTTGAATTATTAGGTGCACTACAACAATTAAACTGAAAACTTCTTTTACTGTCGTTGTGTCTGTGGTATCAAAATACTTAAATTTATATTTAATTGTTTCATAAAAAAGTGTGTTCATATATTTACTACCTGGTATTTATAATACAGCCTGTACATTATAGTATTACACTGAATTGTTATGTATTTGTTATGTATAGCAGATTGTGTTTTTCAGGAAAATACCTGGTAATTCATTATTTTTGTTTACTTTAATTTGACCAAATGATCCTAATTACAAGTAACAAGTTAAATTATATATATATATTAATATATATGTATATATATATATACACTGTATATATATTATAATACATATATAATTATAATATATATATCTAAATATTTTAATATATATATATATATAATACATATATAATTATAATATATATATATATATCTACATATCTTAATATATATATAATGAAAGAAATACATAACGAGGTGATACGAGGAAGTGTGTCGACAACGAGACCGACACTGACAAACATCACGTATATGCGCTGCCGCAGCCACGAGGCGTCACCTAGCCACACACAGGGGCATTAATCGTGCTGTGCTCCGTTGCAAGGGAGTCAATGGTGTATGACTGGCGCTGCAGTTAGAGGCTGCCGCATGATTAGCACCGGGTAAGCACTGCCTGGAGTGAACAGCTGGTAGGACATGGTCACTTGCTTCAGATCACCTCACAGAAACACTGCAGCAAGTGGCTACTACAAGCACATGCGAGGTCAGGGTGTGGATGTGTCCACGCTGCGCCCAGGCAGTCAGTGTAGGAATGTTAACAGTACAGTCGAACCTCGCTTTACGGTCACCTCGGTAATACAACCACTTTGCAATTAAGGTCACCCTGGGACAGGCACAAATTATTTCTGTAACAGTAAAGTATAGGAAATTAGTCCCGCTAATAAGGCCACCTTGCTATTCTGGTCACTTTTGCCCAGTCCCGAGGATGACCTTAATAGGCAGATGCCACTGTTCATCTATGGTCCTCGTTTACTAATGTTCATTGATATGTTGTTCTAAATACTACAATATGGGATGGTCTCATACGCTCACAAAGTCAAAATACACACTACACGTTTTACAGTGGTTCAAACCACCCCCCCCATAATTACGTCATCTGGGACTTAACTTTTATGACACCAGATTGTTATTAGCATCAAATTGCATTAACATGTTTCACTCGCTAGGTGGCATCATGGTAGCAATTTATTTTCCCCGCAATACGTGCTGACGACCAACCCCCCACCACATAATGCTTTACGTGTTTTGGGGCTGCGACCTTATGTGACCTCCACTAAGTATGTTGAAGGTATTCCGCTTGCCAAGTTGTGTTTAGTAAGCCCAAAATGATGTTCGCATTTCACAATTTGAAAGCCTAGTAAGTATCCACTACCTTGTACACATGTATTACAGTCTTCTCATCTACCAATCAGTGATGTATTTAAAAACAGACAAAGTTGCAGTTATTTAGACCTATTTACTTTTTTAATAGACAAATCTAGTGGTGAAATACTCTCCACCATTATGGAGTTCGAAATACCGGAAACTTATTATCAGCTGCAGGCAATGGTGTAGTTGGCAACAGGAGAAATGAAATGGCCATGGGAACGCATTTAAGATGAGAATGCCGTAATAATGATAACTAACGTCACTGGTTTGTTGCTGTGCAGGTGGATGTTACAAGCTGGTATTGATTAATCACTCACACCCAGCTGTAGACATGAGCTACAATTACCAGAATACTGCTTTGCTATTATCTGAGGTGTCCTTTGCAAGTACTACACAAAGCTGAGAGCAGACTTTTAGATTTGACCAACTTGCCAACTACAGCTGTAGCCACAGTGGGTGCTTGAGGCTGATTACATGAAGCCGAATCTGTAATTCTGTACTCAAAACAACCTCAAATTAATATCACATTTCCTATCATTTGTGTGTACATGCGTGTATCCATGTTTACGTAATAGTGTATTGCATAAATGAACCACTCGCATACACATGCAGGCATGCAGAGTTTGCAGACACACACACACACATGCACGCACACACGCACGCACACACACACTTCTGCATGCACACATTATGTCTATTAAATTAATAAAGTCTTGAAAACATAATTACATTACTTCATTCCTTGATAAGCACACATTATTAAATATAATTTATGCCACACATCAAAGACATCTCATGAATCAAGCACATCAACAAAATATATTAGTTTAATAGTGTAACTTATAGTTTGGTTGTTCTATTATTGTTTCCCTGTTTGTCTGGGGTAAGGCTGACCTTGAAACTCATCCTCGATTTCTGTGTTCTTTCCTTTATTCCCCTCACTATTCTCGCTCTGCTGTCTCCACCAACCATCTCCACTCCCTGTATCTTTTGCTCTCATTCTCCATTCCTCTCCCAAACCATCCAAATATCTCTTTACACAATCCTCCCAAGATCTACACAAAACAATGTTTGCTTTAAGCAGCGCCCAACAGTGCCTACACCCCTAGATAACATTCCATCAGCCTTTAAATAACGACTCCAAGTGCCCGGCAACACAACCATCACACCCCTAGATAACATTTCATAAGGCTCATGACCTTAAGTCGGCAAGAAATGACTGCATGACGTGGTCATTCCCCAGCATTCGAGGAATGTCAAACATAAAATCATTTCTCATAGGTCATAGTCTAATGGACGCGGGATGCGGCATGAAATATTCACTTGCGAGGCAGGAAGAGCGGACCAAGGGTTGTGCGTCTGAGTGGCGTCATCACAGTGAGTGTGGGTGGCCACGTCTTGATGGCCTTCCCTCATGCGGCAAGTTAATAAATGGTGGAAGTGACCAACACAGACACTGTGATAATGTTGTGTTGACAGGGGCTGGGGACGGCTGGGCCACCAACTACGGTCTATCTGTCAACAGCTATCAGAAGGATAGGGGGAGAACTCCTCTCCCAGGTGGATAGAAGGAGAACTCCTCTCCCAGGTGGATAGAAGGAGAACTACTCTCTCAGGTGGATAGAAGGAGAACTCCTCTCCCAAGTGGATAGAGGGAGAACTCCTCTCCCAAGTGGATAGAGGGAGAACTCCTCTCCCAAGTGGATAGAGGGAGAACTCCTCTCCCAAGTGGATAGAAGGAGAACTCCTCTCCCAAGTGGATAGAAGGAGAACTACTCTTTCAGGTGGATAGAGGGAGAACTACTCTCTCAGGTGGATAGAGGGAGAACTCCTCTCTCAAGTGGATAGAGGGAGAACTGCTCTCTCAGGTGGATAGAAGGAGAACTATTCTCTCAGGTGGATAGAGAGAGAACTACTCTCTCTCTCAGGTGGATAGAAGGAGAACTACTCTCTCAGGTGGATAGAGGGACAACTCCTCTCCCAGATGGATCGAGGGAGAACTCTTCTCCCAGGTGGATAGAGGGAAAACTCCTCTCCCAGGTGAATAGACGGAGAACTACTTTCTCAGGTGGATAGAAGGAGAACTCCTCTCCCAGGTGAATAGAGGGAGAACTCCTCTCTCAGGTGGATAGAAAGAGAACTACTTTCTTAGGTGGATAGAGGGACAACTCCTCTCCCAGGTGGATCGAGGGAGAATTCATCTCCCAGGGGGATAGAAGAACACCTTTCTCATGTGGATAGAGGGATACACCTCTCTTAGATGGATAGAGGGAGAACTACTCTCTCAGGTGGACAGAGGGAGAACTCTTTTCCCAGATGGATAGAGGGATAACTCCTCTCAGGTGGATAGAGGGAGAACTACTCTCTCATGTAGATAGAGGGACAACTCCTCTCCCAGGTGGATCGAGGGAGAACTTCTCTCCCAGGAGGTTAGAAGAACACCTTTCTCATGTAAATAGAGGGAGAACTCCTCTCCCAGGGGGATAGAAGAACTCCTTTCTCAGGTGAATATAAAGGGAGAACACCTCTCTTAGATGGATAGAGGGAGAACTACTCTCTCAGGTGAATAGAGGGAGAACTCCTTTCCCAGATGGATAGAGGGATAACTCCTCTCTCAGGTAGATAGATGGAGAACTCCTCTCTCAGGTGGTGGTGGTGATGGTTGTCTTCCATGTTGTTAAGCTAAACATCATATTTCAATGGTAGTTAGAGACTAGGCAGTCATGCAATGACAGTGCTGCTGTTTCCAGTGGTCCAACGCTGTTGCTCCAATAGCCTCGTTGCAGTATAGTTTGATGAATATAGGAGATGTGAAGGTTTATTCACTAATCCATTCATTCATTTATTAAAGCTAGCATCCAATCTGGAATACCTTGCCATGTCCACCCGCAACACAAAGTTGTAAACACAATACTAACCTAACATTTGCTTAATTACTGCCTGGCACCTTCAGTTACGCACATATCTACATGTACATGCAATCATGGGATGGAGGCCATGCCCCTGATGCTGATAACTTGCACATAGAAAAGATGCCACACTGATAAGCTGCACACGCAGCCCCGACACAGGCCTCAATAACACGGCAATAACACAGACTGCAAGCGATATCAAAACAGCCACAGCGGATGCTAAAGAAACATTGACCATACCAACGCAGCCATGGCAATGACGTCACAAGCTGTCACTGCTTCATGTCACCGACAAGAACGTCTTCCTACTGACGTCTCACGGACACTCAGACGGATATTAACAAGCAATTATTATAATGTTGATAACCCTGAATTAGTCATTCTTACAATCACGGACATGTTGTCAGTTATTAGGTATCTACTACCGTGGCTTCTATTAAGCCAATATTTACACTTAGGAATGACATTGAGTTTGGAAACTTGATGAACTACCTGTTATATTACTCTGTGTTAGGTAATAAAAATGTAGCCAGTCATTCTAGATGTAAACATTGATTGACACATATATGTACCTGTAGATCAGTTCTACAACACCAAGCAAGAGAATGGAAGATTGTTTACTACTGTAGCGAAAAGCATTTATTAGACATCAAGGATGTATTATAAGAAAAAACAATTTTCAGTTAGTTTTAACAACAAATGCTGTCAGTTGTAATTTGTGTAGCTATAAATTATAAAGAATGACTACTAGGTAATTATAGAGTTAAGCTGATTGGATTCAATCGGAATCTGACACTGACCAGTTAGACTTTTCTACACCAAAAATGGTAATTGTACATATTATGTAAACATACATCAATAATTAATAAGGTTCTCTCAATGGCTATTAAAATGTGCTGGGTATTTATAATCTGCCTTCAAATTATTGGAAAACGCCTCAACATTTTCAGAGTAAAACGTTAATAATAGGCTTGGTTACCCTTTGTCATGTCTAACCTTATGTTGCACGGTGCTTATAAGTATAACATACAATGTACTTCATTTCTGTGAACATTAATTATGCTGCAGTTAACAAACAATCATAACTGTCGATTATGTGTACAGTCTTATAATATAAAACTATTTCTTAACTCAACCCCCGTATGCTACAATGGGTAAATAAAAATGTTCATTAGCTATATCAGTAATACAGAATTCCTGTTTGTTGGTAGTGTCCTTGTTATTGCATATGGCCGCCATCAATGGGACCTTCCCCAAATGCACTGTAAGTGAAGTGAAGATACAGACAGGTATCAAGACGGTGTACATGGGACTCAATATCAGTCATCATCTGCGCAAAGAGGACTCGTCTGCAAGCAAGGCCGTGTTCTCGTCGCTGCACCATGAGACAGACATTGCTGTCTGAGCCTAAAGGTGGAGAGAGCTGCCAGATTCCACGTGGCGCACCATTAATCAGCACCAGTCTCAGCTCTGCAGACTCAGCGCATATAATTCGATCAGTTTCTTGGCTACTGTTGAGCTGCTGAATAATGAATTTAGCCGTTCAAGCACCCCTGATCAACAGAACTTGGTGGAGCCGTGAAACCAGTGATGTCCCCCACAATCACACTCATTATCATTGTTTGCATCACAAATCTCACAGGGAACGTGGTACGCTTTAGGACGATCCGATGGAGGGAAAGAGCAAAGAGAGAGAGAGAGAGCAGCAGGCAAGAAGAGGAACTGTGCAGTGATTGCACGGAGGTTGGTATGTCCTGCAGTTGGTCTTGGCAGAGTTCTTTCTACTTGGACCAATCTTTCCATAATCTCTGCTGGGCAGTGCTGGTCAATGCCATCTTAATGGAGGTCATCTGTACAGTGGTCATCTCTACTGTGGTCAGTCTCAGTGTAGTACTCCATTGCTCCCTACCCTCTACCGAGTCCCCATCCCTTATGTGGAACGTGGTGGCATATGCAGTGACTCTTAATAAAGAGATTCTGGTTTTGAACCCCCTTGTTGTTGTTTCGAACCTTGGGCAACTTCTTTCACTCTACGTTGCTCCAGTTCACTCAGCTGTATGAACGAGTACCTGGCTGTAGACAGTGGTGGATATTTGTGTACAGACAGTCTGCATGCATTAATTGCTGTGTGGCTGAATTCTTCTTGGAGATGTCAAGATGTTAGATTTTGAGCTGTCCTAAGGACCGGGAACTGCGATAAAAATATTGAGTATGAGAAATTCATCAAATTTGGAAATCAAACATCTTATCAGTGCTGGAATTCCACAGATTTACAAAAACTGACAGGTGGACATAATATACACATGTTGTGTGGGATTTTGTTTGAGCAGGATCTGATGAAGGGTGCTGATGTGGGAAGACGGACATAGAGAGGCAAACTTGGAGAAGGGGGCAGTTATAAAGCTACAGCTGCAAAGTGGACATAGAGAGGCAAACTTGGAGAAGGGGGCAGTTATAAAGCTACAGCTGCAAAGTGGACACAGAGAGGCAAACTTGGAGAAGGGGGCAGTTGTAAAGTTACAGCTGCAAAGTGGACACAGAGAGGCAAACTTGGAGAAGGGGGCAGTTGTAAAGTTACAGCTGCAAAGTGGTTTTACTGAGGCCTGACCCTAAGTCTCTGTCTCTTCTTGGACCAATCTCTCCTGAACTTCTCCTGGCTAAATCATCTGTACTGAGGGACACAGTCTCCGTGGACCCTCCACCTCTCCCGATCCCCTACTGCGAACACTCTTCCCTAGCTACAGTGGCAAATTCACCAAATTTGGAAACCAACTCTTGTCACCAGTGCTGGAATTCCAAACAGATTTACAAGTTACACAGGCAGCTTGTACACAACTCGCTCATTCATCACTGACAACTATGACATGTATACAGTGCATACAGCACCTCCCCCAACCCCAGCGGCACTCAGTACGCACTACAACAGGCAGTGCACTAATGCCAGGATCTGGGGCTACGACGTTATTTTGCCCTATGGATGTTGGCAGGCATGAACATTTTTGTGTGGATGCAGGTAACACACTCGCCACAGTCACAGATTAATTAACAGAAATTAACAGACAAAAAACAAACAACTGTAAGCACTTGTGTGAACTTACAAAGTATGCGTCACTTGATACGCATTAACTTTGTTCACAATGATACAAAGGTTTAATTTCAGGGTTATCGGGGGACATTTCTCAAATGTAGGCACGCAGTTGTGATAATTGCCCTGTGTTCAGGTCGACATCTCCACGTGGACACAAAAAGGTTTTACATGTCAAGGGTGTTCAGGCCAAAATGGTGTCGTTAATTTTTGATGTTGTTGGCGAGGGGCCTAAATATCACTTTCTGAGAACAAATATTTCACTTGCAACAAATCTTGAATTTACAGGTGTAAATAAAAATGATTTATTTGAAATAATTAGTGACAGTTTTGTTTGTACTTTGAAAGTGAAATTAGTGGTGTGCTCCAATGTAAATGGCATTCAAAGATTATTCTGTAGTGTTATTTCACTGTTTTTCAAGGTGCTGCAAGTAACACGGAGTGAATCATATTTGTACTACTACTACCACGGTAAGACGTAAACTGTTAAACGTGTTGCAATTGCAGGAAAAATACTTATTATTTAGACAAATTTAGATCATACTACTCATTATTTCTCCCTTACATCACTCACACCTTATTGTTTCAAATTTCTCCTAACTACTTACATCAACATTCAGAGAACCATCACAACTGGCATGGTAGTTCAACCGACTTTCTCCTGACCTCAAGACTAGGAAGTACTGGGAATGAACCCTAGGCTAGAACCCAATCGTCTCATAATAACTGGATACAATGTGCCAACTCACTTTGCACTTGGCACAGGAAATATCCAAGTGTGTCTTTCAGAGTAGTCATTGGTGCTAGCAATAGTTCATTCTACTAAACCATGTAAGAAGTAGGTTTTCTCGTAGGGTAAATGTGTAACCTGTTGTCTACATGTGGAGAGCTGTTCCTCTATTAATTGGTCCAGTAATGTACAAAATAACTCCTATATACCAGCCTTGGATACAGGGCTGTATGACAGTAACCCAAATAAGACATAAGGCAAACTTGACAATATATATGATAATTGATAATATCATATATGACATCTGATTATATCTAACAGACAGATATTTCCCACAAACACTCTATAAGCTTACTTACAAAATAATGATTTCACAATTATGATATCTGGCTAATTACAATGATATGATGTTTTCTGCCAACTTACAGGCACTACTCAATGTTACAACAGCATAATAAAAATGTGATCAAGGTGTGCTTAGTTTTTGTTTCCCTTTCCAGTTTAGCTTTGCATAATTAAGTTAACAAAGCAATTATTCATTGCATTATATCAGTACAATCTACTAGTTAATGTCTTCACTAATAAAACAAAACAAGATCTAGATTGATTGATTTGGAATGACAAGATCAAACAAAATATGACAACGTGGTCAGGTTAATGGCCATCACCAACAGCTTCAAATAAAATATTAAACCATCGCAAATCAAACGTAATATTGCACATTTAACAAACATCTGGCTGCTGACTGTGCGGCTTCTTCAGACAACTTCAGAGAAACTACTGAAATCGTTTCAAAAGCAACGATGTACATTTATCAAGTATTAACCGGCTTCATCCAGCAGTGAGCACAGAGGGAGGTATGAGAGTCAATGTTGCGAGAGGCGGACCAGCAAGACAGCATAAATACCCTCTTGTGCAGACACGTACTGGGTCGCTCGATTAATGTCTTCTGCTATCACTAAAGCTAACTGAGTGTGAAATAAATTGTGATCCGCTTGTACCATCTGCTCTCTGGCTGAGAGATGCTTGCTTCGGCAAGGCCCCTCAAAGCAGTCCCACCAGATAATGGGCATAAATCAGTCAAAAGACGCAGTCTTTCATGAGCTGATCCTGTCCAGTTAGTCCAGGACTCGTGCGGAAGGTTAACTAAATGCTTAAGATATCAACCGTTTAGATTAAATTGATTAACTAGCTAATCTTACACACCTTTGTATATAATGCAGACATAGTCAGTTAAAACTTGCAAATGTGAATTAATGCATTGTGTTCACTTTATATTTTTAATACAATGATATAGTTGTTATTGGAAAATATTTCTATTTATGACATCATAATTGTATTAGGACTACAGAGGGATGTTGTTAATCCAGACACTTTGGTGTAATGTATTTACCTGGACTAACAAGTTTTCCAGATAACTGAGTTAGGCACATAATCGTTTATTTGGAAATTCAGTTTCCCTGAAATTATTTCCAGAACTCTGGCTGCTGAAGTTTCTTGATTATTGATTTCGGACTCAAGTTAATAAGGTTCCACAGTATTCATAATTTCCACATCAGGGGACCATTTAACTAACATTCTTATCAGCTCAATTTTGTTCCTTAAAATTAATTTCGATCTTACTAACACAGCGATCTTGCCTACTGAAAACCGTCAACACCATGATGCGGCGGTCACTTTCGGTTTAAAACAAATTTTCCTTTTGAGTGAATCAGTCCCATGGAGTCTTGAGTTTTCAACCATAATCAGAAAGATCCACTGTATTTTAATGATCATAACCATCAGGTCATTCCAATCCACCATCGTACTTCTCTGTCTTTGGGAGACAGGCAAGGATGCTCATGCAGTGAAGCTGTACTGATAAACAGATCAATTTCCCGGTAGTTAACACCAGCAGGTCTGATGCCCATGCATATACTATTGCACATTCATAAAACTGACCTCATCAAAAATAGATATAACTCAGCAGGTTGACATGACCGCCACCAGGCAAACGCCTTCAATAAAGATTGTTCAATCATTCACGCAATTCTACAATCAACACCGTTTCATGAGCAGATTTTCAGTTCTTGTGCAAAGGACAAGATATGGCCACTTAATACAAGGAATGTTTATTAACTACATGTGGGGATTGGTAATTCTTCTAAATCTTCAAATGATGTGCTTAAAATATTGACCCACAGTTGACAGATGTAGTACAATGTACTTGTTCCTTGGAATGTTGTTTAAAGCAAAAGTAAAATATCAGGAGGGTAGGAACAATACTTTGAAATATAACAAAACACTTGGAAATACAACAAAACACTTCACACAATAACGTATCATTCTTTCAAACACTTTTGATTCAGCATGACATTTTACAACACCTAAAACCCCAAGACTATAAAAAGGCGTTAAAAGGCTCCCTTTTTAAATGTCCAGTTTTCCACATATCACAATGCAGATGCTGGGAACATACACTGTTGTTCAGTGATTATCTTACATCATCATTTATTTATCATCATTCAATGATGTCCCCTCACATCCATGTAATCTGCCGCCCACTTAAGGTCAATAAATAGGTGTTCACTCCTATCAAATTTGCCTGAGTCATCATTACATAATTAATTTGCAGTTCGGAAGCCGATTCATAAATGCATGGGTGTTTACTGATGCTGGGCCAGCCAAGGGCTGACGTCCGGAAGATGACCATGTTTTCCAACGACATTGGCCTCATATTCTGAACAAACACTTCACTGTTTGACACTGTACGTGGCAACAGCAGTATAGAGGTGCAGATAATGATTTAAGCCGCTGCTAAACAATACAGACCCGTTGATAGTCCTTATTATTTTACTTTGAATGGCGTTCACGCTTCACTGATCATGACAATGCACATGCTGATTCAGATCAAGTAATTTAATTTTAGAAACTTTCTAATTCTCTAGGCATACATACCCTACCTGGGAAAACAACACTGACCCAATGACCCATATAATCATGACCCAGTGTTTGATTCTCGTTTCCTGAGCAAATGTTGAGCTGTTGGGAAATTCCACTCCCTCTGGATATGATGCCAGTGTGTCACGGCATACCCAGCAGCATCCATTGCCAGGTGCCCATTTACACAGCCAAAGAACTTCAATAAGTTGTGCAACATGAAATAAATACTGATCTGCCTACACGTGTGGATGCCGATTTTATAAAAACCTTCGTATATGTACATTTGTTCACAGTCAAGCATGGATGCTGAAAACGGGAAGGTTATTCTTGTCCTGTAATTGCACTGCTTACTGACATAGTTTCTACAGCACAGTGCAACAAATTATCTCAACAGCTCATATCCAGTTGTCGAAAAAGAACGGATTTTCCAGTTTGGCGATCTTCACTCACCATACTGTGTCAAGGCCATTGGAACACAGATTGTATCTAGGTTTTCGTAGAAATTGTAGAGCATCAGCCTCATCACAAACTGTTCCCTGCCAGAAAGGCCAGGCACACAACATGGGCAGCATGAATTAAATGCAGTAGGCTGTAACAAGGACAAAACAAATAGGACCAAGAACTGTTCTGTATATATGAACTTGTGTCAGTTCCATCAATACGATCGAGTTTTCAACATGTACCCATAGGGCATCTACATACATTTGAACAACTTTTTTGTACTGACACTTTAGTACTTTACAATATAAATAATACAATATTAGAGATCTAACATAACATTTGTTTAGCAATTTGGCTTTTTGTAGTCAACTTATTTTTCTCCAGCCAAACTAGAAAGTCTTTCATTTCATTTACCCAAACCTACATTTTTAACCACTGAACAAAATATTTACACATTAAAAAGTTACTTTATAACCTTGCTGATCTGCCTTAACTCACTGGTGTATCTATCCATCTGTTGACAACTTAAGACTATTTATCGATTTTGAGAATCATCAACCGTTTTGTCTTGATGTACCACTAAGCTTGGTTTCCAAGGACTTAGGCACAAAAGAAGTTATCTTAGTATTAATATTATTATTGTTACACACATGTATGATAACTAAATCAGTTTATTTTAATTTACTTGCAACTGGTTGATTCGATACATAAATATTGATTTCTTTTCGGTTTATGACGTATCTCCTTAACATTTATTCATCTTTTTATTTCAGCAGTGAATAAATTATTACTGCTATTAAAAACCTATGTGTTATGTAGGTAAGAAGTATGAGTAAGCACGTGGAGTAGATTGGCGGATCAGTCGACTTGTATGGCCAGTGTCTCTAACCACAGCAGTCAACCCATCCGAGCAGCCGACTCTGTAAATCATGTTTCAGTACGTATCACACAACATCTGCAGTTTGCCTCTAATCAATAGTCATCAATCTGTCTGAAGGTTCAGCCAAGACAGCCTTCCACGCAACAAGATCTCGCACATGCACGCATACACACGGACAGTCATGCATGCGTGATGAGGCATGCATGCATACCGCGTACACACAGCTGTAATGATTACAATCCAGGCACCTGCCGTTTGAGTGGCACCGGATTAAGCAATGTCTACCCAGTGCGGGGCCCAATTACCAGCTTCTCCCTGGCACACGTGGGCATTTCAACAGTTGCAGCATTAAGGACTTGACAGAATGAGAATCGTAAATGCTCGAGGTGGAGACACCGTACAACCAACCCACGCTGTCACCGACTGTTAGATTGCGTCCCATAGGAAACTACGCAAGAATTACAGTTAAAACAACGTCAATAACATCGCTGTGAAGTTGTCCACCATAATCCTAAACTTTTTAGTGTACTTCCGGAAGCTGTTACCTTCAATGGCCCGGGGGAATGCAGCACTCGCTGGTAAGAATCAGCACCAATTAGCCACACAAACGGCACTCAACAGTAATGGACCTTAAGAACTGAATATATGAGAATTAAGCTTTGTGAATTAAAAAAAAACTAACACAAATTTATGGCTTTCTTGCCAACATGCATACTGCTTATCTTAATGGTTAGTAATGGTTCTATTCCAGCACACCCAAAGTGGTTTATCAGATATAATCCAGTAAAGCCTACATTCTACCTCGAACTGCCTTGTGGTATCTCTGGCCCTATCACGTACACTGCTGGTGAAGGTATAATATATCTTTTGTATATGTGCCTTTTTAAAGACACAATTTAGTATAGCTGAACATATTATGATAGGAACTTTATTTGTAAATAGACTTGGCATATCATAGACTAATAAGCCATATCTATAGGCATTAATCAGATGCAAATGCGTGATTTTGACAGTGATTTATACGTTTTTATTATATATTTATATTAATTACTATTAAGTGAATATTAATGGATTACTACTTGATTTTACATGTACATACAAATTGTACACAATGTGAACTAAATTTTCACACACTGTATATTCCGGTAAACTAAAATAAAATCGTAAAATTAACATAAAATAAAACATAAATTTGTAAAGCTCAAAACTATCATGGTTAAAATGTACAAATTAAAACATGAACAATGCAAAACGGAGAAGAGCATCTCAACAGGTTACAATGTTTAGCATTTTTGCCCAACAGAATTTCTGCCAACAGAACAGCCACCAACGTCTGGCTGTGCCTGGAGCCACAGTTACTGACCGCACAAGACAAACTGTGCTGTGACATCATAATGCCAGTTGCAATGCACTTGATAACTCTTGTCATGAGCTGCCTCTTGCACATCAGATGTCAGATGTAATAATGCAGCAGCCAGAGCGTTCTCAATATGCATCTGCCTCTTTGTACGGCGAGACAATGCCTGACACAGCTGCTACTACAGTTTGATTGTCCCAGAACAGCCACATCCTTGTAAGAACAATAAGAAACCAATAGAGAGGTCACTTTCTGTTTAAGTCACAATCAAGGCTTCCTATTTGCCATCGATTCACATATAAATATTCAGTCATCTGATTTGACTTACTTACCAAAATCACTGCCCGGTATCACATTCACAGCTACGACTTCTTTGGAAATACCTACCTGACACTGTTATTTTTATTATCTACTAAAACATTACTAATTTAACTTTATTAGTATTATTTATTATTATTACATATAAATTATTCAAAACACAACAGTATTCACCAAGAACCTAGCTGATTAATTATTAATTCTGGAAATATTGTCTAACATTTCTGTAATTTAAAGAGTACTACTTTTATACACATTTCTCCTGGTAGACCTTATCAATCACCAATTTACTGTGGTAATAAAACTAATATCATAAGAATATTTTTAGTGGCGGCTAAATTAAAACACTGCTCACTAATTTAATCAGTCAAGCATAGAGATAACATGATTCTTGTATTATGGATGAGTAAACTGCACCATGCCGTGATAACACAAGCACTGCTGATGCCCATATATTTGCATTAATGACAAGCAAGTATTGCAAACGTGGCTCAATGTTACTGTTAGCACCTGGGCTCACTGTCATTTTGTAACATTTTTTTAGTCATTTGGCATTTTGTTCAAATAATGATTACAAAATTTTTTCCCCCAGCCAAATTGGCACAGCTTCCATTTTGCATAGCCAAACTTAATATTAATATTTTACGCATTTGCTAAATTGCTAATGGTAAACATTTGCCTTGACCTAGACGACTACATACAAAACAATACAGGTATATAATGTATGAATGTAGTACCAGTTTAACCACGCCCAGTTGTGGACCCTGCATCACCCTTAGCATTAGCCTATGTGACATGGTTTTGGTACTCATGATAATCTATCTAGCCATTTTTAAAATATTTATTTAATGCCGGCTGAATGTTTCCAGAATATATCCGTATTCCAGAACCAAATATCAACATGGCTGTTTAATAAAGTAGTTTGCTTAACTGGAAACTGTCAAACATTCTGAATGTACGCACAAAAAGTCAGAGGCACAGAACGGGCTTATGTCATATCATAAATCCACATGATACACGTACGATTCTTATATTTAATTAAATATAACTAGTTGTTAACTAGATAAATAACTGTCAGGACACCCTCTTCATCACCTAAAAATAGGCTTAAAACAGATCACAAGCTGCTGAAAGTGTTTGCCGTCTTACAACGCCACACCCTCGAACATAGCTAATTACCAATGGACAATGTACAAGTTTTTCAACAAGCATCCACCCAGAGATGCCAAACTGATGTTGCTGCGGACTGGCACTGGCAGTATCACAGCAGGTGGCAGTGCAAACACAGTCTCGCTATCAGCCAGTGTGGCCATCAGTGCAGTGCGGTGCTTCGATACACACACACACAAGTTGGTCAGAACAACCAGAGAGCGACGGAGCGTTGCCGACTAGCAGAGGCGGGAGCCAGCAGGATAATATCACGGCCTGCCAGTTGGGATGGCTCCAGGCACAGGCCCGTGATAGAGAGCCTCTTGGCAGCAGCACATCTGTTGTTAGGGCAAGACAATCAACCGAGCTGGCCGTCATTCTCTCCTCGCACTTTTTTATGCTCCCATCTGTTGTTGCCATGGCCAACATACGAGACACAGCTGTATATGTTGTGTTTACTCAACACACTCCCAAATTGTTCCAATACTATGGCAGTATGCAGTGGTTTCACTGGCATGCCTCTTCTGGGTATCATGTCAAGCCGACTCACATTGCTGTACTGGGGCTGATGGTGGTCTTGCACCGAGTATGTTTGGTTTTCTCACTTGTATTTTCAAAAACACTCTCTTGCCTGGGACAAATCATCTTGGATAAGTTTGTCTGCTTTCTGCAAAACATAATTCTACGAAGAATAATTCCACAATCTAAAACTGGCACTCAGATATTATTTCATATGACCGATGGTAAGTCAAGCTTCAAAATGGATTTTAACCAATGATGGAACATTTATTTATAATATGCTTAGTTAAACTACTTGTCTAAATACATACAGCTAAAATTATGTATTATATGTGGACAATTAGTGGTAATTCACGTTTTGTATTCATAAAAATAAAACAATACTAACCATGACCACATCTATATGCCCCATACAATCACGGGTAACTTTTCCTCTTGTAAACTCCAAGAACATATCATAATAAAAACATAATTAAAGTTTGAATATGTAGGCTTTATTATGATATTGCACATCCACCACATGACAGTAAAACTCCAAAAATTAAAATATATACATCAACAAAAGTAACGATTTACAAATTTATACACATTGTAGGCACGATGCTACAATAATAAACATAAGAAAATTTAATAAAATTATGAATATATTAATTAATCATCATGTTTATGTTTGAACTCCTACTTCGGAAACCTTCTAAAGTTTTTCACAAAACTCTGTGCAGGCCACATCAGACCAACAATGGAGTAAATACTAATAAATAACTTGTGATGAGTAAATATAATTTCCTAGCACTGGAATTGAGTTTCCTATCTCGCTACCTCATTGATTCTGCCTATTTAATACACTTTCTCTGCGAGTGTGCAGGATGGATCAATGTGATCAAAGTAACTAAATCAGGATAATAATCCTTAGATGGCACAGTAAATTGCTTTTTTATGCATTCACTGAATGGAAGCATTTAACTCGAAACATTACTAATGGTATGTGATTAACTCCGATTTTATATCATGAACTAATGAAATGACACAAATTGGTCATAGTTGGTTCTAGATACTGCAGAAATATTCCCATAAATGTGTTTTAGTTTTTGAAAAAGACATGGTGTTGCTGATGCAAAATGTGCTTGTATTTTTCTGGAGGCTACCCAACAAACTAAAGGTAAGTTCTTATTTAATACAGCGCTGCAGTAGTAAGTCCATAAGTAAAACTACTCAAAATCTTTTACACTTCACTCTCTGGCAGACTTGTTAATTCAAACACCATCTTGGCTTCTCTGAGAAGCATTCAGCCATGTTGTAATTACTCCGTGCTGACTATTCTGGTCATGGTTATTAATTTTTGATGGTGATGGCCGGTAATCCTATGTCATTTGCATACCTTCGTATATCCTTCGAAGGTTTGTGAAAGGACAACCATCAGACGGTACAGAACAAGACTGCTGATAACAGGTCGCCTTGTTTGATGCCTTCGATAATCAAGAACATTCTCTTGGTACTGATGTCGCTTCTGATGAAGGTCTGCAGTCTGATAAAAACTGAGCCAACTAGTTGATGTCAGTGAAATCACAAAAAGTCATCCAGGGATACTTTTATTGGTCTATTGCATAAAAAATGTAGTAAAATCGATGAACCAGATTTTGCCAAAGTTGTTTAAATCTTTATAATTTTTTTACGATTGGATCTGTTACATTCTACTGTGTCCCTTCTAATAGACTGCTCGACTGTTTGTCAGGGTTTCAGTGAGGTTACTAGAGATGCAGTTGTAAATTATCCTCATAAATAGGTACTACCCATGACTGAGGGACATGATTCAGCGATACCTGCCATTGTTAAGACAGACTCTGCATATGAATTGGCATCTATAACTCAATGTTACGCAATCAACCAGCCCTGCTAGTCAGGTCAAACAATCACAACTATGCACTGTCCTAAACATAGATAACAGAACACCAAATACAACCAGCAAGCAGCCAACTGGTCACTCATCAGAGTGCCAGAAAGGTGGCACTGACAGCGACTTTGAAATGCAAGGACAAGCGAGAATGCGGCCAATAATTCTGAGAATCGAGATGGAAAGCCACTCTTCTGCATTGGCCGACAACCGGCAGATCAATACCTACATACCAAATAGACGTCTCAGCTGCTGCGTTGATCATGAAGGCCGACAAAAACGCAATGCCAAGTACAAGTCGCAATAATGAAACTACTTCTGCGACAAATTCGATCTTGGCTACTCTGTAAATTTCTTTGTGAAATTTACATTGCCGGACGAACGGGGCCAACACTGATCACCAAAACAGAAGCAACAGTTTTGACCGCACGCACCACCACTGGCACCTCACCACAGCTTACTATCTTCTTTATTATTATGTAATTTATGACATCATCATGAAGTATGTGATTCCATCAATT
Source organism: Paraescarpia echinospica (assembly GCA_020002185.1). NCBI lineage: Eukaryota > Metazoa > Annelida > Polychaeta > Sabellida > Siboglinidae > Paraescarpia > Paraescarpia echinospica. The sequence goes on along the minus strand of CM034538.1, from coordinate 20,305,562 downwards.
ATTAAAAGGAATTATTTGTGCGAGTCAATTTCCAACAAATGTCACATAAATTCTTGTGGAATGTACTGTGTATATGCATTTCACGCTTTATATTATACATACATGTATAGACCCCTGCAATTGTACTGACAGTGATTATCACACTTATTACTATCACACTTATTACAAGTGGCCATTCACAATTCATGTCATAATTAATTATAATTACCAGGTATGCACAATCACAGGACAAGATTAGTAAACTGCATCCCTGGTGATAACTACATGAAGTACGGGTAAATCATTTTGTTATGTAACGTTGTTTTACTTTCTAACTATTGGGTTGTAAGGCAGCGCACACAAATGATAACGAAACAAAATGGGACAATGGATGTCATCCTCGAAAACAAGGCAACTGCTGCTGACAATGACAGTGTTGTAGCTCCATGGGTAATAATATTTGGCACAAGTGATTTACTAATGGTGGTAACTGGCTGAAAGAGAAACTGTAACCGTGCTAATGTAGTAATACCATGCACAGTTAAAGAAATTATGAGTCATTCCCAGACGTGTCGTTGCTACAGAATCCTGACTACCCCGTGTGGTAGTACTTCATTTGTATGCAGAATAATCTATTGTTCAGAATCTGTGCAGAGTTCACAAACTGACTTGTATTCAATAGTCTTTCATAGTTCATTAATATTTGTTGTTTTTTACAAAAACAAATATTAATTACGTTAAATTTCTGTTAGATCGGGATTGCTTGTATAAATGGTGTAAATATCAATCTGTAACCATAGTCCATCATCATATTCACTGAGTTCAGTTACTAACTCTGTTGCTATCAAAGCATTGCAATTTTGTTTAATGTATTATAATATATATAAATGTCATCTTTGTATATTAAGTAGAAAATTTTGATAGTTGACGACGTGATTGGGGTTGACATTTTTCTAACCTACATAGTACTTAGTAGTACAGATCTATATCTCTGGAACGAGATGTCAGATTATCTTTAAATCAGATATATTAACCTTCATGTTCCATGAATTACATTATATATAAATGTAAGCCAAATGTAATCATTGAAGTTAAAATCCATCAACATTTTTTACTGATTTGACACTTACTGTCGCATAACTAACTAGTCACAATAGTGTAATAAATTAAAATTAAGTATGAATGTAATTTGTCCCAACCCTGGATGTTGATATCATAATGGCCAACGGTTGCAGGAAAGATACTGAAATATTTAGATGCCATCTGCGCGCATGGAAAGAACACAATAGCCATCATCAATGTGAAAAGTCACATTGGTACAAGCTATATGGGTTGAAACATGGACATGGAAGCATGGTTGGGGATCAAGTACCTGTGTAGAAACTTTTGTTTTTGAAATGACAAGCACTTGTTTGTTCTTGCCAAAATACACAGGACATACATACATTTATAACATGACTATTTGGAATACAAAATAACATTTCTTCACCGTTTGACTGTGTGATTCACAAAATTGAATGCCCATCCTCATCTAGACAATTAATATCAGGTATTCAAAATAGTTAATAATTGGTACCTGAATAATAATCAATTATTGTTGATCATTACAACTTAAATGCACTTTCACAAGTACTTGATAAGTTTGTTTTGAAGTACTTGTAGTTGACCCAATGTACTTGGAATTGTACTTAATCCAATGTACTTCACCCCAACCCTGCATGAAGGGAGCAATCCAGATATCATATCTTAATTACGACTACGACTAATACTCCACTAACAAAGAAACATAAAGCATGCAAAGTTACCTTATCTACAACAAACTTTATTGGTAAACAAAACAACAAACAATACAAACCAATTTTCACACACCATATAAAAATAAAACACATACCATAACTTGTTTTGTAGATTTACAGTTCAACACAAATAATTTTTTTTAATTATCATTCATGTGATGTAAACGTTACAAATGTTTTCAGTTTCAAAACAACCAGCGTCCAATAAACTAACCATGAAATGCACACATCTCACCACAACAAACAGGCTTGACTACACTAGAACATAACAAAAAAGTTCATGCAATGTCAACACGACAATGAAACCGAGGAGAATCCAGAAAGTGACGTTGGCAGTGCAGTAGTGTTGCAGCGTGCTGTCGTCCGTGCAGTGGTGACGAAACTCTTACCTTTTTGTACACGAACAGATGGGGGTTCTCATCTTCGTCCTCTTTCGATGGCTGCGACGACTGTTCGCCATTGGTTTTGGATGCAGATGAATCCGACCGCTTATTATAACGGTGTGCCATTGGGCAGGATTCATAAAGAACACTCAAGCTCCAAACCAGCATGTGCAGTAAACAGAGACGTACAGCTGAGTCCGATAGTGCGTCACACGTATTCTGATTTCAGTGTGGCCAGTGTAGCAACACTTAAAGAAGACAATACTACAACACAGGTTCCTGAGTGGCTAACCAATCCTGCCGCCAGGTTGCAATACAATACCCCCGTCATCTAATGTCTACCAATAGGACACTGCTATCTACACTACTGTCAGCAGACATACTTATTCCACAACAGCAAAGTCCGGCTATCAGGAATGTCGTGCAAACAAATCTAGGATGACATCAGACGAGATGCAGGAATATATTATTCTGCCTGCGAGAATCCAACGTCCGACTTCGTAAAGTAATTAGATAATCAGGCTGCGTGCATTCTATTCTATTCCAAGTGATGAACCAATCACGGAGTCACTCCGTCTCGGTGGCTACAACAACACGCGACGAGCTCAAAACCCCAAACGCGTCATGAATTGTGCATCGGCGATTGCGTCTGAATATATCTCCAAACGTCCGCGATTCACAGGCGTCTGGACTTTACCGATCAAACGTAATGAGGATACATTACACTTCAAATCGCATGAACAGTTCTCCAATTTGAGTTCTTTGCTTCCGATCCTAGAGGCTGAGCTGCCCGTCGGGACGCCGCGGCGAACGAGCGTCTGTCAGCCGCGCACCGAGTCATCATAGGCACTCATTCACTAGATTTATGTTTCCATACCTGTGAAATATCTCGCACGATATCTACGGGTTCTAACGTCACAACCAGCGACATACAACGACTCGAAGCGCACCTAGTGTAAGCGCATCGTCGGTGTTGGATAATAAATTCAGCCGCATCCCACATCCCTCTGCCATGTTGACGAAGAGCAATCTGTACGTCTGAATTTAGCCAATCACCGACGAGGATTCGCGGAACGAGAAATCCACAACTTACTTCCTTCCATATTCACACAACACGACATAACTATTTCGGCCTGTGGCTATTCATAAATAATGATGCCACGCGAGGGTGTGTCGTTAAATGATACAATAATATACTAATGCCAATTATATAAATAAATAATGCTGGTTTTCAATATTATAGCCATGAAAAATGTATTATGCAAACATAATTGGTGATAATGACAAAGCAACTGTCATTGAATACATATATTTTACATAACTATGTTTTATATTTCTGCTTTTGGCACATCCTGAAGAATGGCTTTGGACAGTGATGTTTGTCTTGCTTTAGGCTTGTCTCTTTCATGGTTATTTAATATAATCATAATAGAAATGCAACACAAGCTATATGAAGAAAAAAAAAAAATTTCTTTCTATAGATTGTATCAATGTTATTAACTGTGGAAAAAGTTATCTCTATGCATCATCTGTTGACAGAATCATATAAAAAAGTTATGATAATCTGGTGAAAATAAATCATGCACACACACGCACCCACGCACGCACACACATACATGATGCACACACACATATACAGAGATGTGCGTGTGTGTGATTGCATGTGCGTGCGCACGTGCGTGCATGTGTTCTGTGCGTATATGTGTGTGTGTGTGCGCATTTGTTTGTTTGCGTGCAAAGCACACATTTTGCAAGAATGAAGTTTGTTAGATTTTTGCACACGTTGTTATGCACACTTTCCAATTTAACCTTCCAGCCTGACACTGTACTAGAAAAGGTTCTGCAACGTAATAGAAACCACTCATATGCTTTCCAAGATATGTCTCCCACGTATCCTAATTACAAGCTGTGTTAGCTGTGCATGTAAATGATATGAAGCTTAACTAAAATTTCCCAGGCTAAGCATGTACGTGTACTTAATCTCTACATATCCATACTAAATCAGTGCGGCCTGCTGTTAATGAACTAATGTACAATATTTCATAACTAAACATCAATCTAGATATATCAATACACTATAACTTTGGTACATGGTAAGTCTATCTACTCTCAGGTACCCATGCAGGGCTACTCACTGCTTTCTATAGTAATTTAGTTTGTTAAATCATTGGCTTCTGATCTACAGTTGGCGGTGTATTTGAAAAAAAACACAAAGCTCAGTATTTTTAGTTTTTACTTTTTCAGTTGTTAGTTATTTCCCAGGTGACGCCACTGGATTTATGAGACACTTTTTTGTGCTACATGCAATGTCGTAATCAGCGACAGTAGAACTTAAATGGTCACAGGAATGAGTTTAACATAACTGTAATGGAGATAACTGCTCCCTTTGGTTTGTATTTCCACAGGTGGATGTAAATTAGTTTACTACTGCAAAGCCAATCAAAATAAATTTTTATCTACATAATATCCATGATGATTTAATATTTCATATTTGCAGCAACTGCTCTGTGAATATGTACATTTCTTTTCTTAGAATCATGAGTATATGGATGGGTACAAATATTCAAAATTTATCCAAGCAAAATTGTAAAGTCATGTTACTGGAAATTAGGTGCCCAGGAAGCCCCAAGTAGTGAACATTAGAAAGATATTTCTTATCTCTGTTATTCCAAGCAACTATTGAATGATATGAGAGATATCATGTCATTATCAACTTACATGACTTTACAATATACAAACACAGTTCTGTCTGTGTTGGAGTTATTTATGGTCTGGCTTATCAAGAAAAAGAGCAATTGCAACCCTCAAAGCCCACAGTGTCCAGAGGGAAGACCGATAAGGCACGTGTGAGAATATGCCCATGAGCTTAGAGAATGTGTAAGCATGCATATCCTAGAGTATAATAGGGCATTAGAGAAACTAGTTAATATGGTGTTAAAATCAATGATGTCAATGCAAAAATACTATCGCTGTTTGCACTGTAGTTTTGTGTCAATACTTTTCCCAATAGTGTCTAACTATAGCTGTGTGCCAGTGACACTATATATGACCTATATGCACCGAGTGACTTTCTTTCACAATGTCAAAACTGCATTTATTTGCATGTAATTGTGACTTTCAGTTGTGCAGCATGAACAAAATAAACATATATGCTTGTTATTTATAATAAGGTTACTTTAAAGCTTCTTCATAAACAGGTTTAGTCCACTGCATATTTGATTCCTTGAGGTCCAAGTTTTTGGCATGTAAATAGTTTGTGATATCCACTGTTGGTTTAAAAAACAATTATTTCTGTCTAATCCATCAAAAGAATATACTTTGACTCTTTGTTCTTTTTATATTATAAAATCAATTACTAGATCATCATGCAGCATTCAACATGAACATAATCATATTGCGCATTCATGTGGATATTACAATTTTGATAATCACCTGAATTAATGTTTGGGCACACATGAAATAAGTTAATAATTTGTCAAGTGATTTCATCAACAGTAAATAAAAAGGTTGCACAAAGAAGCAAGCTAATTGTAATGGGCAGATACAAGGTAGGTTGCTTTTTAAAAATATATTTTAAATGAGTGAACAAAAACTGTAATTGAGGGGACATCCTTAATTTGAAATGTCCTGTAGGTCATACACACAGTGATATTTTTTGCAGCCATTACCCTGGTAGTTCCATTAAACATTGTTTCATGGACGTTAATTTTGTTACAGACTAAATTTGTCTTGCCACTATTACTGGTAGTTGTATTTTGGGTTTATTTTTAGCAGCAACATGCAGTGGAAGTGAATGTGAAGTGTATATAAATTTGTTTGGCAAACAAAAAAGAATCACAAACAGTGTAAACGATTTTAATGAAGTACTCGTACAAGACGAACAGACTGGAAGAAGTAATTATTTATTTTTAAACACTGCATTCTTAATACTGTAGCAACTCAATTCTTATACAGAAAAAATTACATTTTCCATAGCTGAATTAGTTACAGCAGAGCATGTGTTAGTCTAACTTATGTAAGTGGTAACTAACAACTTTCAACATTTACATATTCATACAGAGCATATCAATTCTCAGACCCCATTTCCCCCTGAATTAGTCATTTTGAACTGTCTACATTGAAAGTCATAAGTACATATGCAACCATGCTATGACACAGTACATGTGAAGGACATAATGACAGCCGGTAGTTCAGCAGCTCACGTATAAAAGGTGTTACTATAGACCCCATTCTGTATCAGAAAGATGTTAAAATTAATTTCTCCAATAGTCTGTTTTTGTAGCTGCATGTCTTAGCATGCACTGCATCCTTCTGGGCTAACTAGCATTGACTACGTATGCAACATATATATATTATGACTATTCACTTCCTGGATATAGGGGTGGATGTAGTATGACCATTCACTTACTGGATGTAGGCGTGGATGTAGTATGACTATTCACTTCCTGAATGTAGGGGTGGATCTAGTATGACTATTCACTTCCTGGATGTAGGGGTGGATGTATTATAACCATTCACTTCCTGGATGTAGGGGTGGATGTATTATAACCATTCACTTCCTGGATGTAGGGGTGGATGTATTATAACCATTCACTTCCTGGATGTAGGGGTGGATGTAGTATGACCATTCACTTCCTGGATGTAGGGGTGGATCTAGTATGACTATTCACTTCCTGGATGTAGGGGTGGATGTATTATAACCATTCACTTCCTGGATGTAGGGGTGGATGTATTATAACCATTCACTTCCTGGATGTAGGGGTGGATGTAGTATGACCATTCACTTCCTGGATGTAGGGGTGGATGTAGTATGACTATTCACTTCCTGAATGTAGGGGTGGATGTAGTATGACTATTCACTTCCTGAATGTAGGGGTGGATCTAGTATGACTATTCACCTCCTGGATGTAGGGGTGGATGTATTATAACCATTCACTTCCTGGGTGTAGGGGTGGATGTATTATAACCATTCACTTCCTGGATGCAGGGGTGAATGTATTATAACTGTTCACTTCCTGGATGTAGGGGTGAATATATTAGGATCATACACTTCCTGGATGGATATCAGCATCATTTGATTCCACCGGTGTTATACGAGGACGGATCAACTGTGGATTGGTATGTTCATCCCCATCTCCTGGCACACCTGCTCTATCTTTTCCAGCAGAATCATCATGTTATGCGGGTACAGGTGGCCTATGTTGCCAATGCGGAAGCAGTCTGCATTCAACACCTTGCCTGGGTAGATCACCATCCCTACGACAAACAGGAAAACAATGTATGTTGGGAGCATAAATTAATATACATTTTGTTTTGACCACATCTATTTATATTTGTTCAGTTCTATGTTTCAGCAACCAACATGTGCCAAAATGTACAAGGGTGTATGCTCAAAAGAAAATTAGTATTAAAGACATACCCCGGTAGGCTCCTCCTATTATATCTATATAAAAACAAGTTTGCATATCACCTAATAATCAATTATATATATATATATATAATCTATGATGATAAACATGGTAACTAGATCATTTCAAACAATTGAAATTTGAATTAATGTACCTGTACTTTCATTTTTTATTGTAATAAATAATATATTACATTGTGTATGACTGATTAGAGTAATATTTTTGTTATCAAAATATTACTCTAATCAGTCATACAATATGTCTATAAATACAAAAAAGTAAGATCATTTTAATAAAAAGTAGTTATCTTTATTCAGTCACACTGTTTCATTGCACAACTTACTACATCATTTGTTAGAATAAATAAAATAATATAAATATATGATTTCAATTTTCCAAGGGACATTCCACAAAACCTGAAAGCCACCCATCAACTTTTCTAAGATTATCTGGATACCATGGTTACCATCATGCAAATTGATTATTATGTCAAATGTGATCGTGTTCTCTTATATACATACTACATTGGAAATGTTGTCCAAGATAGGATGAGTAGTTTCTAAGATATGACAGTTATAACAGTTTGACATTTCACATGGAACCTGTGTGCTTAAAATGTGTACTCAAAAGAGTCAATAATTATTAACTTGTACACGTATTCAGTTACAGTGATTTGAACACGTTTAATCACCACCAACTATGATGGTCTTTAGAACAGCAAACTGAGTTGAATAAAGTGAACAGTGCCACATTGTTTTAATCTAAAGCACCCTCTTTAATTCAATATTTCATTAGTTTTGTTTCCAAATCATTACGTAAATATCAAACTCATCTAGTATCCATTACAATGTCCTCATCATCTTTGCAAAAGTCTTATTTAGTACGAAATCGTTGGAAAAACGCACTACTAAATTATATTCAACTAAGCCCAAACATAATTCAGCGGAAAATTATAAAAGTTGCTTCATGTCTATATGTCAAGTCAAAGCATAAGGATGCCCACATTTATGCAACAATTTAACAATCAAAGTAAATTTGTTCACTGATTGTAACAAAGTACATTCTTCTATTAAACTGATTGCACATCTAACATTTTATTACTATGATCTGAATTGTTTAATAATGTACTTCTAAACTGTGAGAAAAAATTGTTGCTTTGCAAAAAATACTGATTTAACTTTCAAACTATTGACGGTTTTTAAAATGTATTCCACTCATTACACAATGAAGAGTAAATAAAACGCAACATTCCAAACCTTCCTGGGATAGCTTATATAATTATTCCCAGAGATACCCTTTTTCCAACTGCAGTAAAATGACTAGAAAATGGCTGTGCACAATAAGGTGTGGACTAATCATGCAAACAAATGGTGCATGTTATTTGTCCATTAGTAAACACTGCAGAATTCAACAGGCAGCTAAATACTTACACTAGGCTGAACTGACATGCAAAAATATTATATTTTGTAGGGTGCATCAAATTCAACTGCAATATTTACATAACACTGATAGAAATCAGTGGTTATCCTTACTGGTCACAATACATTAGAACAAACCTCATCTCCAATATACGCATCAAATTTGTGCATACCCTTTTTGGCGAGCTGCGTGTAGAACTCCACAAAGTTGAAGTGGGGATCTTTGGGGAAGTCGAAGGACGTGATGATGTAGCCTTCATGATCGGCATTCAGGAACTCAGTGAATCCCAGCCTGGCCATCCCTTCACGCAGTCTCCCCCGGCTGTTCTTGTATCTGACAGAAGAGTTTCACAGATGCAGACCAAGAGCAACAACATCTCACAACCACTTGGTGTCATTCAAAAGTAACAAGACAAGTGGAACTCTTCCATATAGCGAGGGAGGTAACGTCAGTACTTCCTGTCTACACTACATGATCAATTAAATTTGTGTAACCAAATGACAAACAGGATGTTTTTTAATAATGATACTGGAACTTAAATCATTCAACACATGCGCAGTGTTCTAACTACTAATGTCCAGATATTGATTATATGGCTCCAAGGCTTGTAATGACCGACTCATTTTTAAATGGTGTAGATGGTAAATGGTGTAAATGTTACATGTAGTTTTACCACATATATAAGATAATCTTAATAAATCATAATAATGTATGCAAGTAAAACATGTATTTTATGTATGCATATTTTTAAAGATTTTTCAAAGCAAAGTGCAGTTTATATTTGCTGAAACTGCTCCGTACCAAAATCCCTCACCTAAAACCACTTTAACCAAGCAAATATCTCCAAAAGTTAGACGTTTGTGTTCTAATTGTGTCCTTCCCTTGTAAGAGTCACAAAAAGGCCACATTTTGTGGCAATTCCCATGCTGCCACCTAGTGAGTACTGTGCTTCCTTTTAGCTTTGTCCCGTGGTGCCATCTATTGACTGTGCCATTAACCGGCTCATATTTGTTCTCCGCATTAAATATCCAATGGTTTTACATGGATGAGACCACATTAAGGATTCGTCCGTCATTACCCAGTTAAAGAGTGCCCTTAAAAATAGCATTTTGGTGTGATGTGTGGATTTTTTTAGCACTTTTACATGGGACGTGTTGGTCCATTGAATACTGAATGTACTACTGTGTTAAATCTCTCACGATGTAGCAATAAATATGTGCTAGTCACTCGCATATTCACACAGTGGCTATTTGGGAGAATGCACCAATATTTCAAAATCAGTCACCAGATTGGGGCGAAATTGAGGGGTATCAGGTGTGGGTGGATTTTTCCGAAAAACGAGAATTTCACGAACTTTCCACAGCACTTGTGTCAATGGAGGTTAAATATGCTATGAAATTTTCAAGAAAATTGTTCAACACATTTTGCCGGAAATGAAGGAAACTTTATAATGGCCACCTATGTAAAATCTAATGTGGTCTTACCCCTACACCTAATGCTGCCTGCATATCGCCAACATCCTAGGCGTCGGAACTGGAGGAGTTTGTAGGCTGAGCCCCCCTGTAATATTTGAGGTTGGGATATAGGATTATCCCCCCAAACATTTAGAGCGTAAATGTGTTTTTGGTGAGCCTCAAAATGGGTGTCAATGGTGGCTTTTGGACACTCTGAAGGTGAGGTGTTTTTGGCAAGCCTCAAGACAACAGTCTCCGAGGTCGTGAAATGTCATATTTTAATTAACTGTCATATCTTAAAAACTACTTGTTTAATCTTGACCAAATCTGCTGTGTGTTAAGTGTATAAGAAAAAAATGTCAGATATTAAATACCAATAAATTTGCATAATGGTATCCATGGTAACCAGCTAATTCTTGGGAATTCTGACGGGGTGGTTTTGTGGATAGTCCCATGGAAAATTGAATTTATATATATATATAAATTCAATTTATATATATATATAAATTCAATTTATATATATATATAAATTCAATTTTCCATGGGACTATCCACAAAACCACCCCGTCAGAATTCCCAAGAATTAGCTGGTTACCATGGATACCATTATGCAAATTTATTGGTATTTAATATCTGACATTTTTTTCTTATACACTTAACACACAGCAGATTTGGTCAAGATTAAACAAGTAGTTTTTGAAAATTGAATTTATATATATATATAAATTCAATTTTCCAATTATATATATATATATATATATAATTTTGGTATTTATTCGAGCAGACAGTATACTAAGTTGTGCAATGAGGTAGGTTGGCTGAAAAAATAATATTTTTGATAAAATTAATTATTAATATTATCGTACATTTACAAAAAATTATACACAAATATTAAAAATTACCTTTTTACAAAAACTATTACTCCTTATTCAGCCAAACTACTTCACTGCACAATTAATATATTATTTGTCACAATACATACAAAAAATGAAAATATATGAATTCAATTTTCCATGGGACTATCCACAATACCACCCCATCAGAATTTAATTTCCAAGTATTATCTGGTTATCATGATTCCCTTTATGCAAATTGATTAGTACTTTTCATATCTAGACTTCAAACACTGCAAATTTTGTCAAGATTGGACAATTTTTTTGGAGCCTCAAGGTTGTTTTTTTTGGTGAACCTCAATTGGAGTGAAATGAAGGTGTTAAGAGAGCCTGAAAGTGTTTTTTGGCAATCTTCAAGGAAGGGATCAACTGGAGGTTTTTTGAGGGCCTCAGCCACACCCCCCAATATTTACCATATTCCGACATCTGTGAACATAACTGACACAAAATAACACAAAATATAAATGACACGAAATAACACAAAAAGACAATCACAAAATTCCTGAAGCATACCAATATTATTGATGTAAATAATGATGAGATACTGATGAGTTTTAAATATGATATCATCACATCTGTTATCGCATTGCATCGCTAGTTCAGTGTATTGCTCCACCCTTATTCATGGAAGAACACAAAAATACATGTGAAGGATTTTTTTAATTAATTTTACTATGTTTTTTCTTCCTAGAATTGGTAAATTGATTCATATTTTTAAAATTGTTTTAGAATTGTTTTAAATGTAATGACATTTTATGTATTTCTTTACTTATTATATTTATTTGTTTAATATACTGTGTGAAACTGTCTGTTTGATCTAAAGCTACATAACTGTGGATGTAGGAGTTATGTATTTATGATGGCTCACTGAAAATCATGCTGTAAACGTGACATGGTTACCATCATGAAATAAACCTTTTACTCCCATGACACGTGTACTAAGGAAGATAGCTGACCTCTGAGCCCTGGCAAGGATCCCTCCCTCCTCCTCCAGTTCCCTGAGAGCCCGGTGGAAGGCTAGCACGGCATGGGTGGGGGGCGTGAACCGGAACTGACCGTTCTTCTCCAGGCCCTCAAACTGGTCAGTCAGGTCCAGCGAGTAGCTGCGTGCATTACCTGTGGTCAAACATGACAGAAGGCATAAACTGATGCATAACTCTGTAATTATTAATATTAACTTTCACCCACCCATGAGCGCTACTCAATCACCACTCAATTCTCTGAGGCAGGAGAAAGACCCGCCAGATAAACATAGCATTTCAAAAACACAAGTAAATAACATGAAATTACTCAAAATAGTTCCTATGTAGCATGTGAACTATTTTCTGGCTGATACATCCAAAACTTCCTCATCCTACCTTTACATGATTGCAGATGCTGTATCGGGGCAATGGCCAGGGAGAACCCTGGAACGCCTTCCAGACACTTGTTGGCTGAGGTGACAAGGTAGTCTATGTTCGCCGTAACCATGTTGATTGGAATGCCACCAAAGCTGCTCATTGCATCCACAAAGAACACGGCGTCTGTGGAACACGAGTCAATAAATATTCCATGATTTAAAAAATGCAAAAAATAAAGGTAAGTTTTTATATTAGCATGGCACTAGGACTGCTCAGAATGCTTTACGACTTACTTTCTGGCAGACCTGTTCCGCCGAACACCATCTCAACTTCTCTGGGAGTGCATTCAGATATGCTACAATTGCTGCGTGAAGGCTATTCATACAAATATTTACCACTTTCTACAGCTATACATCTGAGTGAACTGGAGCAACATGGAGTGAATGAACTTGAATGAAGCCCAATGTTCAAAGCATCAACAAGTGAATATGAACCGAGAATCTCTCAACTGAAAATCTGCTCTAACTACTGTGCCACCAAGCTCCAAAATTAACACAGCAGCCTCAATCAAACCAAAACTCATTAAATTTCACAAAGTTCTGCCAGCTGTTGATTAAGAGTAGGCAATTGTTTTATGAAATACAGTAGGACTTTATTAATCCGGACCACTGTCAACAAATCTCAGCACCTGGGCATTATTTCACATGAACGGAATTTCCATATGCTAATATACATCAAGATTCATGTATCCAAAAAGCCTGTTAATCTGGACACATGCACTGGGGATTAGTGTCTGGATTAACAAGATTCTACTGTAAAATTCACAGTTTAGTCGAACTGACAATTCTACCTAATTTGAGCCAAGCTTTTTTATGGTCTCCAAACTGATCTTCAACCCAAGCTGACACACACATTTATTTCATAACACTGACTGCACTTATTTCAGTAATTTAAAGACCCCAGAATTTATCTTGAGCACAACAAACACTCAACTGACCACAGCTCTTTCACAGCAGCCTCCATCTTACACACAGGGTTTATGGCCCTAGAACTCATTTCGACACTCACTTGGACATAGCTCTTTCACAATGGCTCCTATTTTAGTGATGGGGTTTATGACTCCAGAACTTGTTTCACAGTGCACGACTGCCACATTGGTGAAGCTGCTGTCTTTTTGTAGAATCTGCCGCACCCGTTCGGGTGAAACCATCTCATTCTCTGGGAAACTTTCCTTGTGGTAGGCAATGCCAAGCACATCGCAGATACTTGCTTGTCGTCGACCATAGGCTCCGTTCTCCAGAATCAACACCTACGAGTTTGATCAGATTTAACAAGATTGTCAATGACTGTACACGTGTGGTCTGCCCATTTAAGATTGATGTCAATTATGTATTCAGATGTGAAGAGTGTCAGGCATAACACAATACAGTGAAACATGCTTATCACGGACACGGATACAACAAATTGACGGATACAACGAAACAAATTCTTACATATGGATTGTTTCCCTATCTTTTCCATTATTAGCGTTCACGCATATTATGAACACGGGTATAACAAATTCACGGTTATTACGAACACCTTTTCCCAAACAAATTTTTGCCATATAACAAATTTCTGTCCAAATGAAAATCGCCCAGTTGTTCGCAAATACTTCCTGCCCGGAAGGAAGCTATGCCGTGGCCACGCAGGGCGCCAGTGCCGAAGTAATTAGCTCAATGAGGGAAATCATTCGTAACAGGGCTATGCAGTCAGACGACGATGCAGCACACTGCGACTGGCTTGAGGATGTCCTTTTGTCTGGTGCCCTAATCAACAGCAAACAAACGTCAATGGAGGACTTCTTCAAAGCAGATTAACTGGTGTCATTCTGTGTGTGCTAGGTCAATGAGGGAAATCATCAAAGATGATTGTTAGCTGCGCGTTTACGACAGTTCATCCGTAACAGGGCTACACAGTCAGACGTCGCTGCAGCGCACTTCAACTGGCTTGAGGATTTCCTGTTGTCTGGTGCCCTAGCCAACAGCAAATAAAAAACAATGGAGGAATTCTTCAAAGCAGATTAACTGGTGTCATTCTGAGTGTGTGTTGTGCAAGAAGTAGTAGTTACCGCGGGCGTGGCTCCATCCTGCCACGGCACAGATCATGTTTTAGTGTGCTTGGATGCGACATGCTCGCCTATGTGTTTACATCATACTGAATTTTTTTGTTACTTTTTCACAGAGGGTGGTCTGCGATCTTATACTATAACTACACTTAATAATACTATTTGTAACTGTTTTATGTGTCATCTAAATAAATGTTACACAACAAAATATCTTTGCATTTGACAGACACCATGCGAATAGTTTAAAAACTGTCACATACAACACTGCCACCTAGCGGGTAAATGCGTACACGCATATAACGAATTCACGGATATAACGAACTCGTTAGCTACCCACAGAGTAGTTCGTTATAAGCGTGTTGCACTGTATATCCGTTTGTTTTATAAAAACTCACTTCTATGTACACTGTATCATCCTCATAGCTTAAATGAAAACTTGAACATAATATTGAAATATCTTAAGAATATACAATCCCAATGACTGACAGCAAGGGCTAAAACTTTTTGTACAATTCTAAAAAAATTCATAATAAAAAGTGTCACTTTAATTGACATTTATCTAATTTTACCCTGAAACCCTTCATATATTCATTCCAGTCTAAACACTAAGTGAAATGACATTTTAAATGTCTTTGAAACTTTATAGACATAAACTTAACACTTTTGTCAAGTAATGTGCCAAATATGAAGCCTGTTCATTGCGTACTCATGTCACTAAGCCCGCTCAAACGTGGTCATTTGCGTGTCACAAAGCAACCAGCCCATCAGCTGTTGCTGACGTCACCACAGGCAATGCCACTGGGCGGGCCCTATCCTTTAGCAAGGTGAGCGGCTGTGCGGCTTGTTGTTTCAGACTGTACACGAAATTGCAATCGCAGAACTTAATTGTTTTGTATCACAGTAAAAATAGCAATCTTATCTATAAAATTTGTTGCTGGATGTACACAGCAATTGTGTTAACTTTTTGAGTTATTGCCGTTTGAACATTGCGAATGCTCAACCTTGCATTATACTCGTTGCCGCATATACTTCTTCCATCGCCATTATCTCTCACGGGCTCGGCCTGGAGTGTAGGAGTCGTCGCCACTTTTTCTGGTCTTGCACGTCTTCTTCTTTCAGCCCCCTCAACTCCATGTCCTTCTTCACACTGTCTTTCTATCTTTTTGCTGGTCTGCCTTTTTTCCTCTTCCCGGGGACTGGCAAGTCTTCTGCTGCTGTTCTTAAATAGTGCTCTACCTCTATTCTCTGGATGTAGCCATTCCAGCAAAGCTGGGCATCTCTCAACTTCTCTTCTACAGCTGTCACACCTCCTCATTTATTTTCTCTTCCCTTAGCGAGATGTTCATCACCCATCTGATTATCCTCATCTCAGTTTGCATGAGGAGGAGCTCTTCTTTTCTCTTCAGGGCCCATGCCTCCGCTCCATACATAAGGACTGGCTGAATCACCGTGCTGTAGATTTTGATCTTTAGCTTGTGCGGTAACTTGCAGTCACAAATGACTCCACTTGTTTCCCTCCACTTCTGCGAGGTTGCCTTGATTCTTGCCTTGACAGCCATTTCACAGCCTCTGTCCTCCTGTATCACAGATCCTAGGTACTTGAATTCGGTGACTTGGTTTAACTTCTCTCCATGGATGTCCACTATCTTGACTCTGCTTTTTGTCGCTCCTCTCAACTGACTAGAACTTCTGTCTTTGTCGTGTTGACTTTGAGTCCTTTCTTCTCTAGGGATCCCTGCCACTTCTGCACCTTCTCTTCCAGTTTCATCAAGGACTCCGCAGTGAGGGACAGATCGTCGGCAAGTCTTGCTGATCACATCTAGTACAATAATAAAGAGTAGTGGACTTAGCACTGAGCACTGGTGCAATCCCACTCCTATCTCATGGCTAGATGTTTTGCCGTGCAGCATTCTAACGATAGTACATGCACTGTATGATCTGCACCAACTTCTCCGGCACTCCTTTCTGTCTTAGGCACCACCATACCAGTTCTCTTGGTACTGTATCGGATGCTTTCTCAAGGTCTACGAATGCATGGTAGAGCTTCTTCTGTCCCTCTAGGGTCTTCTCCTAGATCTGTCTCAGTATGAAAATGGCGTCGGTTGTTCCTCTCCCTGGTCTAAATCCCAAATGCATGTGGTCTACTTCCGCTATCTCCCTCAGCCTCATGTTTATGATCTTCTCTAAGATCTTCAAGATATGCTCCAGTAGCTTTATTCCACTCTAGCACATCGCCCTCCTGTTTGAAGATGGGGATCAGCAGGCTTCTTTTCCAATCCTCAGAGATCTTTTCTTCTTCCCAGATCATCAACAGGAGTGTCCAGATATATTCTTCTCTTGCTTCTCCCAGTGCTTTGATCATCTTTGCTGTGAGTTCTGATGGTCCTCCTGCCTTCCCTTTCTTCGTATTCTTCAGTGCGGTCTTCACCTTGCTCTTGTAGATGGTAGTTACTGGTCCTTCTACAGGTAATGCAGGTTTTCTGTATTGAATAGGCCATCGAAGTACTCTTTCCTCCAATCCGCTGCCGCATGTACATAGCAGGATTAAGTATTCGCAATGTTCAAACAGCAATAACTAAAAACAAATCCTGGGTACATCCAGCGACATATTTGTAGGCATCTATTATTATCTTTACTGTGACATAAAAAATATATTAAATCTCATGAATATTCGCAATGCGCACCACGCTAAATCCTAGCAGTGCTACTGGATACCTGCGGTGATGTCAGAATGACTGTTAGGTGGCGCAACAAACTGTGTAGAAAATGTACAGGAAAGCGCGACCAAAAGGGGCCATAACAGGATGACAGATGGGGTTAAATGATTAGTTGAATATCAGGACACCATTTTAAAAGTATATTTCATTCAGATTAGAAATAAAAAAATTATTTCACTTAGTTGTTAAGGCGTTTATACAATCAACAGATTATTGATTCAATTCATGTACAGGTGTACCATCCTCCCAAGAATTGTTTGCAATCGCAAGAAATGTTTAATTGTAATAAAAACATTCAAATAGAAAACTGCAGCTACTGAAAATAATTTCAGAGACAACTACGACCCTACCCGCAAGTATCATTGAAGTTGGTTGGGGTTTTGCTTCCCACATTCCATACTGCTATTATTAAGTGGGATGAAGAATAACTTATTCAGTCCATACTATCACCATGTAAGGCATTAGAGGGCGATTCCAGATAACAGAACAATAACTTTAACAATAATGCAAACATACCTTTCCTCCCTTTCTTGGTACGGTGGTTGTAAGCACAGACTCAATGGCAAAGGAACCACTTCCCTGCATCGGTACACAACTGTAGTTTGACTGTGACACACCTGGGCAGAAACACATGTACTTGTTAGGCCATGTGGCAGAGTAGATCTATATTAATTTTTCATTCAACTAAAAGTACATATAAAAATGTTATTACATTATTTTACTAGTGTATATATATCACACTTTCCACTAGCATGCATTTGTATAATGGACTACGTAATAGAGTCTTGAGCAATTAAACAGTACCAGCCAATTTCACTATTGTCCTCCTGATGGATCTGACAATCTCAATGAACTCTGTGTCGCGTGAACCAAGATCTCGAAGCATTGCTTGCTTGGTTGTCATGGTAACACCAAGTGGTCCAGGAGTGAACAATTTCTTCTGTGGTGCCACTGGAATGAAGAGAAGCAGGGTTTTAGTTGTAATGCAGGCTTTTTAATTACTGGTGGTCTCGTGGCCAACTGTGATGGTGTCTCTAATTTCATAAAAAACTTGCAGGATTGGCATGTTTTTCCCACCCTGGTAAATACCGGGTGGGAAATACCATCTTGGGAAAACCCTCAACTAGTAATAAAAACCTGGATAAATGGGAAAAACATTTAAAAGTATTATATTTGGAGCTGTATTGCAATAAAAGGTACTGTACCCTCACCAGAATGACACTGGACAAAACATAATGTAGTATGACTGAAAACTGCAACAAATAAATAAGGTTGCTTTATCTGCTTATATTGCATAACCCATGGCACTGCTGTTGGCTACAGTTGGCCACTGACCCTGGAAGCCTTTGGTCATCAGTAGCCTCCTCCCCACTCTGGCAGGGGAGCACTTCTGCTGCCCATCAGCATATATTGCACAACAGTTGCCCATGGTCCTATGGATCCCTTTTTATGTTGCAGGGCTTCCTGTTCATTCAAACTGATCTTCCATGACCAATCACTTGTTAATGGATATGGCTGTCACTGTGTGTTGTTCATTAGCATTTTGATGTCACTCCATATTTTGTTGAGCATCAGCGGGTTGCTGTCAACAGTCTGGCACCAGTTCATTCTCTAAAAAACCTTGAATTTGGTATCTGTCATTGTGTACGAGATTTAAAACTGGCACCTGACAATATCAAACAATACTAGTACAGGCTATATGACGTCATCACCATACTTCTTTAGACGACCCAGACAGCAGTATTCGGCACTGTCTCTTGTGAAAGTGACAATGACATTTATTTACTAACTGAATATTTTAATCTTTAAACAGTATTTGCTCTTAATATTAATTATCTTTCCAACTGAACTAGGTTTAGTTACAGGAACTAACGAAAGTTAATCTCAGTTTTGGACTTATTCCCGTTTTATGAGTTATTCCGGGATATTACTGGTAGATACCGGTAAATACCGAGTATTTCCCGCTTCCCTGTCTAAAACCGTTTTTTTCCAGAAATGTGTCAACCCTGAAAAAAGACATCAAATAGATCTTATGTTTCTTCATGTTTATGCTCACTTACAAATATATTCACATTCATATGTTTACAAAAGATATCCAACTACATCAGGTTTTTTAATGCAAGAGCAACAAACAATTAATTGACTGTTCTATTATCACAAATATTTAAATATATGATCAATGTTAATAATTTGTTTAATATCCATAATTATGTATACATTATGATGCCCAAACACATTGGATTGGCAGCCAATTACTATACCATATGGTGGCTTTTCCGCTGGCAAAAGTTCCGATTTGTTGACTGCCCTGGCTTGCAGGTGTACTGATGTTGCAATTGGCCTGCAGCATTTAACATGTGTGGCTTGGCTGGCAATACAGCATCCTCTTGCTAATACGCACACTAGCATTCTGCAGCGTGGAACTGTTATCTAAAACAAATACATGACAAGAGTAATTATTATTGAAAACTGGCTGAATACGTACACCCTGGGTCAAAATATACTTTTTTTATCAAATGTGCACAATTAAATATGCACACTCTTAAACATATAATAGAAATAATGTGTTCATTATGATAACATAAGAAGGAAATATTTAATTAGCAATTTTATGTATTGTTCATTTCTTATTCTTACTTCAAAATGATTTAACAAGATTTAACAAGATTGCCATTTAGATGGCACTCTGTATAAATTTGACATAACTGCAGATCTGACCCTATATATATATGAATAGTGTTGGGTCTGGAACATTCCCTGCTAGTGTGTTTTTTGTGATAATTTTATCAATATTTAGGGTGGAAACAAGGTATCATTAAACATTATATGATAGTTTTAATTATATTTTTAGTAGATGTTAGGTGCAAAATTGAGAGTGAAAGTTTACCTCTAGTCATAAATGAAAAACAGCAAGGTGGTTGAGGTGATCATATAAAGACGAAGTTTGACATAGATTTATGTAACTCAGTACAATCATAGAAGACACACAAACAACTGACGTCACAATGTTACTTCTGACCGATGAGCACAATTAATTATGTAAATGGTTGGCCCTGGTAATTATGCAGTTCTATAATCGGGATTCCCAGGAGTTGCCCTTTGATATGGATGTATTGGCATCTGCAAGGTTCTCGTGGGCAATTAGGCATATTTGGACAAAGTATAACAGATTCAGCTAACCTTCATACATTGCGTAGGATATCTGCAGGGGTATTATACTCAACTACCACCCCTGGCTTGCAAGGTCCAAGGATCTATAAACATCTAGAAACTCACAAACTGGCATTTTGGCTTTTCCGTTTTGAACTCTGTATATTTCTAACCCCTTTTTAGAGTAAAAACAACTGAAGGTTTTAAAATGAATAATTATCTAACTTAGTTTCACTATCAAAAAAATTATAAATCTGATCAACTGTACAAAAATTCCCTAAAAACGGTTCCATTCATTTTTATTTACTCGCTTTGGAAGTTTGGTGTTGCAATTTTACTTCAGTGGGGCTCCTGTATTAGTGAATAAGCTGTAGCTGAGAGCATGGGGCTCTGAGATATGTGACCCAGTTGCTCCTATGCTATGGTAATCCGCCACTACTATACCTTTTGAAATTTTAGTAAACTTACTCGAGTTGACACTTGCACTGTTGCAGTGTGTGAACAGACGGCGTCGACAAGTGTTTTGAACAATTCAGTTGTTGAACTTTGCCTTTGCCTTTAGTCTAGACCAGTCAGCTACAGCTGCATGCCTAGGTTACCCAGGCTTATTTCAATAGGACATGCCAATATATGGGGTATTTAAGTTATACACGAATCATTATATTACATCGTCTTATTCTGCATTGTTATCTCGCTTTTCGATAATCGTCTGCTCGATTTGTTTCTGCGTAATGTTTGGGCGCAATTTTTTTTCACCGGGCGCACCTGGTTGATAAAGGTGGAACTAAAATGAAGAACGATAGAGGGCACCAAAAACCGGAAATATTTTAAGAATCATGCGCACCAAAAAGCCGCGAAAAGATGATTTCCAAGTTTGGTTCGCGTCCTACAATAATATGAAAATCACACGAAAGGGGCGTTAAGTTATTGATTGATAACCCAGAAAGTACCAAGTTTCCAAAATGCAAGAGACAACAGAGGAATTTGTATCGTCGGCCGCGGTAAGCACAAATACACCGCTGAATATTGAGCCACAACTCCCTCTTTTCTTTGGCTCCAATCATTGAATCATCAGTGGCAGTCACAAATCGAAAACAATGAGTGAATGAAGCGTGAATGACATTCTGTCACACTCACAGTGCCAAGCATAAACTATGGTAAAAACAAAAGTGCGTGTGATAGAGTGGATAGAACCATCCATTTATATTATTGGTCCACAAGAGAATGGTATTCTGTAAAAACTGAAAAATGTAGTGGATGGCTATCACGCTATGCCTAGGCTATGTGGCTATGTCTATGAGTTAGACGAAATTGTTGTCAGACTGTCCGTCTTTTTGAAGAAAGACTAGAGAGGCAGGACCTGCCACTCCAATGACCCTATAATATAAATGGCTCTATATTATTTGAATGACAATAATATAACCAAGGTAAACAACAAATTCAACATGCAAAAATTATGTTCCAATGTATGCCAACAATGAAAAGATTGAAGTGCAAATTTAAAAAGACAAAATAAAATTATGGATAACCTAGATTGGGCTTGGATGTTTGTGACCAGGATAAATTATTTTCTATGCCCGAACAAATAGAATGTTACTTCATAGTTATCCAGCGAACAAGTGAAAACTTACAGTAAATAAGGATCCATGCAAAATAACAACCTTTTTATTTGAGAAAATTTATATATAAACAAAGTTCTTCATCTTCTTCCGATTCACCAACCAACTTCAAAATTTTGAAGATCATTAAAGTTCACCAGGGATCACATGCATTATTTTGTTACTGTTTTGTTAGCAGTAAGTGTGTACAGTGTTTCTCAGCAATTAGTGTCAGTGTATTTTAATATTGCATTGTTGTCCTAAATTTCAGAATTTATTTTATACTTGTTTTCTCTGTGTGTTAGCTGATTAGATTGAACATGCAATGATATTGTTGAACACTAATTTTCAGCAAATATGTTTTGTTGCCTATCAGTTAGGTGAATCATCTGGAATGGACCCACACAGAGAAGATACGATTAGTGACCCTACAGAGAAACTTTCTGCAGCCTCTGCAGATGACAGCTCGTCTGACGATGACGACAAACCAATTGTTAGAAGCAAGGTATGGACAATATAATAAAACATGTCTCCTAATTAACGTTAGAGAAATTTAGTACTGTAGTGATCTGTGTAGTTATGATTTTATGTATGTATATATATATATATTTATGATCACATTATTATATTCAAAATGTTTAGAATCAATGAACATTCTTCATGAGCTCTACTCTATAACTGTGCGTCTTCATGTGTGACCGCTATACTCAACATTGGCCTATTTTACTTGAATAACATATACAGTGTTCCAGCTAGGTTTTGAAAAGGACATGATGCACATGGCAGATGAAAGGCACTTTTACGCGTGAACGACATTTATGAGGGCACATCATGGAAATCAATTTTCGGATAGTCAACTTGATCATTTAGTTAATATTTATGAAATTGAGCTCATCAGAATTACTAGTTACTATGCATTGTAGCACTTAATTGTCGATTAATAATCCACAACAGTACATGCATGTGGTTTATTCATTTCAACATTCATTAGGATATAACATTTAAAAGTTAATACATTACAACATGTTGTCAATATTTGCATAGATCGACCGCATCGCGAGGCGTGAGCATGGATTCACTTTTGCGTCGTAGCAGTTAATTGTCGATTAACAAGCCACATCAGTACAAACGTATGTTTTATTCAGGTCAGCATTCGATAACTTATCACATTTTGAAATCAATACAACACATTGACAGGCATCTTGTTCCCTGCAGTATTCTTGACGTGTCCCGTTTATAACGCGGTTCCATTTCGTGGACTCCAACTACCACGACTGTATATCAACCACACTCATGCGTACTCTATATCAACCACACTCACGCGTACTCTATATCAACCACACTCACACGTACTCTGTATATCAACCACACTCACGCGTACCAGACCTGGGGCCGAGTACATTTTTATGAGTACAAATACGAGTGCGAGTACTTTGACGATGGATAAGTACGAGTACATTACTAAAAGCTGAGTATGAGTATATAACTCAGCACAACTGAATATGCAATGGCAGTTGATCAATTTTTGTATAAGGAACACTAAAAAAAACCTCTATTTCATCAACAATTAAATTCACTTCATTGGCATTCATTTCAGTGGCATCGTATGATCTTATCATCTATTTGCCATTGCACCGAATGAACATGAGTTGTTCACAGATTGAGTCTTTCAGGCTGCACTGTTCAGGGCAGAATACTTTCTTGGCTATGCTAAATACTCTTTCAACTGGGGCTGATGAAGCTAGAATGCTCAGATGGTGATGGACCACTTGAGCCAGAGTTGGAAAACTCAGAACTGCAGTGGGTCACTGTGACCATCTGTACAAGGCTAATCGAGGTAGTCGTTTACCTCTACAATCAGCAATCTGCTGATGTTATAAGTTTGCAATTTATATTTTCTGATCGTAGACTACTAGTTGTTGAGAGGGTTAGCACGTCCATATAACAGGCTCAGCATCCCCTTTGGACTTTTTAGCCAGGCTGCTGGCATGGGATTATACTAGTGTAGGAGACAGTCTGACTTGAGCCACCTTACTTCTACAGAGGAAAACTGGCAGTTCTTGTTCTTAGCAGTTAGCACTGTCAGCCAGTGCCAAGTGGCATGGTCTCCATACCACATCAAAGGCATTTCCTGTCTAACTGGTGGGTTAACTGCTAATTTACTCTTTATGGCTTAATTAAACAAACAGGTTTATGGCCTGAACTGCTAGCTTACAATTATTGTTTGCTTAACAGGGTGTTTCTGACTGGGAAAAGATGCTGCCTGTTGCCATGTTTGGGTATCATAATCATTGTTATCAGAGAATGAGGATGTGCTGGGATGTGTAGGGATGGTAAGATTGTATACTATCAGAAATAACAAAGTATTTAAAAAATAGTTGAACATTTAAATATTTCAGGAAAGTTTTATTTTATAACCAAATATATTTATTTTCCCCAGTACATATTGAGAAAGTACTCAGATGTACTCGTAATGTACTCATAAAATCTGAGTACGAGTCCATGACCCATAAGTTTCATGAGTACGAGTACGAATACTTCAAAAATGTACTCGAATACATGAGGTCTGATGCGTACGCTGTATATCAACCATACTCACGCGTACGCTGTTATAAAAAGAATACTTCGCACTGATGCAATTTCGCCGTTTTAATATTGTAATTATTTAACTTGAAACAACTTTCCAAAACATCTATTAACAAAATAGCGCGCTTCAATGTGATCCAATCGAGCATTTTGATTGGTCAAGACGTACGCACGTGACCTATTCGTGTAACCTCGAGAAGGCGTGTTAAATCGAGTATGGTGAATATACGACATGATGATGATCAGCAGGACAAGTGCAATGGTGGCACTTTGTAGAGCGCTTAAGGGTAGCCACTACTCGAAAACGGCCATATCTCTGTTAGTACTGAACATATCTTAGCCAAATTTGGAGTACTAATTAGTTAAATGAATAGTACATGATATGTAGAATGTGGGCTCATTTGCTTGTGCAGTGTCATGACAATCAACATTTCTAGTGTGATAGAGGGGCATGCATCCTTGAGAATTATTCTGAGCTAACAACTGTATGTGTGATCATGCAGTTGTCAAGAATCATTAGCTAGAATACTCCTTTGGGCAATACTGTGGTTGTTCATGTTGGTTGTTCAAATTGCTCAAACCTGAACAACAGTCACTGAAATCAGATATCCTTGCCCAAAACCACCTTATTGCACAAAGGAATATTCTAGCTAATGATTCTTGACAGTTGCATGATCACACATACAGTTGTTAGCTCAGAATAATTTTCAAGGATGTGAAAATCCATCTCACTTGAAACGTTCATTGCCATGGTAATACACAACCAAACGTGCCCATATTTCACACATATACCATTCATTTTTATAATCAGTACTCCAAATCTGGTTATGATATGTTCAATATTAACAGAGATATGGCATATTGGTTATATGGGCGTTTTCGAGTAGTGGGTACCCTTAAAAAACACAGGGCGCCCAAAAAAGGCACAGGGTGCAAAATAAAAGGCATAGGGCGCATCAAAATGAGGCAGGTAATAGCTGGAACACTGATAGTGATACACTATATTTGTAATATGTTGCTAAATAAAATTAGCAATTAGCCAGTTACGCTAACTTCTTTAAAAACTGTAAGTCTAAAAAATGTAAAATACAATTGACTGCTCTCTGGTAGGAAGAAAAAACATCATTGTCCGCCAACGTTTTTAATGGTTAAATGCCCCATAACAGCTAAATATTCTCGGGCTTTATTTCAGAAATCATTGCGAAACACAGTGTTGGATGATTCGGATGAAGAAAGTGACAGTCATGGAGATGACGTGGTTGGACCTCTGAATGAAACTGCAACTGATTCTGATCATTTGGAAAAGTCAGCTTTGGACGACAATCAAACAGGGATCAGTGAGGTGACTTTGACAAAGGTTGGTTAATTTTAGTGAGGAGTAACTAGAAAATGTAGCAGCAAAAAATATCCTAAAGGTTTTATTTACTTGTGCGTTACTTACTACACAAAATGCAAACAGTGGTAGAGCTTGCAGAAGACCTCCAAATCCTACACTTCAGGGGGTACACCCCCTCATATGCCCCCATCATTGAAAAAGTTCTGCAGATTTTGCAGTTTTAAAATTTCACCCGTGATGTATCAGTAATAAAAACTTAGAGATAAACGTTTTTTAATCTGCAAATCCAGATTAAAAAGATGGATTTAGTTTTAGTTGTTGTTGTAGAAATCTCATCATCTGGCGTTTGAAGACTCGGATGAAGAGGTTGATACGCCGGATGTTGATGCAGACCTGCCAGATGGCGCCACATCCAACATGGCGAGTGGTAAAGATGCGGAAATCTCAGCAATGCAAACAGCTGAATGGGCACGACCTGAAGCAAATAGTGCACCAAAAGCAAAGGTACCGACATCGTCTGGCATTTCTAAATGCAGTGATATTCGTAATGTCAAAATGCACACATATTTTGTCTAATTTGATATAACCCTTTACTACAGATACAGTTCTACGTAGCCCCTACTTCTCTGCCATGTGTATATCACCATGTGTGTATCACTATTGTGTGTATCACTGTTGTGTGTAATACAGCTATGACATTTAACTGATTTGAGTAGATTTATACACTTTGTACCACGTTCGTCGCTGTTAATCATTGCTGACTGGTCTTTGTTATTGTAACTCAGCTAAAGCAGTAGAAATGAAGATTTTCTTACAGTAATATTCCTGTTTGAAATGTTTCATATACCCTGACACATATTTTTCATATCAGGAGCAGGATTTGTTTGCAAACAGTGACTTGTTTGATGCGGAAATAGATGATAACAAGGAAAATCAATCAGGTAAGTTGGTTTAGTATATTGTTTCACTAATGTAATCTTATCACCAACAACAGATGTTTCTATATCTAACTAGAATCAAGCTAGAGTGATAATGTGGGTTAAAATTCTCCTAGATGATTTTTATCTGAGGCACCAAGCTTTCAGGGATTATTATATGACCCCTGGAAAGAAACTTGTTGCTTTTATTAAATTTTTTCATTTGTTAAGTAATTTTATTGGTTTTATGGTTCATGTTAGATGGATGTTAATCGATTGTTTGCAAAGTTAGATATGTTTTCTGTGAGTGATCCAAACTGTCCACCGATGCATCTGTGTGTATTTGACGCCATCCAGAGGTCGGGAGTTTTTTCTAGTTTGAACATTTGGAGTATACACATGGAACATGATTAATTACAATTGTACATCAAATTTGGCTCGTTTATTTGAGTCACGACAATGATACAACAACCAGTGTTATTTCTGGTCTAGTAAAAGTGGTCTGTGTCAATTTTTCTTCAGGTTTTGAAAAGGTGTTATTTATGCAAATTATAAACTTTGATTTGTTGCTTTAGCCTCAGACTCTGATGAAGGTCAGAGAGAAGTTGAAGACAGTGATGACGATTCTTGTACAACAGAAACAACAAAGGTAAAGCTTCTGAAAATTGGTTTTCTTTTTGATAACAAAAACATGCCTTAAGACGTTATTTAAAGCTCTACAGTATATAATATTTACATACCATATTTTATTATCACAATATTTGTTTATCAATAGATATTTTAATTGACCTTAATATTGTATTATTGTAATTATTTATTATTTACTATTTTTAACCCTCGGAGTGTCTCGGGCTGAAATTTGGCCCAACCATACCTGTCTTTGTTGTAACAATTTTTATTTCTTCCCGTGCAGCTGACACGCGAACATTTGGTATCTGGATAACTGACAGATTTTTTGAGATGGCGTATATTCATGCGCAGATTCAATCTAGCTTACAAAACACGTGACGCGGTTGACTTCCACATTTTGATGATTTTACTAAGTCCTGCATACCGAATTTACGCATCCATTCATGAAGTCTAGACCCTCGCACACGTGGTATCGATGGAAAGTTCTGTCATTGGCCGATCTGCCGTAAATGACATCAGTGGGCTGACTTAATTCAGCGAATCAGAACCATGGTTTCAAATGTAGAGTTATCAGCCCTCCAAAGCGGAAATCAAAAACAAAATGGCGGAGCAGTGTTCGGCAACTTATCCACTTCGAAAGTTTACTTCGGATTATCTAAAGTTTCTGTGTCAATATTTTAATAAAATACTTAACAGTATTCATAAATAAGGTTATTATAGTAGTTCAGATAGTTAGAACAACATTGGGGTGTTTTTTATGTGAAAATTCAACAAATTTAAACAGTAACGAGCGCGGTAGTGATTGGCCTGCTTGAATCAGCCTATTTTTATGTCCAAAAAATCATAAAAATTAAAGTTCTCAACAGTTTTGTTTCAATTTTTGTGTTATTTGGCAGCTAACATATATGGCTATCTTCGTCTCACTTAATGTAGAACATACAGCCACTCAGTAATTATCTGGCAGCACGATGAAATTTTTTTTTGATGAAGTTTAGATAGTAATATCCCCATGATTTTAGTAGATGATATAGTTATTATAATTTTATTATAATAAAGCATTCCTTTAGCAATAAAATGATACCTCATTCATATTTTTCTGACAAATATTAGCAAAGTTATGATTTGTATAGGAACAGTGTGCTACAGAGGATTTTCAGTGGTCACTTCTAGGGTTAATATAATGTTGTTAAAGGAAATAAAAACATCTATTGCTCGAATTCATGTTATATTACATCCTGCTATCTATTTCTACATCCACCAAGCCAAAAAAATCAAAAAAATTCAATGAATTAGAAATTCCACATTTTATGGTGTGCATCCGGACATTTTCGAATATGCATATTTTTGGCGCGCTTTTCGGGATGCCGAGATGTGACGTCACTTATGACTCAAACTCGCATCAGGCCAACCCTTTCCATGCATTCAGAGCATGTTTACAAGTATAGCTTTTGGGTCGAAACGAGCATCAGAACGAGTTATTGTGCAATATTCCGACGTAATACAAACACTAGTCATCATAGAGGAACAAGTAGTTATCTTACGGTTCCACATGAATCAAATTTTATTCAAAAACAACGAATGCGAATGGGTCTACAAGTCGACTAGGTTTCGCCGAGCTTGGGCTCGTTTTCAGAATAATTATATCGAATGCAACCAACGGGAGATAATCTACACCAATAAACATACATAGCAAACATATATTGTATCCAGCTACATAAAGTAATGTGTATAATCTCATAATATCACTAGAATATCGATATATGAAGGAGTTGTACAATTTATCATAACAACTTAAATCAGTCAGACAGTTTCCGTTAGTCCCGCTAGCTCAGTGGATAGGCGCGTTGGTTACTTGTCGTTTATTTTACAATCGGGCGATGCCGGTTCAATCCTGACAGCATGCAAACCTATGATTTTCTATACACTTTTTTTGTTTGTTTTTATGAAGTAATATAAACAAAATCATTTTATACTATAATGCACTGTTTGTAAATAATTTTTTTTTTTGTAGTAACTATTTATTCGCCACAAAAATGAAAATATGGTAATTATATAACAATGTTTCTAAATTTTATTTATCCAAACAAATATAATGTAATGGGTATATAATTTATTAATTGTAAATATATTGTACGGTAATATATTGTAATTATATATGTGAAAACAGATTGAGATCTGTCTGGATAAATACAATTTAGAAACATTGTTATATATAATGACCATATTTTCATTTTTGTGGCGAATAAATAATTATTACAAAAATTAAATAAATATTCACAAACAGTGCATTATAGTATAAAATGATTTTGTTTATATTACTTCGTGAAAACATAAACAAAAAAAGTGTAAAGAAAATCAAAGGTTTGCATGCTGTCAGGATTGAACCGGCGTCGCCCGATTATAAAATAAGAGACAAGTAACCAACGCGCCTACCCACTGAGCTATCGGGACCAACGGAAACTTCTGACTGATTTAAGTTGTTATGATAACAATGCGCCTACCCACTGAGCTATCGGGACCAACGGAAACTGTCTGACTGATTTAAGTTGTCAACCATTCCACGACATGGGCGTGGAATGGTTGACTAACCTATGCAACAACATCATGGCAGAGGGCCACATTCCCGCCGACTGGAAAAACAGCATCCTAGTCCCTCTATTCAAAGGGAAGGGCGATCCCCTTGAGTGTGGTTCTTTCAGATCCATCAAGCTCCTGGAGCAGGCCATGAAGGACATGGAGAGGGTGCTAGAAGTGAGAATGAGAGAGCAGGTGCAGATCAACGAGATGCAGTTTGGCTTTATGCCAGGGAAAGGGACGACAGATGCCATCTTCATCGTGCGACAAATGCAGGAGAAACACCTGGCCAAGAAGAAGAAGCTCTACCTAGCCTTTGTCGACCTGGAAAAGGCGTTTGACAGGGTACCAAGGAAGGTGATGAGATGGGCCATGAGAAAATCGGGTGTGGAGGAGTGGCTGGTGAAGGCAGTGATGACGTTGTACAGTGAGGCGAGCACCGTGGTGAGGACAGGGCATGGAGACAGCAGCAGCTTTGAGGTGAAGGTGGGGGTGCACCAGGGCTCAGTATTGAGCCCACTGCTGTTTGCCATTGTGATGGACGTGGTGACGAAGGAGGCGAGAGGAGGACTGCCCTGGGAGCTGCTTTATGCAGATGATCTCGTCCTTATGGCAACGACCAGGGAAGAACTAAGAAGGAAGCTGATGGAGTGGCGCACGAGATTGGTGGCCAAAGGACTGAAGGTGAACGCCGGGAAGTCGAAGGTGATGGTCAGCATAGGTGACAGAGGAGTGATGTCAGAGTCTGGTACATGGCCATGTGGAGTCTGTAGCAAGGGTGTAGCCACAAACTCGCTTCAGTGTACATCGTGTACGAAGTGGGTCCACAGGAGATGCAGTGGTGTGAAGGGTAGCCTGCAGGCAGTGAGCGCAATGTTTGTGTGCAAGAGGTGCCGGGGAGAGGTACCACCTGCAGAAGCGACGGAAGAAGGCTTGGAGGTGGATGGAGAGACATACAACAGAGTAGACAACTTCTGCTACCTGGGCGACATGCTTAGTGCGAAGGGTGGGGTGGATGCAGTGGATGCAGCGGTAACAACGAGAGTGAGGTGTGCCTGGCAGAAGTTCAGGGAGTTAACACCCTTCTTGACTTCCAGAGCGCCCCCTCTGAAGATGAAGGGCCAGGTGTACACAGCTTGTGTCAGAAATTGCCTGTTGTATGGGTGTGAGGCGTGGGCCATGAGGACCGATCATGACACGACGGTGGAAAGGGTTGAGATGAGGATGGTGAGATGGATGTGCGGCACATCACTCAGCGACAGAGAGCCCAGTGCAGAGCTTAGAAGAAGAGTAGGAGTGGAGGCGATTGGGGATATGATCAGAAGAAGCAGGCTGAGGTGGTACGGGCATGTAGAGCGAAAGGACGACGAGGACTGGGTGAAGGGCTGTACAAAGTTAGTGGTGGAGTGGACAGCTCCCGTCGGCAGACCAAGGAAGACCTGGCAGAACTCCGTGTCTGCAGACTTGAATCTGATGGGTATCGACCATCGGGATGCACGGGACCGTGTCAAGTGAAGAAGTGGAAGAGGGCAATTGGAAGAAAGGCGAACCCAGCAGAGCCTGGAAACACCGCCTCTAAACGACGATGATGATGATGATAAATTGTACAACTCCTTCATATATATCGATATTCTAATGCTATTATGAGATTATACACGTTACTTTATGTAGCTGGATACAATATATGTTTGCTATGTATGTTTATTGGTGTAGATTATCTCCCGTTGGTTGCATTCGATATAATTATTCTGAAAACGAGCCCAAGCTCAGCGAAACCTAGTCGACTTGTAGGCACATTCGCATTCGTTGTTTTGAATAAAATTCGATTCATGTGGAACCGTAAGATAAATGTTTGTTCCTCTAAGATGACTAGTGTTTGTATTACGTCGGAATATTGCACAATAACTCGTTCTGACGCTCGTTTCGACCCAAAAGCTATCCTTGTAAACATGCTCTGAATGCATGGAAAGGGTCGGCCTGATGCGAGTGTGTGTCATAAGTGACGTCACGATACCACGTGATCGCCTAGCTCATTAAAATTTCATTTTCTGCGGGAATCGCTTCACAGACGAGCTTAAAATCGAATTTATGCTACAAATATATTTTTCTGTATTTGTTTAATGTTGTCAAATGTTTACATACAATTTTAAACTTTGTGTACACATGGAAAAAAGATTTTAGCTAATGCCTTATTTTTATTTCCTTTAATCCTAGAATAGCTGTGTTTAATAAATCCGAAACCATGTTCACAATTTGAATAATTCAGCCACGAAATGTCCGAATTGTTGATAATAAAACATTCTGAATATAAACATGTTCTAATGGCAATATAATGGCTCTTTCATGTTTACCTAGTTCTCACATTCGAGACAACTCATTGAGCACCTTCGTGCTAATAATGACTAACCCTGGTTGATACCGGTAACAAGGTTCTACGATATATAACCCTTGTGTTCATCCGTGTATGTGGGTGTTTGTAGGAAGCACACAAAAAGCCAGTGAGGGCATCTCGACCGCCCTGCATGAAGAAGACAGACATCCAACAGATCCACAGCGAGAGTCAGCGTCTAGTCCGAGGTGGGACATAATTACACCCTCTCAGGTTTAGCGGGCAGTATTTTTGATAGACAAAGCTTGATGGAAGTCATGGGCATAATTATGATTGTGATGTACTGAATCTATTGATTGATGTGTAATTTTATGTTGTCACTAAAAATCGGATGTTTTTAGTCATATCAGATGTTGCTGTTGAACATTGATTTTCGTGCAAGGCTCCATTACCTTTAAAGATAGATGGATACCAGTGAATAAATCTTGAACTTTATGCATTTCTTTGTAAGCTATTTATTATTAATGTCGGTACACCCTCTACGGTACTATGTCGTATTCAGAGTCACGACTACGAATACCCTACCACCAGCCTCAGAAACTTGACATCTCAGTCTTCCTGCAACGAACGCAGGCAAAACAGGCACAACTACAGAAGATGAGTCACAGAGGGTGCGTTCACAGCTACTAACAAAAGATTGATTAAAAATAACGTGCCGAGTTACAGTGTCGAATAGTTTTTTATTTATTTTAATACAACATATCATTTTAACTAGGAAATTTTGTTCCAACGTGTGGACAGGAAAAGGAAAAAAGAGACCAAGGCTGTCTTGACTGTTGTTCAAATAATCTGCCGCCACTCAGAATGACACAAGCACTTTTATTTTGATGTTTCAGTCAAGACGAAGTGCTTATGTCGCTCTGCACAAATGCGGGACACCGTCTTATCCTTTAAATCCTTTGTTTTATTGATGTTTGTTACCACTTTGGTTGACAGTTTACAGTAATAATAATTTTGTTGTATTATTCCTTAATGTCTGAGTATTTAATTCAACTATCTACAACATTGTACTTTTGTTAATCATCAGGAATTTGTATGCTTTACTCCACTTTAAATATGGATTTCTTTAGACAACATGGACAAAAATAACACCTGCTTTTTGCGTAAATTAGATTGCAACAATACATTATTCTGTGTGACATATTCCCAGCACTGTATATTTGTTAAAATATTTGCCTGTTTTATTTTGATAACTAATTTTTTATTGTAGACCTTCCTGGAAAGTTGCTCCTGTTATTCATCAGCCAGTAAAAACTACCAAGGAAAAACGATCAATCTCCCGGAAAGAGGACCGTAGATCACTGGAAGTTCCACCAATTGCTGTCGTTGATCTGAATATTGAGTCAAAAACCGCTTTTGATGAAGATTCTCTCCCAGATTTGGCTATGGACATCCGGGGAAAAAAACAGGAAATAGACACAGGAAGACCCCAAGTAGAAAGCAAACCTAAACACAGGAATCGTCACCCTGAAATTGGTTGTCAAGAAAAGGAAAAGACGGACGCTGTTGATTTGACTGAATTTGCTTCAGAGGTGCAATCAGAAATTATGGTCACCAAAAATACGACATCAAAACCAGACCAGGATTCGGGATATATCACTACGCCAGTGAACTCCTCCGAGGAAGAAAATAGTGCAGACGATAATAAGAATCTAGATGATCCCGAAAATGAGTGTCGGGAGAGTAAAAAGAGGACTTTATTGACCCCAAAACTCAGACATTTGGGGGTCGCGTCGTTGACTCCTCAACTCAGCGGGGGTCCTGGAGTGGTTATTGATTTGAGTGATGAAGAAGACGAAGGTGTTGGAAGAAAGGAGGAGAACAGCGGTGTGAGTCAGCTGATGGAGAGGCTGATGAAGCACAGTCGCAGCGTTCCAAGGAAGTCACGGGAAGTTGAGATCAAGTAGGTCCGAGGTGTCAGCGTCTGAGAATCCCAGACGTTTCCTTTTCCCACTCCACTCCCTTGGCAATATTAAAGAGAACAGGAAACTAAGTTTTTGTCTTACCATCATATGTTTCTAAAAATTAATAAAAACTAACCCTTTGCAACTAAAGTCCAGAATATCATGTCTGGTTTTATGTAAATTTGTTCTGAAAGTGGGATTTTTTAGTAAACCACTCTTATGTTCGTTTATTTTACAAAAAGTTAACTCTTTCGTTGACAATGGCTCAGTTTATATGTTCATATGGCAAGCAGGTTAATTGTATGATTAAAGTGGTTCTAATTTGGTCGCAATACATTAACACTATTCATCCATACATTAACACTATTCATCCAAATATCAAAAATAATTCTGTAACACAAGAGTTACAGAACTGCAAATTTAACTAAATGTCCTCACCTGAAGTTTTGTAGTAATAACAGGTAATAATGGGATGCGTAAACCAATTTTTTTTGGTAGTTTAATGTGACTTAAATCAAATAATAAGATTCATAAATTATCGGCTTGGTTTTGTCATTATAATTAATTTTCATTCCACATCATTTCACGCAATAGAATTATACATATATATATATATATATTTATGCAATAACCAACACAAGCCCAGTGTAGTTTGAGAATTGAAATTGGCCAAAGGATGACGTTTTTACTGGAAAGTGGTTTGCTTCTAATGCAGCCACTTTTGGGCATAAAGATAGTAGGAATGTGATGTCTAACATGCAAACCAGATGGGAAACTGAACCCTTGTACAGCCCCATCAAAGTTTCTCGGGCACACATTCCTACAACATGATGACAATATACAGGCATACATTATTTGTCGCTATAGAGGTATAAAACCACTACGAATATAAACTTAAGCAAACAATACAAACATTCCACCACCAATAGACATGCAATTACAAAAAGGTGGGTCCATTCCGCCTATCCTGTATAAACATAAGGAAAAATATATACCGTTTGTAAAACAAAAAGCCTGTCGACGCACCAAAACCCAACATATTCAAGAATTGGGCATATGCCCCTGTGTTCATTCCGAAATTTGGGAAAGCGTTGCAACATTTTCCAACTTCTTTTTCCACCAACAGTGTACAATAGTTGTTTACCTAAACGTGCCTAGGCAAACAGGTGGGGAGGAGGGCGGATTTAGAAGTATCAGAATATACACAACATGACACACAGATACCTAGCGCGGAAGTGGCAGCTTAACCGCTAATCCAAATCGTAGGCTGGGGCCTAATCCTGACATGTCGTGATTGGCTGAAGGCGCTGGGCGGTTTTATTAAGCCAAACAGCTGGAAGTATTTATCGCCTCAGCCACTTACCTCAATACCTGCACTAGGCCCGTCCTGGCCATTGCATAAATTACAGTATGTGCTCCGTTCATACCTTCATATATGTACTGCTTCTTTGGGCACTTTTGAGGCCCAATCAACACGCTAGGGCGTTGCTTGAAATGAGCGATATAACAGTTATTGCATACTGGAGTGGTATATATGCCCCAAAACTGCACAAAGATGCAATATTTTAATAATGTTATATGCCTATAATAACGTGTAATGAAGAAATTAAAGCACTTAGGTTTTAAATTTAGACAAAACTATTGTTATAATGAACCAGTCGAGGTGCACCCGGATTCTTCATGAGCACCAAATGATATGACCCAGGTTTGTGTAGCTGCTGTGTTGTTTCCCTCAGTACGGTGGTGAGGAAGCCAGGGGAGGACGCAGGTGAGGAACTACAGCTTGAGAAGTTCACTTACCACGTGGATGGGGAAGAGGTCATTGACCCCAAGCTCAATGTACCAGGTGAATGCTGGGATTGTATCTACATTAGTTGGTTTATGGTGGAGGGTTTCCAGACTGTTTGCTGTGAATTAATCATCGCCATCAGAATTGATCAGCGATCAGGCGATTACATCATAAATTATTAATTAAAAAAATTACAATTACTTTTTCATGTAATCATGATCACATTAGAGAATAAACAATTCAAAACCCTGATGTTATTAGTGCCACCAATGTTACTAGTGCCACCAATGTTATTCAAGACAAAATTAAACAACAATAAAATATGCTCAATGTACATGCTTTAAATACAACATGAAAAGGTGTTTTGATTGCAGTCAGGACTTGAGCAACAAAAATAGACACACACAATTGCTTTTGTAATCGTGGTTATGTAATCGATTACATGGCCATTTTGATGTAGTGTAATTGAGGGTGTGTACTATCACTCATAAATTGTTGATGATTACGAAGTGTGGTTACTTGTGGAGTACGGTACCTAGAGCTTCGGACTCTAGACTGAGAGAACCTGGGTTCAAATCCTGTGCTGCCATGTCGAGCCTTAAGCACATTCATTCACTCTACGTTGCTCCAGTTCAATCGAGTCTAAAGCACTTTGAGCAGTCCTAAGGACAGGATACTACGCTATATAAGAACTTACCTTTAATATGCTTTAGATGTAACTGGAACAAATCATGGTTATGTAATCAATTACATGGCCGTTTTGATCAGTGTAATTGGGTGCAAGTATGGTTACTCATAATTTGTAGGTGATTACGAAGAACGATTACTTCATCTCTGGATTCGATTTCTGAATCAGTAACTCAGAATACTTAGAAAATATATATTAGTATATGTAACAAAAATGTGACTCAGTATATAACATCGACCTATATTGACAGAAAGTACCAAACCCTAATCATAGGTCGCGACCTTTGCAGGGGCAAAGTTGTGTCTGCTGAGAGAGAGGCTGAGGGCACAGATGAAGGTGAGGCGAGAGGAAGCGAGGAAGAAGCGGTACGAGATGTACGAGCTCGACAACGAGGAGGGCTTCGATGGTGAGGAGGAGGCTGAACTCACAGACCAGACAGACACTGATGACGAGGAGATTGAGGAGGAGGAAGAAGATGAGGAAGTGATGGAGGAGGACACAGGGAGAGATAAAGAAGTATGTGGATTTGAATTATGTCAGCACGTATACATGCGTGTGTGTGCGCGTGCGTGTTTGTGTGTCTTTGAGTGTGCGTGCGTGTGTGTGTGTGTGAGTGTGAAACTGAGTGTGTGCTTATGAATCCTGAAGTAGAAACTATATTTAAAAAGTGATACATTTTGTTAAGTAAAATGCAGTGACGAAAGCACAAAGTCAAGTATATTTAACTTTTACACTTATGCATTACCTTAGATTGACACATTTGTTGCCATGCCATCACAAAAATTATTAGATTAATTGTGGGCGATGAGCCGTGTTCTCGTTGCTATTCCACCCATTGTAGACCAGACTAAAATGACAGGAAACCATAAATTTCAGCCTAATCCCTTCTTGGATGCGGAGGCTGAGGATGATGAAGACAACGAGGATGATGACCTTCAGCTCAAACTTGACAGTGTCAATTACGATGACGAAGGTGAGAGTGACATCAGTGACTGTAGACATCGTATACGTGTGCTATCTGTTTTCTTGTTTGGTTTTCGTTTGTCATGACAATAACACTGATCTTTTTTGTCGAAAGAGAATTATAATTAAAATGACCACCCCCATCATGCATTAAAAACATGTGAACTGAATTGTTAACACATTTTGCGTTTGTGTCTAAATTATATTATGAGTATGTGTAAAATACGTGTTTACATCATATGTTTGAATTTACAATATGTTTGATCATTATTTTGACATTGTTAGTTGAAGCTTCTATAATCAGCATGATGTTCTGTATCTGTGATATTCAAATCTAAAGAAACCTAGGTTTAACCAGAAACTTATTCGCCATTATGAACAAGGCAAGCCACCTGTTTTAAAATATGCCACTCAACTGCAATATAAAATTACTTTAAAAATGACTATTTTTCAAAAAGTGTCGTCGGACTCGAAAGAGAGCACACATAAAGACTTTCTGAAGAAAGCTATGGAGAAGACGCACAGTCTAGCGCTGTTTGACGACAACACAGGCTCGAGTGTGCGCAAAATTCCCTTGGAGAAAACTCGCACCTTTGAATTGTTCGACGAAGATGCAAACACAGAGTCACCCACAATGTCGCAGAAGTCAAACACAGAAAAACACGGTTAGTGGTTAATTTGTCATCATTACACGTCAACAGTATATGTATATTTTGCATGTCATAATCTTTGTGTAATAAGTTAAAAAATAAAATATGTTAACTTAGCGTGTTTATATGAGATGCAAATCAGTTGTTTTTTGTTGGGAATTAAGATTATTGATTACTGAGCTATATCAACTATTTGTACAATTTACAAAATTAAGGTTTAAATTAGCAAAACCCCAAATCACGCATATCATAGTCCTGTGACATATTTACAAAAATCCAAATTTATTTTCCAATTTAGGTGGTAATATAACATAGCAATTTTACGTTTAAATTTTAACAAAATTATGGACAAATGAGTAATAATGTTGTTCTATTTTAGTATCCTCAGCAATTTTTAAATAATAAACTTCATCATTTCGCCTATTACAGTTCTCTTCTATTTCTACTTGTGTTGGTTGTTGCATAAATAAGCCATCAGTGCACCATTTCACTGAAATTTTTACAAGTTCATAAACCAGATTTTGTTCATTAAAATATATTTTGATCCTTAAGAGTGATGTATACTGCATACTTGACACCAGGATGCGCCACCAGGACACCTTCACCTGTGTGTCACGGAAATAATGTCCTCGCTGATACGGCGACGACTTTTCATTTTGGAATAGCTCCTTAAATGAAGCAACAGCTTCAGTTTAGTGTTGAATTTTCTTTCTCAGCTTATCTTACACACATTGTCAACACCCTTTACATAATTGTACTGTAGAAATGAATGTCAACATAAAGTTCATTATCTTGGTGAAATGTTCCCAGGTGTGTGAATGTTCTCATTGCTGTGCAGAGATCAGTGAGCGACCCTTTGAGCAGCTCAGTGGCAACAGTGTGATGGCAGTGATGGAGCTGGGCAGTCCACGAGACCCAATGCAGGACGACATCAGTGAGGGAAAGGGTGTGTCTTCTTTCACTTATCAATCTTCTAGCATCAGCTAAAGCTTAGAATGCAGCTGTCTCATTCATTCAATCCGTTTTGAAGTTGTCGTTTTCCCGATTTTTTATGATCCATGACTGCCAACAAGTACCTTAACAGCTGAATGTTTTTGGACAGCTAAAAATAACTAAATGCTGACCTGGCCAAAAACGTACAGTACAAACAATAATTTGAGATGTCCAAAACATACAGTCACTATGTACTGTATGTACTTGGACATATAAAAATAAATATTTGTGTAGAATTTTCCAGAACGATGTAAGCATGTCGTAATTTCAAAGAATACCCATTCATTAAGCTTGTGTAAGTATATTCTTAAGATTACGTCACATGGTATCTTTGTCTGCAGATGAGACAACAATGTCACTGTTCAAGGACCGAGACACCAGCTTTAACAGCACGGACACAAGCTTTGAGATGACTGGGTCACTGATTCCTGGTGGTCAGCGGCCACGACGTAGATACTTGCACAGTGGCAGCTGCCACACTCCGGACATGTTCACAGGCTCCAGCAAGTCCTCCACCACCACCCCAGGGGTCATGTCAAAAGTACGCAACGTCTGAAACAAAATTGATGGGTCCAGTACATCTCTGTTTGTTACAGTCAAAATTACGCGCATGTGTAATTTTTATCTGTGCCTAAACATGCCAAACATGTGCAATGTGCATGTAGTTTTTGTTGAAATTCTTGCTCTAAATTTGTTAACCCAAACATGGTAAAGTTGTTTGTGTGAGAACTGATTGCAGGAGAGACTTAACAGATGTCATGCCGCCCTTGTAGTGTAATGTACATATGTAAACAATTTTGGTAGGCAAAGTTTGACGGAGGTCATGTGCGTAATTTCGATTGTCGCCTAGGCAAACAATGATATGCTCGATACATCAAATGATGCCATTTAGATAATTATCTAAACAGAGAATTGTCAGTAATTTTTGCCTTAAATATTGTTGATATGCACACAAAATGTGTTATATCTTATCAGAATTATTTGTAAAATTACAGTTTGATAAAATAGTTATTACTTTAAACTAATGTATATCATATATTGTTGTACAAGGAACAAAATTGCTGTTAACCGCATAAAATAAACCAGTTTTGTTTTGCACCAAAGACTTGAAATGACCCCCCTGTGATAAAGATTGATCACTTTTACATGGTCACTTGCAGCATAGTAGTAAGACATCATGTTTGTCACTGACAGCGCCAGTAGATTGTTGTGACATGTCACGTTTGTCGGTGACAGAGTGTCAGTAGGTTGACATGTGATCTTTGTCAGTGACAGCACCAATAGGTTGACATGTCATGTTTGTCAGTGACAGAGCACCAGTAAGTTAATATGTCATGTTTGTCGATGACAAACTGTCAGTAGGTTGACATGTCATGTTTGTTAGCGACAGATTGTCAGTAGGTTGACACGTCATCTTTGTCAGTGACAGCACCAGTATTGACATGTCATGTTTTGTTAGTGACAGCACCACTAAGTTGACATGTCATGTTTGTCGGTGACACAGTGTCAGTACATTGACGTGTCATGTATGTCGGTGACAGAGTGCCAATAGGTTTACATGTCATGTTTGTCGGTGACAGAATGTCAGTAGGTTGATATGTCATGTTTGTCGGTGACAGTAGGTTGATGTCATGTTTGTCGGTGACATAGCGACAGTATGTTGACATGTCATGTTTGTTGGTGACAGAGTGTTAGTAGGTTGACATGTCATGTTTGTCAATGACAGAGCGCCAATAGGTTGACACGTCATGTTTGTCAGTGACAGAGCAACAGTAGGTTGACGTGTCATGTTTGTCGGTGACAGAGCGCCAGTAGGTTGACATGTCATGTTTGTCAATGACAGAGTGACTACGTTGACGTGTCATGTTTGTCGGTGACAGAGTGCCAGTAGGTTGTCGGACCTGGAGCTGCCGATAGAAGACACCCAGGACCTGCTGATGAACAACAGCCCGGCTCTGCGCTTCAGGGCGGAGTCAACACCACGGCTCCAGTCACAGAGCTTCCACTTTTCACTCAACTACGAGTCACAGTCACAGATGTTGGATGATGACGGGTCAGTAGTTGTTGTGTTGATGATGATGTGTGAGTTAGTGGTTATAGTTGTGTCATTGTAGTTGTTTTGACATCACTGTTTGTAGTTGTGTCATTATCGGTTGTAGTTGTTATTCAGTCATCTTGATGATGACGGGTCAGGTAGTATGAATAATTGTCATCATAAGTTGTCATTGTGATGTCTTGGTGACGACAAGTCATTTAGTGTTTGTTTTGCGTCATATTGATGATGAAAGGTCAGTCAGTATATGTAGTTGTCATCATTGTTTTTAGCTGTCATTGTCATGTCTTTATGATGACAGGTCAGTCAATGTTTGTTTTGTCACAGCTGATGTTGATTGGTTGTTATATTACAGTCATGCTCTGTTAGTCATCCTCAAATACCAGTCCTGTTTACCACATTGTCTCTGCTTCAGAATGCTCAAGATCACCTCCGTGGATCGGAAAGCAGCACGGAGACAGTTGCATCTGGACATGGGAGACAGTGGTGCCTCTGGTAGCATGACTCAGGAACTAATCGGTCTATGTTCCGGCCAGTTTGCGCAAGGTCTGTGATTGTTCTCAAATATTTAAACCGATAATAATGGTTCTGTTTCTATGTGCTCGTTGTCATAGAAACGATGTGTCCAGCAGATCATTTGACTATGCTTTTGATCATAGCTTATAAAATTTTGTAATTTTATAAACAATGCGGACGTAATATTGCCTGATATTACAGTCCGTTTTAAGACATTGCCATTTATTTTTATTCAAGATTTAACATTATTTATGCAAGCAACAACACGGAGACAAATATAGATATGAAAAAGGCCAAATGGATGACGTTTGTTTATTATGGGTAACCAGTGTATAAGCCTTTTTGGCACACTGTAATATTTAAATAAAAGAAATGTGGACTCTACAACCCAATGCCAGGCCTGTGACTGAGCCCATACTAGTCTCCTGAACATCAGGCTGTTAGAACCTACATTTCAACATATAAAGCAGCAGCGGTATTCCTAGAACAATTGAAAGGAATGACATGTAATCACAGCAGAGCTTGTTATGTGTAGAGTTAATTTTAAAGCCAACATGATTAACTAAGCCAACATGATTAACTAAAAAGTGCCTTTCTGAATACCACGCTATCTGCTGCCAAAAGCACTAAATCTAAAATTATACTAATACCAAATGTGGGGGTATTTCGCCACAGGTCACCGAACATGTGACCCCCCCACATAAACAAACCAGGCCTAACCGAAACCATTTTATCCTTTTAAGCTATTCTGATGTACTTCCTGCCGCTCTTATCTGCGCGTCAGATTCACCCCGCAATGCTGCCGCTGTAACTGCCCCAATGTGGAAGCTGTGGCCCTTAAAGCCACTAGTCTGATATCCACAGAAACCCAGCAATCGCTTTAAAGACACATCAAATTCACTGCGTAGCATTGGAGAGCCATCCGCATAGGCAATTAAAGATGATTGTATCTGACCTCTACCTGACTGAAACTCTCTCATAAAGGAAGCAAGGTATATGGGTGAACCAGGGATGCACTCACCTCTCACCTGGAGGGACTGCGGACCCTGCCGCGTGCTATGTTTGAAACGACGGAAGGAAATTGATATTAGATCTCCTGACATTAACACGACACCCAACTGCGATTGGATATAATTCTAAAACAGCGGCATTGAGTGAACGCCACGCCTCTGGCCACAGGCCCCAAAACCATTCTACTCCACACAAAGCCCCATAACCTACTCCTCCCGCAGCATCAGTGTACAGCTGAAGATAGTCACCTGTTATGAAGTCATCATCCAAGAGGAAAGATTTGCCATTGAAATGTTGCAAAAATTCTAGCCACACTTGTAGATCAAGTTTTGCCTGCCTCGTCAAGCGGATATGATAATGTGGCTTACATACGCCGATTGTCAAATCGATTAAACGGCGTAAAAATGGTCTGCCAGGTTTGATTACAGAACATGTGAATCCCCAAAACCCGAGTAGCTGTTGTAACTCCTTCAGTGTCACGTTCTGTCTGTCAAGAAAAAGTCACTAGTAATGCCCTGGCTTTATCCAACTTATCCTCTGGAAGCCTAGCCTCTTGGTTGACAGTATCTAGAATAATTCCTAGAAAAGGGATCGAGGTGGACGGGCCAACTGTTTCATCAGGTGCTAGCAGTACCCCAATTTCCTTGCAAAGGTTAACAAATGCCATCAGATCCTGATTACACTTATCTGCTGAATCAGACACAATTATGAAATCATCGATCACGTGAATCATTGCTGTCACACCCAGTTTGACCTTTGCCACCCACTCTAGAGCCGTACTGAAACAATCAAGAAATGGCACATGAACTAGAGCAGCCCATAGGCAAAACAGCATCCATAAAATACTGCCCCCTCCACCTAAAACCCAACATTGGCCTATCTGCTGGCGAGACTGGTATGATACGGAAAGCCGATTCGACATCTACTTTAGCCACGTACACAGGTTTTGGCGAATCCGTAATAACATCAATGGCATCCTGAATTGTGGCATAAGTGACAGATGATATATCCTGTGGAATGTAAACATTAACAGATGAACCTTCTGGGTGTGACAAATGGTGAATCATTGTAAATTCACCTGGGTTCTTATGGACAACACCTAGTGGGGAGATTCTGTAGTTATGACAGGATGGAGGAACGTCATAAGGCC
The DNA here is from genome assembly GCA_020002185.1 of Paraescarpia echinospica. Lineage (NCBI taxonomy): Eukaryota > Metazoa > Annelida > Polychaeta > Sabellida > Siboglinidae > Paraescarpia > Paraescarpia echinospica. The sequence goes on along the minus strand of CM034538.1, from coordinate 20,261,169 downwards.
CCAGCACCCTGCCTAATGACAGCTCTTTCGCTATCTCCTTATCTATAACTTGTGAATATTCATCAGCAGATTTTAAACTGCATACATTGACATCAAACTGGGTTGGCAAGTCAAAACAACCTATTTTAAAACCATGTGAAAACCCATGTACAAGATACTTGCGTAGGTCGCTGTCATAACCAGTCAACCTTTCATGCAAAACTGCAGGAGAAACCGGGGAGGGCAACTTACCTCCTGACCCAGGGGTGAACCACTGGCAGCTGGTTGTCTACCTGGGAAAAGTGTGTTACTTGAGGGCCCTGGTCTACCTGGGGGGCCTGGTCTAACTGAGGGGTTTGGTCGAGCTGGTGGGCTTGTAACCGGTGGGCTACTGGACTGTGGGCGTTTCCCCATGGTTTGAAAGCACCGCACAGCGGGATGGCCACTGCCGCCACACGACTGGCACTTGTGTGCAAAGTAGCAAGAGGCTTTGTCACACCACTCCCCCCGATTGTAGACAAAGCAGGGACCGACATATGTGGACTGGGCCCTACCCTTGCTTGGAAAGGGAAAACTTGCCTGGCGTCTAACTGTCTGGGACGCTTTCAACCATAACTCCCAGTTGATGGAGTCCCAGGACCACCCCCTGAGATAACGCAGGGACCTAAATGCTTCATCATAGGTCTGCCAGTCACCCCCTTCCTCAGCAACAACTCGATTAACTCTGTACCTGGTACGGTGTTAGTGTTTGGCCATGGGGTCGCCCTTGCGTTGCCCTGGCAAGCCGACAGGGGTGGCACAGTTTCGTTCGCGGCCAAGGGACGTGTCACTTCTGGGATAGGACCGTGGCCGGAAGCGGCTGCCAGCTGGGCGGCGCTGCCAAAGGCGGCTGACTCAGACGTCAATGCCGGATCTGGGCGCAGCACTGTTGGGGCCGGACGCAAAGCCTGCACCATCGAGTGTATCTCATGAAGCATCTTTTCCGATGCCGCCATCCGCCGCTCCATGTCCCGCTCCCACGCAGATTGTGGTCCGACTGGCCCGAGTGTGCCATTTACCACTGCCTGCAGATCGGCAGCGTCCTCGAAGTTCTCATGGACCGAACACTGCAATGGAGGCGTGCCCAACGCGACGAGTGGTGGCGGGTAGGCGAGCAAGACGGGCGGTGGCGGCATGCCCCCCGAAACAGGCGGTGGCGGGGCGGCCAACGGGACAGCTGTGGCAGCCGTTCGCGAACGTGTCTGCCGAGTCAGCGATGCCCGACGCGCCGGTCGACCACGTCCACGTGTAGCTCGAGGCATTCTACAAATCAAATAACACCGCAGACAATCTCACAGTAGCTAGAACAAGAAACGTTAGATATAGTGAATCTGATTAATGTAGACAAACACTGTCCGCAACAACGCTATCCACCCCAAACCGGAGCATTTTCAATATACCACAAAGTTACTTGTGCCACCAACCAATATAAATTGTCAGACAAACGGCCAGTATACATACACTGCATAAGTAGATGGGTATACTTGTTGAAAACATTATGACACAATGGTTCATACACAATATAATAATCGCCTGTGGCCCTCCCACATGTATAAACATGACAACTGTCTAGCATAAAATTTACCAGCATAACTGACAAAACCTCGTCCATGTCTTGTCTGTAAGAGTCTACATAGAAGTTAGAATAGTTGCCTGTGGCCTTCCCACAAAAACGTGCATAAACACGCAACTGTATAGCATAAAGTCTACTGGCATAACCAACAAAACTGTCATGCCTCATCCGTAAAAGTCTAAACACAATGTAGAATAGTTGCTCGTGGCCGTCATAACTAACAAAAATCCATCCACTCTTGGTATGTAAGTCTACACACAATTTAGAATAGTTGCCGGTGGCCCTCCCACCAAAACGTATATAAATACGACAACTGTATAGCATAAAGTTTACCGGCCTAACAAACAGATATCCTTCCAGGATATGTCAGTCAGAGTCTACACACAATTTAGAATAGTTGCCTGTGGCCCTTCCACAAAAACGTGCCTAAACACGACAACTGTATAGCATAAAGTTGACCGGCTAATAAAATCCCTGCCATGTCATGCCTGTAAGAGTCAGCACACAAATTTAGAATAGTTGCCTGTGGCCCTCCCTCCGTAAAAGTCTAAACACAATGTAGAATAGTTGCTCGTGGCCGTCATAACTAACAAAAATCCATCCACTCTTGGTATGTAAGTCTACACACAATTTAGAATAGTTGCCGGTGGCCCTCCCACCAAACGTATATAAATACGACAACTGCATAGCATAAAGTTTACCGGCCTAACAAACAGATATCCTTCCAGGATATGTCAGTCAGAGTCTACACACAATTTAGAATAGTTGCCTGTGGCCCTTCCACAAAAACGTGTATAAACACGACAACTGTATAGCATAAAGTTGAACAGCTAACAAAAGTCCTGCCATGTAATGCCTGTAAGCATTCAATGTTGACATATTATCGCTCAAAAACAACAGAATTTATCCCCGCGGTTATACCAGATCTACAAGTACTCATTGCGTAAAAACTCAACCGGAAAATGTGCATCCGAATGCCATGACAATGCACCACGCCATCCTCGATGTTGGACATTAACATTTTTACTCGATGACGCGCCCCGTGAAATTAACCAAATATTGCTCCCACTGCGTGAATAATGGCACCCCGCATACTACGGTAAAACCTATAATTCCCAATGTCTGAGAAATGGACTCCGTCCCTGCGGAAAACAGGCCGAATACTGTTCCACAGGCGTTTATGCCGCCAGAAAGAAATTCCGTCAGTGTTGGAACAAAACGCATCAAGATACTGATTGATCTGGACAACCCGCTCCGCTCCTACCGCGTAACTCGAGTTCCGCCATCTTTGCCGACGACAAACCTGACACACAACACGGCGTACGCCCGTACCGAGCAATCTCACAGCGAGACGTTGGATGTCAATCGCAACCATGATTGGGTTCGGGTAAGATCTCCCATCGAGATCATTACCACCCAAGTGGATCACGATGACATCCGCCCGACACGAAACTATCCGCGCCATCATGGCCGGCGCCAGGAACGTCTCCAGGGTCGCCCCACGATGACCTAGAAACTGGACATCGCACGGGCGGCCCTGAACTTCGAATCCGGCAAACAGATCTGCCGATTCTACGAACGTACGCAGCCATGAAACATGACTATGACCGATACACAGAACAGAAATCGGGGAACACGCCGACGACATGATAGGGCCGACGACGAATTCAAACTACGAGATGACAAAATGGCGGAACCCGAATCGTGATAATTAAACGCAAATCAAATATAACGAAAATACTCAGCTCAATCCAGCTGAGAGACGTCCAAATCACCCCGATGCAGCGACGAATCGTAGCTGAACGAACGGACGAGAAGAAACAGATGATCGTGCAAAATATAAGAACCAATACAAACTCGTATCAAATTAGACAAACGTCTGCCCCTTTATGCTTTCGCAAACGGAGTGCGGGATCAGCTTAGGATTCTCCCGAGGGACGCGCGCCAGTGCGCGCTGATTGGTTGATTTGATTCTCCCCACGGGAGTAATTAACACGTCCTTGCATAAATTAGCCTCCTCTAATGGGAGGCCTCCGTGTGCTGTTGTCTTGCACAAAGTCCAGTATGCAAATCGGCTGTGCCAGATGTGCACACCATCATTGCTGTCTAAGTGTACCATTTTTTTGTATAATATTTTGTAATGTGTGAAAATAATCGTAGTGTAATCATGTTCATGATTTATTTAGAAAATGTAATCAATTATGATTACTGATTAATTAAATTCTGACTACATGATTTAATGCACCTCTAAAGCAGCTACCCAAGTGACTGAAGGAAAATGGCATGATTATTAAAGGGGTGGCCTTATTGAAGAGGCTGGTCAATTATACAGATGTTCGGTTCTGGACAAATTTGTACGTGTCCATGTGTATGATCTGTAAATATATTCAATGTTATCGCAATAAACAATTTTTATATAAAAAACGTTTGATATCCGATAAGAATTAATTTGCTATGAAAGTCTGTAATAACTTCTGATTCAATGTGATGCCTACTTTTATGACTATTTTGTAAGAAGACTATCTCTCAAGTAACTGACAGTGTGGCTCAGTGCGCAGCGTCTTGCCTACACAACAAAACAAACTTCCACGACAAACAGTGCTTTGTTGTCCTAGGTGTTAAATGAGTAAAAGTTGGTTATCTGGCAAAATGAACTGGATTCCCCTAGTTCAGTTATAATGTGAAATCAGAGGTTATTTTGTGTTTGTAGAGACAGGAAGTGGGAAGGGTTTCTCCCACGGTACATCGATGCTTGTGGAAGACTCGCAGTCCAACGCCGACGAACTTCTCGGTCTCTGCTCAGGGCGCTTCACCGAACGACCGAGCAGTGCAGTGCAAGGCATGCTGGGTGATGCTGCAACACAAGACGACATGGGAGAACTCCTGGGGTTGTGCTCCGGGAAGTTTAGCGGAGAACAAGAAGAAGGAGAGGAGGGAGACAAGGAGGATAGGTGGGTTTGGAAACTGGATTTAACTCTTTCCCATCAATACCATTAGAACCATCAAAAGGTTCGTGGAGTTAAGGTGGCTGCATCAGCTATTATATGCTTCTTTTGAATTAATAATTTTTTGTGGCACGAAGCTATCTCTAAACATACTAGGAATCGTGGCTAGTTTGCTGATAACACATAAAGCAAAGATAAGTTTGTACAGTCGCGCCTCGTTATAACGCGGTAGTCGGGGTCCACGAAATGAATCCGCGTTATAAACGAGGCGCGTTCCCATATCTGCCGTCAGGGGCGCTACGACGACGACCGACATCGCTGCTGCACGAAGAACGCCATCGAAGCCAACCAAAGTGTGCACGTCGCGCAGTCTATACGCAGTTTATGAAGCTTATTAAACTGCCAGCCAATGTCAGTGTGTAGTCTGTTTAAATGTTGGACACTGTTGAACTGAATAAAATACATGAATTGTGTACCGTTTTTAAATAAACAACGGACCAACAAGCCACGGTCAACTGAACGATAATATGGTACCGTTGACGTAATATCTAAAATAAAGACCTGGCACTCAGCAGCCGAATACGCACATGATTTGAGAAACGCTGTGTTAGAGTTGATTAAGAATTTAAATCTATAAGTACGCTCACAATTGGCTTAACTTCGTCTTTCAATCAATATCAAAATACCAATTTAGAAAGCACATTTACCGTGCCGAACAATATTACGATTCACCAATTCATATGCGGTTGACGAATTAATATTTTGGCGCACCAGTACAGGCAGTAGCTTTGCGTTTATCGCAGCGAAAAGCTAATATTTGTTACGCAATGTTAGCTTACTGATCTTGCCTACTAAGCTGTATTAAAACATTTAACCCATTCTTAAGCAAGGCGTATTTGTGAATTTCAATTACACTTTACAAGCCGCCCGGCGCCGAAACCAGGCGAACTGGCAATCCGCGGAAGCCATGAGCATGACTAGCAGATTGGAAACGATTCGTTTGATGTCGGCGCAAAACAAACAATACTTCGCTCCACATTTACTGTTCCTAAAGTGAAAACTGACCATAATTATAGTCAAAGAAACTTTGATAGCATTAATTGGCAGTGCAGAATAAACAACGGCAACGTAGTGACGCGCCTCACACTTGATTCGTTGCAGTTGTACGTCAACGTTAAATTTATTGTCCGCCAACTAGTCTTTCAACATACACATGCCGTGGACAAAGACGGGGATAACTTCACATAAAACAATTGACAGTTATTACCGTGTTAATATAGTTTGTCATAGCGCCCATTTCCCCCCTGGCGGCAGAAATTCGGGGTCCACGACCGACCGCGTTATAATCGAATCCGCGTTATAACGGGGCGCGTTATAACGAGGCGTGACTGTATATGGGCTTTATAATAACAAAAAGCCAAAATAAAATACATGAATACATAATCCAATCGATCTAAGCATTTCTGTTAGCTTAGATAATTAATATACTAGACATCAGCAAAGGTGGGGAAAACAACCACACACAGGTGGAAGACCCCACACTTTTATTACTAACAAACGTGAAAACGAAGCAATATGTATAGAAACATTGAGAATAGGGGAAAGCGCAAGGTACATACCTCCGCCCTAAAACCCCGTATGCATAAGATATGAAAACATTCACAGGATACAATGATAACGACAATGTGACTGACTTCGTAAGTTCGTTAGTAACATAGATACTATAGACAATACAAAAAACCTACTAACGAAAAACGGACCTATAAACTTTGCCAATGACGACAGGCATAAAACAGACCGGCCAGCCTGTAAACATGTGAGAACAAAAGGAGAGGGTGAGGAGGGTGGAAAAACAAAACGTAAACAAACAAGCGTGGATGTGTTTACCTTTCCGAAGCGCAGAAATCGAAAGGGAGGCTGGCTGAATGAAAATGGCGTCGCTTAATATGTCGGCCTACCGTATCCTCCCCAATATGTCGGCCTACCGTATCCTCCACAAAAATGCTGTTTGATTTAATTCAATTAAAAGGTGTTTTTTTTGTGGCACGAAGCTATCTCTCTAAACATACTAGGAATTGTGGCTAGTTTGCTGATAACACAAAGCAAAGATGAGTTTGTATATGTGCTTTATAATAACAAAAAGCCAAAATAAAATACATGAATACATAATCCAGTCGATCTAAGCATTTATGTTAGCTTAGATAATTAATATACTAGACATCAGCAAAGGTGGGGAAAACAACCACACCAGGCCATTATTAAATAATGGCTCCCCACCCCACAGGATTCCGAGTAATTGTTATTAAACGGAAATTGTAACTGTCAATTCTGCATGCCCAACCTAAGTTGAAAGCATTCGTAAAACAAGTTACAACAACCCATAAATACATAACGGAAGTCTACGATATGTAACGAACATAAATATCTCGAAAGCAAACCTGCAGGACCACACAATATGCCCCACCTAAGTAGAAAGCACATGTGCCCCCAAAATAACTGCACAGAAAATATGTTTTCGGTGAAATGAGACCACATCGTGGTATGCCCCACCTAAGTAGAAAGCAACCATGATGCAAATAAACATAACGTATACATGTAAGTACCAGAATAGTAGTCCAATGGCCATGTGTATCATGCCAATCTATCATTATATCCACAGTATGCGTAATGCTAAAAACTTGTGACATATATAATATATATATACACAAATACATATTGATATAAAGAAAGCCCTACCAAACTAGAAAGTAATTTTAAAGCAAAATAATGATAGGTAACATTTGTCCCTGAAATGTCTGTGACTAACATGATTGACGAAACCGTGCAACACCATCAAACCGATGCACACTTATAGTGGCCAAGGCATGAGATCGGCCGGGATGACTGATTGCACTGTCCCGAGGCCATACTGTCTGCGCAGTTCTGGGGTGTCTTGAAACCGAGACAACGCATCTGCCATGGTATTCACCTTACCAGGGACATGCTTTGCCCGAAGAATAATGTTGCCACGCATAAGCGATACTGTCATAGTACGGATAAGTGACATAAGTTTCTTGTCTTTGCTCGTCTGGTTGTTGATAACATGAACTACCGCTTCATTGTCGCACAGCACGAGAAGATGTATGTTGGCAAGGACATTGGGCCACAAGTACAAAGCCAAGACAATGGGGAACAGTTCCTTGATAGCGATATTGAGGTCACACCAAAAGGAAGGCCAGTGACCTTGAAACCACCGACCCTTTAACAAGCCAGCAAACCCCAAACCAGAAGCATCTGTAAAGAGTTCCAGTTTCTCAGATGAGTGCCAGAGATCGTTAATGACAAGCGATGTCCCATTAAAGTTATCCAAGAACAGAGACCAGGCGGCCATGTCTAGACGTGCTTCTCGCCTCAAACGGATATGAAAGTGCGGCTTAACAATACCCAATGTGAGGTCGATTAAACGACGTAAGAAGGGGCGTCCCGGAAAGACGACTTTACAAGCGAAATTCAACGTGCCTATGAGACTTTGTAGGTCACGCAAAGTAACCTTTCGACGTCGGCTGAAAGACCTCACCAAGGTAACTGCAGCTTGCAGTTTGTCCTGCGGCAGCCTAGCCTGCATCCGCAACGTATCTACTTCAATGCCGTGAACGGTAACGCAAGTGGACGGCGACACAGCTTTGTTATGATTCACAGGAATCGACAGGAAGTCAGCCAATGAGAAAAAATGTTGTAAGTATAGTTTACAGACCGATTCAGACAGGGAAAGGAAAATAAAATCGTCAAGAATGTGTGACATGAAAGACACGTGATACTTGTTCTGCAAGATCCACTGCAGGGCACAACTGAATTGCTCGAAAACTTTGCACGATATAGAACAGCCCATGGGAAGACATTTGTCATAGAAATACATATCGTCAAATCTGAACCCTAGTAGATGGTAATCACTAGGATGTACCGGAATAATGCGGAACGCAGATTCAATGTCAGCTTTCGCAATGAAATAACCCTGGCCAACTGATAACAGTAGCGAAACGAAATAATCGTAATCTTCATACGAAACAGAACAAAACTCCCTAGGTATTCCGGAATTGATGGAATTGCCCTTTGGGAATGAAAGGTCGTGAATAATGCGGAATTTTCCTGGCTCCTTCTTGGGTACAAGCCCTAAAGGCGAAATCACTAAATCAGGAAAGGGAGGTGTGGCAAAAGGACCGGCAATACGACCAAAGTGTTGCTCATTATGTATCATACCCAATGCTATTGCAGGATTAGATAAAAGACATGGGTGATTACACGGCATTGCCCGTTGGCTTAAATCTCCAGAAAAGGAAAGTCTGAACCCTTCTGTGAAACCCTGCCAAAGTTCTTGAGCAAAAGTGACCTCATAATTACTTTCGTTTAATAGGCATAGGAGGCGTGGGGCGTGCACCGGCGTTGGGAGCCTGGGTGTTTGGGAAGGTGGGAGCCGCACGTCGGGGACATTTAGACTGGGCATGGCGACCCCTGCAAATGGGACAGAGGTGCTGGTAATGGCAGTTGGGATTCTTGCAGGTTCCATAGGTACAGAAAACGAAACAGTATCCTGACGGAAAGGACTGCTTCTTTGGAAGCTGCTATTTTCCCAAGGGCGTGGAAGCAGTCGGTAGAGTAGAAGCATGCCGAGTGACAGTGAAATGAAACTCTTGGTGCAGATGACTCCAAGGCATGGAATTGTGGGCCCTAAGTTTTCGGAAATCCCAGTCGTATGCAAGGAAGACACCGGGTCGGGATGCGGAAGCCATGTTTTGTATGATTTGGATATATTTCAGGATGTCCTGAATTTCCGCATGGTGTCGTTGGGTGTAGATAGCAGTATACACCAGGAATGCATCAGACCACTGCTCGATTGTCGAAATCTTCTTTGCATTGTGGTCTTTAACCTTCACAACTGTGGAACTGCTATCCACATCCAAAAACACCGTAGTTTGGGAAGTGGGGTCTCCCAACAACAGTGCCAAGTCGATAAACTGCTTGGCCCAAACTTTGGATTTGAGGGTGGAATCAACGAGACTCCCAACGGGCACGGAGGCAAAACTAGCCATGTCCGTTGCAGAACTGGTAGGCCGAGACCCTGTAGTCACAGACTCAGCTATGGCTGCAGACTCGGTCGGTGGTGGAGCATGGTGTGCTGCAGCCATTTCGATGACGACGTCACGAATTGACTGCATCTGTTCTTGCATGGCATGCATCTGCTCTTGCATTGCAGACAGATCTGGGTGATCAGCCGCTGTCACATGCGACTCTGTGTCAATCGCCGTCATAGCTGCGCTCTCTCCTGATGAGCCCGAATGAGGGCGCTTACGAGACGATCGCGGCAGTGAGCCAACCCGATATCGTGCAGGCACCGTCACAGGACGACCTCTCCTTGTGGACATTCTGAAAACTAGAAAAAAGGCAGCTCAGCAGATACTGACACCAATTGTAGAACTGTCTACCACTGACCAAAACAGCTGTGTGGTAACACATACTTAGACATACCGCAGCTTAAAGGAATGTGAGTGAATGCAAACAAGCAAAACCAAACAAATTACCCTCCCTAATTAATGTCAATGAAACCGTTAGTGAAACAAAGGCTTAAGCAAACAACAAAAAGTGAAGCACTTTGTAAAGAAAAACCAAGGAAGGGGGAAAATGTCTGACGAGAAATTGCATTTATAACCTGTATGCATAAACACCTTGGCAAGGGATTAAAAGGTGTATATATACTACTAATTTGAAAAGCGCTATGGGCAATCCTACGAACCGAATACTGCGCGGTAGAACAATCCCTTTACGCAAGAGAAAGACCGTATTAAAATAATTAGTTCACAGCCCATTAAGATGAACAGACATGTATCGTAACAACAAGTAGCACAGTCTTAATGACCTACAAGACGGCCAAAAGCTGGCCGCCTTAAAAAAGCCACAAATAGGGCACAACCGTAATGGTCTACAAACGGCCAACAAGTAGAACATTCTTAATGACCTACAAGACGGCCAAAAGCTGGCACAGCCTTAAATTGTCCACAAATAGGGCACAACCTTAATGGTCTAAAACAGAAAGCCAACAAAAAAGGCCAGTGGCTTTAATTTGAGTAAAACATACCAAAAGATAATTACACCCGAAAAAAGGAAAATTAAAAGTTAAAACGAAGTGTACCAAAAACGCCAGCAGTGCGGGCGACAGCAGTAACTTCGTAAAGCTCATCGAAAGTCGGTAAATGTGAGCCAAGGCGAAAGACATCGTTAAGCTCCACCTACTTGTCAATTCAGAAACAAAGGAAAGTCCGACCACCCCAATTTGTAAATAGACAATCACATAATGTCGAAATTGAAAACGGGAACAGCACACTTCAAACGAAGCACGAGGATAAAGTCCAACGTACTGACTAACAACGTAGAGTATAGAATACACCACAACAAAACAAAACGTAAACTAACAGGCGTGGATGTGTTTACCTTTCCGAAGCACAGAAATCAAAAGGGAGGCTGGCCGAATGAAAATTGCGTCGCTTAATAAGTCGGCCTACCATATCCTCCCCAATAGAAGTGCTAGCATCGTCCACAAAAATGCTGTTTGATTTAATTAAATCAAAAGGTGTTTTCTAATATAAGTTTTGAAGATAAACTAATCTTTTTTCAGAGTTTGTATCAGATACTAAACAATACTCCAGACCAAAAAGAATTGATTTTTTATGTTGTTTAGAGATATTTAAATGTATTTAAAGACAATTAAAAAATATGTCAAAAATCACCTTAAAATGGCATTTTATTTCATTTTGAGAAACTCCCCAAAAGACAAATTTGTATGGTTATAAGTACAAACATGTTATTGACATTCATACAGGTTTTTTTGTAAACAAATGCATATTAAGTTTGATACAGCTTCATAAACATTTTGCTACAATGTTGAAAGACAGCAAAAATCCGTACTGCATTTTTGGCACGACCCCTTCACCAAACATAAAACCATCCCGTGCAATTTTGGGTAAACACAAGTTGAGTTCATATGCCAAGTTATGGCTTTGTAAGTATTGTAGTTTTTATAAAAAGTTACATTAAGTAATACTTCCTGGTTGTTACAATTATAAGGGTGTCACCAGATGCTTGTTTTTTGCTTAGAAAAAACTTTTGTTATTGGCATGTGGCTTATTTCAACACAATTTGACAGACACTTCTGTTACTGAGATTTCCCCCCAAGGTTTTCCCGCCAAGTTGTCTCATGATATTGTGTTACGAAGGGCCATGTGTTGAACTTGTTGTGGTAGACAAGATTGATTGACACCTGCTGGGGTCAGTCACGTTTCATTGCAAATGGCGGCTGAGGTCGGGCATTATTGGAGAATAAACAAAACTACCGCCAGTATTTGGTGATTTGACAGCGTGATGCATTTAGGTAATTATAATACAACAGCATAGTGGCATGAGAATAACCAGACTATATGATCTGCATTAATGGTGAATGAATTTATGTTTGAACTGGGCTGACACACACGTGATCGTCACTATGGAAACATTGTCAGTTTCCAAGAATCTGAAAAGGGACTTTCCACAGACACACTAGTTTTTAAAGGACTGATTGGTGACATATGGTGATAGTGCCTTGGTTTTTTAATAGTACACATGTTCATACTGACACCTACTAATGTTCTATGAAGAAAAAAAATAAAGAAATCAACTGACATGATACCCGGTGCAGCTACCTTAAACAGAAGTTTGAGATTTTTGAAGTGTGACCAGTTACTGTTGGAATTAAATAATATAAAAATGTATTGTATGCACAGCTGGACTAGAAAAAAGATCCTCTACGTTTACTGTAAATATATCGATTTCCAATTTAATAACTTATTAATTCTAATTAATTACATCGTAAGGCATCACTGTTGGCTATGGTTTACGACGGGGTGTGTGCGTATGGTGTTATTGAGTGTTTGGGCTGCATGATAGGCGACTTAAATCGTTTATGGTCTCGGCCTGGACCTGCGACTCGTTTAGTTTATTCCAGTCTACTATTGTCTTTACAAAGTATGAGTTTTTGAATTGGTCGGTGTAGGATGCAAGTACTGTATAGCACCTGGTGTTATTGGTTGTTAGGGGTTGTAAAAAATTTGAGGATACGTTATCTGGGAAATGTTTGGGTTGGGTGCGTCTTTTATGTATTCTTTGGGGCCGAAAGTATGTTTCTGCGGGGATGGCTGGGATAGATCCTCCAGCTATTTTGTACATGAATTTAAGTCGTAGGTCCCGACGTATTAGGCATGAATAAAAAAAAACCTTGGACATTCCACCCCACAGTATGGCAATGAAAGATAGACTTGCTATGGCAGGTGATAGGATTTTGTTTATATATTTAATATTGATTTGGTCAAATTCAAAAAAATGTATTCATTCTAACATAGCACATTAAAAAACTCATAGTTAATGTATCCCTAACTATACATTTAATCACATCCAGTCCGGTAAAGAAGACAAAGGGTCAGAAGCGGAAGAAGATGACGTTTGAGGAGGAAGACAACAGTGTCGACTCCTTCAGTGTTGTGTCTGACTCCAGCGTGACAGAGACTATGCCAGAGGTACATAAAACAACCAAGTCTCGAATGAATGGCAATCTTGTCCTGTTGCGCGTCTAAAACTACGATAGTAGTAATGTTGCCCTTTCTACGGATAAACTGCAAACATCCGCAAGGTATTTCTATTTTATGATAACACACTAATGCAATTATCTATCATCAATTAGAAGGTGTACTGTCAACACAACATTTCATATTTCTGTCAAATCGGTCTGTTTGTTTGAATACAAATTCCTCTCGTTCAAAATGTTGTAAACGTGGAACCTTATTAATCCAGTCACTAATCCTCAGTGTATGTGTCCAGATTAACAGATAAACAATATTCGTGATGAGGTGTATTGGCATCTGTTAATTCTCTACCCGTGAAGTGATGTCCATTGCAGAGGTTTCTAGAAACGAGGTTCCTCTGTAGATGACCTCCGACCTTCTCTCGGTTGAGAAATTGAAAGTAAAATGTCTTAATTATTGAAACATTTTGTTATTTTTTTTTAAACTGTTGCAGGAGAATCTTGACAGTGATGTAGAGGAGCAGGAGGGAGAGGGAGAGGGAGAGGGGAGTGACGAAGAGGAGAGGGGGAATACAGAACTGGGGAAGAAACACGGGTATGTATGAATGTTTTGTTTGTCGCATGAGTACTGTAAATTAATTACTGTAGAGGCCCCATTCTTGTCCTAACCTCCAATGATGAGTCTACATGGAAAATGTGTCCCGATTGTTTAAAGCTAAATTTGTTGTAGAATACGTGACATCAATGTTGATAAGTATGATAAAGTTTTGTGGTGCTGAATATAATATTTGGTTATGGACTTCTTTCTAAGAACAGTGATGTTGATATGTTTTATAATGTGATGATGTCCTTATTTCATTCCGTTGCAGTCTAGCGCTTGGTGACTTTGTCGATGAAGAAGCAGAGCTCTCAGGTAAGGTTCAACATTCACAAGCTTCTGTGCAACTTGGCTCAGTATCAATGCGTTTGCCTGATTCTCAAGATCAAATAGAATGTCTGGTCAAGCAAATTGGCTTTTTTTAAGGCCAACATAATGTAGCATTCATGAAGCTGGACCTATGGGCACTTGCACACAATGTTGTAAAACATTTGTCACTGGTAAATAATGTAGTCACCAGATGAAACTTTTAAGACAAATGGCTGAAATTGTCAGCAGTTATTCCATATACTGTATTATCCCCTATAGAAGTGCACTGCTTAATAGACGCTTTCAGAAGTGAAAACACCCACCGAAACTGATTTTCGGTAATGTGCACTTCGAAAATGCAAAATACTGTAATAACACCGCTGCTGGCACCACCTTGCTGATTCTATCTAGACAATGATTCATTGTACTTTTTTCTGTAAGGTGGCACCACATTTATAACAATCACCAGTATTGTCTGTAGCCTCGAGGAAGGGTCAAAACAACGAAGTGTGCACCGATGTCTGGTCTTCAAGAATCGCTCCCTCTGGTGCTCACAGTTGGCCTTGAGGCTTGTCCCATTGCCAAAGCACAAGGGTTTGGATTATTTGAGCACCAATTCAGCTCAGACTGAGGTTATCCTGCATCATCCAACGATGTCTTCTGATGATTGTCAGTTTCGCACTTCAATGTATCGATCTGGCATTTGTGCGGAATTATAAAACCACAAGCAATGCCGTCAGTAGCTGTCTGCCGCGAGTGGTGCATCAAGTACCGTCTTCTGTCGACTGAACACTAGATGTTTTGGTACGAGTGGTGCGTCAAGTACCGTCTTCTGTCGACCGAACACTAGATGTTTTGGTACGAGTGGTGCATCAAGTACAGTCTTCTGTCGACCGAACACTAGATGTTTTGGTACGAGTGGTGCATCAAGTACCGTCTTCTGTCGACCGAACACTAGATGTTTTGGTACGAGTGGTGCATCAAGTACAGTTTCTGTCGACCGAACACTAGATGTTTTGGTACGAGTGGTGCATCAAGTACCGTCTTCTGTCGACCGAAAACTAGATGTTTTGGTACGAGTGGTGCATCAAGTACCGTCTTCTGTCAACCGAACACTAGATGTTTTGGTACGAGTGGTGCATCAAGTACCGTCTTCTGTCGACCGAACACTAGATGTTTTGGTACGAGTGGTGGATCAAGTACAGTCTTCTGTCGACCGAACACTAGATGTTTTGGTACGAGTGGTGCATCAAGTACCGTCTTCTGTTGACCGAACACTAGATGTTTTGGTACGAGTGGTGCATCAAGTACAGTCTTCTGTCGACCGAACACTAGATGTTTTGGTACGAGTGGTGCATCAAGTACCGTCTTCTGTCAACCGAACACTAGATGTTTTGGTACGAGTGGTGCATCAAGTACAGTCTTCTGTCGACCGAACACTAGATGTTTTGGTACGAGTGGTGCATCAAGTACCGTCTTCTGTCGACCGAACACTAGATGTTTTGGTACGAGTGGTGCATCAAGTACCGTCTTCTGTCGACCGAACACTAGATGTTTTGGTACGAGTGGTGCATCAAGTACCGTCTTCTGTCGACCGAACACTAGATGTTTTGGTACGAGTGGTGCATCAAGTACCGTCTTCTGTCGACCGAACACTAGATGTTTTGGTACGAGTGGTGCATCAAGTACCGTCTTCTGTCGACCGAACACTAGATGTTTTGGTACGAGTGGTGCATCAAGTACAGTCTTCTGTCGACCGAACACTAGATGTTTTGGTACGAGTGGTGCATCAAGTACCGTCTTCTGTCGACCGAACACTAGATGTTTTGGTAGACGTGTTGATTCTGCCTATCTTAGAGTTGCACATGCATGACGTGTATGCAATTTGTGTGTTCATCCACCGCTGGCAGCTACCCAAGCCCTTGCACTTGCACAGCGCGCGTCTGTTGGAGATAATACAGTATGTGTGTGCAGTGGTGCTTGTTAAAGGTGCTGGCTTGTTATCAGTTTGAAATTCAAAGAATCACATTAGTTCAGAGCCACATTTTGATCACACGGATGCCAATGGATTGGAACTGCAAATGATATGAAATTGCATAATTGGCTATTTTTCTGTTAGAGCATCGGACTCTCATTCGAAAGAACCCGGGTTCGAATCCTGTCACTGCCATGTCGAATCTTAGCCAAGTTGACTCATTCCACGTTGCTCCAGTTCACTCAACTGTACGACTGGGTACCTGGCTGTGGACAGTAGTGGATGTTTGTGTCCGAATAGTATTTGCGCAGTAATTGAAATGTAGCTGAATGCTTCCCAGAGAAGTCAAGATGATCGATTGAACAGGTCTTCCAGGGAGTGAAGTGTAAAGGGCTTTGAGCAGTCCTGAGGACTGGATACCTAACTTTATAAGAACTTACATTTACATTATTATTAATATTTGTGTGTGCAGGGAGTGAGTTTGACAGCGACGAGAACCTGGAACTGAGTGAGAGTGAGGACGTCCTGGAGAGGGAGGCTGGGGATGACGATGACCTCGGTACGGAGGAATACCTTCGTAACCAAGTCGGGCGTGTCCATCTGTAAGTACCACTGGCGCCATCTATTGCATTATACCTGTGTTGGTCTCCATATGTCTAGAAATGTATTTAAAGATCAAAATCAGAGCTCATAAGAATGTTAGCAGAACAACTACCATGATTGAGCACTGTCATATTGAGTTGTGTTCTCACCAACTTTATAATACAATGTGACAAAACAGTTTTTTCCTAATTTTTCAAAAGGAATATTTTCCAATATTATTGATTGCTAGTTTGATATATTGAAAATATGCAAGAAACCAAGCTAATGGTATTTTATTATTATTTTGACATTATTATATTATAATACAATTTCACATGTCGATAACTGTTCATATATTTTATGCCAACTGTTTTGAAAAGGGAAAGGCTGGAAAGCACTTCATAAGTTTTGAACTTCTGCTTTCTCCATTTTCACATTAATTGTGAATAGAATTAAAATCCTTTATGTATTATAATGTTACTGTGGAAATGTATTGTGTACCTGTTTGTTGCCAGTAAGACGATGATAGACTCGGACAAGAGAGAGCTGATGTTGCTGCAGGAGATGTATCTCCCTGACGGAGATCTCCACTCAGACGGCGGGGGGAGATTCAGACGCTTCCGGTGGAAGAACGTTGGTGAGTCATCAACGAACGAATAATATTCCATTACGCCATGTAATTACCATCGGAAACATGTAATAATACATCAGTTCTAAGCTAGCCTTGAACACACCACCCAAATTTATATGCACAATCTGGAGTGCGAGGCACGTTTTTAAAAAAACCTGCATCTATGTTGTTTTTCTAGATATTGTTCTAGCTAAATTAAACTGTTTATGTGGGGGGGTGTGGTGTGTGGATGTGATAAGAGAAGAAAGCTGAAATGCATGCCTTTCTAAATATATCATTATTTTGTATCCCCTTAACTCTCCACCAACCGTCTCCATGCCCCTCTGTCTTTCCTCTTTGGGGGATTGGAAGTGAAGAATGAGAGCATAAGATGGAAATGAATGGAGACAGCCTTGCAAGAGGAGTGGGGCAGAGAAAAGAAAACAGAAATCGATGATCAGTATTGAGGCCAGCCTCACCCCAGACATACAGGGAAACAGGAGGAGAAGAACAGCTTGAATACAAAATATTACATTACCAGACCTGCTTATTATTCCGGATTGTCCGGAATCATTCCGGAAATACACCTCAAATGACAGTATTACGGCGAGGGATAAAAATATTACGGATTCTTTCGTTGTCACAATGATTGTCAATCACATCCGTACTCCTCAAATTTAGCTTCACTTTATTCAACAGGTGACAGCATATAAACGCTACTTGTTGTGACATGGTTTTCCATTCGCTGCTTCTGGTCGTAATCTGACCAATAAGAAACAGCGTTACGACAAAGTCGCATTTCCGCGCTCATGGCGCTCAAACAAAAAGAAGTCACGACTCGCGCGACACGAAATGATGGCGGTGATCGAAACGGCACCACTACCAGCCAAGAATAAACGTGTGCTGCAAACGTTTATAACAGCATGCACGCAGACATGGCCGGTATTGTCAAGTTTAAAGAAGGAGGTCGGCTTTACACACTGCCGTATATGCGAAATTTATTTTCCTATTTCACATGACATGGTGGCCGGGATAATTGCAGGTACTGACTACGTTGTTAGACTAGTACTAGTTACTGAGTAGTGGGTGTTGTACTAAGACTGAGTTAGTGTATTTATTGAGTTTAGTCTATGATTTACAGGGATTGGCTTATATACTAGTCTAGAGGGATATCCGTCTAGAGTTGAGTAGACTAGACGATGTCGACGACTAGCGTAACGTAATGGTTTTGCCGTCCCCCGGCACGACTTTGTCTTTGATCTAATCAAGCTACTACACTGTAGTCTATAGCCTGGCCCTAGCTATACCGGCTACTAATATTAATTCTAATGACACCACAAAATAGCACAAATAGACAATGACGTGATGCATTGTTATAATTTGTCATGTTTTTGTAGGCAGCATGCTGTTTTTTAAATTTACATATATCAGAATTACAATGTATATAGACACATTTGCATTACAGTTACACTTGTTCACGTTTGATTTCCACCAATGCTGGTTATGAACATCTACCTTACCTTGTTAACTGAACTCATAGTTTATTAGAGACAACTATGTTTTGGGTGCAACTATCGTCATAGTCACAGTATTAAAGTATTACTGACAGTGGTGTTCTTTTCCTGACAATATCTGACACGGTTCTGAACTATTACCGATATTCCTGAAAATCAGTGTAAATAGGAAGATGGATTACTGACAGGAAGTCTTTGGTGTAGACAGGTCTGTATTACTCTGGTTGTACTCACCATTTCCCTGAGCTGTAAAGCAGTTTGCTTTTCACGTTTGTGTTGAGTAATCTTCTATCTGACAAACTGCTGCAATGTCTGCTGACAGTAAGACTTGACGTGTGTGTTCTAGATGAGGACACGCAGCAGGACATGTTTGACAACTGCTGACAGTAAGACTTGACGTGTGTGTTCTAGATGAGGACACGCAGCAGGACATGTTTGACAACTCTGACGAGGACAATGGAGGGAATGAGGAGGAGGACGGGGAGGACAGGTGGAGGGCAGAGAGACACGCCAGGGAGAAGTTCCTCGAGGAGCAGGCGGTGGGTGGCAACCCTACAACCATCACACCCTAGACATCAACCCTACAACATGTCACAACCTAGACATCAATCCTACAACCTGGCACACCCTAGACATCAACCCTACAACCTGGCACATCCTAGATGTCAACCACACACCTGTCACACCCTAGACATTAACCCTACAACATGTCACACCCTAGACATCAACCATACAACCTGTCACACCATAGATATCAACCCTACAACTTTTAACACCCTAGACATCAACCATACAACCTGTCACACTCCTGACATCAACCCTACAACCTGGCATACCCTAGACGTCAACCACACACCTGATACACCTTAGACATCAACCCTACAACCTGGCACACTCTAGACATCAACCACACACCTGTCACACCCTAGACATCAAGTTATCAACCCTACAACCTGGCACACCCTAGAACCTGTCACACCGTAGGCATCAACCACACACCTGTCACACCCTAATGTCATCCCCACACTCTTCAGACTCTATGAATCAGCCCCACTCATTACATCCTTAAAATGAATCTAATGCACCCTAAAATAAACCCCACACCCTTTACGTCAGATAAGTCAACCCCACTTATCTCAACCTAAATATTAACCTATTACACCCTGACCTTTAACCTTGCTCTCTACATCCTACGAATCAGTCCTACTTAGTTATTTTCAGAAACATGTTTTGTAGTGAATCTTTTTTCTTTTTGATTTAATACCACAATTTTCTGCTGTAGGCAAATGAAGACAAGGATGAAGACAGCAACAGCACCCTCGTGAGGCTGGGCAAGGTGACCTTCAAACAGAAGAAAGGTCAGTCACAGTAACTTCATTTGTATATTCATTGTTACTCATTCAGAAGTGATGCTAGACTTATGTCCACATGTCTTACGTAATATAATCGATAGAACTATGTTTGTTTAAATTGTGGTTTTACGTTTAGGATGCAGTCAACATTCAAGCAGTCAGAACTCAGAAAAGAAGGCCAAACATTTGGGAGCGGAGAAAAGTCTCTTTAAGATGCCGGTAAGTTTCTTTTGTGCACAACACAGCCACATCAATGGAGAGTTGAACTAGTAAACCTTTTTATTATAGATACCATAACATTGTGTGTGTGTGTGTTGTGTTTTTGTGCAGGTGTGTCTGTGTTTGAATGCGAGTCTCTCTTTATCTTCGTGTTTTTATGTGCGTCTGTGTGCAGCCATGACGGTGTATGTGCAGGCAAGCATATATGTGGTTGTGTGCCTATCAAAGTAGGTACTTTTACTTGAAAATAGTGCAGTTGTGTTTGTGAATAGATAAATAGTAATTATCTAACAGATTACTGTAGTAGTTTAATATTACTGAATTCGCTAACAGTTGATACATGCTCTCCTTCACGCTTTAATAGTATCCATCGTATCACATCACTTTTCTTTCTGCAGCTTTCCCTTGAGTCTCGTAGCTAAGTGTTCACCTTTTCAGCTCAAATTGGAAATCGACTGTGCAGTATATAAAACCCTTGCAAAGTTACCCTGGAAACACACAGTGTGTAATAACAATGGTTATTACAATGCTATAGTTATACATTCTGCCCTGTGTCTTCCTGTCCAGGCCATGCATGGCTCCCTTCTGCGCATGAACAAGGGAGCTCTGGCCAAGATTGCCGAGATGGCCAAGCCCGCACCAAATGTGACCGCCCCAAAGAATTTACGCAAGTTTGTCTTCACGGCTTTGTCACCCAAGAAGAAGACGAGTGAGGAAGAGGTGAAGAAGCGCCCTCAGGTGAGCAGTTGTTGAATTAGAAACGCAACTGGTGGTGACATCTCTCGTGTCCTCCTGCCACTGTTTATCGGTTTATTATATCTCAACATCGGTGCCTACACAGACCAGAGTGGGAATGTGATAAGGCGTCTTGGTAGAAGATCTTGTGGACTTATTTGTTTGTCACCTGCTGGCTAACTCGGCCAGAAATAGTTGCTCAAGTGTTTGATGTTGTGGCTAGGGTATCTAAGTTGGTTTCCATTAGAAGGATCTCCATGCCTAATGCACCAGTACTTGTGAGTTTGTTGAAAACAAATAGCTATATCAACAAAGACATTGTTATAGGTCGTGCTACAGTGATTGCATTCCTTGGCATGTCCTCAACATTTAGGACTCATTACTTCATTAATATCAGTCCCACTAATTAGGGACATCCAAGAATATCTGAGGACAACGTGTATCATGGTTAGAAGGAGAACATAAAGTAGTCAGCTGATAGAACGTGCTGAAGTTTATCTAGAAACAAACAGAATATAGAACATTTTTGGGCACTTACCATTTCTTCGTCTCATTTCAGGTGCGACGAACAGTTAGCGTCGATTCGGCAAAGCCAGTCGCCAAAAAACCCAGGCTGGAGAAATCTAACAGTGCAGTGCAGCGACGAAATAGTATATTTGATTTGTTTTAACACTGCTCACGTCGCATAGATCAATCCCTGATTAGTCTTCCACCAAGGATAACATCCCCTGATCTCTGTAGGAATCGTCTCACAAGTTCGCAATGTCAAAAAAAGTTATGCAATTAGAATTAGTTCAAAACGCCCACCAACATGTGCTGTGTGACAATCCAAAATGGATGTCAGCATCAATTTGCATAAACATATTTCACTCACTAGGTGGTGCCACAGTAGCAATTTATTTCCCCCACAATATGAAGTGATGACCAAACCGTGCCGCCCCAATACCTTGTAATGATAACATGTTTTTTGACTTTGTGAACTGATGCGACCCCCTTAATATACAACTTATTAACATTGTGATATCCACAGTAACATTTGAATTATAATAATTCTTGGTATTTAAGTGTTTATATTTTGTATCAAAAAGTTGTATTTGTATTGATTTTGTTCATGTAAATGGTTTTACTCATATGAAGAGTGGAAAGCAGCATTTAAAAGGGTTCTTCTTTGTGCAATTTTAATCATATCAAGGGTCAGACTTGTGGCATATGTTGTCATGCCCCATCGATAACATGACTGTAGCAGTGTTTGTTTTTAAAACTAGGGTGTGTTCTTGGGACACGCCTTTAGAAAATCTTACTGTAATGTGACATGTTTCACTGTGGCGATGTTTGCTCTCTTCATCTCTAACCCTACTGTACAGTTTATAGTTAATTTATGAATATAGTGTGTGTGGAAATTAGTGTAAACATTTTATTTTTAATGGATTATATATGTAATTTTAAATAAATATTTGGTAAGCCGAAGTTTATCAGAATTACAGACGTTTTACTGGTGTGTATAAATAATAGCTTTTTTAGATAGTTCTTAAAGGGAATGTATACAGATATTCATTGGCGAATCATGCAACTCCTGTGGACATTGTGACATATTTTGTTTACAATGTGTTCATTTAAATAACATCTGTTTTGGCTAAAAAATAATGCCCACGCAAAACGTATTCCTATTATTATCTTTCATCTGTTAATATTTTATGAAATTCTCCTTTTTATGTTTGTTTTACAATATAGAGATTTTAAAAGACGAACAATATAAATCTACACATTTCAGGGTGAAATGTGTCACTTTTCACTTGATGATTTATCAGTCTGCCAAATTCTGTTTTATGCCAATTCGTAAATATACTACAGAAATAACTGATATGGGTGTAAAGTTATCTCTTATAAACCAAGGAGTCTGAGAGGAAACTTTATAACTATCAAATATGAATGTAAAATGCAATATAACATTATTAATTTATACATACAAAGCTGTACATGCAGAACAAAAAATTAAGAGAGTTGGGCATTTTTAATTATATGGAATCCCATGTGACTACTTATCAGTTAACCAATGAAAATCTGTGTACATTCCCTTAGTGTGTATCCATAATTTACATAACCAAACATTCATTGTGCGTCTAATTATGAAAGTAGTACTGGCTTCATGTGTATAGATGTGTATACAAAGAGATGTTCACACAAACCTCTTCCCGTGTGTACATAGAACTGGTATTGTGAACTTAATGTATAAAATGCTGCATGTTATTTCGTACATACTCCATTTATAATTGTTTTGCACATTTCACAACTTTTCTTTCACAACATATCAATAAACAGAGCCTTCTGTTATCTCAGTGGTTTTCACTGTTTTTATGTTATTTATAAAATAATATTTGTGGTAATTTAACAAAAGGTTGCATGGTTTTCTCTAGGCGTGTAACGATACATCAAACTATCGACATATCGCGATAGATGATGTGACTGTCTACTATCAATAGTAAATTAATAATTTGTAGTTATCGTCATAGTAAAACTATCCCCAATAGTCACTGCTAGTTCATTCCAATCAACATTTTTATCATTGATTTATTTATCATTAAGTATTATTGTGTAAACTGCAGTTAGCTAATATGAAAAGAAATTAAAGATATGCTACAAGTGTGTTTTTAAACGTCACAAATACATTTCATTTAAACGAACAGCGTCTCTACCCAGTCGTCGGTAACCATTTGAATCTGGTCGAAATGCTTTGCCTAGTGCCTATGCATAAAGTCGACAATACAGAAAAGGTCTACGAAACTACCAATATTATTCAATCAAATCATAATAGTAATGCTAATTTAATCGCTATGCGGCGCCACTGTCTAGCGCTTAACCATGGGTTCACAATGGCGTCTGATCTTCGAGTAGCTCAATGCCTACTGGGGTAAGACCACATTAAGGAATCGTCCGCCATTACCCTCCGAAAGAGTGCCCTTGAAAATACCGTTTTGGTGGCGTGTGTGAATTTTGTTCGAGCACTTTGGCATGGCACATGTCAGTCCAGTGAATACTAAATGTACTACTACATTAGATCTTTCACGAGGTAGCAATAAACATACGCTAGTCGCTCGCGTATTCGCACAGTGGCTATTTTACAGAACGCACCAATATTTCAAAATCCGTCACCAGATTGGGGCGAAATTGAGGGGTGTCAGGTTTGGGTGGATTTTTCTGAAAACTGAGGTATGAGAATTTTACGAGTTTTCCATAGCACTTGTGTCAATGGAGGTTAAATATGCTGTGAAATTTTCAAGAAAATTTTTCGTCAAATTTAGCACGAAATGAAGGAAACGTTATAATGGCCGCCTATGTAAAATTTAAATGTGGTCTTACCCCTACTGCTAAACGCCACCGGTAAGGAAATGAAATACCTGTTTACGGAAAGACATGTATAACCAATGACATATTCAGTATTTAAATAACAATGTGGTGCCTAATTACAATAACGTATGCATCTAGAATTAAGGGAAAAGTACAAAGAAAGTTCTTGTCCTGAAACCGGTCCGAATGCGTCAGAGTTTGGAACTGGTCATCTGTCTGCATGCCTCTCCCATATGGAGCGAAATGATGAATGTTGCAAGTAAAATGGTTCTTATTTAACAACAACAAATTATATGCGTAGGGCGACCTACAGCGTATAGTTTTGCCGTCAGTAATCAATAGTAATAGAGGACCAATACACTATGTATCTAATTTAATTTATTGTTGACACACATGTACAATAACATTTGAGGTGGGGGTTGTACCGTGTGATCAATTATGTGGGGCAGTGTGGAGACCAAGCTCTACCGCGCTAACACCTTCGTATTTCCAATAATATACGTGCTTGCTGCGGTAGATTGTTGATGGATGCAATGTTGCTATCTAATTTGTCCCTAACTACAATACTCGGCATGAAGGCACATGCTGATGTAATGGATTGTTAAAAAAACATCCTCGCTACGTTTTTTCGTACGTTGGAGTAGGCCTATCAACTGTGTATTTGTATGGTTTTACGCGCCGGATAGGCATACGCTTAACGCTGTGCCATTGTCGTTCGCGTGTATTTATCATTAGAATAGGGACCTATGTTCAGTGTCATTGTTACCTAAATTAGGTAATAATTAAAAGTATGTTATTAGCGCGATCATTGGAAAATCTCTACATAGATCATGCCTACTGAGAGCAAGACGCCCACTTAGCGAGCGAGACAAGACATACCCAGAGGCGAATATCGACTTGCCGCACCGTGTAAAATGGGATCAGAATCCTTTGACGTTCTTGCAGTTTCGTAATAAATAAACTTGAACTGCAATTAATCACACAGAGTTGAACTCGATCGTTGGTTGAGAGATCAAATGGAAGAGACATTAAAGGGGCGTCACTCGGGGCTAGACGAGGGACACGGAACGAAACCAAGGATAAAAGCAAGCAGAATGTATTTTTGCATTGCATTATTACTTTTCCAACAAATGTTCTTATATCTCGTGAACTCCAACAAGTGCGTGTACAAATGCGTGTACTTGTTGGCCTCTGACGTTTACACAACAGACGCATCTAACCTACGTTATCACTGCCGCGTAACCGCACTCGTAATCATCACATATGCTTTTAGGTGTATAAGTAAGCTGGCAGTTCCTTTTACTAAATGGTCGGTCAACCGCGGATAACAAATTAAAACACCCCTTGTCGTATCGACACACTTGCAGCGACGCGTGCCAGCGATAAACGTCGCGTTAAAGAACTACCATTGAATGCTCCCGCAGAAGTCGTAAGCCAAACAAGTCGTCTGCGTTCGCCGCAGTGTCGTCTTTGTTCACGTGTCATCGCCTACGGCCCTAGGGGGCTTCCTTTGCAATCGCCAAAGCTCACCGCTTCTCCTGGCTCGACGGGAGATCCGTTGTCACCGAGTGCGTGGAGCGAGCATGTGGGGGTTTGGTCCGAGATTAGTGAATTATTGAAAAAGAGACTCGTAAATAATGTGCTTGTTTCAGACAAAAAACGTAAAGTCATTACTTGAAGAACTGGAATCGAAATAGTGCAACAAAAACAGCGCGTAAATAAAAGCACGGGGCCCGCTGACTGGACCCAATATTCCGTCAGAAAAAGGACTAATATTCGCCTATTACCCAATGTAAGCATTCATATATCCAACCTGTCATTTCACAACATTAAACAAAATAATGTGTTTATTATTAATCATTTACGGTTTTATATAACATGTAAAATACGAGTTATTTTCTATTTGAAGTGATCGTTTCAAATCTAGCTTAACATATGACAGATCCGTTGGTACAAAATTAGGAGTATTTTGTGATGAACTATAGGGAGAGCACCACCTAGTTGTAATTTCACAGACCTGTTTGATCCATACAACATGCAATACGTTGTTCAAGTGCACCAATTTGTTTCAGGATTTATTTTCACTGCATCAAGAAAATACTGTCATTTATATCCATTCACACATACTAAATAGTCCTTGTGCAATACTTATATAATACTACTTTTATATTGGAAATGTTTTAGTATAATTAGTAGTTTATATAGTTAGTCAATGTGTATAATTGCATACTAACTGAACTTCATAAATCGGACTACTATCTGTATGTGATATCACTGAATTGATCTTATATGGGTGTATAAAAAAGTACACGTATAGCTGTAAACTACATCCACCATGATATACTATACTATAATTTAATTTCAGTATTCGGTTAAATAATTCACTGGTAGAGTACATGGAATAGGAATCATACCAAAATAATAAATGGTTCAAGTTGTTTATTTCACACATTCGCCAGGTATGCAGCGCTCTGAGATAAAGCAAAGAGACGCCATGGTAGAAATATGTTGTATTGTGTTATGTTACACAATAGGAAATACACGGGCCTGGCCCTAACGTGGCACTTGGATGACTTGCTCAAAAAATAAGACGCCTATAACAGCAATACTCGCAACCTCGTAAATGCAACTGGTCATATATGCGTCGTATTTATTCCAGTGTGATTTATTTCTCTCTGGAATAAATAAAGGTTATGAAACGGGAAACGATTCCCGACATACGTGAGATGTTCATAAGGGCTAGTACAGACTAACCTCGCAAATGTGATCGTTTCTAGGAATAATTAATCGGATTCAAAATTAGTATCGAAAATATCGGTACTAGTAAAATGATAACATTTCTGAGGTTGTCTTAATATCGGATGTGTGTTTGGTAGCGATCCACAGAAAACAGATCGTGAAACATAGCGAATCTGTGAGTGGTAGGGCGTAACCTGCCTGTCACGCACATTTGATCACAATGAACAAATGTCTGTGTAATGGACACGTTTTAATCCTCTACACAGATCACTACTATTAGCAGACCTACACTTAACCAGTAAAAACACCGCTCACCGGAAACGTGCTTTACGATAATATCCGCAAAAAAATACTCATACATGTTTCATGGCATTGTGCCAAGAACAGTTACGACCGAGGTCAAATAACTGGGCACAGGAAACATCAGACGTTAATTAAGCGCGCCATCTGGCGTCGTGACGCGCACGTACGCGGCGGGCGTTTCTCGGCGACAGAAACAAAAGGCGACCGTGGCCACCAGTTCCGGCCAACTTGTCGCCGCTCATCCGATCCGCTGGCACGCGTCCCCCACTGTCAAAGATCAGCGCCCGGCAGCTGCCGACGCCGAGTGGTGCCCGCTGATTACCTCGAGCGTCCCGCCCCGGCGCCCGGACGGGGAAGTGGGCACACGCATCGGGGAGGCGGGAGGCGGCTCGCTTTACGTAATTCGAAACCGCTAAGTCGACGACGCCAGGTGGCGGGCCGTTATGCACGACGCCCGGAATATTAAAAATAACGGCCGCGCAACAATGGAATGTCTGTCGGCGATGACGATGGTTTGTCACTGTCACGAGAAGTATCCGCGTGCGGCAGTTGGCACGTGCTCTGGCCGCGTCATCGATAAGATCGTCAGAGCGACGTTGGGCGGACCGGCGGACCGACAGACCGACGGGCGGACGCAGGGAGAGAGCGGGCTGGGATGAGTCACTTAAATAACGGTGTCGTTCACCATCGGCGTCGGCTGCTTGTGAATAAGGCTTTTCGTTTAAAATTGATTTTGCGAAAAAGCAAACGTAGACAGTACATTAGCTACTACGACATGCTCATTCGTTTGTGCATTTTTTATACGTATGTTATTTGGGGAAACTCATCAGACAAACTATAAAATTAGAAATATTTAATTATTGCCGACAAATCAATTACATTTTCAAAATTTGAATTTTCAGGTGAATGCGCGATACGATTAGGGCCTATGCACGTGTTTCTGCATTTGATGTTGACTTTCCTTGCTGTCTCAAAAACATGTACCGACCAATGCACTGGGTTCATTGCTAACTGTCGACCGTTGGCTTTGGCACGTTACCAACGTAATAAAAATATGTCGACCATTAAAAAATAATGTACTCGCTTTTGTATTAAACTGACTGCGGATATTCGCATATTGGGGCCTACGTATCTGGGTACCAAAGAACTGGATTCGTGATGGGCTAAAGCTTTAGTAATTAATTAACTAAAAAGTAACTTCGTAGTTATGTCGATATATATATATATATATAGACATATCTTCGAATATATATATATATATAATAATTATATATATATATAGACATATCTTCGAATATATATATATATGTATATAATAATTATATATATATATATATATGTATATAATAGCGGCGGGGGTGTATACTATATGAGTTTACGTTTTGTGTTTTCGATAAATGCATGTTTTGTTTTGATTTGATTTGATTTGATTTGATTTGTTTTCTTTTATTTTTATTTTATTTTTTTGTTTTGTTTTGGGGTGGAATGAAGGAGAATTGAGGTTGTGGATAGGTAGTTTGTCTGGCAGTTCCTGCCACACCATGGCTACAACGGCACATTGAGCTGTTGCTTCAAATGTAGTATAGGCTTAGTCTTTGGTACAGGGGAGAAATGGCGCGATGTGGAAGTGGTGGGAAAATGGAGATTAACGGTGAAGTTGAAAGTTAAAGTGTCTACAACTAGTGTATATATATATACATAATATATATATATGTGTATATATATATATATATATATTTATATCACGCAACACACCGTCCTAAATTAGAAGAAACAGACAGTAGACCTACGTATGAACCCCTCTATATGTCAGATCAGTTTATACACATCAACACAAAGTGTGAAGATGTGGTAGCATATTAATACTTGAGTCAAACAGTCATGAGAACTTGCGAACGACGGTTCCTACCGGGCGAATTTACGTTCGTACTGTGCCTGCGTCACGAAGACGTCATAATTTGCTCTGACGATTGTGACGCGCTGGGATCGTAGCGAGTTACGGCTGTTTCGTAAAATCATATCATGTCTATGTATGTGCTTTGGTAAAACGCATGTACTCGTGACGCCTACAATGACTTCGTACGGAGATTTGCTTATGCAAATCGTTTCACGAAGTCTTCAGGGCATTACTGATTGAACGTCCTTTTCATATTTATAATGCATACATGCTTTGTTAAATGCAAGCATTGATCTAGCATTATGAAGACCAAAATACAAAACCCAATCCCAATTGGCGTAGGTTTTTGCCAATTAATTAATAAACATAAACAACTAGATTATTACCACTGTAACTGTGTAGCCATTGTGATTTTTTTCGTATACATTATAGGTTCTGTGGTTTAATGTAAACAGTGCATTAAAAAACGGTAGCCTATAAAAAGCCTCTACAATATAGTATGTATGTTTCAAAGGAATTCCCGATTCTGAATTTGTGAACGTTATATTTCTCTATATGATAACTGATCGAAACTAAATTGTAACTAAAATATGCATATGAATATCGTGTTTGTTTATGCATTGTGTATTTGCTTAATTAACAATTGGTATCAATTCTGAATTAATGTTAATGCCATGATGAATATCGAGGAAATATCGAAATTTTGATGTCAACTTCTAATACTTTACGCCAGCACATATAATTAGGTTTTATTTATTCATGAAGTTATTTAAAAAGCTCATCGTTGCGGTCCTGAGTCAAACAATGCCCACGATTTATTACACAATTACAAGCTACCATTGTGTCTACTCTGTCAACACCATTGCATTTAAATCCACATAATTAAGCCGCAAACAATTATTGTGTACATAATTTCCAAATGCAGAACGCACATATTACACGTTCTATTTCATAATCAATGTTATTCCGAATTCAACGACATTTTCGAGTGCTAAATCGAAAACAATTCCATTTCGCGGATCGCCATTATTGTACTATGATGGATCGCGTCTGTGCGAAATACGTGATTCACTGCTTTCGTCGTGTTTCCACGGTAACCGCCCGTTAACGCTAGTGACGACACGTGCGCGCTGTCATACTGCTACACAGGTGACGCCATAACGGCACCGGAGCCGTCTGACACGGTCACGCAGCGACGGCTGGCGTGTCTCCTTTGTCTTTCCCTCTAACTAATTCCTCCCTCCCCGTCAGCGGGATAGCGATGGGCTGGTCTCTAATCGGAAATCAATGCGAACTTTTAAAATCCGTCATCGGCGGGCGGAATTGTCTCTAGCCCGCTCCTAATGGGATTGATACCGTGATCTGTGGGCATTGTTCGGTGCTGGCATTTATAGGCCCGAGCGCCACGGAATCGTACATTGTGGCCAAAAGCATAAGCAGTTCTTCGCTGTCTCAAGCAGTGCTAAAATCGACAATTTTCTCGCTCATGAAAGCACGAGGTTGTCTTTCATACGGTGAAACATTCTTCTTTCAAACCATTATAATTTAGTCTTAGAGATTCTCTTATTAATTAATATAATGTTCTTAAAACTACACTAACTATGTTGAAGATATACTGTGTTGTGTTTAGTAAGCCCGTAACAACGGTCGCAATTTGAAAGATACGCCTCAGAGCATTTTCAAATGATAAACAAAACATCCAATTTCAAAAGAAGCTTTATTGGCAATAATGCCTAAACGGGCGAGTTAACAGCAATACCCTTTGATGTTCAACACGTTCCCGTTTTCCCACTTTCTACACGGCAGACTTCCTGTTACAAGTTACTACGCTGGGTAATTAAGGGTGTAGGAAAAGACTAGCTGCCTTTAAGCCGTATTGCCATCTTCTAGTTCATATATGAATCACTGTTCTTCACAATTAGTTTATAATGTAAGTATTATGGGGTTGCGTCATATTAGGCCATGCAATTAATAGTATCATGTTACTATAGTCATGTTATCGTAAATTGTCAATGTGTGTCGTATATACGGTCTATTTTACTATTTAGTATTAATGAAATAATAACAATAATATACAAAATATGATGCCAATATAGGCCTACGTGGTAAATCTGTAAGACGTATAACCATATTCCTAATGCACACGTTCGTACGAACATGCACAAATGCGCACTGCCAGACGAAAATAACGCACTTTCCCTAACGATATTGATCTCGATTGTGTTTGGTGCGGTTAAGCGGAAGTAGGCAAATACTGACGAAGGTTTCTAATTTTCACAAATTTCAATTGCACTCATTAATACGTATATTACTAGTCGCGGCAACTTTTAAACACGCCTAATTGAAACCGCCCGAAGCGGCCGGCGTGTGCGGTGCCTTGCGTCCGGTCACTGCCGGGCCGTAATTACAGCGTAGATTTTTGACGTGCTGTCACGCCAACAATGGCGACCGGGCGGGAGACAGGTGCGGCCGAACGCGTCCCCGCGTCGCAATCCCGCACAGATGGGCCGTGGTTATGCGCCGGCGAGCACAAACAATGCTACCTGTCTGCAGGCGTCGGCATTACAGCGCCGACAACAGCAGTCGGTAATCGACGCGCGGGTCTTTCAAGGTCCGCGGGCGTTGTAATTATATCCCGTAAAGCAACGGTACCCTTTAAGCGCGCTTCGTTTTATGAGTCGTTATCGAATAAATCCGTGAAATCCGTCCGCTTTGGGGGCGTGCCGCACGAGCGCCATCACGCGACCGGGCGCGTTTGATGCGCGCGCGCCTCTGGCGAATGAAGGCGTCGTTAACGCGCGGGGGATGTGACGCGGGGCGAGGACACGCACCCCGCCGCCACGCTCTTCATCTTTGTTTATCAAAGCCCTCGCCAAACAATCGACGGCCCATTTCGTGGTCTATAAAACTCGGCGTGGTGCTTTGAAGAGCGGCGACGTCGGCTTTCGAAAATCACTTTCTTCAAGTTGCGGACAGATCGGGGGAGGGAGCTTTCGCACGGCGCATTTAACACGCTACATCTGTTAACTCGAGTCTACCGAGAAGAAACACTCGCCGATAATAGACAACGCTACTCCGCGACAAGTTATCGTTAAACCATTAACAGTGATGGGATCGGTGTTAACAAGCCTTGACAAAGGTGCTTGTTTTTCATTGACGCGCGCGGCGAGGGAGCTACTTTGGGCTGTTGTGTCACTGCCTCAAACATAATGCGATGTTCGAGCACCGAACGACAACGCAGTTGTGGCCAAACAGTCCAGGAAGTCTGACTCCTTGACAAATTGCCGCATTTGCATGCGTTGTGCCGTGGTGGGCTATTACAAGTGAGATTGTATTGAAGCAGTGGCAGGCCTACTACATCGAACGGATCTCCCGTGTACATGTTTATATTATACAATGCGGATTTTAGGTGTAGTATCTGTATTTTTATACCGTTTTAAATGATTTAATATGGATTTGTTTCAAATGTAAATGTCTTGATAGCGTACATAATTTCGTGTAGGCCCTGTATGCGTCAAACGAGTACGCATTCATTCTAATCAAACGTTGTCATTTCGTGTAGGCCCTGTATGTGTCACACGAGTACCCATTGATTCTAATGAAACGTTGTCATTTCGTGTAGGCCCTGTATGCGTCACACGAGTACCCATTCATTCTAATCAAACGTTGTCATTTCGTGTAGGCCCTGTATGTGTCACACGAGTACCCATTCATTCTAATGAAACGTTGTCATTTCGTGTAGGCCCTGTATGCGTCACACGAGTACCCATTCATTCTAATCAAACGTTGTCATTTCGTGTAGGCCCTGTATGCGTCACACGAGTACCCATTCATTCTAATGAAACGTTGTCATTTCGTGTAGGCCCTGTATGTGTCACACGAGTACCCATTCATTCTAATCAAACGTTGTCATTTCGTGTAGGCCCTGTATGCGTCACACGAGTACCCATTCATTCTAATCAAACGTTGTCATTTCGTGTAGGCCCTGTATGCGTCACACGAGTACCCATTCATTCTAATCAAACGTTGTCATTTCGTGTAGGCCCTGTATGTGTCACACGAGTACCCATTGATTCTAATGAAACGTTGTCATTTCGTGTAGGCCCTGTATGCGTCACACGAGTACCCATTCATTCTAATCAAACGTTGTCATTTCGTGTAGGCCCTGTATGCGTCACACGAGTACCCATTCATTCTAATCAAACGTTGTCATTTCGTGTAGGCCCTGTATGCGTCACACGAGTACCCATTCATTCTAATCAAACGTTGTCATTTCGTGTAGGCCCTGTATGTGTCACACGAGTACCCATTGATTCTAATGAAACGTTGTCATTTCGTGTAGGCCCTGTATGCGTCACACGAGTACCCATTCATTCTAATCAAACGTTGTCATTTCGTGTAGGCCCTGTATGCGTCACACGAGTACCCATTCATTCTAATGAAACGTTGTCATTTCGTGTAGGCCCTGTATGCGTCACACGAGTACCCATTCATTCTAATGAAACGTTGTCATTTCGTGTAGGCCCTGTATGCGTCACACGAGTACCCATTCATTCTAATGAAACGTTGTCATTTCGTGTAGGCCCTGTATGTGTCACACGAGTACCCATTCATTCTAATGAAACGTTGTCATTTCGTGTAGGCCCTGTATGCGTCACACGAGTACCCATTCATTCTAATGAAACGTTGTCATTTCGTGTAGGCCCTGTATGCGTCACACGAGAACCCATTCATTCTAATGAAACGTTGTCATTTCGTGTAGGCCCTGTATGCGTCACACGAGTACCCATTCATTCTAATGAAACGTCATTTCGTGTAGGCCCTATATGCGTCACACGAGTACCCATTCATTCTAATCAAACGTTGTCATTTCGTGTAGGCCCTGTATGCGTCACACAAGTACCCATTCATTCTAATGAAACGTTGTCATTTCGTGTAGGCCCTGTATGCGTCACACAAGTACCCATTCATTCTAATGAAACGTTGTCATTTCGTGTAGACCCTATATGCGTCACACAAGTACCCATTCATTCTAATGAAACGTTGTCATTTCGTGTAGACCCTATATGCGTCACACGAGTACCCATTCATTCTAATGAAACGTTGTCATTTTGGATGATAACTGGAGCTGTTTAAGAGGAAGTGTAAAGCACTTTGGCCGGTCCCAAAGACTGTACCTCACTATACATATTATTCTAAGAACTTACCTTTTATTGGAATATGAATTTTATATGCCGGTTAACTTGTAAAAACATAATACTGTCTAAGAAATTAGGGTTCAAATCAGCACCCTATAGGGTGTAGAGAGTTGTTGCACCAGGAGCACTCCTAAGGGGTTCAAATCTGCACTCCAGATGTCGGGTGCAGATCTGCACCCCATATGCACACTGTAGGGTGATAATCTCTAACACCTGGTATGCACCCTATAGGGTGCACATAGGGTGTAGATCTGCACCCCTATGTTAGGATGCAAAGGTGCATCCCACATCTGGGGTGCAGATTTTAACTTCTTAGGGGTGCTCCTGGTGCGACAACTCTCTACACCCTATAGGGTGCACATCTGAACCCAACACTCCACCCCTAGGGTGCAGAATATAATCCCTTCAGCACACTGAAAAGTAAAATTGTGCACCATTTTGGGTTCAAATCTGCAACATTGGATTATGTTGTAACTTTGCACTACCGTTAAGGAGGAAACATTTGTAACGTGAAACATGTACCTTTAAGGGTGTACATTTACATATATATATAGAATGCGGAATACAACATACAGAAAGCCCAATCCATGATGCTGCTTTGAACATCTTCGGGAGCAACCTGACTTAAAGGGGGGAGAAAAATTACATTAAAATGTAAAACACAACAGTTCATTTCAATTGCCTACGTGCTGCGTTTTATTGCATTTAGATACATAGAACTGTTTTATAGAATTCAGCAACAATCGTGTTCATCTTAAATATAACATTGCATACATATGTATATGTGCATGTTCTATAACAGTTATTATTATTGAGTGGCATGACAGTAACAACCATCCTCACCCCACACACACAGTGGAATAGGAGGGTGTTAAATTATTAAACGTTTCTATTAGTCCATCCTAAGTCAAATCGTCCAATTTCCAATTGTTAAAGTTTATCTCATAATTTAGTAAATAAGTGCCTATTGTTGAGTAGTTCTGCAAAAAATAAGCATTTGCTTGCAAATTGTCTCTGTAATGTCCTTAACTTCCTATTGTGTGGCCAAGAGGTAATCACCCCAAAATCGCACAAGTAACTTCAGAAGTTTATAAGTTATATATGAAACAGTATCGGTTCACTGCATTTACGTAACATCGGCCAAATTCACCGTTACCTGCCACAGTCGACAGCAGAACGTGTTGTAAGTGCGATGGTAACATCACGCTTAGATTAGTGCAATTCGCTTCTGTTTGCCTGTCCAGCATCGGTTTACCTACAAAATAGAACTTACATATAAGGCGTGAACTCTCGCCACCATATGTGCAGTCACGTGTGTGTTTATAAACCAGCCAGACATCTTCGTTCTGCTAAGGGTAACAATATTGTCGTTGCGAAAGCCCGAACCAATGCTGGTGAATGCGCATTCGTCCACGCTGCCGCTACAATATGAAATGGTCTACCAACTACTGTTACTTCCAAAACCTCGCTGCAATCCTTCAAGGCAGCCTTAAAAACTCACCTTTTCATTACGGCGCACACTGCTTGAAAGACCACAGAAACATTTTTATTCTAAATTATTCTTTTTTTTCTTTTTAACAGCCGAAAGAACATTTTAAGTAATTATTTTAGCATGACATTTTTTTATTTTTAATCTACTGATGTTTACACAGCATTATTGTCTTAATTTGTTTATTTTTATATTTAAATTTGTTTAATTTTTACTCTTTATATTTTTGTTTTATGTAAAGCGCTATGAACGTTATGGATATGGCGCTATATAAAATAAAGATTATTATTATTATAAATTTGCTGAATATGCAAACATTCAAATTCAATTGTGATAGGGAAAAACACAAAAAGTGGTATACCTGGTGCACAAAAATGGTAAAAAATATGTTATTATTTACAAAAATTATTTCAGCTGTCAGTGTTTCATTGTGTGGCAGGTACTATAGTTAAACATTATAGTTGTCATAGAACTCCCACACTGTGGCAGGTATTTAATAAAAAGGTATACTTGACACGTTAGCCATCAAGGGATTGAGGTGTCAACTTAGGCAGAGTCCTGGTACTGGCGGGTAAAGCCACATGTTTTTACATAAACTCTGCTATTAAAACAGCATTACACCTTTTTACAGGTATGTTACATTATTTACCTTTATGTTATTGTAAACTAAAAGTGCATAGTCTACTTATATGTTATTTTTAAATACATGTTGCGTTTAATTGTTACTTGTTATATTAGTGTTATATAGTCATTGACAATAACTAATTGTCACCTATCAGATATGTCAATAACACTATGTCTACAAGTGTTTTACTTAATATGTTCTGTGTTTGATACAAGGCATTGATACAGTTGTAGCAGTTGTTTCTTGTATATATTGTATTGTACATGTACTGAGAGAGTCCTGGCACTGGCTGGTAAAGCAACATGTTGTAACATAGACTCTGCTATTAAAACAGAATTACACCTTTTTACAGGTGCGGAGTTGTAATGATTCTCTCGAACTACCGAACTGAGCTAACCGCGAGAATTGCAAAATCCAAATCGCTACCATCTACTGTAATGGACACCGACAATATTACTTTAGTTCAGCAGACATTTGCAAAGCTTTCAGAATAATTCATCATTAAACTTCACCTATCTACAAATTTCAGCTCCCAAAACGAGAATGTCGTCACATCCAATGATCACCATTTTTGTTCACTGTGAATAATCGTAAAGTTGTTAGCTAAGCAATATTTCAAGATGTTGTTCAGTCGTGTTTCGAATATAGAATCATTGAGAGTGAGCACCATCCTAGAATTGCTGTTTATAAAATAAAGGACTTTGCACAATGCACATTGCAAATATGTTGGTTACAGGATGTTCCCACATTTTCTTTTCTGGTGTTGAAATACATTATGACACTAGGTCTAGAGGGTTGCCAATTACACATTGCACTGTAATGCAACAATGAATTACTGGCTGCCCCAAATAATTTAGGATATACAAAAAAAATTGCTTGCATCCATTAAACATTGTCCTTCGACCTATCATTACTAAATGTTGTGTTTATAATCTGTATAAATATGACTTCATATTAAGCAAATTTCGGATATCACTGTTGTAAACTTCTCATTACAGAGGCAACTAAAACAGGTAAAAATGACGTGTGGTTTTGAGCACTTACCCCATTCATATAATAAGGCATTACAAACACAATTTACATGTAAACGCCTAACTTTTTGCAGAAGTATTTAATATGGCCACTTGGTCATTGGCTAACATTTAAGTAAATTCTGACGCACAGACTGTTTGGCCATTGGTTGATTTCATATG
>CM034538.1:19935869-20218369 GCA_020002185.1 Paraescarpia echinospica | reverse complement strand
TGTCACCCGAGGTCACAATATTGGATGAGACAGCTGCAATTTGTAAAGCCTGATGAACCCGGCTAATTTTTCTCCCAAAACAATGTTGCCAGCAATGCGCGGTGATCGATAACAAACACGTTTGTTGCCCATAAATGTTTTGAGAATCGCGCACGTTCGATTTTGTTGACACTAAAACGAATGTTTACAAAAATCGTCCGTTTGCGGTGAATTCCGATTTGCGTTTCATGCGACTTCGTCGTGATTGAAGTTTCCAAAAACTGGGGTCACAATCATAATTAAGCGCATCACCCGCACTCGGACAACAAGAGTCTGCCGAATGCGGACGACGAAGCGGAAAACAAAAACACTGTTGGAAACAACGTTGGGGAAATGCTGGCCGTATACGCCAGGCTTAAGGTAGCATGCGTTTAAATAATATATGTTATCGGAGCGTTAGGCCTACAACAACAAAAAACGTTTCGTTGGCAATATTTTTTGCAGAAAGTGTATGTGGAATTCCTTATTATTCTAAGTCCTGTAAATATACTTATGTTATTAGCGGTTATATAAGACTGAGGTGGGTGCTGTTGAAAAATATTCGCCGCCACGTCCCCATAATTTCACCTTATTTTAACCGGAACGGGGGCACATTTCCTAAGGTCTAGGTGTGGCACGGTTACGTGGGCCAATTCAAAAAGGTCTAAGGGCACGCACAATTCCAAAAGTCTATGGGGGACACGTGCCCCCAGGCCCCCCCCCCCCCAGACACGCCTATGAATACGCTATCGTAGTGCTAACCGAGTGGACGTTTTTGATGTCATATTTCCCTTATGATTGTCCCGCGTACTCGCGCTCTCCACTCGTCGATGTCACACGCACGGGTTGTGGTTAGTAGCGCCCCTGGCGGGTTCTACAGACCGCCTGTGTTCGCCAGACGTCACGTCGTAATTAATCAAGTGTTCCTCGTCGCCGCGGCGTGTCCCCACCTGTTGCGGAGTTTTAATCGCAGCTTAAAATATGATTTATTATTCGCCGAGACAGGGGCGTGGATGTTCAGGAAAATGTACAACATAAGTGCACCTATCGCTGTGGTTACCGACCACCAAGCAGACAGCTTAGCGGGAAGACGCGTGGATGTCGTCTGCCAAAGGTCGTACAGGTTATGCAGGACGGACTGATTCATTTCGTGTGTGTATGTGCGCGCGCGCGCGTGCGTGCGAGTGTGCGCCCGTGTGCGTGCGTGTGTGCGTGCGTCCATTCGTCATTTCGTTCGTTCGTTGGTGCGTGCGTGCGTGCGAGCGTGCGCGCGTGCGTACGACCGTGTGTACGGCCGACGAGCGTGGATACAGCGTGTGCATGCGTTAGTGTTTGTGTGTTACTAGTTGTTACTCGCTATTAGCCGTCAGTCTTTAGTTAGTAGTCGATCGCTCCTGTATAGCGGCTATAAGAGCTAGTAACAAATTGTCGTGAATTGGCCAAGATGTATTGTGACCTTCCTATTAGCACCTAATCTGAGTAAAGCGTATGACGTCATATTTCCCGGCATCGAAATACAAATAGGCCGTCCACTCAAGATGAATCACGCGGAAGCATACACATAATTACCAGAAATACCGAGACAAACCAATTACGCATGCGTCACCGCTGCACCCTTCCCGCGCGGCGGCGATATTAATTTCCAAGACAAGTGCGCATGGCACGCGGGGAAAGCACCCCACCACATTTTTGCCGACCCCACATCTGATCCGTGGGTATCTTCTGCATATACTGTGAACAAAATAATAAAAATCGGAGAAAATGTTTTGTTAACATCCAATGCGTGAATGATTTGCCTATGCTTGCAATGTAAAATGGCAGCAAAAGGTCGAATATCTTAAGGAAATAGCACGTTCAAAAGCCTATATATGACATGCTGCTGCATAGTGGTCAATTGCCGACCCGGCATTCAATCTGTATAGGTATCTGTGGCATATATATTGTGAAAATATAGTCTACTCCTATTGCTCACACCTTTTACAGTCGACAAAAATACTCGCCAATCGTCTCATCAAATTTACATTTCCACCCGCTAATGACGCTCGCCACAAAAACAAACATTCACGCTCACATTTAATGGGACAGAACCATATGTCTGCCCCCCCCCAGATAAATTCCAGTAGGGACAGCTTCCCCCTGCCTCCCTGGTTCCGCGTCGTGCTGAAGTTCCGGCTGAGACCCCGATATACAAATCGTTCCGACTTCTATGTATTTACTTGCTGTTCTTCTACTAGAATAAATACGTTGACGGTTTGCTGTCCGTCAACTGTCGTTTAATAGCCCGAAACATTGTACGCAATTTGAATTTAACCCCACGGAATATTCGAAATATCTGTCAACAGTCAGATAGATATAGTAAAAATTAAAAATAATACTCGCTGTTGCCTCTCATTATCATTTATTGCAGTGCCAGACGTCCCTACCGTTGATGTGTTTGATTCCTACAGTCTTTACACACTCGAAATGACAAGTTTTGCTAATAAGTATATATTATAATGACTATTAACCGGTAACTGATCCTGGGTAACATATATATGATGTTCCTTTAAATGTCCGAGTGCTTCAAAGACCGAGTTAATAAATATTTCTTATCTCACTTATGTTACAACATTGGAGCTTAAATGTACTCTACAAAATGACTACTATACAGTTTACTACTATCACGTTTGTGAAATCATGAGAATTCATGTTAAATATATAAGTAGTTTTAATTGTGTGTTTAATTATTGAAATTATAAATGGATAATATTAATAACAGCACATTTGTAAAAAGATACTCATATTCAAATTACATTGATGTTCATAATATACATTAGTTTTTTGTCCTGTTTTGATTATGACATTTATTAATAATCTTTAAAAAAAAATGTGTCATCTTCAAAGCACATAACTAAAATAAATCCTAAATTGAGAAAAGGAAATATCTTTATTACTATGTAATTTACTCTGCTATTTTCAATAGATATTTAGAGAAAGAAATGGATAGTACACGGCTGTGAAATAGTTTTACTATATTATCAACTAATTAATTTTGGATTCAAGAATAAAAATCTAAATACCATAAACACAACATATTCCACTAATTCCAATATCACGAAGCAACAGTAAGGATTATATTACTCATGTCTGATGTAGTAGTGAATTCTGATTAAAAAAAACTTACCGTAAGCGCGTGCGATGAATATATGACTTAAATGTGTCTTTTACGCGTGTACCGATCGTACGATGTGCGGGCGATGCTTTAATTGGCCACGTGTTGCCACAAAAATAATAATTAGTGCGTTGCGCTGCAACAAAAACAATTAAATATGTTATTTAACCCGGGCGATTGGTACGAACCTAGTGTCTACGAAAGCTCGGTAATTCTGGTAATATATAGAACGGCATATTCTTTTGATTTTGGCGTCCCGATGATTCCACGTAAAGTTTCGTCGATTATTTGTAAACGAATCGGTATGCCGTGTAGTGTCGATATGTTAATTAAGGAATGGACACATTTGGACAACGGAATGCCTTTATTTTGTAATTACTGCTTGTAATTATTATATTCCTTTTAAACGTAGGAAGATGTTCTTCGAATTTGAAGCGAGTGTACGTCATACGTGTTCCGAGAGCCTTGCCTGGCTTTTAGTGTCGTGCGAATGATCTCTTGGGCTCCATTTTGTCGACACAACGTGCAGGTCTAACGACAAAACCCTTACGCGACTCACAGGTACACCGATTCACAGATCAGCAAAAGAGCACCATTATTAAAGAGTTTATATGTGATTTTCGGATAGCATCTGCACTGATAAATTTAGTTCGTTTATTGTGTACAGTGCCCTCTCATTCGAGTCGTGATTGACCGTTTACCGAGCAATTTGGTGGGAATTAGGCCAAACGCTCTCAGAAGAAGTTCATCTAAGTAAATATATGTTTAATGTGGTGTGAAAGTTTAAAAGGAACTTATCCGTGGAAGACAATAAAAGCTAGTCTAACACCATTGTACACCTGGATGTATTCCAGACATTTGTATTGTGTTTGAATTCGACGGTATATATATATTAAAAATATATTGCATTGGTACTTTTTGTCGAACTTAAGTTTTTTTTATATTTCGGGTGTTTTCCTTAAATACGTTATCGTAGCGAGCGATGAAAAACATACTTATTATGGTATGCTGTTGAGCAATCATTTAAACTTTAAAGGTATAGTGCCACTTCCACATTTATTACATGCATTTATATACTGTTCTTAATAGGTTAGGTTAGAATAAATAAATATGTTGAAAGTAAACTCTCCGCCAAATTGCGTGTAATAAGATTGTAACTATGTTCACACTATGAAAGTTGCGCCCGTGAAGTGTTAAACTGTGTAAACAAACCATTCAGATTGAAAACACGCTGTGTATACAGCGCGATCCAAAGAAAGAGTGACGCAAATACAAGGCAACATCATAAATACAGGCTCACCAGCATCTACGATTAGGCACCATGATACGTGTCTCAACTGGTTGTTTGTGTGGGAATATTAATCAAATACCTGTTGCCAAGCAACATTATGATGTAATTAATTATTATGACATCTTGATGACGTCATACTAATCAGTAACCAGTTAAAACATGCATTCAAATCCCTATCCTGATCCACTCAGCATGGATCAGTTCTCTATACGCGAAAAAACATGGATCGTGGAATATTATTTCCAGGCTCTGGGAAAACGGAATCGTCGGCCATTAGAGGATGTGATGAGTCGATTTGCCAACCACTTCCATAAGAAATCACCTACCAAGCGCAATATACGGAAGATAATAAAGAAATACCGTGAACATGGATCCGTGGCTAATTTGAACTCTCCATATTCAGGCCACCGTCGTACTGTTGGAATTAATCAGAACCATGGTATGGTGATGGATAGGATTATTCGGTCTCCTAAGGAGAGCTTGCGACGACTTTTCAGGGAAATGAACATTTCCTATTCTTCGATGAGAAGGCTAGTTCAGGATATTGAAGCACACTCGTGCAAAATACAGATCTTCCAGCAGCTGACTCCTGATGATCATTGGAAGAGAGTGGCATTCTGTGCGCGAACATTGGCCCACATTTATGATGATCCAGCTTATCTGAACAACTGGTGGTGGTCTGACGAGTGCCACATCCTCTTGAGTGTGAACAGCGCCCTTTCCATAGCGTGATGATCACAGTATGGTGCGCGCTCTCATCCCAAGGTATTATCGGCCCTTACTTCGTCGAGGACAACCACATATCTGTGTGGACGTTACGTCTGGGGTGTACAGAGAACAAGTCGTCGATCAATATGTTACTGACCTCCAGGTGTTCTGTGGAACGAAGGGCTCGATGTTTGATAACATGATCTTTCAACAGGACGGAGCACCATATATATATATATATAATATATATATATTGGCAATATTGTTAGCAGCAGGAGCCATTAACGTTCGGTGCGTTCGGGTTTTCCCACATTCAAGACAACCGATTCAGCGAACTACCTGTTAATAATTACCATCCAGGCTGATTCAGGACAACGGAACTAACAACCTCCCTTTAAACGAAAATAGGATTGTTTACATATAGGCATATTGCTTTCGTGTTTTTCTTTTCCAATGGCTTAGTAGTTTTTATCTATAGTGGGAGCTGACTAGTGACACCATGGAGAACATTGCTTTCTTTCTTCTCCCTCTCCCTTTCTCTCTCCGTCTCCCCGTCTCCCCTTTCCCTCTCTCCCCCTCTCCCCCTCTCCCTTTCTCTCTCCGTCTCTCCGTCTCCCCGTCTCCCCTCTCCCCCTCTTCCCTTACTCTTCCCCTCTCCCCCTCCCCCCTCTCCCCTTCTCCCCCTCTTCCCCTCTCCCCCTCTCCCCCTCTCCCCCTCTCACCCTTTCTCCCTCACTTGTTCTCTCTCAGTGTACCCGCTGCCCCGAGTAGTTCATTCCTCAGGCGGTTGGCGGTTGTGGGGAAT
Source organism: Paraescarpia echinospica (assembly GCA_020002185.1). Lineage (NCBI taxonomy): Eukaryota > Metazoa > Annelida > Polychaeta > Sabellida > Siboglinidae > Paraescarpia > Paraescarpia echinospica. The sequence continues at coordinate 20,212,396 of CM034538.1, read as the reverse complement.
GCTCTGTAACGCCCAGCTGTGTCTGTGTCCACTATGCCAAAGAAAGCCATAATGGATGCAATTTGGAAACAAACATTGTGGTCTCATTTCCATTTACGACCGTCCGTTGATGAACCAGATGACCGCTCTCTGTCACGTCCACGTGTGGTCGCCGGACAAAGCTCTCTCCCCGGCGACCGTCTGTCGAGGCGCGTGCCGAGATCGGTCCGTAATTACCGGCGTCGCGGCGCGTTCTCGCGAGTCGCGGGTCACTTGTTGTGGCGGGGCACGATTTCATTGCTACACAGCTGCCGGCAGATAACGGTCAGCCTTTGTGGGGGTGGAGTCGGGGCGGACGAAGTGTGACGACGGCCGGTGGCAACGGTATTGTCCTTTATAGGCGGCACGCATCGCTTTGTTTCCCTTCCACGTGAACAGATTGGTGTCGCCGTCGAAACGTGATATTCCAATATCCCCACAATGCGCTGGTAAAGATGCAATGGCAGACATGCGTCGTTAACAACGATTGATTCATTGATATGATTAGACCAGTTCAACATAATCATATGATCATTTTTATAGAAAATATATAAATATAAACCAGTGCACACTTTGCTCCTTACGTTCGCACTCGAATACCTTCCGTCCGATTAGACCTCTCTATAGGCCCTACACCACAAAGCAAGGTAGGGCCTATAAATTCACTCGATTCTGACGAGGTAAAGCTGCCCCTTGAACGAGACACAAGGTGCTGATTGCGCGTCCACTTGAACCAGTAAGCCAACGCACAAATCATCGTAACTCTGCACCAACGATCGTCTAATCCGGCAAAATAAACAACGCGACGACGAAGTCGATGCGCGCAGATCTATTGCACAAACCCGACAACAATGGACGAGATAAGAGGAATTCAAACAACAATCGGCCGGCGCAAATATTGTGTTTGGATTTAATGTAGCAGCGCAGTTTCCGAAACATCTGTCGTGCAGTTTTTAGTGCGGGCAGTGTCGTAGAGCGGGGAAGAACCGCATCCAATCGCTGCAATAATGAAACGCCTGTCGCATACCATTAAACTGCTTTCCATAGGCAAATTATCGGTTTTAGATGTATTTAATTGTAACTACACTGTATAACCAAGTGTACCAGTGCCATCAACCAAGCCGCTCTCCAATCGATCCCAATTAATACGGAAATACCGCTCTACGAATGCGCTCGAAGAATGGCTATTATATAATAGCAATTGTTATTTCTAATAGTTTCCAGGATATATCTTCAGGAACCATCAGCCAAAACTTACTACCAAAGATGATGAATAAAGGTGTTATGGGTTAGTAGTCTACACGGTAAGACAGTACAGAATTAAGCAATTATTAAAATAATTTGCATTAAAATTTCCCGCCCGGAAACTTAAAGCATCGTCTTTAAAGAACTATTAAAAAAGTATCAGCTTTGCACACGAACGCCTGATTAGTGTACAGCAACAAACTATTATGACAATATTTTCGAAACTACTATTGCTAATAAAGTGTTATCGTTGGACAGCACGTAATTCAACTGGGAATAGACACGTTGAACCTAAATACATCTAAATAAGTTTATGTAGTTCGCTTGCTATGTAGTGATCGATTGTGTTAATTATGCGCGATTAGTGATTACATGTTGTGTACCTGACCCATTAAGTTAGATAACCTACTGCATATTTTATTCAACGTCAATAATAATTATTGCTTTTCTAAAGCATACGGCAAATTAAAATTGTATTACCCTTACAACGCTATCAGGAAACACTAATATTCTTGCTTTATAATAATTTTAGACTAACCAAACATTTACGGCGGATGATCTCAGAAAGCGAAATGTTCTTTGTCGTAGTTACATATTTTTAAAGATTATTTTCCATGCAGTTTTTTGTCTGTGAAACAGAGTTGTCCTTAAACTATTAACACTAGCTGACTGATTGATTGCTCGATTGGCCGATTGACTGATTGATTGTCAAGTAATTTTAACGTGTTAAATAAAACATGGTGATAAGTAAGTGGTGCACTGATTTACCAGTGTTTAAGTTACAAGAATGTAAGGTTTTGTATAATTATATTATTCGTAAGTATTATGTTTCACCGATATTAAGTTGATATATAAGACTGTGTAATATATATATATGTATATATATATATTATATATATATATAATATATATATATAATAATAATGAATATTGTTTAATAGCAGTACTCGTCGCAGTTGTATTAATGAGAATGCTGCGGTTCCACACGAGGGTAACATTTGATCCCTGCAGTTGCACCCGATGGACATTGATAGGGTTCGCGGAACCAGAGTGGGATAGCGGTGGCAGGACAACAGCAGCGACGAAGTCTTTGTGACGACGCACGCGTAAACACCCATTGTGAGTGGGGCGCTGGCTGATCACCAGGGCGCGCAGCTGCAGCCGGGCACAAGGCCGCGTCGCCAGGTGTCCATCACGCGCCGCCGCCCTTCACGCGTCGCCGCGCACGGTCTTTGTATGCCTGCCAGCGCCGACAAAGACATCCCGTTATCGTGGACGCCCGCCTCGCTCTGCTGCGCGCGGTTCTCGGCGCCGCTGATGTCATCATCGGATAGGATGGGGTGGCGCGCCCTTACGGCTTACCCGGGCAAGGGACATGTGTTTATGTTTCACAAGTTTCGCATTACAGATACTGTATGCCGTGTGTTTAAAATGTACATTTATTGAAAGCGCGCGTTGCAAGTAATGTTATAGGTAAATAATAATTATAATATATGCGTATACCACTTTTTGCAATACATCGTGACTGATAATTTTTATTTCCATCGGTGAATAATGCCACACAAAACAACCCCGTGCGCCCACAACGCTATTTTGATTAATGCCGTTTAATGTAGTGGAAATGCAAATCCCTGGCGACATCGTTTCAGTCACGGCGCCGTGTTAAATAATCTCTCAGTGTACTATTAGTAATCCTATTAGGCCGTCTCAGCGATAATTCCCATAGACGCCAGACATCTGCCGCGGTAGCGCGCGTCTCACCGGCTCCCACGGCGACATCCCGTTGTTAATCTAAGTAGCATACGCCACACGACGCAGATTTACAATTACGCCTCCGCCATTACATAAGTTGCCATCGAAAGTGACGCAAAACGTAACGGCGCGCCTATAAATACATTCGCCCGCCGCTTCGAACCGACGCCCCAACGTCTGCAGATCGATAACGAAGGCATTTAATATTCTGAGAGATCCTCGAACGTCGCGGAGTGGTCCGTTAGTATTTCTGCGCGCACGCGCGGCTGATTTCACGGAATTTGCATACAGGTGTGGTGCCTTCCTTTGTTTGCACCGCCGCCACGAACGTCCCAGCGAAAATCGGCGCGCGATAATGCCTCCCGGTAAACATGCCGTGTCACGATATCCGACGCGACGTATTGGAGATAAATCTACATCTGCTAAAAAACGAGCCGTCTGGCGCCTTTGTGACGCGTGTGTAATAGGCGGCCTAACGGAAGAACTACAGTAACATACGCCTATCTCGATTAGATAATTGTGTAAATAGATTATGACCGTTAATGGGGCTCGACGTCTCTACCTTTGTGTTCCCGTTCGAATAGCCAAGTTTGCAAATTGTGTATAAATGGGGATTCACTGAGATGTTCGTTTCAAATGCTTCACGTTTTAATAATTTATGTCCACTAGTTCATATATTTTAATAATGACATCATAAAGAAGTTACGCCCATTTTGTTGATGTTGTGTTGATATACACCAGATTAATATTTCACAAGAAAATATTTAAACAAGTCGCTTAATTTATGTAAGGAAAACTTTCGCTTGTGATAATTATTTATTGTTAAATACGTGAATGTGCCGACATGTGACATATTATAACATTGGGATATAAAACTTATCAGTTGTTTATTAAAATGGGCCTACGTACTGTGATATCAAGAATTATTCAAATTACGTTAGTAAGCTGGACTTTAAAACTCTATGCTATACTATATTTTTAATATATCAACTGTATATTCAGTTAGTTTACTCGACTCTATATAGTTATAGTTGACTATATTTAATTATACATGAGTGGACTGTCTTAAATATGTCTGCGTAGCATTAACACCGGTGACGGTTTCAACGATACTCTTTGTGAAACTGCCATTTTTATTTAAAATTGGCGGCCATATATGAAACGAACTATATCGTTCTTATGAAAGATATTGTTCACGGCATGAAAGTTAACCACACAGCATAATATTCCACGATGTTTTAATTAAATAAAACCAAACACACACAATTTGAAAACAATCTGATATATTCAACTTGGAATATTAGTTATTTCAGCGTTTTAGATAGGAAATGGCATATTGTTCATGGAATCACCGTCGTACACTTGGACTTGGACTTGGCCGGTATGGAAACGGATGGACCTCTCTTTATACCTTTGTGTTGGACTCATCAACCTTCCAGGAGTGAATGGTGACAAACGCACTATTCTTCTGCATGTCTCAAGGTTTGGGCAAACGGGTTGCAGATATCTAGCACTAACATTCACACGCACGCACGCACGCACGCACGCACAAACACACACACACACACACACACACATATGCATACAGAAAACACCGTCAAGAAATGAAGAGTCCAACACAAAGATAAAGAGAGGTTCACCCGTTTCCTTCTCGTCTGAATGGTCACCAAAACGTCAAGTGTGACCAAAGAACGCACGGTGTCATACAAATCCAAGTCTACGACGGTGTTTCCAGAATACAGCCTATTCCCTATATAAAATAGTACAGTAACTAATAATCCAAGTTGAATATGTCAGCTTGTTTACGAAAGGTGTGTGGTTCTATTTGATTCAACACGCTTTCTCTATTGCGACAGGTGTGTTGCGATATTAACATCCAAGTTCCAGTCCGGCACAGAGCCATTTGGTACACTTGGCACGCGTCTGTTTCCAGTACGACGGATAACCTCTTCCATCATATGGACATCTTTCCCAATTCCCATGACGTGTTCGTGTGTGGCCCGTCTCCCTTTACACATGGAGTCCATCAATGCCAGTATTCTTACAATCAAAAGCATAGACGTTGTAGTCGAACCTCGCGTCATCAGAATTTCCATGCACCAATTCTAACCGTAATGTGGTTCTCTGTTTCAAACGCATATGTCCGACTAGAACATGCCTACGTTACAAAAATTACAAGCTATGTCAGAAAGGTTACATTAATTTCAAACAGGTATATCATTCTACATATACAATTACCAACTTCGTGCGATGAAACTGGGCGAACAAACGTTTATAGTGAGTTACGACATGAACTTGTAGTCCTATGCAAAACTATCTTTGAACTTACACTGTGAAAAGAATCTTATATAGTTGAGAAAATTATTATTTTTGACAGCCAAATTATCCATTTATTTTGTTTTAGGTCTTCTCTGTGTTGTTTTGGTATTGCTTATTCGTCTCCAACATTTTGTGATACGGTTGATGTGGTACCTTTGTGATAAATGTGACATACCGCTTTAGCATTAGTTATAGCTGCTAAACCTGCGGGTTTACTTTCACATGTTTATAAACACAGGAATGCCACATTATCCGTCACAGATTTGTTTGCGGAGATAAATAATTAATGCATTTTTATTTATATAAATATTATGTATTACTTAACGCTCAAAATGTTATTTATGTAAACAGTGTTATAGATAGATATCTGCCTGTCGGGTCTGCGTGACGTCTAAAGGTAACTAGTTGGCATTTCCTGTCGTTTGATAGATAGGACATGCATGCTTGAGTGGCGCGGATGTTTACATCTCCGAGTACATAAACTCTAAACAGAATAGTCTCAAACACTTCTCTATATACTAGTACTTATTCCAGGTCATTTAACCGAGTGTCACAGCCATATGTTCTGCGATAATTGATGACGCCACGCCGATCGGTGGCCGAGGGGCCAGTTTTTTCTTCAGTGAAGACGCGCCGTATGTGTAAGTGTTGCCCGGGATCGCGCACTCGAAATCGCACCGACAACGACGCGTAATCTGTCGTGCCTAAAAGTACATTCAGTTGTCAGCGCGCTTTGTTCCACAACAAAACCGCAAATTGAATAGTTGTACTCTCGTAAATAGCCGCCTCCCCCGCCGCCGTAAGCGACGCGTGGCAGCTGGCCGCAACTGGCCAATCAGCGCGCGGCGTCATCGTATTCAGCCACGCGGAACCGCTGTCGCGCGTGTCGATCGCGTGGCAGAAGCGCTATTTATCCGGCTAAAACACGCCGTGCTTCTCCGGAAATCCTTCTGCCGCGACGTAAGTACGTAAATCGTCTTTGCAGACCAATCAGAGTATAACTGTGCTTTGGATCGAGACAGCTAGCGAACCGGAGCGAGGACGCCACAAAACAAAGGCGACACGTGGCCATTGTTTACAACGGCGTCGGTAGCTGTGACAGCGGTGGCGAGGGCGTGGCTTCCGGGGGCGGAGTCGGGCGCATTATTGGAGAGCGAGTGTGCCTGGTGTCGACGATGTATTAATATGCCTGGAAATGGCGCGGAAATTTTTCAAACGCTTTCCAGACGTCGATTGGCGAGGAGCGAGTGACGGAACACGCAGAAGGCGGACTGGACACTGAAGTGGGCAGGTGAGTCGGACATCTCTGATTAAATTATTATGATAATTCCCGGAACGATCGGTCGTGACATCACGGATCGTTCCGGCATTGTTTCTGCGATGGCAAGGGAGCTACAGATGATGAGGGTTGATGATGGAGAGATGATCGCAGACTTATGTCTAGTGTGTGGGCATGTGTTGTCTTGCATTGATTTATGTGTTGCGCGTCTGCAGATAAGCTCACAACGTGCTGTGCCTTGTTGATATCGTATGCTGCATACGTGTTGCATAGAAGCATTCTGCCTATTCACAGAAACACGGATGCGATATAATGCACGCAGTGCGCACGCAATGCGCACGCAATGCGCATTACGTGCATATTATAATATACACTACCATTCTTTCGCATTCATTTGTTCGGTCTTACATTCGTATGCATAGTAAAAAATGGACATTACTCTTACACACACTTCGTCGTGTGTAGTTGGGTGTGTTAATTCATATTTATAATATACAGTTCCACGCTGTTTACGGTTATATTAACTTGTTTATATATCGATGGATTTCTTATTCTCGCTACTGTTTTCACCCATGACTGATATACGACATACGGACATTATTCCCAATACAACAGTCAGCACTACTACACCATCAGCGTAATTAAAAGTTCAACTCGGAAACGGCGAAGTTTTGCGTTTTATCCTAGAAGTCGCAAGAGACAATGATTGCATCATATCGCGATTTTCTACTTTCAAATTTTACAAGTTATGTCAATCCGTTGTTGGTCTTAGAACGTTATTAGTAGTTACAGTCTGTCAAAGCTTTCTCGTGTTACGTCAGAACTGATGCTAAAGGTAAACTCTACGTGGGACGGGTTTGGCCCTTGCTGATTGAACTTACCACATACGTTTTGACATAACAGTAAATATTAGTATATCTGAAATAAAAAGTAAAGTATGTAACATGAGCGAAACAATATCGTCGACGAAGACGCAAATATACATGATCAAAGCGAGAGTTGTTGCAAACATGCCGCGGTCGTTTATTTTGATCGTTGTAAAAAAAATGTAGTAACACTACAGTTGTCGCATTCCGACTTTCACACGCCACCACCGTGCGTAATAACGGCGACTTTACGACATCTGGGACGCAGCACTTCGCTGTTTAATGGCAGAGCGTCACACGCGTTCTTTAATACACATCTGCACGGCAGCTGACGGTCTCTGATTGTCGTTTAATTGTCTCTACTGGGAAAAGACGGACGGTCGCACCGTTTGCCACAACAACGCACGCGTTGACACAAAGGTAACGGGACGAGTACCGCTATCTGAGCTATACAGGGCGGCGGATACGGCGTCTGCCAGGAACAACCAGGTGCCTGCGCGGTGATTCGCTGCTCCGCCGAAGAATCACTCGCGTGGAACGGAGCGCGACTGCACCTGCCTGGACACTGCGAGGCACCGTCACCTGCTTGTTTGCCGTTTGTCAGCGCTGTTTGCAACGCCCGGCCCGGCGCCAAAGACCAACATGGGTTTTTGACGCCCGCTGCGGGTGTCGTTGTGAAGGCTTGGAGTAGGCCTCGACACCTCACCCGGGGGTGGGGTGACTTACCCCACTAGCGTAATTCAAGACGTCGCTCTTTCATAGGGGACATCCGTTATGATAGAACGAATGCGGGAGTGTTTGAAGTGGGTTTTCCGCACCGATAGAAACTTTTTAAAGACAGACGCGGCGTGTTGTCCGCCATAATAGACTCGACACAGTATACAGCAGTCAACGATCACTGCTATTAGTGATGTCACTTTCACCGGGGACTTGCGCCTCGTCATTAATAAATACGCGCGCGTGATATATCGGTGTCTTTTATATAAACTTGTGTCTGTTGGGAACGAAAAACTGCAGGAGTAGTTTATCGCTGCATTACGAATCATGTTCTCTTTACGACAGCATATTTCTCAAAACATTCATCGAAAGGAATTATCGATTTTTAAGAGTTTTTTTGTAAGTTTTTCAAAATATATTTTTCGGAGGCGTGATGTGTTTATTTTTAATATTCTATTGACGTAACTTACCGCAGAACAACCCTAGTGTCTATGTCGAGTAACTAACATAAACACGTGGGTTCGCATATTCTACCGGACGTGGTGTGGGTGAGTAAAAGAGGATCAGATTTTGTAGCACCCTTTTTTATTGCGACCACCCGTTTGCGTTAATAGACAGGTTGACTCTAAAACGACGCTACTACCTGTGCTTTATGACAAAGCGCTCTCAAAGCGCTCCCTCTCTCACATCGTGCCTTCACATCATCATTAAGGTCACCACAAACACACAAACCATCAACATAAGTTATGCCGTGTTTTATGCATGGACATTTGAGTAATTGTGGTTTTAAATATATACTAACTGTTTTACTGGCTGGTCACTAAATCCTATTCGTTCTTTTCCAGCTCATTCCGAGTGCATCAGACACAACCTAACGACCGTCGGCGGAAGAACACTCGTCAGAGTTTGACGTTGCGATAAAACGCGACACCATACGAGAAAAGAAGAACTCACGAGACAACACGAGAAGACGCGATAATGCCGAAAGGATTCCTCGTGAGACGGCGGAGGTCGCACGCTCCGTCGGCGTGGCGGCGTTATGCGGAAGACAACCAGATCGACATGAAACCCGTGTCGCAGTCGCAGTTTGGTAGCTACCCCCCACCGACGAGAAACTACGAGTTGTCGCTGAGCTACCCGCTGAATCTGTCGACGACGGACCTGGGGGACGTCGGGGCGCATCACTCGGCGGGTCGACACCGCATCATCACCGACCTAACGCCACCTTCGTCTCCAGTACCGTCGGCACTAGTCACCCTTTTGGCCGGGCCACCCTTGTACTGCTTTCCGATGACCGACATCATCGCACAAGCGCCGTCTCGGACGGTCGACTCGACACCCCTACCCGCTACACCGCCGCCCGCTGAATCCGTTACAACGCCACCGCCGGAAGACGCGAACTACGTCGAGGGCGAGGCGCTGAAAGTCGTCTGCCGCGGTGACATCGACCCGAGTCTAAACTTCGTCGAGGCGACGCCAGAAGCCCAGGCGGAGCTCGGCAAGATCGAGAACTTGATCGGCGCCTACATCTGCCGACTGTGCTCGTCGCACTTTGAGGATGCCTTTAAACTGGCTGTGCATAAATGTGAGAAGATCGTTCATCTTGAGTATGCGTGTCCGGACTGTACGAAGGTGTTCCAGTATGCGGCGCACTTGGCGTCGCACCGGCGCTGGCACAAACCTCGCTCTGGCGTCAAGACGAAGAGCGCCAGCACAAAGCAGCGTGCGTCTTAACAATGCCGAGTGGCACACGTTTTGTATTTATGTGAACATTTTCTATTTAATGACTCTCGTTTGTCGCGTCTGACACTGCAGAAACTACGAAATGCAATCGAATGCAATTTCAGTACGTCTACAATGACGCAAACGTTGACAATCGACTGCTGTGTATAAAATCAATGTATAGACTCATATATTTTTGAATACCATGTATTGTTATTATTACTAGTGATCTCGTTCTAGTTGATACACATTTCAAATTTCACGTTGGTGTTATGCCATTGTTTGTACAGCGTGTATATTTGTATGGCGGCTGGCTTTCTGTCCCGCTTTTACAAAAGTTCGGATGTTGTCGTTTGCATAGGCGCGTTGTTAAATTGTCTCCGCCTTTTTGTCAAGCAGCATATATGTAAACATCCGATTTGTGTACATATGTTTTTTAATGAAATGCTGCTATTAGTTGGGTAATTTAAGTTTGACTTGTGGGCATGCAGTGTTTTGAAAAACAAAGAGACAGTTGCGTCCCCAATATATGTGCGATCCCTAGTAGGTAAGGGGCGACCCCCTGTGGTCGGTGTTGACTTGACATTAGCCTGGCGATATCTTGGTTCGCTGCATCGGTCTTCATAGTCACCCTTGGCCAGGGTCCAAGTCAGGTATTGTTCCTTATTACGTTTACGAAAAAAACACAAATGCAAATGTTTATCGCGTTCTCGATGATCACGTTGGCACGAAATGTAAACAATAAACGAGTTGTTAGATATATTACAAAACTTGTTCCGGGTAGTCGATAAACGAATGTGTGTGTGTGTGTGTGTGTGTGTGTGTGTGTGTGTGTGTGTGTGTGTGTGTGTGTGTGTGTGTGTGTGTGTGTGTGTGTGTGTGTGTGTGAGAGAGAGAGAGAGAGAGAGAGAGAGAGAGAGAGAGAGAGAGAAAAACAAATAGTTTGTAAGTTTTTAAAGCGACAGCTGTTTGCAATAATCTTTGGTTTAGCAGATGACGCGCCGCCCTACTAAAGTCATTATATTACTGTTATCAGGTAAGCTTGATGAATTTATGGATCCAGTACGTCGCGGTTTGCATACGTCACAATCATAATTATACGAATGATTTACTTCAAGCTTTGCAACCCAAAATGTTTACATCCTGAGTAGGCCCTCCAGGCCCTAGTAGCGTCGTGTACAATATGTGAATGTTTTATATGGAATCAGAAGTTACTGTAGTGTTGTACATAATTGCATAATCCTACAAGGGCGACTTTAAATTTACTAAGTCTTTATTTCCCGCATGCGGTTCTCTCAAAATATTCGACAGCATATCTAAGAACTACAGTTGTTCGGCATTCATTTCTAACGGTTTGTAACCTGCTACAATTTTGGTCTTTACACTTAGCGAATGGATTTCTTACCATGACTCTTAAAGCTCAGTTCCCTGCTCACGTGATTCAGTTCAGAGGTGGACACCACCCGGTCCGGGATTAGAATCCAACAAAGCTCATTATGAGTGGTTCGCCAAACGTTGTACAGATGTATCAAATCTGGACCGTCTTTCAACGAAACAAGTGCTGCCATCAGACAAGTTGACTAGAAATGAAGACATCTCCCGCTAGGGATAAAATGGCGTCGTTCAAGTGGCGCAAAAATGTAAAGTTGACACAGAATGGCACACGTCCAATGACAACTGGACGCTTCTTTATACTTTGGCATTGATCATGTGGATTCTGTAATATAAGCATCAACGTAAGATGTCAGCGTAAATTATTTTACCAATTAATAATCTGTCCCTCGATTGTTCATAACGTAAGTCGATTGGTCATGACGTAAATCTATTGTTTATAACGTAAATCAAATGTTCATAACGTAGATCAATTGTCCATAATATAGATCAATTGTTCATAACGTAGATCGAGTGTTCATAACGGAAATCGATTGTTAGCGAAGTGTAACTTTGCGAACAATTGAGCGTCAACCTATTGGGAACATTTTACGTAATTTGTGTTGACGCGAAAAAAACTATAAAAACGTCATTTACGAATACTCCGGGAAACCGCTCGCAGCGCCACCAGACGGTCTATGTCTACTTTTTCTAGCAGACAATCCGTATAAATCCCATGACAAAAATAGTTGTTTGTCGCAAAGCAATATCAAGGAATCCGGCGTCGTCAAAATGTATTAACACAAACTAAATGCTGAATTTCTTCGTCGAAGAATCATCTATATTAAGCCATGTCTCCTACAAAATCGATCGGTGACTAAAATACGAATTTCACAGATGCGACGCGAGTAGGATTGGTATGGCTGTTGGTTTTATTAATTTAGATTAATTTTTAAATTGTGTTTAACTTTGGATTTTATAATCATAACATATTCTGATGGTTTACAGGATTCTACTATAGGGCTTATTCAGATTAGAATAAACGATTATAGCAATTGTTTTCTACTCTGACGATGCCCTGTAATAGTTTCCATGTAGTACGGCACATTAGAGGAAATCGCTAGTGGTCATAATCGCCAGATGGCGCCCTATGTAATAAGATCGTGTCTGGTCAAACCGGTTTACTCAGCAGATGTTGCATTTACTACTTTGTATCTCGATAATGTACGTTCTTGAATCCACCTCTCTTTTGCTTTGCTGATCATATCACTCCAAAACAAAACAAATTATTTATCTGTGCGTAAGTTGCGAAGGATGTTTACAGTCATACCTGCAATTGACTGTCCGGACTGCACGGAGACGGTTGGTGGAGACAACAGTACAAGGTTGGGGGAGACTGCAGTACAAGGTTGGTGGAAACAGCAGTACAAGGTTGGGGGTGACAGCGGTACAAGGTTGGTGGAGACAGCAGTACAAGGTTGGGGGAGACAGCGGTACAAGGTTGGTGGAGACAGCAGTACAAGGTTGGTGGAGACAGCAGTACAAGGTTGGGGGAGACAGCAGTACAAGGTTGGTGGAGACAGCAGTACAAGGTTGGTGGAGACAACAGTACAAGGTTGGTGGAGACAGCAGTACAAGGTTGTTGGAGACAGCACTACAAGGTTGGTGGAGACAGCAGTACAAGGTTGGTGGATACAGCACTACAAGGTTGGTAGAGACAGTAGTACAAAGTTGTTGGAGACAGCAGTACAGGGTTGGTGGAGACAGCGGTACAAAGTTGGTAGAGACAGCAGTACACGTTTGGTGGAGGCAGCGGTACAAGGTTGGTGGAGATAGCAGTACAAGGTTGGTGGAGACAGCGGTACAAGTTTGGTGGAGACAGCAGTACAAGGTTGGCGGAGACAGCAGTACAAGGTTGGGGGAGACAGCGGTACAAGGTTGGTGGAGACAGCAGTACAAGGTTGGTAGAGACAGTAGTACAAGGTTGTTGGAGACAGCAGTACAGGGTTGGTGGAGACAGCGGTACAAAGTTGGTAGAGACAGCAGTACACGTTTGGTGGAGGCAGCGGTACAAGGTTGGTGGAGATAGCAGTACAAGGTTGGTGGAGACAGCGGTACAAGGTTGGTGGAGACAGCAGTACAAGGTTGGCGGAGACAGCAGTACAAGGTTGGTGGAGTCAACAGTACAAGGTTGGCGGAGACAGCAGTACAAGGTTGGGGGAGACAGTGGTACAAGGTTGGTGGAGACAGCAGTACATGGTTGGTGGAGACAGCAGTACAAGGTTGGCGGAGACAGCAGTACAAGGTTGGTGGAGTCAACAGTACAAGGTTGGCGGAGACAGAAGTACAAGGTTGGGGGAGACAGCGGTACAGCAGTACAAGGTTGGCGGAGACAGCAGTACAAGGTTGGGGGAGACAGCGGTACAAGGTTGGTGGAGTCAACAGTACAAGGTTGGCGGAGACAGCAGTACAAGGTTGGGGGAGACAGCAGTACAAGGTAGGTGGCAGTACAAGGTTGGCGGAGTACAGCAGTACAAGGTTGGTGGAGTCAACAGTACAAGGTTGGCGGAGACAGTACAAGGTTGGTGGAGACAAGTACGGTACAGTACAAGAGACAGCGGTACAAGGTTGGTGGAGACAGCGGTACAAGGTTGGTGGAGCAGCAGTACAAGGTTGGGGAGGTACAAGGTTACAAGGTTGGGAGACAGTACAAGTTAAGGTTGGTGGAGACAGTACGGTACAAGGTTGGTGGAGACAGCAGTACAAGGTTGGTGGAGACAGCGGTACAAGGTTGGTGGAGACAGCAGTACAAGGTTGGCGGAGACAGCAGTACAAGGTTGGTGGAGTCAACAGTACAAGGTTGGCGGAGACAGCAGTACAAGGTTGGGGGAGACAGTGGTACAAGGTTGGTGGAGACAGCAGTACATGGTTGGTGGAGACAGCAGTACAAGGTTGGCGGAGACAGCAGTACAAGGTTGGTGGAGTCAACAGTACAAGGTTGGCGGAGACAGAAGTACAAGGTTGGGGGAGACAGCGGTACAAGGTTGGTGGAGTCAACAGTACAAGGTTGGCGGAGACAGCAGTACAAGGTTGGGGGAGACAGCGGTACAAGGTTGGTGGAGACAGCAGTACAAGGTTGGTGGAGACAGCAGTACAAGGTTGGTGGAGACAGCGGTACAAGGTTGGTGGAGACAGCAGTACAAGGTTGGTGGAGACAGCAGTACAAGGTTGGTGGAGTCAACAGTACAACGTTGGCGGAGACAGCAGTACAAGGTTGGGGGAGACAGCAGTACAAGGTAGGTGGAGACAGCAGTACAAGGTTGGCGGAGACAGCAGTACAAGGTTGGTGGAGTCAACAGTACAAGGTTGGCGGAGACAGCAGTACAAGGTTGGGGGAGACAGCGGTACAAGGTTGGTGGAGTCAACAGTACAAGGTTGGCGGAGACAGCAGTACAAGGTTGGGGGAGACAGCGGTACAAGGTTGGTGGAGTCAACAGTACAAGGTTGGCGGAGACAGCAGTACAAGGTTGGTGGAGACAGCGGTACAAGGTTGGTGGAGACAGCAGTACAAGGTTGGTGGAGTCAACAGTACAAGGTTGGCGGAGACAGCGGTACAAGGTTGGTGGAGACAGTAGTACAAGATTGGTGGAGACAGCGGCACAAAGTTGGTAGAGACAGCAGTACACGTTTGGTGGAGGCAGCGGTACAAGGTTGGTGGAGACAGCGGTACAAGGTTGGTGGAGGCAGCAGTACAAGGTTGGTGGAGTCAACAGTACAAGGTTGGTGGAGACAGTAGTACAAGGTTGGTGGAGACAGTAGTACAAGATTGGTGGAGACAGCGGCACAAAGTTGGTAGAGACAGCAGTACACGTTTGGTGGAGGCAGCGGTACAAGGTTGGTGGAGACAGCGGTACAAGGTTGGTGGAGGCAGCAGTACAAGGTTGGTGGAGTCAACAGTACAAGGTTGGTGGAGACAGCGGTACAAGGTTGGTGGAGACAGCGGTAAAAGCTTAGTGGAGACAGCGGTACAAGGTTGGTGGAGGCAGCGGTACAAGAATAATGAGGGTGAAGAAAAATAAAAGAAAACAGAACTCGAGGATCAGTATCGAGGCCTGTCTCTCCCCGGACATACGAGAAGAGAACAACAACAACGCAGTAGGAAACAAAGGTAACTGTCTTAGTTAGTTCCACTTCCATAAGTATGAACAGTTGTTTGAAAGATCGGTCCATTGACCTTTAGGTATAGGACCCAGAGAGTCCGTCATTTCTTGTGCCTGTCTATTGGTTGAATGTAGTGACTTCATACTTTGGTGTACATATGGCCTCTTTCGAACACACATTGTACATCAAGTGTTCGGTGTTGTGTTTACGCTAAGTTAGAGCTGGGATTGGACGGTGCGATGCCTAATAGCGACCACCGGCGGCTGGCCAGTTATGGTTCCCACATATAAATTTGCACAAATTTAATCAAGTAACTCTTGAATGTGTTTGGGGAAGTTCTAACACAGCGCAGCATCCAGTCTTTAGGACTGTTCAAAGCGTTTTGCACTTTACACCCAGGCAGACCTGTTCAATCGAACACCATCTCGACTTCTCTGTGATGCATTCAGCCACGCTGCTAAGAATGCGCGAAGTCTACTCATACTCAAATATCCACCACTCTTTATAGCCAGGTACTCATTCAAACAGCTCAGTGAACTGGAGCAACGTAGAGTGAACGAACTTGCCCGAAGTTCGACACGGCAGCGCAGGGTTCGAACTCGTGTTCTCTCGATTCTTTAGCCACTGCGCCACTGCGCCGTGTAAACGGTGTGTAATTGGTACATACACGTTATTATATGGTTCATTTCGTTATTCCAGTTTTTAAAAGCAATGTGGGTATTCAATGTTTTTGTGTCTAGTTAAACCCAGTTTTTTTCTTTATTGTATATTGAAAATGCATTTCGCGCCGGTGCGCACGTGTTGATTGACTAAAACGATGAGTTGTGTTTCGTTGTTGAATAGCAATAATTACCTACAGCAATCATCTAAGATGGTTCTGTTAAACGGTTATTTTACGCAGAACATATATGTTTGGCTAATATTAGCATCTACATCAGGCTAATGTGAGCACATGTTTTAATTAGACAATAAGTTGTTAATTTTTTTTGGCCAAATTGTATTATTGTTGATACATTTTCACATGTTGTAGTTGTTTCTCTTGATAATACGCACATATCCAATAAATATAAATACCAGCACGCACTAGGCATTACTTTTACACAGTATAAAAACCCACACACACACACACTCACACACTTGGGCCTACAGTTTACGCGAGTACTAATATTGGCTTCAGGTAATATGAGCTTTTTTGTGATTATTTTTTTAAATAATGCAGGTTTTTTTTTGTAAACACTAAAGAACTTACTGTGACAGTTTGAAACATATTGTGATGCTTTATTTCATGCACTATATACGAAACAATTCTGACATCTATTTCACAAAATATTAGTCCAAAACAAAACTACATGTTCATAATACTCGACCGTACTCTAACTATGCTGTGCATATTAATTGGTGACGTCATAAAAGTTAAAAATCGCGATTTACCGACGTCATCCTGGCCGGATAACGTACCACAGAAGATCGTTGACGTCACGTCCTAGCCACCTACTAGGAAAACAAAGCCTGCTAACCGCTGTGAGAACAATTTGAAGTGCTGGTATGTGGATGTGTTAATGTTGCCGTGACTGAACTATGTCATGTATAAAAATACATATACACTTTGTGTGGGTGTGGCACTGCGTGAGTGGGTGACTGAGTGACTGCGTGCACGTAAACTAGACCGAAACAATGTTTTCATGTACAATTTTACATAAACTGTTTGGATTAATATCCAACTTGATTCCATATCAGAGGAGTGTCACTCTGTATAGAAGCTTTGTGTTAATATATTAAAATAATTCCTCTATCCAACATCTAGGTCATATTTTATGAAGGTATATACTAGTTGTAAAGGTAAAAAGGTAAGTTATTATATAGCGCAGTATCCAGTCCTCAGGATTGCTCAAAGCGCTTTACACTTTACTCCCTGGCAGACCTGTTCAATCGAACACCATCTCGACTTGTCTGGGAAGCATCCAACCCCTCTACAATTAATGCGCGAAGACTATTTGTACACAAATATCCACCACTGTCTATAGCCAGGTACTCATTCATACAGCTGAGTGAACTGCAGCAACGTAGAGTGAACGAACTTGCCCAAGCTTCGACACCGCAGCACAGGATTCGAACCCGAGTTCTCTCGGTCGAGAGGCCGAAGCTCTAGTCACTGCACTACTGCGCTCCACTACTAACGCAAACCAGATACTCCATTTGTTAAGACATTAATAAGTTGCTTTTCTATTTACAAAAATATGCAAGGATAATTTAAAAATAAAGATGTAAAGCATTGTCATTTACTGTATTTATCACAGGTACTTGGGCAATCACTCTTACACTTTGTTGTATTATCTTATATCATTAAAGTTATATTTCACTGTAGTCCATAATATTCACCGGATTCGGCTTAAACATTACTTATTTTGTAGTTAGGGCCAACCTAACTGCGCCCACGCATGTTCCTAAAAGTAACCCACACCGTGACACACATCCTACTCAACGGTTGATATATTCGTCGCATGAGACATTCTTGTAACGCGCATTAGTATGCATGGTGAAATAAATACACGTTGTCGCAACTATATTATGTAGATTTCATGGAATCAAATGAATGCTTGTTAACATATTACACACACACGGACACGCACACGCACGCGCACACGCACACGCACACGCACACACACAGAGACAGTTTGCAGAAACAGCACCAAACTGTTACGGTTTAAGCATAAACCAGAAAAAAACGATAGTTTTGTACCAACCATCAGGGTTGAACCTAATCCTGGTCAAGTCTTCCTAAGTGGCCAGCTAATTCAGAATGTCCATAACTTCAATTAACTTGGAAGTACCATCTCTGCAGTTGCGCGGGAACGAAATTCATATTGGAGAGGCTACCGGAGCTTCAGCACCACTGAAAAATGTTCGCTGCCGCGCTGCCGCGCTGCCGCATATCTTTATCTTCACAACTTCCTTCGCCTTGTGGCTGTCTCGGTTGGCTCGACTGTGACATCGGAAGACGGGAGGGGGGTGGAGCTGTTGAAATTTTTTTTTTACGTAGCGCCTTTACCTTCTCCAGCTTCTCTCCGCTGCTGTCTCGGATAAAATTATGACATCCGAAGACGGGGTGGAGGGTATTACTGGGAGGGGGGCAGAAAACCATGTCTGCACTTCTTTTGCACAAACCTTTTACAGTCGACAAAAATACACATTAATCGTCTCATAAAATTTAGATTTCCACCCGCTATTGACGCTCGCCACAAAAAAACAAACATTCACGCTCACATTTAATGGGGGGGGCAGAAGCATATGTCTGCCCCTCCCGGAAAAATTCCAGGGGGCAACTTTCCCCCACCCCCCTGTTCCCGCGCCTATGCATTTCTGACGAGGCAAAACTAATCATGGAATTGGAGAAGGGCTTAGTGAGGGCACCATCAACTTTCGGTCGACTGCGCAACGGTTTATGGAAGACTCACCACGTAACTATCGGGTTGAAATGTCATGTGTACTGAGCAATAGTTGCCTACACATTATGCTGCTCTACGGAGCTGAAACCTGGACTCTATACCGTAAGCAAGTTAGATAGCTACATGCCTTACAGGTGAGACACCTCCAATCCATCATGGGAATAACATGGAAAGACCACATTACAAAGAAAGAAACCTCAGGTGGACAGGTCAAGTGGCTCGCATGAATAAAAACAACTTCCAAAACAAACTCTATTTTCCCAACTATCAGAAGGAGCTACGAGCACAGGCCGCCCCAAAATAAGATACAACGTCATTATGAAACGAAACCTGAAGAAACAAGGACTAGATTCCCGACAGTGGTACACACTTGCATAAGACCGACCGAGCTGGAGTGGACTTATATACGGGGTATACGAGAGAGAGAGAGAGAGATATATATATATATGAACGAGAGATGTGTATAATTCCTGCTTGCATTTACTGCATGTGTACATAAGCTAATCTGTATTTGTTGAAATTAATGGATAACGGATTAACATTATATTTTATGAAATACCGGTCTCTCTCTCTCTCTCTGTATATATATATATATATATGATATATGTATATATATATATATATATATAGAGAGAGAGAGAGAGAGAGAGAGAGAGCGAGAGACAGACAGACAGACAGACAGACAGACAGACAGACAGAGAGAGACACAAAGAGAGGAAAATGTATTTTTATTTGGTTAATCTTTGTTTAAATTAAATATAACATATGTGAAATTGCGCGTGGCTAAATTGACTAAATATAAGTTACATGATATACGTGGAATACTGAAATATGTATGCGAACTCTTATTGGAAAACCTATATTACGACTCTTGCCTTGCACACGTAAGGTAAAGTGCATTTAACCGAACGAACAATGCCCTACCTGTCTGTAGGATTATCGTTTTTTATGCATCAATTTATATAATGTTCTGTCCAACGCTTTTTCAAAAGCCATAATCTATCTGCGCGTCTGGTTGTTTTCCTGATGTATCAAGCCTGCACTTTTCGTTCTACCGCAGGACATACAACACAGGCTGTAACAAACCGTTTCAATTAGGTAATCACAAAAACGAAGCAACCGGCAGAAATCGTTTTAATTCGCTTAATGACCGTTATGACTAGCGACCGTTGTGCAAAGTCTAATTACTAAATATGTGCATACAACACTGCACCAACAAAACAATTCCGAGTAATTATCGAAAAATACTGATCTGCGCCTGAAGCGGTTCTCCTGATTGAGTGAACGTGTCGTCTGCCGCAGATGTCACACGGGAAACGCGCCGGTGTGGCGGAAACTCCATAAACACTTATCTTATCTTCTTGTTCTTCGTCTTCGTCTTCCGTTTGTTGTTGTTGTTGTTGTTGTTGTAGTTGTAGTTGTTCTTCTTCTTCTTCTTCCCAGTTGTCCCTTGCATGGTTGGTGCCACATAACTCAGTCTGTTCCGCCTCTTTCAAGATACTTCTCAAACTATCCCGATCTTCTCCATGTGGCTCCTGCACGCAGCTGTTCATCCGGTTTCACTGTCAACTCACGCCTCTTTGAGATACATCTCTCTCTCTCTCTCTCTCTCTCTCTCTCTCTCTCTCTCTCTCTCTCTCTCTCTCTCTCTCTCTCTCTCTCTCTCTCTCTCTCTCTCTCTCTCTCTCCATCATAATCCTGTCATCCTCTTCTGTTTTCCAGACTCTTTTTTTAATAGTTCCTCTTGCCAATGTTCCCATAAATCTAGGCTCTACACTTTACACAATGCCGAGCGTTCGGTTAACATGTTTTGCATAAACGCATATGGCAATGTTTATTATAAACGATGAAGTAATATCCAAGTCACTGCGTTTGAAAATAGGCGCATACCGAACATACTCGCTGTAGTTTGTACGCGTGGGCAAGTGGTCCTTATTTAGTTTACCTGTTAATTTACGTAAACGAAAACGTCCCCTTAAAGTAAATTAACAGGTAGGTTTGTTTACGTCACCGATGACGTCATCGCTGGCGCCGACGGATGTCTCGTTTTGACCTTTGTGTTCGCTCATTAGATGGCCGATAACAATTAATCAGGCAGTTCACAGTTGGGTAAGACTAATGTCATTACGAGACGTCTTCGACGTGCCGAGTAATGATAATTGGTGAATGATAAATTGCTATATCCGGGGGCTAGTTTTGCTACTCGAAGCCTACGGAAAATAACGGTACCTAAGTACAAGAAATAAATAACAAGAAATGAACGGATTTCTGCCCGTGATGCCGCATCCTAGATGTTCTGTTCGCTATGTTTTGTACAAAGAAACAGTCGATATATTCGAGTACATATATATTTTTGTGCAATTAATCTCAATTGCAACATCATTTAGGAAATGACAAGATGATTTTGAATGATGTCAATCGGAAACCTTTCACGAAAAAACAGATATCCACGACAATCAGTATTGCACTCTCATGAAGTAATAAAAAGAGGCGTCGATGTCGTATTTCCTTTTTTCTTTTTTTAAAGTTTAAATATATACTATTTATCACGGATGTTTTCCATTGTGTAGTTACTGATAATGATTACTACTAAGCGAAAGAACTGTCTTGATTCCCCACGTGAATATTTTTATTCTTACACGCGTATCTATCATCAAAGTTGTAGCGCCTAAACCTTATACTTACGCATTGAATCATCGAGGTTGTTACGTTGTAAGCTTTATTCCGCGTATTGAATCCTCATAGTTGTTATGTTGTAAACGTTCGTTCTCATATGCACTGAATCCTCAAAGTTGTCGTGTTGTAACCTTAATGTTGACGTTGATTGAACCCTCCACTGTGTTGTGTTCCGTACCGTATTCTCCAAGTTGTTGTGTTGTGTCCTTCATACATATGCATGTTGAATCCGCCGTGGTGTCGTATTGTAAGCTTCATTCGTTCGCGTATTGAAAGTACCCTCCACTTTTCTTTTAAATGATCTTCGCTGTGCATGCGGTCGTGCGGTCGTGCGTGCGTGCGTGCGTGTGTATGGAAGTCATCATCATCATCATCATCATCATCAATGTGTTTATTTTCTAACACAGATAATACAGATTATAGTAACATAAAACAGTTTAGTGTTAGAAAAAAGGGGTATACTGGAGAATCATCTTATGTATTCGTATATCCCTGTTACATTGTTTCCTAGTCGGATCATTGTGATAACATATATACAGTAGTTAGTATTTATATCAGTCAAATGTAACAGAAGTGATTTAACTATACTACTGAGTAATACTGTATTAGTAAGTATAATACTAATAATGGAAGTTTCACAATATAATTATTTCAGAATAACACTGTGAATGTAAACTGTTATACCAGAAAATCACAATAGTTTCATATTTGCTAATCATAGTGATTTTTAACTGATTAACAAATGAACAAAAATTTGGCACCTTTGCAATGTTCATAGGTAATGAATTCCAAATTGTTACACCGTAAATTGACAGACACCGTGATTTAACATTGACATTTTAATCGAGAAGAATATAATATGGTATTTTTTGTAAACAGGCTTTGCACATTGACATGTACTGGCATATTGTCAAACGTCTTAAACAGAATTGATTGTATCTTCAAATCTACCAAATCTTTGAATTTCAAAATTTGATATCGGTGAAATAACATATTAGAGTGACACAATCTGTTGACACCACACATTAATCTAACCACCGTTTTGTAGTATAATAATACAGTATACAGTGGTATTATATGTGGTTCCCAAATTTCACAGCAATAACTAAGTATTGATAAAAAACAGTGAATAATATAGTGTAATCGAACCTATAGGTGCCTACACATCGAGATCACCCATAATAAGGAATTCTGTTGACTTCTACGACACATTGCAATTGACGACACATTGCAATTACTTTTAACGGCCTTTTATTGCAAAACGACCGACTTGGGGTCGTTTGTCTTCATTATCGCCAACAGCAATTTGCGAATTCCGCCAGTAAAGATGTTCCGCTAGTGATCAACGCAACGCCAATGATGCTCCCGTCGTGAATCTACGGTACCCAATAATTGTTTCGCAAATGGTAAGCTTGTCTGCGTCTAATATCTGTCGTGACGAGACGAGAAGAACCAGAAGAGCGATCCGAGCTCGCAGCTCTTGCCATTATCCGTTGACACTTAAGAATTGATGCATCGGATTTTCCTTTCTTTTCTTAATGAACGAACAAGCAGCGCTTTCACGTATGCTGTTAGATGTAATATTTCCCGAATGCGGGCGTGAAAAGTTAAATTGTTGATAAGCATGCCCGGCTGACTGACTAAATGGCTTTGCACATTAGAAGTAGTTTTAGAATGACACACGCTTAACAAGTATGAACACGTAACAAATTGGTTAGGATTTTGATTTTGTAGGCAATCACGCACGCACGCACGCATGCACGCACGTACGTACAATAAGCGATCGATGACATACTGACATTTGTAAATGTGATGAAATAATAGATGCATTACGCAATAAGCACGTCTGTCAACTTGTTCATTTGGCCGAATGACCGCAAACAAATTATTCACTGAAATGAGAAATCAATTGGAGATAGCAACGATTTCCAGGGTGCCTGTTTGCACCCACGAGTTAACCAGTCGAGAGTATTTTCGTCATACGTCTACAGTAAGTAATTTCACGGTACGGTCGACAAGAATACAAGAAAGCTGGTCCATCATTGAAATAACAAAGGCAAAACCTACTGCGCTTTAATTAATCCGATAATCAGCACAAAGTTTTGTCAACCCGCCGTGATTAATTGCATGTTGTTGTCGTTATTATGAAAAAACTCAGATTTGATTAGAAAAGCCTCGCCTTTTTAGCAACACATGTGGCTGTTTACTGATGTGCAATATAATGTCTACAAATGCCCATTGGGTCTAGAGGATGAATGTCACCTTTATTTAGTATTTCATTTATTTCTTCCCGGTTCATACGCATTTATTTTGTCAATTGCTCTGTTCCTCGTCTTTAATAGTATTTAAAGGAAAACAAAATACATATATGTGGGCCTTTGCTTCTAAAAGAGGTAATAAAAACCTAACAATCAGCAACTACAATCAAGAATAGTATGCTCTAACAGTTTACTAGAATAACCTTAACCTATAATTTAAGTTGCACGGACAGCGTTATTGTGGTAGAAAGCATGACGTTACCAATGCCTACTCTTCCCAGTCGCCAAACTCACATTATACTTTAGTTTGCGTCGCCGAATTTGATTTGGCATTGAAACTACTGAAAATGTTACGTCCGCGCGGTGTATTGTATGGCATTCTAGCACTCGGTACAAAGGTTACTCTGAATCGAAGGGAATACGAGAAACCTTTTCTTTCCCTTTGATATGTTGACGGTATGCTGCCCGCCAAATTGTGTTTAATAAGCAACGAAACTGTGTTCGCAATTTGAAATTTTCTTCTACGAATGTAAACGAAACTTTAACATAATGTGTATTGGCAAAATAACGGACTTTGAGTAGTTTAAAGGGGAACAGAAACAGCCGTTTCATGCCATATATCTTAATAGGTAGGCATACTATGTAAGTATACATTCGTGATGCCAGAAACCTACTCATTTATGAGCCAAACTGAAAAACTGACTTTGTTCGATTCCTAAATCGGCAAACTAGAGCACTGCGTATCACCATCTTTTTTGATGCAAGTGCCAAGCGAGTGGTTTGATTCGCACCTATCCAATCAATGGAGATTTTCGATTTTGTTCATTTTATTTCATAGACATTTCTGGGCTAAAACAAAAATATGGAGCCTAATTATACATGGTATTCCTTGTACAGGTCAACAAATAAGTTGCTTATAATTTATGTTCTAAATAAAAACGACACAAAAATGACTATGATTTAGCCAATGAAAATGTAGTCCGAGTGCGTTTGAGTGAAGACGCAATCAGAATGGAAGATAACATATAACATTTTCCCGAACATTATTTCATGATATATACTGTATTTGGTATGTTCTTATGTTTGAGCTGTGATTGTTCGAGTGTTTCATTCCCACTTTAATCCCAATGTTTTTATGTTCAGCGCTGTCGCGATGTTCCCATATTGAAGACAACCAATCAAGCGAACTGCCTGGTATTAATATTAACATCCTGGCTGATTCCGAGCAATGGAGAGACAATAAATGGTTTACAACGTAAGAATAAATATATTATATAACAACATATTACACCTATAAGTAGTTACTTCTTCATAATTATTTACTCTCATGTTATATATTAATCGTACAAATTAGTATTTTAAAACGACATACAATATATTCAGAATATTAAAACGGTATTAAAACCAATCTGTGGATGGGTTTGGAATCATCGTCGACTTGTGGCAATTCTGTCATATGCAATTGCACCAAAATCGTATTTATATTATTTGAACGTACGTGAACGAACGAACGAACAAACGAATGAATGAACGAACATATGTTTATTTTCAACAACAACAACAACAAACAAACTAACACAATTAATCTATATTATAAAACAATGTGTCTGTTTCTTTGTCTGTGGACCCATATCTCCGTTAGTTTTGTATGTATAGGGCTGAATTGCTGCAAGTGATCTAGCGGGCACATTGGGGTGGTTTGTAGATTTAGATTTTTTCGAAATTCGTCCGGGTGGGGATCTGGGGACACAGTTTAAAAATGGCACTCATCTCCGTCAGTTTTGCATGTATGTGGCTGACATTTTGTGTGCGATCTAGCGGGCCCATTGGTGTGATTTGCAGAGTTAATTTTTTTCGAAATTCGTCTGGGGCGGTGGAGATCTCGGGGGTGAGGGGGGTGACAATTTCAAAACAGTTTTAGCGCAGGCGACTGCCTTTTCCCCGACAGCGCCGGGTAACTCGGATAGTGTAGTTATAAAACTGTAAGATGGTGGGAGAACGTTGATCACCACCGTGGCCGTCGAGAGCTGACCTATGTCGACTTTTACACGCAGCTTACGCTGTCTCGGCGTCTCTCTGTCGGCATGCAGCGATCATGCCGACAGGAATCGCATCTGATATCTTGAAGAATCCGCTCAAATGATGTATTAACCTGGGATATTAACCCAGTTGAGGAGCTTCACACAGGAAATTGTCTGCATTCGATAACCGCATGCTGTCAACCTTTGTCGTCTGTTTGGTTCTCGGCCTCGTTGTCGGCAGCCAGGCGCAACCATGCCAAACAGAACGTTTACACTATAGTAACAACTTTATTGTTTTAGCTATAGTCCAGCCAATGTCACAACACATGGTACATATTATGGTATTGTGGTACACGATATGATAATTAAGTAGGGACGAAGTTCTCAAGATATGAAAAAATTGGTTGAGACGACCGCCATCTTTATAAATGGCAGATGTATATGTCGGAGAGAATAAAAGTAAATATTTGAAATAGTTGATCCCTAAAATTTATATTTTGACACAAACAATTAGCTTTGTCGACAATCTTTAAAAATGGTCGTCAGCGTCGTTCAGGGGAAAATCTTAGTCGGCCCTATATAGCAAATATTTATGATTATTGATTAAATAAAATTATTAAATGGTACTAAGTTTCATACTTTTATCATAAAAAATGCACAATACAATTGTTTGCATATCTGCTGTCTGCTGTTTTGGCATAATAATAGTATTTGTGTGTATGTGTGTGTGTGTGTGTGTGTGTGTGTGTGTGTGTGTGTGTGTGTGTGTGTGTGTGTGTGTGTGTGTGTGTGTGTGTGTGTGTGTGTGTGTGTGTGTGTGTGTGTGTGTGTGTGTGTGTGTGTGTGTGTGTGTGTGTGTGTGTGTGTGTGTGTGTGTGTGTGTGTGTGTGTGTGTGTGTGTGTGTGTGTGTGGATGTATGTGTGTGTGTAATACATACACACAGATAATATGCATATATACACCAATACGCATATGCACATATATAATATACACGTATACATATACGTTCGTTCGTCACGCTACTCACGCTTAAATATACCACACATATTAATGACAACACAACAGTCGAATATAGAGTTCTATGTCATCCACACATTCGCCATAAATGCCACCGAGGGCGTTATATCAGTCCTTCACATGCACATTTTGTTGAAGTGTGACGCAAACCCTCTAATCTGTCTCTGCGTAGGTCTTCGCTCGGTACGAAATACGTAAAGGGCAAAGTTGTGTGGTAGACCGCTGGGCGACGGCCGAAGCAGTTTCACGATGGAATTACCATAAAACATTCTCACGTATTGAGACGATCCTAAACATACAGCGAGTATTACGAGGAATGGTAAGTTTAGAGCCGGCTATACCAGGCACACAACAATATTTATTATTTAATAGCATACAGTGGTGTAATACATCAAAGACAGTGACCGGAGTATGTGCGTGTCCTTGTAATATTTACGTAAGAAAAACAGACAATATTAAGTAAACTTTTAAACTTTTTCATTTGTTTGATCAATTTACAGTAGATAGATAGTCTCTCAATATGGTGTGGAAGGAGCACAACAGAACTGCTACAAACTACACACGACCATGCGGTTTGGAGGGCCATGATCGCCAACACCTGTGACAGACATGGCACATAGAAGAAGAAGAAAGATCAATTTACACATTTCTCATTACCGGGTAGTTTATTTAAGCAATGATTGGTAAACAGCACAAACAACTCCAACTTTAGAGTATTAACGTGATTAATAAAATAATAAACTATACATTTGTACATTTTGCAATACTGTTTGCTTTCGGGAAAATCGTGACGTGATTTTCTAATAACAAACACTTTACGTCATCGGCGACACCTCTCCTTGTAAACATTACGTTTACACTATCCCAAACTATGCTAATGTTGTAAGTAGTATTTTTTATCTGAACATTACATTGTGACATGGCAACTCGATTAAAACATGATGTTAACAAAAATTCAACATGACTCATTCCCCGTTTATCTGTTACCAAGTTCTATTGAATATTGACGAGGTCATTACAGAACGATGTTCAATGGTTAAATTGTGACGTAGCAAGCTCTGCGGAATGTTAACTCAGACGTTGTAGAACTATGTTCATGTATTACCTCCTGCATAGCTAGTTGCGGGTTTCGTAAGTCAAAATTGCATGAGTTCTCGAAATGTTTCGATCTCAAAATAAAATGTAAGTTAATTATGTTAGTCTATTTTTTAATTAACCTTTATTCTTTTATTACTATTTACTATCAAAATGATGTAAAACGGGAATTTAACAGGCCAGTAAAGAAACATTACATTTAACCTTCAAATGTAACTGCTTATTCTGGTATGCCTTTAGTTACAGTAAAGCTGTATCTAGATGTTGTAAAATTTGCATATTTTTATTAATCGCATAATCGTGCATTTTCAAAATTATTAATAAATGAAAGATCATAATTATGAGTACCATGTGTTGTATATATGTTTACATACGCTTCAATGCTAATAAATTGTCAATACAAGATTATAGCATAGTCCGTAAAGCACAAAAATAATCGGCACACCTTTCTCTACAAATTTAGTGCTGGATAATATGAGCTGACACAGTAAAAATAGAATGTTCTGTAAAATCATATAGGACCTACAGACCAACTAGAGTTCCGTGTAAACAGACATATATTTGACTGCTATAAACGACTTCTCAGTATTCTTATATATTAACTATTATAAACGCATCACTTGCCCACAAACCCCAATTTCATATTAAAAATCACCTTTGAAACGTTATTATACCAACAATATATTGATACCTGGCGGCCTTATTACATTTATGCATATGAACTAGTCATCCAATCACAATAATTTGTAAGTTTCCAACTTCATAATTGTAAAGGTAAATGAAAATAAAAAGGTAACTTCTTATATAGCGCTCCTAAGACAGCTCAAAGAGCTTTACTCTTTACTCACTGGCATACCTGTACAATCGAACACCATCTCGACTTGTATGGGAAGCATTCAGCCACATTGCAATTAATGCGTGAAGATTATCAGTACACACATATCCACCGGGTACTCATTCATACAGCTAGGTGAACTGGAGCAACGTAGAGTGAACGAACTTGCCCAAGGTTCGACACGAGAGCACACAATTCGAACTGGGAAGTCTTTCCTACTAAGAAGTGCTATAATGTACATTCAACTAAACCGGTGAAGCTGCAAAGCATCGACAAATCCTCTGCATTCTGTGTTTTGTATCTGCAGCGAGAGCTTATCCGAAATCATGCTTTGTTTCAAAATGTTGCCTTGAAAATGTAGCTGATTGGATAGCACATCCTCACATGTAGTTGAGACGAATAGTAGGCGACGGAAGGCCAGACAACACACGTTAGGATAGATAACTTCGATCGTTGACCAGGAAGACTTTGAGAGTTTCGGTGTCGAATTTTACAATGTTGACTGAATGTTGCTGGAGTTCCTGAAATGATGTATGAGCAGCTGCATTGTCATCAGGTGCGTGTGCCAGGGCGACAGTGAATGGGTCAGAGTTTTCAAATAAAATTGCCACTCAAATTGAACAAACGATGGTTTTGAATTTGCCCAAAAAATGATGGCCTAGCTTTCCTTCGCAGTTCGAAATTTAGAGAGTTGAGCTGCCGATAATATCCATGGGATAGTTTAGTCGTAATTCTCAACCATTTTCTTGCAAGCTGAGAGCAGGTGTATTTTGTTTGGGACATCGGTGAAAGCTAGATTTTCTCTTACACTGCGGAAATACTGCCGTTTAACAGCCAGTGGATTTGCATGCAGAATATTATTTTACTCCCAGCATTCAGCTTCAATAATGCAGAGGGATTATATGCACCACATATTCGCCTAAAGTTGGTTGTTAACTGGATGTCGTAGAAATGGGTATTATTCATTAAAAACAATGTATCTGACGAAGCGTTATAAGTTAATAGCAGGACTGAATATCAATAGATTCAAACAGTTAGGTGCTGAACAATTTAGCCTCTTCAATTTCTATTCCTGTATCACCTGATCTTTGATATCAGAGGTGTTCACATTATGTGCTGAACGGTGTCCTTCACAAAAGAGATGTCATAAATTGTTTCAAGACGTATCTCTACAGAGCATGGTCTACAGAGCATGGTCTACAGAGCATGGTCTACAGAGCATGGTCTACATAGCACGTTCTACAGAGCATGGTCTACAGAGCATGGTCTACAGAGCATGGTCTACAGAGCATGGTCTACAGAGCATGGTCTACAGAGCATGGTCTACAGTGCAATCAGCTAATTCCCAATAGTTTGAGGTTTTGTTTCCTTTGCCATTTCCAAAAAGACAAAATGTTTAATTATATTTCAACCACAAATCATGTGCGATTTTAGTGTACGTGACTTAAAATACACAAAATAACAGGACGACCCCCTGAAATTGCTAAACGACTCTCCAGGGGGCTATGACCCTCAGTTTGAGAACCACGACTGCAGATCAAGACTGTTGGGTTCTATGAGTCCACGACAGGTTGTTAATTCCCTGTCTGGGAAAAACAGGTAGAAGGGACCAACGGCTCATAGGGTCTCTTGCGAAAGACATTGGCAAATTAGGGTGAACAAATTTTACAATGTTTCGAAACGACAGTTGGTGGGTGGATTCGAACGATCGTTCTTTCGATCAACAGTCCGAAGAGTTATATTGCTGAGTGTGTGCGTGTGCGTGTGCGTGTGCGTGTGCGTGTGCGTGTGCGTGTGCGTGTGCGTGTGCGTGTGCGTGTGCGTGTGCGTGTGCGTGTGCGTGTGCGTGTGAGTGTGTGTGCGTGCGTGCGTGCGTGCGTGCATGCATGTGTGTGTATGTTTGTGTGCGTGCGTGCGTGCGTGCGTGCGTGCGTGCGTGCGCGCGCGCATGTGTGTGTGTGTGTGTGTGTGTGTGTGTGTGTGTGTGTGTGTGTGTGTGTGTGTGTGTGTGTGTGTGTGTGTGTGTGTGTGTGTGTGTGTGTGTGTGTGTGTCCACTTTACCAATATAATACTATATAAGGTTGTTCATTACGCTTATTCAGAACCGTTATGTCCAAGCATCACCTTCCTTTCGCGTCTACGAGCGAAGACCAATTAATTGCAAGAATGCGGTGTTAAGTCGGGCAATTTTCTCCGCTGACGTTAACATTTAATCAAGTCGCCGACGACAGGCCGCCAACCACGCGACAGGCGAGCGAGGGACGCGGCGTGGTAAGTTTTATGGTTTTAGTTAATATCGCGACCGGCGTCAGTTTTGCGGCTTTGATGTATCGGTGCGTTGTCGTCTCTTTATTGCTGCACGCCGTCCGACTGTCGTCACAGCAAATACAATATCGTTATTTGCTCGACGCTGGCGTGTTTGTATTGTCCTGAGGTCATGTCTACGGCGTGCATTTGGCCAGGTATTGGCGCGACACCGTTCACAGGCACTTCAGTACTATCCAGACCGCGCGCCAATGTCACGAGGCGTTTCTTTTCTTCGTCGCACGGTTCTTGCATACATACACAATCAGATGTTTTACAAAAGGCATGGTTCAATTGCAATTCGTTATTTAAACAGTAACATTTCCCCAAAGTGGTCAGAAATGATGAGCATAACGGACGTCACTAAATTGACAATATTGGCTATTGTTACGGAACACTATTTTCTTACGAAACAGTGGCTGTTCTCACAATAAATCGTCTACGACTACGGGCAAGTCGGATACAATTTAAAGGCGCCTCGTCGATTCGATTTTTTTTCGTTTCAGAATTACGGTCGAACCTGTCGTTACGGTCACCTCGGTAACACAGCCATAACACAGTCACCATAACACAGTCCCAAATTAGTTCCATATATAGTTAATTCTAGGAAATTAGTCCTACAAATACGGTCACTCGCTATTTAAATCACGTTCGCCGAGTCCCTTCGGTGATCTTAATAGTGAGGTTCCGCTGTGTCTCGCGGAAGCGTGACCTATATCGTGTCCTCTAGGACACGAGAGCTTGTTTGCACAAATGTGTTTTGTTAGTATTAGCTAAATAATCGTACGAACTCTCAAAAAGCCCACACCTCCATTTGCACCCCGTCGAGTCTCGCTAAAACCCTGGTGGCCGAACCAAATGTCACACTGGTTCGGCCACCAGCTGAGCCGGAACTTCAGCACGACTCCGCTGTCGTCGGATCCTGACATCGGAAGACGGGGGGAAGGGGTGCTGTTAGTTTTTTCCGGTGACGTTCACAATTTCCGAAGGTCTGGGGGACACATTAAACACGTCTATCGGGGTACATTCTATAGGTCTAGGGGACACGCCACTCTAGCGCAGGCATAGCGCGACAAAATTCCAAAGGTCTGGGTGGTACGTGGCTCCATGCCACCTGGAACCGCCTATAGATGTGGTCCGGCTCTTTGGGTATATCACATATAATAAGGCGTTATTAACATTTACAGGTTACTCAATCTGATAATCACAATCTATGTTATATGCAGATACACAAATACAGATTGGTTGTCGGTTCCTTGACCTAGAATCAGCCTTGTTGGTAATTATTAACAGGGGCTTTACTGAATCGGTTGCCTTGAATGAAGGAAAATCGCGACTTCGATGTTTTAACGATAACAGATAATATTGCTTGCAGTGTTTCGGGCTGATTCAAACACAATTTGGCGGGCATATGCCTTCAACGTACGCATCGTAGTAGTAAGAACACCTACCTTACATCCACCATGAGCGACAAACCACTCATTTACGTTGGCGGTATCTGGTGAATTAATAACAAAAATATTCAAAGACACGTAAGTAAATAACTCTAAATAACTATCGTTGTATTTTCTGAAATACCCCGCCTATTGGAAGATGAGAGACCAAAGGTTCAAGGATGAAGACAGAACGAAGCGAGTGGACCTCGGCGCCCCGGAAGAGATGCACGTAAATACTACACGAATAAATATATAAATCTAGGAACAGTCAATGTTTAATATCGACGACCTTAATTTGCTACGGAATATTGCAGATTGATGATGAAGTTGTAATTGTGCGGGATTTTGTATTAGATACAATTAGTTGTAATTAATTGTATACACTTAGCTAATCTCTTTGTTTCTTTCACAATACCCTGAATATCGATTGTCACTCTACGTTCACAAACAATTAAATCGCAAAATTCAATTTAATTACCAATGTATTTTATTCGTTTATGATGTACATTTAATTGACAACAAGTGCAACCGTCAGAAATATTTGTCTCGTGAAAATTTCGTTTGTTGCTAAGGTGTTGTTTTATAATATAACATCGCGTCATCGACTGCACTGGAACACACAGAGCTCTGCGGTGACCGCCGACTGGAGTAGTGGCGCCGCCTGGTGTGATCGTTATTGATTACTTCTCATGGCTTTAGTCAAAAAACGAATGTCTAAAGGCACGTCTTACCATCTAGGTAAATTACACATTTAAAGGGTCTATTGCCATAGTCTCAATTTGCAACCGATCTCACAGTGTAAATTGGTAAGTTTTAGAAAATCAACGAGCGCTTCGTTCAATTGGTGTTTTTCTACAAAACAGCAAAACGTGCCAACTTAAATTTGAAAGTGTTTATCGTTGGATACGTCAAGAAAGTATCTGGTAACTCAAGTGACACACGCAAACCTATACTTCTGTGAAATTTGACGTCATAGATCCGTATTATTGACGGAAATGTACATACCAACTGAACGACGTTTGCAAGAAATTGTGAGTCAATGCTCGGAAGGAGAAACCAAAAATAACATGTTGTCAATAATGTGAACAGCCGATCATTTAACACCAGTTTACAAGTGCGACTGTGCGGCGACATTTATAGACCGTGCGTAAGGTGTAGGTGGATGGATTGGTTCACTAAGTGCGTGCCTGCGTGCCCGAGTGAGTGAGTGAGTGAGTGAGTGAGTCAGTGAGTGAGTGAGTGTTTGTGTGTGTGTGTGCGCGCACGTGCGTGTGCGCGTATGTGCCCGTGTGTGCGAGTGAGTGAGTGAGTGAGTGAGTGGGTTAGCGAGCGAGTGAGCGAGTGAGCGTGTGAGTGAGTGAGTGAGTGAGTGAGTGAGTGAGTGAGTGAGTGAGTGAGTGAGTGAGTGAGTGAGTGAGTGAGTGAGTGAGTGAGTGAGTGAGTGAGTGAGTGAGTGAGTGAGTGAGTGAGTGAGTGACTGACTGGCTGACTGACTGACTGACTGACTGACTAGGTGTGAGTGTGAATGAATGAGCGAACAAGGCATCACCCGGTTTGAAGCGTCGAGAATGGATAACATCGAAACAAGTGAAAGAAAGGAACAACCAACGTAGAGCGGAAACCAGACAATATATACGAACATAAACCTAGCCATAACGCGGCGATTTGGTGACAAAAATACGTGATATTTTGGTCAACGTTCCTGCACTTGCCAAGAACGGAAGTCGGTATAGTAACAGCGTCCGAATGCCGGCCATCCACGTGACATTCTCCCGTCGCGTAAAGGTCACGGACTACGTCGTCGAAGGAAGATATACTGGGCATTGTACCGGCGTGGCCGCTCACCCACGTGACACGGCGTCACTGGCCACTCCGTGGTAAATGAAGTCGTCCATTTGTCGCGTGGTGTCCATTACTCCGCTTGGACGCAGATGTCGTGCCAGTAATCAGTCCATGCATTCGGCCTGGAAACCGACGACAAAGTGTGCGTTAAATCCTCTGCTACGTGACATTCCACCGTTTATCTCCGTTTGTACTTTAGTCTTGAAATACTTTTTTAATCCTACTATACAGTTTTGTAAATTGGTCTAGAGGATTGGACGTCAACAGCTCGCCGGTCCGGTGTCTGTGCCATTAAAGTATCCCGCACGCGGTAAACTGATGCGTATAGCGTGCTGTGACATTATTATATGAAATGCCACCTTTGCGAATTGCATGCCTTTGCAATCGTGCGAAACAGTGGCGGTGTATCGTTATTCTCTCCGTCGTCACAATCGGTTGGCATTTGATTTAAAAAAACAAATCATATGTTCGTCTGCGTAATGGCCCGCGATGACGTCACTGTTGTCGTCACACGTGGCATTTTGTACACACACGATACCTTATTGATTTGTGAATACAATATAATTAAGATAATATATTATCTGTTTACAAATCGGGAAATTGTGATACATAATATAGTAAAATATGTATTGGCACTACAGCGAATTATAACATGCCTTGTAAGTGATACGTATCCCTGACTGCGGATGCACGAACACCGTTTTCATAATAAATGTCACGTTAAGCACTCAACATGTAGGCCGATGTTGGCTTAGACTTTAGCGTATAGGCTTCGAGCAGTTCTCCTATTTTATAAACACCCATACAGCTCGTGTCAACGATTTCTAGCAAATTGCTGAACATTCTTCAAGATAGTTAATTTCTACGTAAATTAGTTCTTTTAAACATATCCAAACGTGAATTTACCTTGTAGAGTCTTTCGTCGAAGTGACACACCAACTTCTTCAGTACATGTGTTGTATGACGTCATCATACAACTAATCTGCACAGATTTCCAGCAAAGTTTTTACTAAAATATACACATCTCACACATGCCAAACCTAAGTAGTGTAACATGAATAACAGAAGTCCGTAGGATACACACACAAACAAATATATATGAATATCTTTGGTTTTCCGCAGATGCTCAAAATGTAAAAAAATGGAACTCCTGAAAAACAAAAATGTGCCAACAAAAATGTCAAAGCAATGTTAATAACCATAAAAGACATTGAAATGGCGATTGTCGATTTATATCAGTACGATTTGAAGACATTTACTTAGTTTTGTTTTTGTCATATAGCATACACCAGTGAATCCCTTATAATTCACTCAACACCTTAAACAGTATTTTTTCCACAGGGTGTCCCTATTATAAGCCGTTGTAAATAGGTCCCTGGTCCATATAAAATGGGGATCTGTTTACAATAGCACACCAACAAATTAAGTCCGTTGACTGGATGTGGCGAATTATTGAAGATACCTTGGCTCAGCTGCATGTCACAGCTAAAATATCCGAGTCTCTCTCAGGAGTTCTTGTGAATTGTTGAAGTGTTATTCGCTTGCCGTTTCACAAACGCGGGTCTTATCCAGTGTTCGAAGTTACTGCCAACCCGGAGGCCCGAAACCGTCAAATATTTCGTCGGGCCGGTAACTTTGAAAAAGTGCCGGCCCGCAAGACCGGCAGATTAATTAAAAGAAAATAATGGAGCACGCACTTGGAGTATCCGCGCCAACCTCGATTTCGTCATTATAACTACATGTTTGCCTAAATTTGATACCTCCGTGGTTTAGTTATATCATTGAACATCATCGCAGCCATATTTATATTACGAAAATATTGCGTCTTAGCACACTTTAGAGGTCAAAAGAGCGACCCGGTTTACGCCAGTCTGCGCCGCTTCGGCCGCGCGTTACCGTAGTGAGTATACAGCAGAGTATTTTGTTACAAACTGTCTCGCTCTTTGGGGTTCTAAGACGTGATATTTTTGTAACGTAAATATGCATGGGATGGATGGCAATAACACATGAAGTATCAAAATTAGGCAAACATGTTGTTATAACGACGAAGTCGAGGTGGGCCCGGATACTAGACAAGTGCCTACAACGGTGACATTTGTTTATTTCCGAACGGGAAATTTAACGTAAGCGTGGTACAAAAACAAGTTGGAAAAACAATAAAATGTCGAGCTGATCACAGCTGATAGATCGATTGGGTTTAGTTTCGTAGTGCTGGCACTTCCAGCGAGTTCCGCTGAATGTGAAAGAGGCGTCAGCACAGTGAAACGAGTGACGAGTTCAGGACTGAGTTTTGAAACTGCATGAAGCCATCCACAGTGTCAGTTGTCATCACCAACCAGCTGCATTCACCTGACAAGGCTGACTTCAAACCCATATCAGCTATCCACCTGTGGAATACATCCGGCTCGAGGATGCCCAATTTCAAATCCGAGCTGGACTCGGACAGTGAGTAACTGTCCGAGTCCAGCTCTGATTCAGCTGGAGTCACTGTCAGTGATTGAAGCGAGTGTTTCACGGAGCCTGACAGTCCAGCTGCTCCTGTAGATGATGGCAACAGTTCTCAGTAGTCCCATGCAGGCATTCGTTTAGTGGTGTTTGCTGTAATTTGCAACGTTGATGTTTTTCTGTCAACAATAAACTGCTGTCTATGTTGTTATTTTATATTCGCTGGTTCATTAATCTGAATATCGTAAATATGCAGGATAGACTTGGACTAGTACATTAATAATTGTCATGGGCTACAGCTGCAAATGTGTATACTCTTTAATTATGTTAATATTTGGACCACCAACTTTTGTGTGGGACCACCAAATTTTGAAAGTTGAAGGTCCAACTGACCACCAACGTTACACCTAAAGTGTAGAACACTGGTATTATCCCATGATAATGATAATGATAACGATGATGATGTTGTTGATGATAATGATGATAATACTACTAATAAAGTTCAGTGGTGCCGCAACAAATCCAACGGATTGGATGGGTGGACGGATGTCCTACAAGATTAAGAAGTGCAGATAGTATTAAACAAATTAGTTTTAGATGTCGGCGAAATAAAAATATGTTCCCCACCGATTCAACGCTGACAAGGAGCGAATTTCACAAAGTTGGTGGGGCAACCGAGAATGGTAGAGTTGAGCGTTTGAGAATAACTTATACGATAGAATAAGGTAAGAATGCATAACGTAATTTATTTAAAAAGCACAACATGTCACCAACGCCAAAGAGTTTTTGTAATAATTACTTATAGCCGTAATAACTGTTTTTTTTTTAAATTAGGAAGGTGGCCACATATTGTATTGAATAATAGGGCCTAGCCTACAGCGGACTTTGTATTTCTAATATTACCGCGACCGCATCGTAGCGATTTTAGACTTAATTATTTGTTGAGCGTGACGGACCGACGCCGGATTGGTATCGCCGCCAGGTGCCGTCTTCTCCACCAATGGGAATGCTCCGGTCAAACGACGGTGCTAGCATTGTTTACTCGATAGGGCAAAGTCTGATACAGTAACACCGCTTCAAGCATGTTTTTCGTTGACAGCCCGTCTGTTTCAAAGCAGACGACGCAATGTGCAATTAACAAGGCATCGGTTGCGCGAATTTCGACGGCTTCGCGTCGATTTCAGGTGAGTGCCAACAGTTTGGCATCCTTTGTTTCCCGCCAGACAAAGAACCGACGCGCTGGCACGTGCCGGCGCGCCAAGGGGCGTGGCCTAGAGCGCGTGCTCGCTGCTGATTGACAGCTGGATGCTCCACGGCACGCGCCGTAGACGAATTTCGCCTCGGTGTACGGTAATTTGGTTGTCGTGGCTTCGCTGCATGGGTATGACCGCTGCTCTGTCGACCCGAGATTTCGGTGATTGGTTGAGCGCTGGTATATCATCTAGTCAACGCTTCAGCGCATCTGTGTCTGGATTTATTGATGTCGGTACGAAGGCGCGTTAACAGGTAAGCCGCTTTGTTTCTCCCTCGTGTGTCCGAACGCTTTGTGTTGCCCGATTGACACTTTATTGTTCTTTTTGGTGGTTTCACCCGGCAAAGCGAGAGGTGTTGCTTTGCGCACGTTGTCGTTTAATACATATTTTGTTAACGTTGCCAATGCGGTGATTGTGTCTATGTCTGATCCAGGGAGATGACTTCGTTAGGTCTCTTCCCCTGGTCGTTTGGACTGTGTGTTGTCGATGCGTTTGTAGTAAGCGGAACAAAGGGCACTGACCTGGTTGGACAATGACTTTCTTGCTCTACCGACGATAAGCGGTTTTTGATTTGTAAACTCATATAATGAATATCCGA
The DNA here is from genome assembly GCA_020002185.1 of Paraescarpia echinospica. Classification (NCBI taxonomy): domain Eukaryota; kingdom Metazoa; phylum Annelida; class Polychaeta; order Sabellida; family Siboglinidae; genus Paraescarpia; species Paraescarpia echinospica. The sequence continues at coordinate 20,173,719 of CM034538.1, read as the reverse complement.
AGTTGTATTTCCTAGACGTCGGCGTATAGGATCGAGCCACATGAATAGAACTTGTGTAGTTTGTGCAAAGGAGATGCTTTCTTTGCTTTGTCTCGGAAGTCGCTTTTGTTATGTCAACATTAGTGACTTTAAGGAAGTGACACCGGATAGCGTAAACGTTGGTCACTATTCTATGACGTTTGATGACGTGAAAACATAAGTAAGTTAAATATGTTGTCTTTGGTGAAGGTTAAATAACCTCCGTTTGTTACATCAACGTAAAATACGGATGATGTCATCTCTAGCGCATGCGCATAAACGCTATAACGGGACATGCTAAGGAAGAGGGAGGGGGGGGGGAGAGGTAGGGGTGCGGAGACAGATTGGGAGTGAGAGAAAGGGAGAACTAGAGATATGGAAATGTATAATCATTCGTAGTATCACACCGGGCATTGGCAATTACACGATGTATAAAAACAATTTATATACATCATGCTTTACGTTCCGGGAAATTGCATTTTCTATGAGGCGAAGTCCCCGTGTTATTAAATATTTAGATGTACAATCACGAAAGTGCATTTATTGACGTGCAGCCTGTACTTTATGGTCGACCTGTCCCCCCAGTATTTCACTGAAGTACGTTCAGCTGTAAAATAACTTCAAAGGTGGACATGCTGACTTGAGTAAATAGTGACACCGCAGAACTGTGATCAGTAGAATAGAAAGGAAGAAGCTTTGGTTTATGTATAATTTGTGTGTGTGTGTGTGTGTGTGTGTGTGTGTGTGTGAGTGTGTGTTTGTGTGTGTGTGTGTGTGTGTGTGTGTGTGTGTACGAGCGAGCGTGAGTACGTACAACGTGCGTGCGTGAGTGCGTGTGTGTGTATGCGCGTGCATGCGTGTGTATATCCAGCTGTAATCCGTTCTGCCAGGAATTCGGCAAGATACACCTTAAAGATATATACTGGTTGCAAATTACGTTTAACTTTAATATGGTTAATATCCAAATCATAACATTGTCTTCGTACATAATACTATAAAATGTAAGGGACACGGAATCTGCGTAAAATTTGCATATTCACGTCACGGTAGTTGTCACGAAAAATAACCCGTAAATATATAAATACGTAACGAAAATATGGAGTTTGTTTACAACTGACTTGTGTACAATTGGAAAATGCACGTCTGTTGAAATATTACTATCTAATTGTCATAATTATGGTAGCTGACATTGTTTGTGATGTTCAATTCACACATCTGGTTAACTTTCGGCAATTTGGACATAAAAATTATAATTAAAAAAACCCTGCTCATTTGAAAACTACCGTAACAACGTATGATTTCAACGACTCTAAATTGTTGAAATAAATCTGATTTACCACCACAAGTATATTTGGATCAACAATGTCGGAATAAATATGATTTATCCGCAAGAAAATACTACAATATTATGATCAATGGTTATTACTCGGAGCGATGTATTTGTTTTGCACGCCCATTGTTGACCGACTGCAGTGTACGGCGCGTAGGAGGTCCACATTGCGTGGGTGTCGTTGTTGACCGGCCATGGTTAGTGGGCGCGAGCAGTGCCTAGATAGGTGTAATTCCTCGCGACCTGGGAGTACGCGTGGTGGTCGCGTGGTCGGGTGGTCGCGTAGCTTCAACAGGCCGCCCGGACAGGCTCCCTCCCGTCGGGTTGCGTAGGCGGTCGTAGTACGTGCAATCTTACGTCGGGGTACCTTACACAAATCTGTCTAATTAAATCGACACTGGATATCCTTACAAACACTGTTTGAAAACAGTGCGATGTGTCTGGCAGTTACTGGCGTAGACTGAAGCACGATACTCGAAAAGGAGGTTGTTTCGTTTGTCTGTGTTTATGTCGACTTGGCACGTGCGTGTTCTAAAAGCACAAATTCAGTTCTTCGTTTATTAACGTTTAGTTGTATAGTATTCTTAATATTATAATAAATATACTGAAGTCGGCTCGTTCGCACGGTCTTGATCAAACTGGGACTAAGTAAGTTCAGCTGATTGAGCGAACTTACCAGTAATAATAAATAGTTATGACACAACGGAACGCGCGTAAGTGCGTGCGTGCGTGCGGGTGTGTACATAACTGAAAGATCGCTTTCGTTATTTTTATTGTAGTTTGACCTGATGCAGTCAGAAATAACGTATTCATTAGTCCGATAATTTCACCAAACCTAAATAACAACCGCATACAAACGAGCAGTAATGTTGTAGAGGATCGTAGACAGGTTACATTTCTGGAGAAAAGAGTTAGAAACGGGCCGAGAAAAATTCGATAAAAAACGTTTTAATTGGTGTGCTACAATTTAGTCGGTCCGTGTACGGTTCATAATCTTCAGGTCACATCCGCCATTCTGTGCAGTCTACAAACTACAAGAACAACCAATACAAGTTGCAGCAGAGAGATCAAGAAAATAGTAATTAAATGTGTTCTTTTGTTATAATATTATGATTGACAAGCATATTTAAACTTGATTTTTGTGACCATAATTATTACCAATTTAATTGCAGGTGTGTTCATCAGGAAAGCATCTAAGTCAGCAACACCGCCGACGACAATGCCTAAAGGATTCCTGGTGAAGCGCACGAAGCGTCATGTGACGTGCTCGTGGCGTCACCGCACGGACGAAGAACGCAGCGACAGTGGCTCGGAGCCGGACAACGTCACCTATCAGACGGTTGCGCAGACGGCGCAACCCGAAAACTCGCCCGACTCGGGTTATGGAGGGCGACTGGCGAACGCTTCTCCACGCGAAATTGTGGGCGATAAAATGCGTTGTTTCTCGTCGTCGCCGTCCTGGTCAGCGTCGAGCTCTCCGTCGTGCGTCGTCGGCACCTCCCGTCACGACTCGCCCTTTCACATTGCCACGTTCGGCTGCCTCACGATGTCATCGCCGTGCAATATTCCTTTGTCGGACGGCCGAGACGGTTTGACGGGATCGCCACCGGGAGTCGCCACCAGTCCGATGTCGCTGAACAACAACAACATGAAGCGAGCGGCGAGCGATGTGCTACAGACGTCGACGGTCGTCGATGACCGAAAGTTAGTCAGCCGGAAATCGCCAAAGAAACCGAAAGCGGCGCGCAAGATCACCTTCGAGGCGACCGACACCACTTCGCCGGTGCTCGGCACGATCATACGCGACGCTGTCGCAGCTGGAGATGACGTCAACGACGACGATGGGCGCATGCGCAGCGGCGATATCGACCCTAGTCTGAACATGGTGGACGTGTCACCGGAAGCTCGCGCCGAACTGGAACGCATCGAGAACCACATCGGCGACTACGTGTGCCGACTGTGTAGAGGGCGCTACGAAGACGCCTTCCGGTTGGCGCAGCACCGATGCTCGTGCATAGTCCACGTCGAGTACCGGTGTCCGGAGTGCGACAAAGCCTTCAACTGCCCCGCCAACCTGGCGTCGCATCGCCGCTGGCACAAACCACGTGCCACTAGCACCACCACCAACAGCAGCAGCAACAACAACAACAGCAGCAAGTCGGTAGAGAAGTCTGAAACAAAATCGGGCGTTTCCGTACAGCCATTGAAGCAACCGCATCGTCCACTGTTCAGCGGAAGCGATCTTGGACCGCTAGCAAAAGCGGACGCGCACCCGTCGTCGGGTGTACCCCGCGCTACGGCCGTCAGTCCGGGTACAGGTCCGGGCGATGAGGCGGTCTTCCCGTGCGACCAGTGCGCGAAGACGTTCCGCCGCCACGCCTACCTGCGTAAGCACGTCGCCAGCTGTCACGCCACGCGCTCGGCCGATACGCTCGCCGGAGACGCAGCGGCGGTGGCGGCGCGCGCTGATCACATGCTTCCGGCGTGCGGCGTGTGCGGACGCACCTTCGCCGACCCCGCAGTGCGAGACGCGCACGTTCGGCTGCACGCCGTCAGTCAGTCGCTAGGCGGCGCTCGCTACCCGGAACTGTTGCAGCTGCAGCGCCGTCTGGAGGCGGCGCTCGCTGACCGCCATCCGGCGCTGCCGTGCAAGTACTGCGACGGTTGCTTCCACAGCATGCACGCCCTGGCGCGACACGTTGATAAGTGCCATGCCCCCAGCAACCGCCAGCTGCTCATGGTGCCCCTACCGCTACCGACGGTCGACCGCACCAGTTAAGAAGTGACGTCAATACTGCGGTGACAGTAGCGACGTCTGGTGGCCATACGACGCCAGACGTCGCCATCACTCGACGGCGAGACTTAGCGAGAACTTGTTATAAAGACAAGCGATGTTTTAGACTTATATGAACTGGGTACGTTGTGAACGTATAGCTGCGCGTGCGCCACTTTACAGGGGTCTATATGTATTCTAGTCACTCATCAACGGCGAAGGGGTAAATTACTGTGAACCTGGAAATCTTTAATGAAGCTTTTTTCGATTATCAATAGTGTGGTTTTTGTTAAAATTTCAATTTCTTTCACGGTGCCAGATGCCTATTGGCGACCATATTGTTTTGGTAATATTTCTTCATTCGCTCAATTTTAGTGATGATCAAATCAACAAAAATAAGACTCCTGCAAAGATTTCTATGTTCACGGCATTATTTAACCTGAAATGATGTGTTGCTCAGCTGCATAAGGTTAAATGGCGTTGGGAAATGTTACGTCTGCCTACTGTGGTAAGAAGTAGTAAGGCAGTAATTTAATTTGAGAACAAAACGCCATCAGTTACAGTGCGGATATTACACATATCAGTATGTCAGTATAGCTTTAACTATACAATGTGCAATTCCTTTATACACCCTATACATGAACACGTTGTTTACAGACTTGAATAGAATTATAGAATGTTCCGTGTTTGTTGCTCATGCGCCGAACTGAACGTTAAAATGTTCCTACAAATGTGTCAGTGTGACCTAGTTTTTGTGTCTGCCATTGCCGGATATGTTTTCCCAAAAGAGGACACACGTTCAACTTCAAAGTACGTCAACTATAGTCAACACAAAGATCAGTTAAGCACAACGTACTGTGTCAATTATATGGCAATATGTATTAATCAATTTTACTGTTATCATTCGTTCTTATAATAGTGTTGATTTTCCGTATACGCCCATCATTTACATGACAGTTTACTGACAATTTGACCGACAGGTATCGACTTTTGTCGTATTGTTTATATTTATACGCGTCATAGCAGTATATTTGACGATTCGGTTCATTCAGTTATTAGTCTAATATTTTAGTCATTATTCGTAGATTCAACACGTGGTTTATTTGTGTTGTTTGAGTGCATATTATTTATGTATAGTTGTTTACGTTTGTTACTTTACTATACAATATTCATAAGATATGTATCTATACATATGTGAAAGATTTTAAACTAAACGCACATATGTTTATTTATCGACCTCTAGTCAACGAGATAAACCTGTCTAATTAAACTGTCATTGGGAAGATGCAATAAGAAAGTGTATAATGGTATAGTTTTACATTGAATCGCCTACGATTAATATATGCAATACAATATATATATTAATCGCATATATGTCGTAGAGACGACAATGTCTGATCACGTTAATTTCCAGTCGTTCTTCTAACTGCAGGGTTAGACACAGATGCAATATTTCATCAACGAGTTTCTAGTCAAGTGATCAAAGCACAGTGCTCGACAAAATGTCTGAATAGAGTTCATGTTTTATCAGGTTTTTGTTCTTGTTACATGATTAGCTAACCTTTATTCTACATATATGATATAGGCGTCTAGTCAATATAACATTTTCTGTTACTGTTTACTGCCTGTACCATACAAAACACAACAACTTGTTATATTTGGGATATATACATTGTAGGCCTATTTATTATTATGTGCCACGACGATTTTGTTTGAAATGATATTGCGATGAAGATTATTTTCATATATATGCGATATTTTCATACTATTATTGCTGTGTAAACTCGAAAGACTTATATTCACGAAGTGCTGTATCGCATAGATTAAAACACAGTGAAAGCTAGTTTTATTTCGTATAAAAACGAATTTATTTTCTCACGTAGGTGCTTAGTTCTGAGTAGTTTATCATTGCTGCTAACGGTGCCTTTCAAGTCTGCAGATCACAATAACGCTACGTAGTCAGTGTATTGATACGTATAACAAAGCTTACTGTCAAATACGTTGCCCTGAATGAAAACGAATATGTTCATGTCCAAATAAACGTGTTCGAAAATATAAACAAATGTACTGATTCTTTCTACCGATTAATCGAAAGGGAAACATGTTTATTTTTGCGATGTGAAATAATAGTCTTGCAGGACTTATCTTGCAGAATTATTGTTTTTTTCTTCAGAAATCGCCTGTATCGTACTGGTCATTTTCAAATATTCCAAAATAGGTGTGGCAGTTGGATTGCGTTTACTTCGACACGGCCGGTTAACCGGTGCTTATAGCAGTCACTCCTTAACGTGTACCAGAACAAAGCGGTAGATCACGTGTTTGCCTTGCCTTATTAGGAAGTGATGTAGTCACGTGCACCACATTACGCTGTTGTTGACGTCAGATGACGCTGCTTAATTGTCGTTTACATTTTGTATCCATGTGAGTAAAAGTATACAAGGACAAACTGCAATGTGTTGTGTGCTGTCTACACGGGTCTTTATAAAATACAGACAGATCAGTGCTTGTCTTTAGGATAAAACTAGGATTCCATATGTACGAAAACGAGTGATTCATTGTATATATACGTACAGATGCGGATACATGTTTCACGCAGTTGCGGGAAATCGAGTCGCTCCATGTACCGAATCGAATCGTGTCCGTACAGGAATCGGATAGAAAATTCACATAAGTATTGTCACTACAGATGTATTTCCAATAACCCATGCCGTTTCCATACATATGAAATCCTTTTTTTAGTCTAAGGATAGGGACTTAAGATTGTCATACAAAATTACAGCATTCTCTAGTGTTGTTGTCACTGAATTGATTGCATATTATTGTTTGGTCCATGGTTTAGTCATTTACTAAAGACTACATAACACTATATAAAAGTCCCAAAATTGTATCCCCTAGTGCTGCAAATAAATCACATTTTCCCTGAGCGATAATAAATCATATTTTTTTGTACCTAAAGTTCTAAACTATTTGACATGTACCATACATGAAATTCGATGTTTTCATACGCAGGGCTTTTGGTATATATTCTGCATTGTATGCGTTTTGAAGGAAGTAAAAAGGTCAGATGACCAGAAGGAGTTCATCGTGGTTTTTCCTAATATCAAGTTTCGCCATGACGGTCAAACTGCGGATGTAACGTTGTGCACACGGCACAGTTGCTGCGTTCCGGAACGAAGGAAGTCTAAACCGATATCGATGAGAACAACGAACAATGCTCTTTCTTCAGATACCGCGAGTTTCCCACGATCAACGCCACGCTCCGGGTCTTTCAGTGAGCATCAGCAGCAAAACACCCCGCAGCAATACACGCCTTGTTGGTTGTCGTCTGTTGCCTCCAATTGACGGGCACGAGTCGGTCATATCTACTGCGCATGTCTTATCTTCATAATGGCCTCTAATCATGCGAACGATCAGAACAAGTGCACGTGGCTTTGCAGGTGTTTGCTAGAATTTCTCACGCTAAGTTCATTAATATAATAAAGATGAGTATAATATTTCTATACACGATGGTGATGATGACAATGATAATAGCAGCGGCAGCGGCATCGGCAGCAGCAGCAGTAGCAGCAGCAGAATGTAATGCGTTAATATTACTGTTATCAACATTGTTGGCGATATGCGTAGCAAAGCTTCGACGAATTACTTTTAAATGGTAAATTTTTTAAATTAATTCATTTTGATTTTATTTACTATTATTATTTACTTCAATCTTTATGTCTAGAATTGGTAAATTGATTCATTACGTTGTTTATTTGTAGTGTCATATTGCTAATTTATTTTTTAATTAATTAATTTATATTTATTTAATTAATTAATTATTATTTATATTTTTGTTGTTGTGAATTGTATATTTTATCAAAAGCTTTGTAAATGTTGATTTAAGAATGTAATGTGAGATGGCCCATTGAAAATCACGATGTAACACGTGATACGGTCACCATCATTAAGTAAAGGTTATAGTTACTGACTTACTTATTTTTACTTACCTATTCATCGTGTGAACTGTTGCTAGGCAAAAGGTCCATCTAGCTGTCAAACAATGGACGCCGAACACATGGAACATTAAGTCATTCCATTGTATATTTCGTTGAAATTCCGGCCCCAAGTGTTTCTAATTATAACAAAAACATAAGGCAAAGTATGCGTGAATGTTTGATCTAGGAGATGTCATGCGCGATTTTAATGTATCAATCACGTGGCCTGTTGCCTTGCAAAAGTTCCATCAAGACATCAAAAATGGATGCATAGCACGGATATTCTGTTGTGTATTTAGATGAAATTCTGCCCCTAAATGTTATTCTTTATAACAAAAACATATGCCTAATACAAAGTTAGCAAACAACAACTGTAGGCCTATACGGGAATAATTGATATGGTAGATGTAATGCCGCGTTAGTTAAGTACGTATAATTCTCTGTACCTCGGCACCTTATGTTTTGTTAGAATTCAAAACATTCGAGGGTAACATTTCAACAAAATATACGACGGAATATCCGAATGCTCCATGCTTTCGGCATCCATGTTGCTAAGCAACATGGTATACGTGACGGATAGATATAATTAGTTATTATTATTATATATACATATATATATATATACATACTTACATACCCATACATACATACATACATACATACATACATACATACATACACACACATACAAACATGCGTACGTACATACATACATACATACATACATACATACATACATACATACACATACATACATATATAGACATGAAATCTCTCTCTCTCTCTCTCACACACACACACACACACACACACACACATACACACACACACACACACTCACACACACACACACACACACACACACACATACACACACACATTTTTCTATGCTTTTTATTTTCAGTCTCTTTTCTGCCTCATTCCATTTTAGTCCCACTAGTACACAGATCTATCGTCGATGTCGTCTGTCGTTTTTTTAATGTTTTCGCCGTTTTCTACAGATAGCACCTTGATTACACTAGACACACATGATACCTGTCAAAAACGGCATCTTGTCCATAGTATAAAAGCTATGATCACGCGACAGACACATAGCTTTCAGCTGACCCATCATTTCTGCGATAAACATGTTACTGATTAAAAAAACTGTACTTTGAAAGGCTATATTCGTTTGACCAGCAGATGGACATTTTACGGCAATTGCCTGGACACTTAAATCACACCCGGAATCGCGGTGTACATACCGTGAAAGCATGCGATCAAGAGTATTCGTGTTTCAACTATGCAAAATCATGAACAAGGACGTGCAAAAGTCATTATTGGAGCAAGGGACCACACAATATTTAGTATGGGAATGCAATTTAAAATAAATAACTCTTGAATACTTACGAAAGGTTTATATCCTCTCGTTTGCTGTAAACACGTCTACCGCGTAGTTTGCTTCTTTCTTCTCAATCGTTCAAGGATATTTGGTGTTGTTTACTAAACGACAATGGCTGATGGCTTACGAAGCAACTGAGACACATGTTAAGGTGAACGGCTGGGATAACGACGTCAACTGCAGTTCATACGGACAAGTCGTATGTTTATATACATAAATATATATATATATATATATATGTATATGTTTGTGTTTATATATATATATATGTTTATATATATATATATATATATATATATATCAGAAGTGGTAACATGAACGATTTACACATACAAACATGTAATCTAACAATAATCAAGATAGCGTATATGCATGGATGCATGTATGTATGTATGTGTGTATGTGTGTATGTGTGTATGTGTGTATATGTGTGTGTGTGTGTGTGTGTGTGTGTGTGTGTGTGTGTGTGTGTGTGTGTGTGTGTGTGTGTGTGTGTGTGTGTGTGTGTGTGTGTGTGTGTGTGTGTGTGTGTGTGTGTGTGTGTGTGTGTGTGTGTGTGTGTGTGTGTGTGTGTGTGTGTGTATGTGTGTATGTGTGTATGTGTGTGTGTGTGTATGTGTGTATGTGTGTAAATGTGCTCGCCTGTGTGTGTATGTTAACGGTTTCCTCCTGAAAGATTTGCACCTCGGGCGCCAAACTTTCAGTAAAGGTAAAGGTAAGTTCTTATATAGCGTAGTATCCAGTCGTTAGGACGGCTGAAAGCGCTTTACACTTTACTCACTGACAGACCTGTTCAATCGAACACAATCTCGAGTTCTCTGAAAAACATTAATTCACGTTGCAGTTAATGCGCGAAGACACTATTCGTACACAAATATCCACCACTATCTACAGCTAGGTACTCATTCATACAGTTCAGTGATCTGGAGCTATTTGAAGTGAACGAACTTGCCCAAGGTTCGACAGGGCCGCTGGGAACAAGAAGTAGATCAGAACTATTATAAACTTTCTTGTTACACTAAACAGCTTCATCTGCTGCGCACAGCAAAATATAGACAAGGCTGACACATTGACAAGGGGTGTGAGATCACAATAGGTTTTACAGATTGTAGGTTATATGTTACAGGTCATTATAACCTATCCGGAGCCGGATGGTTAATTTGTGTATAGATTTTCTTTAACATCTCTCGCCGCATGAGACATTAATGAACTAACCTCGAGTGGAAAATACGTTGAAATTTCATCTCTTTTTTTAGAAACATCCATCTAAATCTGATACCTCTAAATTTCGTCCCAATCTGGAGCGGATTTTGAAGTACTGGTGCGTTCTACAAAATAGCCACTGTGCGAAGATGCGAGCGACTAGCCTATGTTCATTGCCACATCGTGAAAAATGTAATGCAGAATATTCACTGTACAACCATGTTCTATGTAAAAGTGCTCGAATAAAATTCACACATCAGACCAAAATGCTATTTTCACAAGGTCTCACAGGGTAATGACAGACTGACACTATTCTAATGTAGTCTTACGCCAGAAGCAACAACTTACAATTTATTAGAATCGATTCGTAAAATCGACAGGCCTCTTTAAACAATCCTGCAAATAGTAGAGTGGTTTAAGTACAAATGTAAAATTTGGCACAGATGTAGGCCTACTGTAGAATCATACAAATCTTTTGAGAGGCGGCTGTCCGATTACAGTAGACGGACACGGATTTTGGCTTGCGGACGTACACTAAGTGTGGTCTTATGCAAGTGGTGAACCTCCACCGCGGTCAAGGGATGAGGTCAAGATCGAATGTAAATAGCAATACAAATCTATGCAGTAAATATATTGGCTGCTTATCCATTAGCCCAGGTGTATTTACAGCTTATGTCCTTAAAAAGTGAACAGTAAATGCGGACAAGCATTATGATACCCCGGGTATACACACAAGTATACACGTAGCGATACATAGATCTATTGCCCAGAGGTAAACAGGATATGGATCACCCAAAAAGAAGTACGACTGAGAATCAGTAACAGCACCGACTAAACACAAAAAGCAGACTAAAACAAGAACGAAAAATGCTTCTTCATGCAATGCGCCTAAAAGCTGTAGTGAACGGGTCAGCTAGATTAGACAAGTTAGCAACCGAGGTCAAAAGGCTGCACGATGGTGCCAAGATGTTCCGCGCAGTTATGATGTTGACTCGCAAACCCTACGGTCAGGCCACGATACACGACGAAAAAGGTCGAACTGTTAGAGATCCGGCTGAGTTCGGTGCATGGGCCAGTGAATACTTCGGGAAACAGTTCCGCAGTTCCGTAACCGAAGGGATCCCAGCATATGAAGGCACCCGATATCGCTGCCCACACCCGTTACAACTAGAGTGTTAAGCAGTGATGGGTAAGCTCAACAACAACAGAGCAAGTGGCTACGACTGCATCCCAGGAGAGCTTCTAAAGTACGAGTCCACATGTTTGACAAACCCCATCACGAAAATATTCAATGATGTGCTAGAACAACATGAACCACTGGAGCTTTGTAGAAGTGTCGTAATCCTTCTACAAAAGCCCGGTAAGACGGTGGGGCCTCTACCGAGTTTGAGACCGATCGTCCTACTGACTGTCCTGCACAAAACGCTGTCGCTAGTGGTTTTGTTCCGAATCGCATCGAAAGTCGACGAATTCCTTTCATCTGCTGGTCAGAGTAGATTCCGTCGAGGTCGAAGTACGCCTGACGTAGTGTTCGGATACGTTGTATGCTAAGGCACAGAGATACCGTGTCGCAGTCAATATTCTTTGAATATACATGAGCCGAGCATTCGATACCATCCGGCGAGACAAGCTAATGGGTATACTTTCAACCTTCCTTGAAGAGTTAGAAATTCTAATGATAAGACTTCTCCTTGCAAACACATCACTGGAACCACGCATATCGGTCGTAGAATGTCCTTCTTTCGTGATAACGATGGCCACACCTCAAGCTGATAGTCTCAGCCCAGTGCTGTTTATTGTACAGCTGCCTCAACGACCAGTCACTGACACCGACCTGCCACTTGACATTGAATATGCAGTTGACACAGACTTTGTTAGTTATTCCCGAATTTTCCTGGACCGAATTGAATAAATTGCCCCACGCAGCTTGGCAGAATAATAAGATACTCGGTGTTCGTTACCCACAGAAGATTACTACAGATACCTTATATCGTCCATGCCAGTGCGAGCCGATCAGCCGGTTGGTCCGAAAAGCCCGGTGGCGATTCTTCGGACACGAGCTGCGTTTGCCAACGAACGTCCCTGCCCAGCTTGCCATTGAAGAATACTTCAAGCCGGACAAGGGCGGTTTTTTGCTGGTGACCTCGGGTGACATATCGCCAACGATGCTGAACGGGGACTTGAACAAAGTTGGCTTGCAACTGCGCAGTTCCGGGGACATCAGAAAGCTACGTGTTCTCAACCGCGTCGAATGGCACGAACTGGTGAAGCAGATCATTGAAATGGCATAAGCGAATCTTACATCGTTTGAAACGCGAACATGCTTATTATGTGTGTGTGTGTGTGTGTGTGTGCGCGCGCGTGCGTGCGTGTGTGTGTCTACGTCGTTACCATAGCGTTGGAAACGTGTCCAGATTCCGTGACGTGTAGATGACCAATGACCACTGTTCCCTATTAGAGCAACAAAACGCCGCACTGAGCGGCCGCTATTGCGAAACCTGGATAATGGTTTGTAGTGGTAAGATGGCGCATCTTGCTACTGAAACGCACACAAGCACCCACGCACGCCTGCGTGCATGCATGCACCTAACATAGATGGATATATTTTTTATCAAAAGCTATTAACGAAATTTCAGCACACCATTGTGAATTAAAACAACTGCCACAACCCACGCTCTGCGCGAGTAATGGTGTGAGAAAGTGTAGATAATTGATACCTGTGGTAAATGAATATGAACCCCCTTGTGAAAATTGAACTGTTTATGTATTTACTGATTTAACAATTACATAAGTGGTTAATTTATGTCTAAAATAAAATGTAAAATTCTAAAAGGCAAAAATGTGCCAACAAAATTGTCAAAACCAATGTTAATAACCGTAAAAAGGTATTGAAATGTCTTATTATAGCATGGACACCAATTAACCACTTATCACTCAGCACATTAAACAAGTCAATATTTGACAGTAGGTCTCTATTTGATATTAGATATTAGTAAATGGGCACATGGTCAACATTCCACGGGTGTCCATTTCAATATCACACCGGCCGATACTAGCCTTCCAGAGACGAAACGGATGAGCCACCTTGCGAGCAAGCTGTAGGCGATTATGCACCATACTTTCGCCGCCATTTAATTATCTCTGTGTTCGGTTTTGTTGCTAATCCGCATCGCGCTAATGACAATAGCGGTTTTTGCCTATTGACCGAAGAACTCCCCCGTTGACCATATCTCACCGCCCGCGCCGCTTTTATGACGCAGCTATTCGGCCGGACATTCCGGCATCTATTACGAGATTACAGTTTGCGGCGCAAAGACAAGACCGCGCGTGTCAAGTGTCGATCTAATAATGCGAATCAATAGCGTTAATCTAGCGGCCGTTGGTTATGAACGGCCGAAGACGGACGGACGGTGATCCGTGTCGCCGAACAGGTTTGCGTCGTCCGACTGTGCATCTTTGTGTGGCGCAAACTCGCGGCAATTTCTGCTGCGAGTTCGTTTCTGCCGTTGATCTCCTGCACTGATGTATGCCGCACACGACTATACCTGTCAACCCTCCCGGATTTCCCGGGAATCTCCCGGACTAAAACCTCCCGGAGTTTCGGTAAAGACGAAAATCTCCTGGAAATGAAGGAAATCCCTCGGATTTTAGCTTCAGGTCTCCAGCAGCACCCTCGCCCTGTCTTCCGACATGACCGAACTGATGAGACTCGTGAACTATCTCGAATCTCCCGGATTTCGAAACTCAGAAGTTGGCAGGTATAAACGACTGCTTATAATGTAGAACGTAGCGCACAATTTACTTTGCAATTGTTTCTTCATCATGTAGAAAAACTTTTCTTTTTAATAATGTTTCCTCTCCTCTGCCGTTCTTTCCCACATTCTCTAGCGGACGTTGACGGAAGTAAAGGGACGAACGTACATTTGTGGTAGAGGGTATTACTCAAGGTTCCCTGTAGGTATCTAATGCCAATGGTCTCAGTTGACGATGATGGATTGCATAGAACCGGGCTAAGTTCGCTGGTGCCAACCCCAGGTGCCCGTGCTGTGTGTGAACATATGGACTATAACGCACTGGACAGTGGCAGGTCTTCGGGTACTAGATGGTGATTGATCCAGAAAGACACAGATTCCGGAAAGCCACAGCCGCAAGTTGCTTTCTCCACGGAACACTGTGCACGCCCACGGAACATAGTCTAGCTCGGATCCATGGCACCAGTTCTCTCCATGCAGCACGGTTTGTTTCATGTGAATGTTGGCCCCACATTACTACTACAGATATACATCCTTTGGTTTCCTTTCCTTGTTGAGTAGCAGCGACGACACTGCTTTCGGCGCCTCTCACACGTCCGACTTAGGAGCAGCTCCGGCCGCAGGGAGCAAGAGGCAATGTTATATATATATGTGTGTGCGTGCGTGCGGGCGTGCGTGCGTGCGTGTGTGTGTGTCTCAAAGGCCACGAGATCACACTCACTCACTCATGTTGGCCACTGGGGTCGAAAATTAGTGGCTTCAATCATCCGTCTCCAGATCTATCCCTCTGTCTGCCATTGCCGTCTTCAGCTCCTCCGTTTCTAGACCCACATCTTCCTTTAAGCAGTTTATGTAAGTGGCTGCTGGTCTTCCTGCCTTGGTTCCTCCATGTGTCGGTTGCCATAAGATGGTCTTAGATGCCATTTCATCCGTATGTCTTCTTTTTCTTCTTCCTTTTAAAGGGCTGGGTCCGTATTCTCGAAGAAACAGATTTCGTACGTAAGAAGTTGCGCAAATATGGCGGATTATTTCTTAGCTGCGAAATTTCGCAAGTTGGTATGCTCGAAACGCTTACGAATTTTCGCAGCTAAGAAATTCGGAACTTGCGTACAAAAATCTCGCGAGGGTTTGCTTGCGTTGCAACGGATACGGTCACTGATGTTTTGCTGTTTTACCATTTTAACGCTGCTCATGTGTTCCTGGCGGTGCATGAAAAAGAATATCGTACACAAAAGTGACAAATGTTCGAGGGAACCTGGTGACTAATCAATATAGCTACTATGCAAAATATAATGTAGCATTGCCATTGAGATATGTTGATGCATAGGTAATAATTAATGGGCTTAACCCCAGCGAGGCATTTGAACGGAAATGACAGACACAAAACGCAAGCAATGGGAAGAATTAATAACGCCAAGGCCAAGCCAAGCCAAGCCAGTCAATGTTTACATTACAGAATTAGGAATTTGACGCTTCGTCTACGTATCCTCACTACACTGTTACATAGTACAGTTAGAAGACACCACCTGCGTATGTGTATGGTGTCGATTACTATTCAGACGACGCGCCGGTGAAGGTGAGACTTAGTTTGATCACTCGGTGTTTCTATCGCTCTACTAGCGCACATTCCATGACCATGGCATGACGCTAGTCTGTCACTAACTTGACTAAGTCAATCAAAGTCAAACTTGAAACTTGTAACTTCGTAAGACGCAACCGGAAACAAGGGGCGTGACCAAGGAGGCATATGTCTTCCAGTTCCAGATCAGGATTTGTGGTTTGTTATAACTTGTAATGTAGTGAGTAGATGGTTTAACATAGTAGTGACTTGTGGCTGTGCAGTTGTGTTAAATATTCATTTAGCAGGCCCCTAGTACTTGGCCTAGGGCGTGTATTTGTTAACTAATTAAATTAAAATGGGGATTTTTCGGTAAATGTATAAGCTCTTTGTGGATTTATTATTTTGTGCCAATGCCTATTTAAGCACAAAACATCATAGGATAAATCTTGTTGACATTTATACATGCACTCCCACTACTATTGTTCAAATACATTAATTACTAATTCGTGTACGAACACCTCATTATACCGACAAGTTTCTTGTTTTCCTATGACATCTGGATTTATTATAATACTTTTCATTAGTATCCATTGTTTGCATAAATTGTTAACAGTGGTCTATATTTTTCAAAATAAATTATACAGTGTATAAAGGATTTCTATGATGCAGATCAATCGCTTTGGAGACTATATAAAAATCAATGACCTGGTATACTAAGATCTACTGGTAAAAGCAGTATGTTAGCAATCTTCTTTATACTGATTCAGTTGTTACATTTTGTAAAACAACTACAAGGTCAAGATAAATGTTATGTCTTCTGTTGGTAAGTCGGTTTGGTGAGAAAAGAAATTGGATTATTGGCACCTGGAAAATAGGATGTGCCAAAGATTTACAGTAATGTTTTATATATTGTTATATTTGAGGTTTGGTATATATGCACTATTTCAAGATCAAACTTATTTCAACAATACAGGTGTACTCACACATTATATTTACAAGTGTTATGTTATTTTGTAGACACAAAAGTAGGTGTATGCAAACATATCATCATAGTATCTATATATATATATATATTTAGTTTTATATACATATATAATTTATATACATAATTATCATTTACATTATAATAGTTACATATTTGTTTTGGATGGCATTGTCAATGCTTGAATAAATGATGCAATCTATCATGGGTTGTCATAATATTGGCACACTTCTCAAGCAGCATATATATCTGAAAGTGGCAGCCAAGCTTACTTACCTATTAATTTTATGTAGATGTGGAGGAACATTAACATAATGTACATATGAAACATTAGATACATTTGACAAAATATGTGTGCCATGCCATGGCCATGATAAATAATAAATTAAATATGTTTATATAAGAAATAGTTTCCTTTTTACACATCTTTTTACATTAATATATATATATATTCATGCCATCGAATTAATGTCTGCAATATTGTGGTCTTCTGAAATAGAAATTGTGGTTTCAAGTGTAGTTAAACGTACCTACACAAATTGTAATTGTGTAGCACGCAGTCAATCTATAAATTACTGTGATGAATTACTAATCGGTCCCGTTTGTTGGTTGGTCCCGTTGTTTACTTTTCATTGTGGAATGTTGCATTGGCTAGCAGTGTAGGCTCGGCGCCGCTTTCAAAGAGGGTATTTATGCAATTTCAGCGGTCAATAAAAATTGACAAACACACATTAGTGTCATTGAATCACACACAATTTACTAATGTGTTTTTGCGACGTTGCAATAGCAAATAACTGAGAAATCTCCATCTGAAAGCGATATCACAAAAGTTACGAAAAAGTTACGCGACCTCTTGCGTTGGCGTAACTTTGCGATGAAATATACGCCATATTTGCGAATGTTCCTATCGTAAATGTTTCGAGAATAGCACTTGCGAAAAATCGTAACTTACGCTCTTTTGACGTCATTTTTATGTAAAAATGGCGCTAAGAAATTCGTAAGTCGTTAGAGAATACGGGCCCTGAGGCTGAGATGCATGTACAGTTGTGTTATGCCTTAACTTATGGTGTAGTGGCCTGTGCGCCAAATATTTAAAATCATATTAAAACTTTAGTAAATTAAAATAGTTTTAAATGCATTTTGGCATGTTCCTCAACGTGTTGCTGGCGGTGGTTGTCTGTAGCAGTGTCCAGCAAATCTCAATCGTCTTCTTATTTTATCAGTGACTTTACACATTCCACTGTATAGTTCTATGTTTGTCAAATGCTGTCGCCAGTGAATGTTAAATGCAGCTCGAAGCATTCTTGTATAACATCCGTCTAGTTGTTTGTGAAGTTTTTCGTCATTGTCCATGTTTCGCATCCATGGAGTAGCACAAACACTCCACTGTTGCAATAAACACTCGCTGCTTGATTTTGCGTGGGAGTGTAGATTTCCATATTACAGTTAGTTGGTTGAGTGCTCTCCACGCCATTGCCTTCCTGGTTTTGTTGTCTTTGTCTGTTGTGCACGAGATGGCGCCACCCATAATTTATTATTTGTGATTGAATTTTTTGCGTGTTCGCTACACGTATAGTATTATAATAGTAATATAGCTACCGTAATAGTAAAACTATCACCATTAGTCTTTTTTTAAATAATAATTTTGTTAGCAGCATTACAAATATTATGAAATGCGATTTTCGGGGCGACGCAGCTGCTTGCTCCCGGTTTTCCACGGACGGAAAATGATACCCGACTCGCCGAAATCCGAGCCTTGCGGTGCGTCAACGCCATTATCACAGCGCTTCTTTCCGGCGTAAGGAGACGGGCACAGCGCGGATCGCAAGACCTTCCATTGTGGACATCTACGAGGCGACCGGATCAGTTACAAGAACGTATTGTGACCGGTGGGCGTAGAGGGCTTAGCCATCTATCGTCTCGGCTACCCACAGATTGGATAAATACATTAATATAGACATTGATCCCAATTGACTTGCTGACATTTAATGTCGAATATCGATTTACGACAAAGTTGAAAATTAAACGACCATGATGTAATTAGACGCATTGTTGAGCGTGACTTATTGGTAACAGTTCGTTAGTGTATAAAAAGTGTTTTCATTATGAGACGTTTGTGTTAATCCATGTCTTCATGACTTGATCCATTGTGCTACGGGGCCGTGTCATTTGATCCTTGTGGGATGGGGACATATCACTTGATCTGTCCCGCCTTTTCGTCGAGTCGCCTCCACCTGTCGCGATCCTCGGCCAAGCTCCCCAATCCCGACTGTTCACCGCTGCCTTTGGATAATTTTTTTAAGTTGTCTCCTTAAGTTCGATCGTCCCCTCTCCGTCCATTCTATATCACCCACTTTTGTTTTGCATGCTGCCTTGGTCAGTCTCTTCTCACCAATCGATAGGTTGCAATAATAATAATGTTATAGTGCCGCAAATCTGATAGTTTTCTACATTACTCTGATCTAATCCTGAAATATGTTACACCCGTGAAGCAATTTCAAAACCCTCACGCTGGCCTGGAAACACTACGGCAGTGTTTTGAAATCAATCTGAAAACACTCGAGTGTTGTCAAATTAATTTCAAAACACTAAACGGTTAAGTTGAGAAAAAAACACCTATCAATTTTAAAACACTCTGGTTCTAAATAAATATATTTACACATTATGTTATATTTAAAGCAATATAAAGCCCGCCGTACACCGCCCGATTGTCTACGATCCGACGCATCTCGACCGTCGCAGAGTAGACAATCGCGAATAATCGATTATACGCTCTAGAACGTTTTCAAATTGGGTAGTTTTGGGGAAATTCCTACAACCAGCGACCGGCTGACTAGACAGATTAACATTATAGCCTACCCAAAGCTGTGTTTAAAAGTTGCCGCGATGACGTCTGTTTTTGCAGAGCTAGACAACCGTGCCACGTGGTTTGCGATTGTGAAATTACGTAACCCGTGGCAGCGTGCGGTCTCCCTTGAGTACGGGCGACTTTCACGCCGTCATCATTAAACACGATACATGCAAAGGATCTGCCTCGGAATTACAGTCTAACCTCTTGAAAGCATCGTCACTGTTCTGATATCGCTGACTGCGTTGCAATGTAACGTAACGTGACCTTCGTACGATACTTGCCGTGTTCGGTCGAGGCCAATTGCCACTCGGCTCCGGTGACAATTAGCAAATCCGCAAGTTAGTGCTGGGGTTAAAAAGATCCTTTGACCACTAATTACTCGCACAGTCTTGTGTCGAATTACAGTCACGAAACGTCGACAACGTTCTCATTCGTTTGCTCTTAGTTACTCGGTATGTAATAATTAGCGCCTAAGGGAACGCTAGGTGCATTAGTAAACTGGATCCATTTCCAACAATACTGCTAAAAGCATGTATCGATACATTAATTGGACCTATAACAAACATTCTAAATGTACCACTTTGCTCTAGCTGTTTTCCCGATGATTTCAAATATGCCCATGTCACTCCACTTCTTAAGAAGTCATTTCTGCCTTAAGAGATAGGGATTTTCCTCCGGGGCGCGCCTTGGTGGTTGTTGTTTAAATTTTCGCGAGATTAACCCCAACTTTTTTTTCTATAACTAACCTAATTATATATTTTTACCCGCTAGATGGCGCTATCATGTGACGTAGTACTCCGATTATCCACTAGGGGGCGCTACGCCGGAAAGTGACGTCATACCGGAAGTTACTTGACTGTCATGGCAGCCTCTACTAGGGACGCTACGTCGGAAGTGACATCACACCGGAAGTTACTTGAATGTCATGGCGACCTGTCATGGCGGCTTCTATGGTTCCACCATTTCCGGAAGTGTGTCAACGAATAGAGATCTACCATGGCCGGTAAATGGACGCCATCGTGTGGGGTAGTACTCCGATTATCCAGTAGG
This sequence comes from Paraescarpia echinospica, assembly GCA_020002185.1. Classification (NCBI taxonomy): domain Eukaryota; kingdom Metazoa; phylum Annelida; class Polychaeta; order Sabellida; family Siboglinidae; genus Paraescarpia; species Paraescarpia echinospica. The sequence continues at coordinate 20,152,844 of CM034538.1, read as the reverse complement.
GGGTACTACGCCAGATGTGATGTCATACCGGAAGTTACTTGATTGTCATGGCGGTCTCTACTAGGGGCCTTTACGTCGGAAGTAACGTCGAACCGGAAGTTACTTGAATGTCATGACGACCTGTCATGGCGGCCTCTACGGTTTCACCATGTCCGGTAGATGGCGTTATTCTGAGTAGTTACATTGCTATCTGTTGGGGCCATCAGATGTCGCCTGTCTCATGAACGTGCACAGTTTTTGTGTTAAGGGAAGTCACGTGATGTACGTTCGGTCTGATTGGTTATGCAAATGAGATGACGCCGAAAACTAGTGTATATACCGTGCTTCCGACAATTCTGGTCTTTCCTTTTTCGACTCTCGAGAAGGTTATATCGTATCTGGTCGCTCGCACTATTTGAAAATATGGAATTGTTACGTTGTAAAGACGGCTGCTTCATATACATATGTTTTCCATTAAAAGAAGCGATACCTCATACGAGTCCTATGGTCGCCTCGTTGGACGTGAATCCGAACAGATGATCGTCTCTTGACATGAATGTGATGTTTGGCACCTCAAACTCAAAATGTCGTTGTATGTCTTTACGATACATCGAGTTGACGTTTAACATGGAGAAAATGACCTATCCTTTAACGTGGGGACAACTTCCTATGGTCTAACATGGAGAAAATGGCCTATCCTTTAACATGAGAACAACCTCCCTCGTTGATCTAAGTGTTTCGTTTGTCCAGCAAGTCTTGTCACTCGTTGGTCTAAGTGTTTCGTTTGTCCGACAAGTTCGTTTCTTGTCGCTCGTTGATATAAGTGTTTCGTTTGTCCGACAAGTTCGTTTCTTGTCGCTCGTTGATCTAAGTGTTTGGTGTTTCGTTTGTCCAACAAGTTTGTTTCTTGTCGCTCGTTAACGCGCCGAATTGTCGGAAAGAGGAGGGATGCCATACAATAACCCGTCTATTTGCCTGAAAGAGGAGGGATGTCATGTAATAACCCGTCTATTTGCCTGAAAGAGGAGGAATGTCATGTAATAACCCGTCTATTTGCCTGAAAGAGGAGGAATGTCACGCAATAACCCGTCTATTTATTTGAAAGAGGAGGGATTTGATGCGATAACCTGTCTATTTGCCTGAAAGAGGAGGGATGTCACGCGATAACCCGTCGAATTGCCTTAAAGAGGAGGAGGGATTTGACGCGAAAACCCGTCGAATTGCCTTAAAGAGGAGGAGGGATTTGACGCTATAACCCGTCTATTTGCCTTAAAGAGGAGGGATTTGACGCGATAACCCGTCGAATTGCCTTAAAAAGGAGGAGGGATTTGACGCGATAACCTGTCGATTTGCCTTAAAGAGGAGGAGTGATTTGACGCGATAACCCGTCGAATTGCCTTAAAGAGGAGGAGGAGGGATTTAACGCGATAACCCGTCGAATTTGCTCCAAAAAGAGGGATTTGACGCAAGAACCCGTCGAATTGTCACTCGTTGGTCTAAGTGTTTGGTGTTTCGTTTGTCCGACAAGTTTGGTTCTTGTCACTCTTTGGTCGAAGTGTTTGGTGTTTCGTTTGTCCGACAAGTTTGTTTCTTGTCACTCGTTGATGTAAGTCTTTGGTGTTTCGTTTGTCAGACAAGTTTGTTTGAATGATTGGTTCGTGCATCTCGCTAGTCAAAGTTTGATTCGTGGAAGTCGTTGGTCTTAGTTTGGTTAAGTAGACACAATATAAGGTTTGCACAGTTTATTCGTGAACAACACAAACGTATTTACATGTCACGCTTCATAACTACAAGAACCAGAGACTAGACATTGATACAGAGTCTTGCAAAGTTTAATCGTGTACAAGACAAAAGAAAGTTCTTTACAGGTCACCCTCCATTACTGCCAGAACCATATGTTTCATAGTGTTTCGCCACTGTTTCGAAACGGCTTCTTGCAACCAAATATTGATATTACACAACTGTTCGAATGTCACGTCGGATAGCTTCACACCTGCGTCTAACAAAACACTCAAACAGTCTTTCACCACTGTGTGTATGTATCTATGTATGTATCTATGCATGTCTCTATGTATCTATATATGTATCTATGTATGTATTTTCTCTATGTATGTATCTATGTCTGACTCTATGTATGTAGCTATGTCTCTCTCTATGTGTGTATATATGTCTGTATCTATGTATGTCTCTTAGTATGTATCTATGTGTGTCTCTGAGTATGTATCTATGTATGTCTCTATGTATGTATCTATGTTTGTAGCTATGTCTGTCTCTATGTGTGCATATATGTCTGTATCTATGTATGTCTCTTAGTATGTATCTATGTGTGTCTCTGTGTATGTATTTATGTACATATCTACGTCTGTCTCTATGTATATATATATATGTATGTATGTATGTATGTATGTATGTCTCTATGTATGTATGTATCTATGTCTGTCTCTATGTTTGTGTCTATGTCTGTCTCTATGTCTGAATCTATGTATGTATCTAAGTATGTCTCTATGTATGTGTCTATGTATGTATCTATGTCTGTATCAATGTATGTATCTTCTCTATGTATGTATCTATGTCTGTCTCTATGTATGTATCTATGTCTGTCTCTATGTATGTATCTATGTATCAATGTATGTATCTATGTATGTCTCTATCTATGTATGTATCTTCTCTACGTATGTATCTATGTCTGTCTCTATGTGTGTATCTATGGCTGTCTCTATGTATGTATCTATGTATGTCTCTATGTCTGTATCTATGTATGTCTCTATGTATGAATCTTTATATATCTATGTATGTATCTATGTATGTCTCTATGTATGTATCTATGTATGTATCTATGTATGTCTCTATGTATGTATCTGTATATATCTATGTATGTATATATGTCTGTATCTATGTCTGTCTCTTAGTATGTATCTATGTGTGTCTCTGTGTATGTATATATATATATATGAATCTATGTATGTCTCTATGTATGTATGTATGTATGTATGTCTGTCTCTATGTATGTATCTATGTATGTATCTGTGTATCTATATATGTAAGTATGTATCAATATCTGTCTCTATGTCTCTATGTATGTATCTATGTCTGTCTCTATGTCTATGTATGTATGTATATATCTATGTATGTATCTATGTCTGTCTCTATGTATGTCTCTATGTATGTCTCTATGTATGTTTCTATGTAAGTATGTATCTATATCTGTCTCTATGTATGAATGTATGTATCTATATCTATGTCTCTATGTATGCATGTATGTATATCTCTATATCTGTCTCTATGTGTGTCTCTGTGTCTGTCTCTATCCATGTATCTATGTATACGAAGAATTCATTACGAGTTCATACAAGCTTATACCGGTTAGTAGCGTCAGTTTTGTAGTGTGCTGAAAAAATTACCAAAGAAACTTCTAGAATGAAATTTTACAGGGAATTTTCCACTCGCTATAACACGACGTCACTGACCATGACGTCACATGATGGGGTTATATTCAAGCGCGAAAGCTCAAAACAATGGATAACCAAAGCACTACCTGTATAACCAACTCACCTCGTGCACAAAATTACGGCGCGTACTATGACGTCACTGTTGATGATGTCACATAAGGGGATTATATTCAAGTGCTCAAGTTTAAAACAAGGTCTAACCAAATCACTACCTGTTTGACCAACTCACCTCGCTCACAAAATTACGGCGCGTACCATGACGTCACTGTTTATGTCTGTATCTATATGTCTCTACGTATGTATCTATGTATATCTCTATGTATGTATATATGTCTGTCTCTTAGTATGTATCTATGTGTGTCTCTGTGTATGTATCTATGTATGAATCTATGTATGTCTCTATGTATGTATGTATGTCTGTCTCTATGTATGTATCTATGTATGTCTCTATGTATGTATCTATGTATATCTCTATGTATGTATCTATGTATGTCTCTATGTATGTATCTATGTATGTCTCTATGTATGTATCTATGTATGTCTCTATGTATGTATCTATGTAAGTATGTATCTATATCTGTCTCTATGTCTCTAGGTATGAATGTATGTATATATGTCTCTATGTATGTATGTATGTATATCTCTATGTCTGTCTCTATGTCTGTCTCTATGTATGTTTATATGTAAGTATGTATCTATATATATATCTATGTCTCTATGTATGAATGTATGTATCTATGTCTGTCTCTATGTCTCTATGTATGTATGTATGTATATATCTATGTCTGTCTCTATGTATGTATCTATGTCTGTCTCTATGTGTGTCTCTGTGTCTGTCTCTATCCATGTATCTATGTACACAGAGCATTCATTACGAGTTCATACCAGCTTATACCGGTTAGTAGCGTCAGTTTTGTAGTGTGCTGAAAAAATTACCAAAGAAACTTCTAGAATGAAATTTTACAGGGAATTTTCCACTCGCTATAACACGACGTCACTGACCATGACGTCACATGATGGGGTTATATTCAAGCGCGAAAGCTCAAAACAATGGATAACCAAAGCACTACCTGTATAACCAACTCACCTCGTGCACAAAATTACGGCGCGTACTATGACGTCACTGTTGATGATGTCACATAAGGGGATTATATTCAAGTGCTCAAGTTTAAAACAAGGTCTAACCAAATCACTACCTGTTTGACCAACTCACCTCGCTCACAAAATTACGGCGCGTACCATGACGTCACTGTTTATGTCTGTATCTATATGTCTCTACGTATGTATCTATGTATATCTCTATGTATGTATATATGTCTGTCTCTTAGTATGTATCTATGTGTGTCTCTGTGTATGTATCTATGTATGAATCTATGTATGTCTCTATGTATGTATGTATGTCTGTCTCTATGTATGTATCTATGTATGTCTCTATGTATGTATCTATGTATATCTCTATGTATGTATCTATGTATGTCTCTATGTATGTATCTATGTATGTCTCTATGTATGTATCTATGTATGTCTCTATGTATGTATCTATGTAAGTATGTATCTATATCTGTCTCTATGTCTCTAGGTATGAATGTATGTATATATGTCTCTATGTATGTATGTATGTATATCTCTATGTCTGTCTCTATGTCTGTCTCTATGTATGTTTATATGTAAGTATGTATCTATATATATATCTATGTCTCTATGTATGAATGTATGTATCTATGTCTGTCTCTATGTCTCTATGTATGTATGTATGTATATATCTATGTCTGTCTCTATGTATGTATCTATGTCTGTCTCTATGTGTGTCTCTGTGTCTGTCTCTATCCATGTATCTATGTACACAGAGCATTCATTACGAGTTCATACCAGCTTATACCGGTTAGTAGTGTCAGTTTTGTAGTGTGCTGAAAAAATTACCAAAGAAACTTCTAGAATGAAATTTTACAGGGAATTTTTCACTCGCTATAACACGACGTCACTGACCATGACGTCACATGATGGGGTTATATTCAAGCGCGAAAGCTCAAAACAATGGATAACCAAAGCACTACCTGTATAACCAACTCACCTCTCGCACAAAATTACGGCGCGTACCATGACGTCACTGTTGATGATGTCACATAAGGGGATTATATTCAAGTGCGCAAGTTCAAAACAAGGTCTAACCAAATCACTACCTTTTTGACCAACTCACCTCGCGCACAAAATTACGGCGCGTACCATGACGTCACTGTTGATGATGTCACATAAGGGGATTATATTCAAGTGCGAAAGCTCAAAACAATGGCTAACCAAAGCACTACCTGTATAACCAACTCACCTCGCGTACAAAATTACTGCGCGTACCATGACGTCACTGTTGATGATGTCACATAAGGGGATTATATTCAAGTGCGCAAGTTCAAAACAAGGTCTAACCAAATCACTTCCTGTTTGACCAACTCATCTCGCGTACACAATTACTGCGCATATCATTTTATAGTTTAATGATGTCACTGTTGATGACCAAATGATGGAATTACATTACATATGCGCAAGTTCAAAACAAGGTCTAACCAAATCACTACCTGTATAACAACTCATCTCGCGTACAAAATTACTGCGCGTACCATGACGTCACTGACCATGACGTCACATGATGGAATTATATTCAAGCGCACAAGTTCAAAACAATGGCTAACCAAATCACTACCTGTATAACCAACTCACCTCGCGCACAAAATTACTGCGCGTATCCTATATGTAGTCTACATTTCGTATACATTACTTCAGATAAAACGACCTCTGCTGAATTTATAATCCTTTTATTATATATTACGCCTTATTATAACATCACATTTTGTACATGTCATCGTCAACCAAATAAGGGTTCGATCCTTTGGCGGAGGCTCGGCCTACTGGCCAAGCAATCTCGTTTATTTTTCAAAATTTCTTCGTATACGTTTACAGTAATTGCTCCTATGCTTTAAAATGGAGAAAATTCCCTATCCTTTAAACCGGGCGCGCCCGGGAGGAAATCCCTATCCTCTAACATGGGACCGGAACTACTTTTCTTCTTCCCATCCTTTAACCTGGGCGCGCCCCGGAGGAAAATCCCTATCTCTTAACATGGGATTTCCACCCAAGCGCGCCACCGTCCCACGCACATAACCTATATTACTACTCGGGGATTTCCTTAGAACAACAGTGGGCGTCCGACAAGGATGCTTGCTCTTCCCAATGCTCTTCAACATATTCCTGGAGAAGATCATACAGGGCACCCTATTCAACCACCATTGCACCATCTCCATCGGTGGCAGGTTCGTCTCAAACCGTCGCTTCGCTGACGACACCGATCCCATGGCCGGCAGCAATGACGACCTTCAAAGCCTTATCAACAGATTGGTCCAGATTGCAGAGGCTTACGGAATGGAGGTCAGCACAGAGAAGAGCAAAGTCATGGTTAACAGCACAAGCAACATCAGAGCAGACATCACTATGAATGGTAAAAAGATAGAAGTCAGCAGCTTTACATATCTAGGAGCGACCATGTCTAAGGATGGTAACTGCACGACAGAAATACGTATTAGGATCGTCTCAGCAACGGCAACCATGGCAATATTGGAGAGGATCTGGAGAAGTAGTAATATACGCTTCACAACCAAGAATAGCCTGTTCAGATTACTTGTACTATCCATCTTTCTATATGGATGTGAGACGTGGACACTTCTTGCTGAGGATGAGAAAATGATCAAAGCATTCGAGACCAAATGGTTGAGGGAGATGCTCCGCATGGAGCATAAGACCAGGTCACATCCCTGGTGGGCACACAAGAACCTCTACTGGCAACTGTCAAGAGAAGGAAAATGACATGGTTTGGACATGTAACACGTCACGCTAGCCTCCCGAAGACAGAGGGAAGAGCTGGTTGGACACTGTTATGGAATAGACGGCCATCTCCGTGCCAAATCTCCTCATCACAACCACTGACAGACAGGAATGGCGGAACATCACAGCTGCAGCGTCATTTATGTCCCCCCGACGACCAAGTCGGTCAAGGGACTAAGTAAGTGTATCACGCCAGCAACCTCAGTGCGGAATCTACGAGTGATCTTTGATAGTAACTTCAATTTCCGACAACACATCTCAAACGTGTCGCTGCTGTTTAAAAAAAAATTATATTCGTGATCTTCGCTGTATTCGCCGGTATAAGTAATTTTCTGTTGCTAAAACTATTGCAACAGCGCTTGTTAGCAGCAGACTTGACTATTGCAATTCCCTTCTTTATGATATCGCTAGCAAGGATATTGCAAAACTTCAACGTGTCCAAAATTGTCTGGCAAGGGTAGTTAGAAGATCTCCTCATTTTTCTCGCTCTGTACCACTTTTGAAGTCTGCATTGGCTTCCTGTACGATATCGTATCATATTTAAGATCTGTACCATTATATACCAGGCACTGTCCAATAAGCAACCATCTTATTTGCATTCACTGCTTACTCCTGTAAGAAAACCTATCCAGCTTCGATCATCTAGTTCTGACCTATTTTTTGTTCCTAGAGTCAACACTAACATTGGAACTAGGGCTTTTTCTGTTGCTCCCTCTTAGTGTTAGATCAGTTGAAAATATTACCAAATTCCGTCGTCATTTACAAATTAATTTTTACAACTTTGCTTATCCACCATAGCTCCCTAGCGCCTTGACCCATTTGTTGACAACTGGAATACTGCTTATGGATTTTGAGACTGACCAATCCTTTTGTCTTGATGCGCCTCTGAGCTTGGTTTCCAAGGATTTAGGCGCAATAGAAGTTATCTTATTATTATTATTTGGTACCGTAATAGGGCAAATGATCGGGTTGGGCTGTAATATAGCGATATTTAAAATAGTGGTGCCACCTATCGGAAATACGTGCACCTACACGATATGCGCATAGCATTGATCCTACAAAGTCGCTTAATATAATTATAGTAGGTCATGTCATTGCTTTTTATTTTAACTTGCGCGACAATATTTTAAAAGCATCCTAGGTTTACTTGAAATGGTCATACATTATGTCCAAGCCTAATTAAATGCACTAGTGTTTCTTGTAGTACACTTAGGTAAGTTCTTATATCGCGCGGTATCAACTCCTTACATTTGGGCAGAGCGCTTTACACTTCACTCCCTGACATCTCTGTTCATTCGAACACAATCTCGACTTATGTAGAAATAATTCAGCCACGCTGCAATTACTGGTATAGAGACCACCAGCTCATCGAGTTTGCGACTGACATTTTACTTTGCGTTACATAGACACCAAGTAGCAGGTACGTATAATTTGTAGTGTCTTATCAATTCGGAAACGGCACAAACCATCGCGACACTAGGTAGACTAAAACTAGTCTGGAAACACAACAAAGATGCGGTTCCTGGGAGCTTTGATAATACCAATAGTCTTGTGTCTGTGCGAAACATGGAACTTCTAGCTACGGTGAGAAGCCACACAAGACAATTTATATGGTCATGTCATGAGATCGACAGGCATCTCCAAACAATCCTGCAAAGGCACAATGAGATGAGAGGATGACGCAAAAGAAGCTGACAAAAGAAGTTTGGTGGACAACATCGTGGAATGAACCGGATTAAGCTTCAATAGAGAGCCTGAAGGCGGCAGGGGATCATACACCGAGCCAGAGGCATACACCGAGCCAGAGGTCATACAACGAGTCAGAGGTCACATACCGAGCCAAAGGTCATACATCGAGCCATAGGTCATGCACCGAGCCAGTGGCCATACACCGAGCCAGAGAGGTCACACACCGAGCCAAAGGTCATACACCGAGTCAGGGGTCATACACCAAGCCAGGGGTCATACACCGAGACAGAGGTCACACACCGAGCCAGAGTTCATACACCGAGCCAGATGTCATTCACTGAGTAGGTAGGTATACGACCAACAACGTGACGTACGGCGTGCACTGAAATGAACAGTTGTCACAATAACCGTTCACACGTCGAGTACGCGTGTATGACCTTTATTCACACGCCGTTCGTGCACGTTATGACCAAAATGGTTGACATTAATTCAAGAGTGCAATCAATCATATGCTGGTTCAAACTAGAAGTGTGGTTAATTACGAATTCCATCTCCATAAAGTACCATGATTAGTGATTATTTCACGTAAGTTAGAACATTTATTAGGTCCCTGGACACGTTATTTGAAGCAATGGCTACTTAACACAACTGTGTCAAGTTGATCAATGGCAAGCAAGTCGTTCCTCCACATGATCAAGCAACCCACACCTGAGATTCACGCACCAGTTTCATGTTGCCATTCCCCGTCTCGCGTGTTTGTTACCACGGCTGCACTACATCACTGCATAACTATGATCATTTTAAACTTTTATTTCTAAGAGTTTTGATCGTAAAATAAACCACAATCTATTCTAATATCCCGACCTCCCAAATATGTCTTAATGAACCGTTGTTTTAAAATGTATTTTGTACAAACAATTTCAACATGACATGCGATTTCAACAAGATAACACTTTATGGAATAGCTGCGGAGGATGGACATTCAGAGGTATTCAAAAAAGCCGTACGAAAAAATCCCGAGAGCGTATGCAACACCGGCGTGTCTGGTGGAGACAGTGGCGCTGGCAGAACAACACAAGAAGAAGCAGCAAGTTTGCGAGAACAACTGGGTACGGAGAATCACAAGAACAAAGAGAGTGAACAGAAGGAGAAATACTAACCCGAAGAAAGAGGTTGTGATGCAGGGCAGCCTAACTGTAACATTGGAGAGAAACCGGATTAGGTGGGACACTTGGTAAGAAGTGGATGCAGGCAAAGTAGCGAAGCGAGGAGACGCGGAAAAGGACGCAAGAAAGGGGGGAGACCATGGCTGAGGTGGAAGGACTGTATGAAGAGGGATTTTGAGAAGATCGGAGGAAGCAATGACTGATGGAAAGGGTGGGCTGCTGAGAGGAAGCAATAACAGGTGGAAAGGGTGGGCTGTTGAGAGGAAGCAATGACAGATGGAAAGAGTGGGCTGCTGAGAGGAAGCAATGACAGATGGAAAGAGCGGGCTGCTGAGAGGAAGCAATGACAGATGGAAAGAGTGGGCTACTGAGAGAAAACAATGACAGATGGAAAGAGCAGGCTGCAGAGAGGAAGCAATGACAGATGGGAAAAGCAGGCTGCTGAAAGGAAGCAATGACAGATGGGAAGAGCGGGCTGCTGAGAGGAAGCAATGACAGATGGGAAGGGTGGGCTAAGACAGGAAGCAATGACAGGTGGAAAGGGTGGGCTGCTGAGAGGAAGCAATGTCAGATGGAAAGGGTGGGCTGCTGAGAGGAAGCAATGACAAATGGAAAAGGTGGGCTGCTGAGAGGAAGCAATGACAGGTGGAAAGGGTGGGCTGCTGAGAGGAAGCAATGACAGGTGGAAAGGGTGGGCTGCTGAGAGGAAGCAATGACATATGGAAAGGGTGGGCTGCTGAGAGGAAGCAATGACAGGTGGAAAGGGTGGGCTGCTGAGAGGAAGCAATGACAGGTGGAAAGGGTGGGCTGCTGAGAAGAAGCAATGACATATGGAAAGGGTGGGCTGCTGAGAGGAAGCAATGACAAATGGAAAGGGTGGGCTGCTGAGAGGAAGCAATGGCAGATGGAAAGAGCGGGCTGCTGAGAGGAAACAATGACAGATGGAAAGGGTAGGCTGCTGAGAGGAAGCAATGACAAATGGAAAGGGTGGGCTGCTGAGAGGAAGCAATGGCAGATGGAAAGGGTGGGCTACTGAGAGGAAACAATGACAGATGGAAAGGGTGGGCTGCTGAGAGGAAGCAATGACATATGGAAAGGGTGGGCTGCTGAGAGGAAACAATGACAGATGGAAAGGGTGGGCTGCTGAGAGGAAGCAATGACAAATGGACAGGGTGGGCTGCTGAGAGGAAGAAATGACATATGGAAAGGGTGGGCTGATGAGAGGGAGCAATGACAGATGGAAAGGGTGGGCTACTGAGAGGAAACAATGACAGATAGAAAGGGTGGGCTGCTGAGAGGAAGCAATGACATATGGAAAGGGTGGGCTGCTGAGAGGGAGCAATGACAGATGGAAAGGGTGGGCTACTGAGAGGAAACAATGACAGATGGAAAGGGTAGGCTGCTGAGAGGAAGCAATGACATATGGAAAGGGTGGGGTGCTGAGAGGGAGCAATGACAGATGGAAAGGGTGGGCTACTGAGAGGAAGCAATGTCAGATGGAAAGAGCGGGCTGCTGAGAGGGAGCAATGACAGATGGAAAGGGTGGGCTACTGAGAGGAGCAATAACAGATGGAAAGGGTGGGCTACTGAGAGGAAGCAATGACAGATGAAAAGGGTGGGCTGCTGAGAGGAAGCAATAACAGATGAAAAGAGCGGGCTGCTGAGAGGAAGCAATGACAGATGGAAAGAGCAGGCTACGGAAAGGAAGCAATGACAGATGGAAAGCGTGGGCTGCTGAAAGGAAGCAATGACAAATGGAAAGAGTAGGCTGCTGAGAGGAAGCAATGACAGATGGAAAAGGTGGGCTACTGAGAGGAAACAATGACAGATGGAAAGAGCGGGCTGATGAGAGGAAGCAATGACAGATGGAAAGTGTAGGCTGCTGAGAGGAAGCAATGACAGATGGAAAAGGTGGGCTACTGAGAGGAAACAATGACATGGAAAGAGCGGGCTGCTGAGAGGAAGCAATGACATATGAAAAGATAATAATAAACATAATAAATATTACTATGACCTCACGCCGAACCTGCATTGTATACTATAAAGCCCTCTAGTTTGATCTTTCTGAAGTGTAATCCAAAACAGACCGTGATTACACAGAGTGAACAATGCCTACTGGAAACGAATAGGCAATTATGTAGTGCACGAACCTCTCTGATTCGAATTAATCTTCGTCGTAATAATTAAATACTATCTTTAATAAATTGACCGTTTTAGCAATGACGTTTGGTAGCTATCTGAAGCGCAACAATTAGTTTTCAAAATATTATAACATCATAAATAATGTATCGTCAGGGATGTTAGGGATTTTTTGGTTCAGATTCTTCCAAAAGCAAAAACATTGGCCCAGATGTCGTCCAAACTATTTCGATTTCTGTCGGGCGCCAAGACAAGCACCCCCGGGGCCGCCACATTGGTGAAATCCAATATGGCCGCCACCCGGGTTAGAGGTCAATCGTAGTTAACAAACCAAAAGGGCTAGAATCATGAATAATACCATTTTTTCGGGGTTTGTAGCATCGGAGAATCCGATTCTGATCTTATTTCGACGATTTGAGGTCATGGTCACCCCCATTTGGGGGTCAAAGATCAGCAGTCACTACTAAAAAATTTAACAAAGAGTATTCAGGAATGGTTTTATTAAAATACTTCGGAGATGATATCTGCTGATAATTATGCAGATACACTGTACGCCGATATGTTCATTTAAATGTTAAAAATACAATACAAGGACCGCTTTAGCAATGGTGTACCAATGATTACTATTACTACCTATACGTTCTGGCTTGCGCTCTATGATGCCAGCAATAAGTACTACTGGTCATCACCGCCCTCGTTATTAACACACCCGCCTTCGCATTTGCAGAGGACCGTGCGCGGACACCGGCGAGATTGCATTTGTACCTTCCCGTGCATGTCTTGATGCAGCCGCAGTGCAAGAGAATGGCACTGAAGCGTCGCTGAGAGTGGTCCATAGTTGCCATGTACTGGAGCCACTTTTGTGCCAGCCCCACTCACTGAAGTCAAGGATTTCCTGCGGGACCGAGGTGGCCCGACTCCAGTAGAAACTCGCCAGTCGTAGCGCTCGCTTCAAATGCTGGAACAACGCGGCTTGGGTAGGAGGAATAATTTACAGTGATCTCCTTCCAATGGTGAAGCGGCAATGCCTGGCCTCGTTGACACCGGCTGCACCACACCCCTTTATGTACATGAGTACGATGAAGCGTTCGATCCGCTGCATATGCACGGACTCGAGACTGAAGATGTCAGGGTCGTGCGTGGGAGCAAGGCTGCCCAGGCGGTCTTCTTGCCACATCCAAGAAACTGTGAAGTCGTGTTGCACCCCGTTAGGCTGTGGAAGAGGGGTAGTGCCAAGGACTTAGACGGACCGAGATCGGAGTAGATGATATGGACTGGAATGTCACGGTACTTTTTCCGCTACCGAAGCCCACCCAGAGCTCCAACAGGCCGAGGGTCTCGAAAAACCGGACTGCCAAAACCACGACATCGCTGTCCACCGTGCGAACATAGGCTGACGTATGACCCTGCTCTGCAGCATGTGGCAGATACAGGAGGATCCTGGTGTCCGCCTCGGAATGGTTGCACGGCTGAAGTGTTGCGAGGTCGCAACGCCTGTGGGAGAGCACGGTCTCGAAGTGGGTACTCAGGGGGAGCTTTCCGCCCATGTCAGTCTTGGAGATATGTGTGCTGATGGATGAGAACAGCTCGTTTTTGTTCTCCTCATTTTGTAGGAAGCCGCTGTTCCATTCACGCTACGGGATTGAAGTACTGCCATCGCCGACTCTTGTCCGTGGGCAATTCCTGCGTCGTTGCTGCGTGAGAGCTTTGAGGTTATTTTTCTCGGGGTAATTATCCCATACGGCGACGATGCGTTGGGTACCACTGTTCATTTGGGCCTCCAGAAATGGTACGATGTGGAGCGGCCCGTACTCGCTGAATGTCTTTGCTGTTGTGGGGCGCACCACGTGGATCACTGCCGCCATATCCAACACCACGACCGTAGTTTGTTTGGCAGCAGCTGCGCGGCCAGTGGGAACATAGAGGCATTGAAGAACGCCACCCACGTCTCATCCTTGACCTTGGCACCTCGCACACCAAGGGGCGGTCTGACTACGCTGTCGCCGAGTCTGGGTGCAAAGACATCCGTTTGAGTGAGTCCTACTGGGTGCTGGATCACGTAAGAGTCTGGTAGCTTGTGAGTCGACGTGTCGGAGGGGTCAAGCTTGATGGAAGCCTGCTTCATTCCAGGCTTCTCGCGCGAAAGATGTTTGGTCACGCTCAGGACATATCCGTGGAACTCATCCAGTGAGAAGTTGCCCTGAGCCGCGCTATCTATATTATCCACATCGTGGGGTGGGAAGACCTTGGGCCGGCTGTTGGTGGGTACGTCCTCGTTTCACTTCCATGACACGAGTGTACGATACCGAGATACCATGTTCTTTGTCAATCCCAATCTGTTTTTTGTCCCGTCCGTGTCCGTGCAGCTTGAGGCTTTGATACAGGGGGAGGACTTTTTTGCTCCTTGTCGTGCCGTACTGCAGCCGTCTTGACTGCATGGTGCGTACCCTTACTAGTAAAGTTTTGTACAAATGTTTGTAGCTATCGTTTTAAGAAAACTGGTTAGTATGCCACATGAAATACTTGTTAGTAAAACAAATTGGTTCCATCCGTGTGAAGGCGCCGCCAATTTACAAAATGGCGCGGACCGGAGTGCCCCAGCTCTGCTATTCACTAGCTCTGTTAGCATTGAAGATTTAGCATTTTTCAAACATCAATTTTCACACGTCTCCGGAAAAGTAGGAAATGGAAAACTGGTTAATATCAATAAGCTTTAAAATTACATAAGCTACACCACCATATAACATGTGTTGTGAAAACTAAACCCGAAAACTTAAGAATGGTTTCAAATATAATTACGGCGATTACTGTACCTCCAATAACAATTGCTGATCCGAAGTTACTTTTAGGGTGACCTTGAAGAGTGATCTTGACCTCAAATCGTCGAAATAAGATCAGAATCGGATTCCCCGACCCCGAAAACCCCTAAAAAGTGGTATTATTTATTATTCTAGCCCTTCTGTTTTTTTAACAACGATTTACCTCTAACCCGGGTGGCGGCCATATTGGTGCTTTTGGAAGAATCTGAACCAAATAGTCCTTATAATGCCCTAACATCCCTAACTAGTAGTAATCAATACTTAAATTATGCTTTGTTGTTGGAAGCAACCAATCGTTCGTTCGTTCGTACGTACGTTCATTGTGACTTGAATGCATTCGTTCGTTCGTACGTTCATTGTGACTTGAATTGTGCACCCTGATGACTTTGGACCTGACTTGACATTTGGAAAGATGATTCGTAACTTGACTTCGAGGTCATTGACTTGAAAATTGACTTGCACGTTATTGACTTAATCTGATGTAGAATTGACAGTTTACTTTGGGGTCACCCATAAAGTACGTCGCGCTAAATGTGGACTTTTTTGAACCCCCCACATCCTTGTCACGCTTCATAACGTTGGCATGCACTTCTTCTCTGACTTTTCCCGTCATCTGGGGTCGTCGGTATGGCTAGTAATTTTCTTTCTCCATGTCGCCCTATCAATCACCACATCTGCATTCAGACCCACGACTTTCATGTCTCTTCTGCATGTGTCATTCCATCTGGTCTTCGGTCGTCCTCTCCTTCTTCTTCCTGGTATCTCTGCATTTAGCACTCTTCTCACTATGTGCTCCTCTTCCCTTCTCATCACATGCCCATACCATTTCAGTCGTTTCTCTTTTTGGATGCTTGTGTCACTCTCGTTGCTCCTCTAATATATTCGTTTCGGATCTTATCTTTCTTTGTTACTCCACACATCCACCTCAGCATCCTCATCTCATTCATCTCTATCCTTGCTTCTTGTCCTGTCGTTGTTGCCCAGGTCTCTGCCCCGTACAGCATTGCTGGCCTGACTACTGTTTTACAGATCTTCCCCTTCAACTTCACTGGCATCCTCCTGTTGCACAACACTCCACTGCATTTCTTCCAATTTCTCCAAGTTGCACTCACTCTGTTTGATCTCCGTTTCCATGCTTCCTTTCTCTTCCACGACTGACCCTAGATATTTGAAGTGTTTGGCACGTACATAATTTTTAAAACGACCCCACCCCTTATGTATGATGTACGCCTCAATGTTACTCTCGTTGCATATATGTATTGATTCGTGATTCATAGGTAAAAGAAAGGTATGCATGTCCTTTTTCATGACTGAGGGATGGGTGGGCATTAGCTCCGCGGATGATAGCGCCGGGCTGTTCGGGGGTAGAGTCCACCTAAGACTACAGCGGTTTAAAAATGTGGGCATTTTTTGGGAAGAGACACTTCGTGTTCTTTCTAACACGGGAAATAAAACATGTAAATGGAATACCCCTTACGGGCGCTTCATTAGCTGCTGCCAAAACCCTTGTTCTGATCATGGAGTAAGCGCTAGAAGCGCCTTGTCTAGGGGGTACCAGACTGGTGTAATCAGCAACGCCCTCTAGCGCGCGAGGATGCTGGGTCTGGAGTGTCTTGCTTCCAACTGGAATTTTGATAACACTTTGAAAAAACCTCGATCTCCTGCCCAAGGGCACGTGGGGATCTATTTTAATCTTAATAATAGCAATAATGAGATCACTTCTATTGCGCCTAAATTATTGGAAATCAATCTCAGAGGCGCATCAAGACAAAAACTAGAATCTTACTCGGTAATTTTACTACAAACCGATCTCCCTGTTCCAAAGCCACGAGGAGACCCACTTCTGGCACTCGCACCCGCAGTTTGCAGTTCCCAATCCTCCTAGAGGACATACCGACTTCTCCCGATTCAAAGACAGACAGCACAAACCCAGCAACGCAGTGACACACCGAAGAATCATCGCCGCGATTCGGTTACAAGCGCAATGGATCTTAGCCCGGCTCTTACGGCTTAATCAGCGAAGCTATCATGAAGCCGCGGGGGATAACAGACATCGTATACCCGTTCCATCGTCGTCGTTGCGTAGCTTTTGTTGCGATCGTCGTATTTCATTTCCACACCAACCAGGCGGAAAATAGAACGATGCACACATACCGTCGCAGCGATATCACTCGACCATTGTGACATTTGTAAAGGATCGTCTACGACTCGGTGCGTGTTACGAACATAAGCCGAAACAATCGCTGGAGCAGCGCACAAGGCGTGTCGGGTCGCGGGTTCCCGAGACTCGTATCTACAGCCGACCACAGACCAAATGTGCATTACATGTTATGTTATGACAGTTTTAGTGCATACGTTTTTCTGTATTGTATCATATTTGAGCTCTCTAAAGATGTGACCGAAGTTGGATGCAAATGCCATTATCGGAAGATTTACCGCACACGTTCGTGTAAAGTTACGATGGCTCTATACTATAGGTTGCGTAATTTGTTCGTAACGTCTAAGTGCGAGCAACTGGAAGTTCTATTCAGGTGAATCACAAAAAGCTGCAGGCCTGTGTTCCTTCTACCAGGTATATGTGCAATGGAAAACAAATAAAGATTACGGGAATCCTCTGCGTGGGGTCAACGAGTGGATTCATTGAGTGATGATATATGTTCCCACAAAACATTCGGTGCGAAAATAATTACTCTATATAAAATGATGCATGTCAAAACTAACCGGAAGAGAATGAACTACGGTGATCTGTCGTACACATCTACCGGAGACTTGTGCAAAACAGTACCATGCACTGTTTTAACAAGATTGCCATCCAGAAAATTAACTCTAGATGGCAGGTGGACAAGGAAGCCTTTTGGCTTATCGAGAGTCCAATTCTTTTTATCTACGTGTATCCCGCCCTTTTAAGGTATGTGTCGATTTTATTTTTATGATTCACCTGAATATTCACGCTACTAGTATCATCAACACAATCAGGAGGTAATATGTTCCAATAATTTACAGTCCTTTGTGAGAATGAGAACTTTCTTGTATCTAATCTACACTGCTCCTTTACTAATGTAACTTCATGTCCTCTGGTCCTTCTATCTTTCTTAACTGATAAAAAAATATTTCTATAAAAATTTCATAACCATTCAATATTTTAAACACTTCTATCTGATCTCTCAATCTCCTGGTCTCTAGTGTTGTTAAACCACATTTTGTAGGCGTATTTCGTAACTAAAATACCTCGGTTTTGGTATAATTTTAGTTGCTCTCCTCTGCACTCTTTCTACCATATCTATGTCCTTCCTGCGATATGGCATCCACGCTTGAATACAATATTCTAAATGAGGCCTAACTATTGTTTTGTACAGCGGTATTATTAGCTCTTTTTCCTTATACGTTATGTTTTGTCTAATTAATCCAAGGATTTGATTTCCCTTTTAAGCTGCAATTCCACACTGCTCTGAAACCTTCATATCAGCACTAATGGTTAACCCTAAGTCCTTTTCTTTCATAGTAATACTTAGTACAGGATCTCCCATTGTATATTGTACATCTTCGTTCCCATGTCCTGTGTGGAGGCATTTACATTTCCCAAAATTGAACATCTGCCATTTTTCAGACCATTTTATAAATCTGTCAAGATCATCTTGTAAATGCTGTCTATCTTCATCACGTTTAATCCTTCTAAAAAATTTTGCATTATCCGCAAATTTCAACACCTTGCTTGTTATATCATAGTCCAAATCGTTGATATATATTAAGAATAATATAGGTCCTAATACTGATCCCTGTGGTACCCCACTCAAAACTGATTTCCAGTTTGAAGCCTCCCATCAACTACTACACGTTGTCTTCTGTCAATCAACCATTTTTCTATCGAGTTTATTAAACCATTTCCTCAGCCTTGGGCCTTCAGTTTAAGCAGTAATCTTTGATGTGGCACTTTGTCGAAAGCTTTCTGAAAATCTAAGTAGATGATATCAACTGGTGATCCTCGTCTACCCACTTAGTGATGTCTTCCAAAAAAATAGTCTGATTCTGCCCCCTTGAACTTAGCCTCTGGTACTGGCAGTGAACTAATATCTTCCTGGTAAACACTGAACTAAAATACTAATTGAGGTCTTCTGCCATTAAGAATCCTTCTGATATTATATTTCCAGCACTATCTTCTAGAGGCCCGACCTTATCCTGAACTTTCTGTTTGCTCTGAACATATGCATAACAAACTCTTGCTGTCTTGTTTTATATCACAAGCTTTTGTTCATAGCTTCTCTTCGTTATTTCTAGTACGTCTATGACTTTCGATAAGTATTTCTTTCTGGACCGTTTCCCTTGTTTTTTTAAGGAACAAATGTATTGACGATGCACTTAATTTCACTCTTTAAGATATTCCAGCATTATGTTGCTGACTTATTTTTCAGTGTGTTGTTCCAGCCTATCTTTGCTAAACATTTCCTCATTACCTTATATCTTCCTTTGTGAAAATTTCTCATGAACTGCTTTTTATTATTTCTTTCTGATTTTACTTTGATAGGAAAATGTATCTGGTTGTGATCACTACTTCCCAGTGGCTCGCATAATTTGACATTGTCAACTAATTCATTCTGTGAGGACAAAACTATGTCTAACACATTCTCACCCCTGGTTGGCTCTAACACATGTTGAGAAAGGAAACTGTCTTGTACTAAAACTAAAAACTTGTGGTCCTCACTCCCCGTACTCTGTAGAGATTTCCATTGTATATGACCATGGTTAAAATCTCCCATAATAATACAGTCCCGTTTGCTAACTTCCCTTATAGCGTTTTATACTTTTTCATTCTCTTCTACACTTATGTTTGGACTTCGATAAACTAACCCCACCGTTGACTTTGAGTTTCCTGTAACTATGTTACACCAAATAGCTTCTTCACAATCTGCTTCTCTTTCTAATTTTTTCATAAGCCTGGATATATTCTTTAATATGTAAAATAACTCCACCTCCCCTTCTTCCTATTCTATCTTTCCTGAACATTACATAGCCTGTTAGTCCCACTTCGGCATCTAATATATCAGTGGTGGCCCATGATTTTATAAAGGTTGTCCTTCTTGACCATTTAATTTACCTTTTTGAACACCGCACCCGCCAAAATTCGCTAATAACGCCTTGAATACGTCTGAATAATGGCCATCCGGACATCGGCCTAACTACAGAAAACAGTGAACCGAACAGACAGATGCCAGAAAGAAGGGCATTTAGCAAGTACGCGAGTTAACAAAGTAATCATCACTGCCCGGTGTCTATGTGTTTTTTACAGTCTGATGGCGGACGATCGTTAGAATATAAAATTATTCAAGAACGCACCGGTGTCACAATGGTGGAGCACCTGTTCCCCGCTACCACATAGGTTAATTAAAAATTCCACTACTGCTGATAAGTTGTGAAGCAAGACTGAAGAAGATTGCCATCAAAAATAGCAAGCACTGGACAAAGAAACCTTATCAACCAACAATTCAGTTAATCTGTGTCTGCCGTTAACTAATAATATCGACACTTACTGGCAGTTAAATGACCAAACAAACCTTCAAATGGGAATATGGTATACATTAGCGAAACAACCGGACATATGTTAGAAGACCATTAATTTTTGTGAATTAAAAAGACAAAAAATGTTAGTAGATAAAAATCAGCAAAGCGACCATAAATACACCAGACCAGAAACATACCAGATAAGAAACCATCGGTATAAAGATCAGACAATTGTCAGAATAGGGGGAACATCGGCAAAACAACCCAACATTTGTTAGAATAAGGCAAACGTCGACGGTACGCTCAACCAGGGACGTACCCAGGATTGACATGTTGGCGGTTTCCAAATGGGTATTACCAGTTGCGCAGGAACGAAATTCATATTAAGGGAGGGGCTACAGGAGCGTCAGCACCACTGACAAATGTTCGCCGCCGTTCCGCCGCATATCTTCACATCTTCCTTCACCTTGTGGCTGTCTCGGGTGTTACATCGCGGAAGACGCGGGGGGGGGTGCTGTTGAACATATTTTTCGCCGCTGCGCCATTGTAATTTCAGCTTCTCTGCTGTCTCGTCTGTGAACTCATGACATCCGAACACGGGGGCAGAAACAGTGCTGTTCAAAACCAAGTTATAACCCTAACCCTGTTCCCACGCCTATGGGTATTACTCACGGACATTACCATAATTGTTATCATACAACAGTGCAGAAATGTTGAGGGGTTTCCGGGCAACCAAAAAACCCTCCTTGGTACGCCACTGTCAACCATTCGTTACAACAAAGCAAATATTGGCAAAATGATAAGAACACTGTCAGTATAACTTAGAGGCCACATCGTCAGACATAGACACATTAGAAATGGTAGAGGAGAACAACTAAAGTGATTCCAGAACAGAACATTAGTTATAAAAAGCCTATAAAACTATGCGATTCAACAAACCTACAATCAAGGAAGGTAAGTCGAGATAACATTTAGATATCAGAACGTATTCGTTTTTGCAGCGGACTATAACTGATTGGAACAGAGTATTTACTGATTGAGGAAATGCTAGCAGCGTGAATTTGTTTCTTCTCCTTCTTTGGCGCTCAGACTGGCGCTCCGGTTGTTCGTGCGTGGTTTAAGAACAACAAATATTGGAATCTCGATAAGCCAAAGGCTTCCTTGACCACATGTCAATACTTATTGAGGTTTCTGCCCTGGATGACAATCTTGTAAATTCACAATTAACATAACAATAAATGTCATGACAAATCGTCACGACACTGGGATGTTTACATGAACCGACAAAACACATGCGTCATTGTGACTGTTCGTTTACTTTAAAATAAAATATTACAATTGAATAGTTTCTGTACACTTCATTTGAACTATATACACCATGAACAAAATATAAATACAACGATGCCATCACAGCCGAAACGTCCCCATGAGAGAACAATCGTATACGCCCCGTCAATAATAAGATTTCAACATGTACACATTACACCCAGACAGATCACCCGTTACAACTGAAACATTGTTCATACAAATACACTACCTACTCTAAAACAACAGAAATAACACAACCTGAAATAGAATTTACGAGGTTACGATCAGCACTCCATAGATTATACCAACCCAAGAAGATTGCACCAAGTTGATATACATACACATACAGTTCAGGTGAACAAAACCTCAACACCTATATAAGGGACACATTTCCTAAGTCTCCCCAAAGTGTTTACTTCATTAAATAAATAGGTTTAATGGACTACCAGGATACTTTAATTCTGCTTATTTGTGATGTAAAACTAGTCTTTTTTAGGGAAATGAAAAAGTAACGATTACTATTCATCTTACTGACAATGCAAACAATAGCACCAAAACCCAACATTGTTACCGTCTACTCATGACTTAACGATTACTCTAAATATTGTATCTGGAATGTGTAGACGAACAAGACTGCAGTTAGAAAAGCAGATGTTTTCACAATGCAACAGGGCTACCAGATCATGACGGTTTTATACTAAATCAAACAATACAGGTGATAATTAACCTGTCAGTTTCTGTTGATCTGTTTTAATAAAATATATTAGGACTTGCTTTACTTAATCAATAATGTGTTATTTGCACTCTTCTTAATTATATGCCAATGCTACTGTACATAAACCACCTTGCCAGTTAAGATTACTGCCTCTACAGTGCTGCCTCATTTCTTAGTTTATTAATTTCAATTGTTATCCGCCCACGGACACAAAAGGCTTTTGTTTCACATTATCAGTACCAAATTAACTAATTACTACATGCTGTGTAGTAAACAACCAATTTGTACCTCACATTGGTTCAAATTAATACACGTTCATTTCATTTATTTGTCCTGAGAATTACTGTTATAAGCAGCCCCTTGAACTAATGCTTGTACCACAACATTTCCGTAAATTAGGTGATTGCGATTTGCACGTCTTGCGATATCTATTACCAACAGTCAAGTGGAACTCTCACATTACCATTAAAGAGAAATGGGATATTCATAAATGCTGGTGTCTTCATTGGTTTTTCAAATTTGTGTGAAATATGGGATATATGCCATGCCATGAAAACGATGACAAAATGCCACAATTAATCGTGTCGTTTGGTGACACGTACAGTATACGACCAATTCCTCCAACCCCGCTGGCTGTTGACAAAGCCGAGATGTTCGCGGGAGTCCTGAGACAGTCACAGCAACCTCACCCAGTTACCACAACACGAGTAGATTTGTGGTGGCATCCATGAAGCATTGACAAAATGTGTATAATTTTCCATTGAATGCTCAAATTGCCTTGATGGAATTCACACTCTTCTCAACCCCTTCTGCACCCTGGTCAGGGTAATATTGTTGCAGAGCAATGCTCTCAGAACATTTAGTTTTCACCTCTAACACTGCCCTCATTGAAAAGAGTAGCATTGCCAGGGTTTGCTGAATAGGCAGAGATTTCACTGCATGTTTCTAAATACCCACCATCAATATGGCTGCAATGACATAACAAAGAATCATGATACTTTTCCCAAGACGCCATATGGGATACATTTAACAATAATTGCCATACGTATATGACACGTGCATTTTTCAATGTTTTATCGTGCTGTAAGTTGTCAAAAACAAGTACTGGAAACTGTTTCAAATCTATTCATTTTCATCTGGCACAACTGCCACCTGTCAAAATCACAAAGTTGCAGGGCACATATCTGATCAAAGGTGATACTTTTAAAATTAATATCTTTGATTCATAAATGCAAGGAATATTTTAAGTAAGATTTCTTTGGTTTTAGTTATTCCAATTTTATGAAACAGCACTTTCAGTGTTGCATAATGCAGTGTAAATAAACTGTTTCTCTAAAACTATAAATCGTTGTGTATCATGATACTTATTACATTGTGATAAGTGTCATGCTACGTGGCTTCGTGTATCGTTACAGCCCTAATCATCAACGTCAAATGTTTAATAACATTTTGAAAAGGTTTTACCCTTCTACTGACGGCACATCATAACGTATAGCTATTGATTTCTTTGGTATTTTTCACACTAGCAACAATGCAACCATCTGCCCGGGCCTGCGTGTTGCCAGGCAACAGATAACTGTTAAAAAACAAAGAACAATAAACAAACAGTAATGTAGTGGACCACCGTCGAACTGCACCATGGGATGAGCCAATTGTGAAACTCAGAACCACCCCAAACCCTGAGTATCAAGTCTATGAAGCCAACGTCGTCACGGTTTCACTTCTTTGTTTTTGGACTGCCGCTGGGTGAGTCAGGTGGACTAGACATCTGCTGTTGTGCCAGCGTCTGTTTCGTGACTGATTTCTTCGTCTTCCCGAACGAGAGACGACGGTTGAAACTCATGCCAATTTCAGCATTGATTAGTTCTCCTGGAACATTCACAGGTTTGGTTAAAGGTTTAATAGAACAGGTCAATGTCAAACAATAGATCACTCATTTATTAGTTTAGATAGTTATTTCTTTTGAGTAACTGTAAGAATCAACAGTTGTTTTTACACTAAAAAGGATTTGTGTTTCCTTGCATATATAGATATATATGTATGTGTATGTATGTATGTATATACATATATATATGGCGTTCATTGCAGAGTGCATGTGCCAAATACCAGGTAATGCAAGTTAAATATACTGCTCATATTCCTTTTTTGTAGTGTGGCACACAGTCTTATCTAACAATTATCAATTATGAATTCGATGGCAACTTCCTCTAAAAAAGAACTACATGAATGGTATATATACAGAAAATATCTATGTGAAGATTCACAAGAAAGCAAGCTTTTCTTAAGCAAGATGCATTTCCAATTTTAGAGCAAAGAGGTTACTGTCATTCAGCTGGCAATATTAACCGTGTAAACATGCAAGATCTCATGTACTTTGGAATGGTCTCACAAGCAAGTTTGCAAAGTCCAAAAATGATGCATTTAGCAGTGGTTCAACACATGTTGAGGGACAATTTTTACCATCCAAGATTGCTATTAGCACCACTTTGCACTATACTATGTTTCATTCACTAGGAAGCACCGTTGCAGCAATTTATTTTTCACACAATATGTTGTCATAACCAAACCACAGCCCTACATAATGCCTAACTTATTTTTGGGACCATGGTAACTTAAGCGACCATCCCATAAACACAAGCAAAACCGTTACCATAAACAGTAGCAGCAACGACACAGCCCGAGAAATAGCTTACTTAAACCTCCTTACTCAACTGCTTTCG
Organism: Paraescarpia echinospica; assembly: GCA_020002185.1. Lineage (NCBI taxonomy): Eukaryota > Metazoa > Annelida > Polychaeta > Sabellida > Siboglinidae > Paraescarpia > Paraescarpia echinospica. The sequence goes on along the minus strand of CM034538.1, from coordinate 20,127,494 downwards.
ATAATTGCAGATTTCAAATCTTTAGAGCACGGAGAGTTAAAATAATATGTAGAGACGGCTTAATAAAACAGAACTGAGTTTGCTCACTGGACAGGGTAACTTGCGAACCTGTTAACAGTCACAGTACACAGAACCATTTGTAAAATTCAGCCATTTGTAAAATTGTGGTAAACAAATTATTTTGTAATTTGTCTAATGATTATACTAAATCTAAATATTAAATTTGTACAAATGAGCTGGCATGTCATGGTAGATGCTAGGCAGGTAGACTTTTGCGAAATTAACATAAAGACGAATTAAAAAATAAAATTGACCTTTAAACATCTTTCTCGCAGTGCTAATGGAGAAATTAGTGTAAACAAATGATGCCGTAATCGGTAGAATCAGTGACAAGAGCAACAGGGAATATGACACTTGACAACATGACTAACCAGCTTTGGTCGGTTTAACTGATGATGGTTTATCCGCTATCCGGGTCTTGTCGACTTCGTCACGTGCTACAGGAATATTGCCAGCACCACCTGGTGGCAACGGCAGCCCACATGTCGTGGGCGACTCGGGCAGATCGACACCTGTTTGTGCAGAAACGGCACCAAATGTGCTGAGGCTGCTTAGTGGAAATTCACAACTGTCCTGATAGCGAGACACCACGTTTTAGTACAGCGGTGAATTAGCATGAGGGTGATCCTAATTCCTTGGATGTTTTTAAAGCAAATTGACGGTGGCAGTAGTGAGTATTTTAAGTAAATATTCAAGTGTCGGCATACTAAAACTAATGTTCTACATTACTGAATATTTACAAATACCACTAAAATACGGAGAAGCCGAGAGAATAGACAAACTTGTAAGCAAGAAACTACCATCTGAAGCACTTAAAGAAATCATGCTAATGCCAGTTTACCCCTTGCAATAACACCTCTACAAAGACACTAATGCAGCGGAAATGCATCCAAACAAAGCTATAAATCTAAACAGGCAAGCCAATGCAAACATGCACGCATCAGACGCGCAGTACACATACTTTGTGGTGGAAGGACTGGGGCAAAGACATGGGCAGCAAACTCCTCAAAGGTGTTGCGTTCTTTGTGCTTGTCCACTATGTTCTCGACACACCTGGCCCGCTCCTCAAAGCTGTGCATGCTTCGTTAAGGAACGTTTGATATTGAAATACACACACATTAACATTAAAAAGGTAAGTTCTTATATAGCACAGCATTCAGTCCTAAGGAATGCTCAAAGTGCTTTAAACTTTACTGCCTGGCAGAACTGTTCAGTCGAACATCATCTCGACTTGTCTGAGAAGCATTCGGCCATGCTGCAATTAATGCGCAAAGACTATTACATGGTTACAATGAATCGTATCATATGTGAATCAATCATATGTGAATCAATCATATGCACCCACCCATACATGCACATGGCAGAAAAACAGAGCATATCAAAGACTTGTAAGTAAACAAATCTAAATAACTATTGTTGTGTTTTCTTAAATACATCACCAATTGTTAGGTCAGAGGCCAATGGTCTAAGGAAGCGGATAAATACTGAAAAAGGCGAGTGCATCTCTGCACTTTGGAGGAGATACACTTACAATAGTCCAAAGTTAGCGCATTGATATTTAAATAAGATCTTCTTTTGTATCTAAATCTTTGGAAACCAAGTTCAGAAGCGCACCAAGACAAAAGGGTTGGTCAATCTCACCAATAAGTAATTTATAATTAATGTTAGCAAACAGTCGATAAAGACTGGTTTGAGCAAAAATCCTGACTCTCTTCCAGAGCAAAATGCATGGGCAAAGAATAGTAAGAAACAACTGTCAACAGATCAAATGTTTACACTGTCACATACTACCATGACACAAAACACAATCCCCCACATGACAGATCCTGGCACCTGGCAATATACCTGTGAGAGGAAGGAGTCATACTCAAGACAATAGGTCACACACCTCTGCACAGGTGTAGTCAATGACCTCGGTTTGTAGTCAAGACCTACTACAATTAATTAATTGGAATGTTCCACCCATGGAGACTGACCAGCCAATCATGTAAGTAGTGACTGTGCAATTGCTAAACTAGATCCAATAAATCCTGACCACATACTGCTAACGACTCCAACCTGATTAGCACCTGTCACAGGGACTGGGAGACAGTGATGGGGATCACCACCACTGACAGTGGACAGTGGTCAGCAAGACACTGACCAGTGCAGCTAGGCAATGTGGTGGTCAATTACTTTTACAATTGACAATTAGACATCTCAAGCACAGCACAGCAACAGATGATTGACTTCCACATCCTACACAACTGGTTCACTCTGGGGGTCATTTCAGAAAGACAGTGGTGTGAATGAAACAATATTTCACTCCGAGGGTCATTTCAGAAAGAGTGGTGTGAATGAAGCAATATTTCACTCCGGGGGTCATTTCAGAAAGACAGTGGTGTGAGTGAAGCAATATTTCACTCCAGGGGTCATTTCAGAAAGACAGTGGTGTGAGTGAAGCAATATTTCACTCCGGGGGTCATTTCAGAAAGACAGTGGTGTGAATGAAGCAATATTTCACTCCGGGGGTCATTTCAGAAAGACAGTGGTGTGAGTGAAGCAATATTTCACTCCGGGGGTCATTTAAGAAAGACAGTGATGTGAATGAAGCAATATTTCACTCCGGGGGTCATTTAAGAAAGACAGTGGTGTGAGTGAAGCAATATTTCACTCCAGGGGTCATTTCAGAAAGAGTGGTGTGAATGAAGCAATATTTCACTCCGGGGGTCATTTCAGAAAGACAGTGGTGTGAATGAAGCAATATTTCACTCCGGGGGTCATTTCAGAAAGACAGTGGTGTGAGTGAAGCAATATTTCACTCCGGGGGTCATTTAAGAAAGACAGTGGTGTGAATGAAGCAATATTTCACTCCGGGGGTCATTTAAGAAAGAATGAAGCAATATTTCATTTCAGGAGGTCATTTTACATGTGTATTTGGACAAAATGCTGCAGGATATAACACCACAAGGTTAATATCTGTATACGCCTACACTCCAGTTACACAGTCTAGATCCTTAAAAAGGATTTTTTCTGGGTATATTACGTTCTATGGCAATTTATCCTGGATTCTTTTCAGAATGGCAAAAATGGAACTGCTGAAACATTTGATTAAAAACTGCAGAAAGAAACGTGTAGATACAAACACGACATGACAATAATGTCAAACTTGCAGACAGAATTATATGTTTTTCTACGGCAATCAAGATATTCTTTTATGTACAACAGAAATACCCTCTAAACTGAACACCCTCCACCTTAGAACTGAGATACAGTGTATCTTCTCTATTACGGCCACTCTCAAGTCAGGGCCAAAGTAACTTGACCGTATTAGGGGGATTAATTCCCTACACTTTTCTATATAGAAATAACTTAGGACTACATTGTATCCTAGGGTGACCACAATTGCGAGGTGGCTGTATTACCGAGGTGAGAGTAAAACGTGGTCTGTCTGTACAGCACAACAGCCATTCCAGACACTCCCTAATACCTCTTACCTCCTTTGTGCCCTTACCCCTGTCCCCTGGCTGTCATTACAGCACCAAGGGAGGGTGATCTACCCACATAAAGCATTCCTTGATGCCTACAGTTACTCCTGGGAGACTGAAAATTACAGTCACACCTCTTCCCCAATTCCCACATCAATTATCCCCTACACAGTGCCACAGTTGGACAACATTATGTCACACAATGACTTAGATTCACAGGGGGTCGGAGGGTCCAGGGAGAGCGGGTTATGACACAGCAGGTAATGACAGGGCACACCTGCCTGCAATACTGAATCGTTACCTCAACAAACAATGGAAACAGTAACGTTGTTACTAAGTTACATGCACGCACGCACGCACGCACCCACGCATGCATGCACAACACATAAAACAAAGTACCCCCAAAACACTCGAAAGAGACACCTACATATAGAGATAAAATGAGAAAATTAATTATTATCACTACAGTATATAAGGTTCATTGCGGAACTAAGATGATTATACTTGTGTAATTTCTTTCTAGTACTTCCTGTGGCTGTAATTTTGGTTATATCTTAAACATAACAATAGCAGCTTTTACTGCCACTATATCCGGAACTTGAGAATGTGAAGGACATCAAATAGCGTTTAAGTATAGTCCAATCTCTTAGCACAAGTAACTTTACAACCTTTTTCAGCAATATAATTCTATAATGTGACATCCTGGATAAGATGACTCTCTATCGATGACCTCACACAAATGTTTATTTAATATATGGTAGAGCTTTTCACATAGCGATTTTATTTTAATGAACAACAAATAGATTATACAATAAAAAGGATCAAATTGTTATCGATATGAACAACCAAAATAACTATTTATTTACTAAGTAATGATAACATAATAAATAAACTGCCTGCACTGTATAAAAAACTGCATACAAAAGTGCATAATGTAACACAATATAATGTCACATATTTATGTTAATTACACTATTATTAATTGATATGGTTAATTAATAAATTATTATTATTTTATTTGTACGTTTTGTTTTTATCTCATCTGATCAGTCTTTCATAATTCTTTTGAGTGGCCCTTGTATATAACACCTGATTCGTACACTTACAATGTAATTGTTTTTAATTTAATGTATGTATACATGGAGTGATACTGAAATTAATATTTATTTCCTAACTTTTACTTACACACAAAAGCTACTGGTCATAATGAGGATACCGTACTGGCCTGCATACTTGCAATTTTATTTTGTAATAACGAATTAAACAGGTTACCTAACCAACTACTAATTTATCCCCCTACATCTCATCCACCGGCCTTCTCCACTTTATCCCCCTACATCTCATCCACCAGCCTTCCCCACTTTATCCCCCTACATCTCATCCACCGGCCTTCTCCACTTTATCCCCCTACATCTCATCCACCGGCCTTCTCCACTTTATCCCCCTACATCTCATCTACCGGCCTTCTCCACTTTATCCCCCTACATCTCATCCACCGGCCTTCTCCACTTTATCCCCCTACATCTCATCCACTGGCCTTCTCCACTTTATCCCCCTACATCTCATCCACCGGCCTTCTTCACTTTATACCCCTACATCTCATCCACCGGCCTTCTCCACTTTATCTTTATCAGGCTGTTGTCTGTTGGCTGGCTGGTCATCTCGCAACTGGGCAATTAGAGGTCTGTGGAGTGGACATAGAGTGGACTATAGTGATGCTGCAACGAATTTCAGTTGATGTATTGTGCAGACAGCAGACATGAGAATATACACAGAAAGACTGCGTGGATGGGTGGTTGAACAATCGTGCCAAGAAACTACAGCCTTGTTGGAATAGAGGCTCTTTATGACGTATCAAATCAGAATCCAAAGAATCATGACTGGCATCCAACTGTTTCAAAACATAACAGACTTACGTGACTGGTGTGCCAAGAATTAGCACCATCATATAGAGAGAATGAACTACAGACTCTGCCAACATATTCTATTACTCTTCACTGACTGTACATGGAAATTTTGCTGATAATAAATTATTGTGCCAAAAGCAGAGAGCAGTTGGAGAGAAAGACAGCACTGCTCACGTCATGATATCTAATGGCTACAAAAGACAGCACTACTCACGTCATGATGTCTAATGGCTACAAGAGACAGCACTACTCACGTCATGATGTCTAATGGCTACAAAAGACAGCACTACTCACGTCATGATGTCTAATGGCTACAAAAGACAGCACTACTCACGTCATGATGTCTAATGGCTACAAGAGACAGCACTACTCACGTCATGATGTCTAATGGCTACAAGAGACAGCACTACTCACGTCATGATGTCTAATGGCTACAAAAGACAGCACTACTCACGTCATGATGTCTAATGGCTACAAAAGACAGCACTACTCACGTCATGATGTCTAATGGCTACAAAAGACAGCACTACTCAAGTCATGATGTCTACTGGCTACAAAAGACAGCACTACTCACGTCCTGATGTCTAATGGCTACAAAAGACAGCACTACTCATGTTATGATTTCTAATGGCTACAAAAGACAGCACTACTCACATCATGATATCTAATGGCTACAAAAGACAGCACTACTCACGTCATGATGTCTAATGGCTACAAGAGACAGCACTACTCACGTCATGATGTCTAATGGCTACAAAAGACAGCACTACTCACGTCATGATGTCTAATGGCTACAAGAGACAGCACTACCCACCTGGACGCCAGAACGTGGACAGTTATGTGAACTTGGCATCGCTGCGAGACCTCCTACCAAGCGCGGGTGCGGGGGCGGACGTAAACAATACCGAATACCCACTGTGATCGGTCATCAACCACCCACACACGATAACAATTAATGAACTGAACATTTGTGGAACTGGTGCTGATGGTAGAAATCTGACATGTGTTCAAACAAACACATGGAACCCACCAACGATAATCAATACAAACATTCACGGAGTGCTGTCTAGTAAACTGGACAAAATTAAAAAGATAAAAAAGACAATTATGGGGTGGATGTTATAGCAATAACCGAAACGTGGTGCACCAGCAGCACGCGTTCAATATCTACCGTAGAGACAGACAAGATGGCTGCCAACCTGGAGGTATAGCCTGCTACGTTCGAGACTCAATTCCAAGTAAATATTGGCCCGAACTAAATCAACCCGAGCTAGAAACACTGTGGATAACAATTCGCCCACCTAAGATGCCTCGCGACCACCCGCAAATAACAATTGGAACTATACATCATCCTCCCGGGTCAGATGATTGGGCAATGCTAAATCACATCTACCAGTCGCTAGACTACATACGCCGACACCACCCATATACAGGTATCGTCATAATGGACGACTTCAACCAGATGAAGGATTCTCAGTTGAAACGAAATCACGACTTGAAACAGATTGTCGACCAACCAACAAGAAGAAACGCGATACTGGATAACATCTAAACCAACGTACCTAACTTCTATCATTGCCATGTCATTATCGTGCTGATCGGCCTCTTAGATCATAAGGTGGTTGTTTGTATTCCGTCAATATCGTCAAATTATACCATACCGGTGGTTTCAAGCACACCCTTGAGTAGTCACAAACCATGGGAAATACTATTCCGTCTACCAACCTGCAAAGAGCTCTAGTATAAGAACATTACTTGATTTGCATCTTCCAGAGCGCCAAATCAGACGATGCTCAAGTGACAGATCTTGGATAGATGATAATTTTCGCTATCTAATTCACCACCGCCAGAGTGCACTTCTTGGTGGAAACCAACTACTGTACAAGCTATGTAGAAACAAAGTCAACCGCGAGAGAAAGTAATTGCAACAGAGGTAATACAAACGGAAAATCCAGGCTCTTGAGAAAGATCACCCGTAACGATGGTGGAACAACAAGACATTGTTGGTGTAAAAGTAAAGCGCGACAATCTGCAGGGACTCGCTAACGCGCATTGCTCTGGAAACCTAGGCGTTCTCGCCAACGACATGTGCGATTTCTTCCAATCTGTGACGAACGATTTAACTCCACTGTCACCAGACGATACATTCCTTCCGTTAGTAGCTGATACTACCGTCCCAGGTACCTATATCATGTCGCAGAAGTAGCCAACATCCCACCGCTATTGATCAATGACAGACAGATAGAACAAGTAAACGGCACTCACCTACTAGGTGTAACACTTTCACATGATCTTACGTGGCAATTTCACATCGACGAAATCACCGCTAAAACGTCGCAAAGTCTATATTTCATAATCCTGCTGAAATGAGCAAAAGTCGACCCCCATCAACTCGTCAAGATATATACAACATTAATCTGTTCGGTCCTTGAGTATGCCTGCCAGGTGTGGCATACGAGCTTAACGAAAAGGCAAACCAAGCAGCTGGAAAGTATCCAGAGACGAGCTATGCGAATAATATTTTGCCACGTGTGTTACGACGAAGCCATCGCCACAGTGAGACTACCAACGCTGGCAGACCGGAGGGAGATGTGCACAACTCTATTCACGAACATACAACAACCTAACCACAAACTGCACCATCTACTACGTCCCCCCTGGATACCTCCATACGCAATCCGAAACGCATGTGTGTATAGTACTTCTCGGTGTAGGACCGAACACTTTAAGGACTCCTTTATAACATATGGACTGTATCATTGGCAGTAACCAGACATTTTTTATTTCCTATTGTCAGTGAATCTTGTCTTAGTTATTTATTCTATTTACCTATTTATACACAAAATTATACATTTTAATCATTTATAATTTCACTTATTTATGTTGTATATTCCATTTAGTGTTTTATTAATCTACTTTATTTAATTGTATTATCAATTTTAATGTACCTATTGTACTTTTCAGCCTCTATGGCTGCCAAAGAAAATGACCTTATTATTATTATTGCCAATGTCGACTCGTACTATTGCCAATATTACACAACTGGTCTTAAATAACTCTAGATGTACACCATAGACCAGGTAATAAGTCAAATCCAAACACTGGTGCACTGGTGATTCAGTGCTGCCCCCTAGTGGCTTTCTACTAGTGTTATTCCATACATCTGATGTATGTATCGTAATGTCAATGTGTTTCAGTATGTTTCACCCCACTGACCTGTACTATTTTTCAATAACATGTTCACAAAATAACAAACCCATAATGAACACATTTTACTGCAATTAAAGATAGACCGATTTGTCTTCACGTTTGATGGTTAAATGTTTTGTTGAACATACTACTCCAATAAAGATTCGCCACCTGGTGTGTGAACATTGCATATGAAAGGATACAAAGGCTTATAGAATGGCTTGAGGGAGCGCAGGATCTGACTGGCGTTCAACGCAGTGGCTCGGACAAGGCCAGGAAGGATGCGGCCGTCTACGATTGCGCCATCAAAGAGAGGCCCAAAGAACGGCACCTGAAAGCAAAACACAGCGGCTCAAAACAATACACTTTATGGAAAGCAAATAGTTGTACTCCTGGCTATTACTAATCCCCCAACATAACAACAGGGTAACAGTTGTCTCTAAAAAAGCCATGCATGATTGGCAGTGTGTATGCATGTTTTTTTTATAATTCTGCATACAAACTAACAAATTATTTTTATTGGTTTATTTCATCTACTTAAGGCCAGACACTTTCAAACTATTCATGATTTAAAAAACTGTCTGATCATTGCACACAGTAGAGTATGCTGAATGCAACACTGAAAACATTATTTATATAGCATAATTACTCCCAGAGATATCCCGTTTCCAAATGCAGAAATCCACCCATGATTAAAACTCACTTAGAGATACGTAATTGTCATAGAAGTTAACTTTATTGATAGTATGCATATAAAGGTATAACAATCTGACAGAAAACCATTTAAAGTATTTTTTGTCAAAAAACACCATTTCACCTTAATTATTTCAGAATCAAGGAAATCTCCTCTCCTCTGGATGTGTTAAATCATATCTGAATAGTTGTAAATAACTTAATAAAACATACAGGAAGCCTTAAGTGCCTTGTGGAGAGGACTGAATTGAACGAACTGAAAGTATTTTGTTACTTTTTAAAATTCTGATTATTTAAACTCATGGAATTGACTACTCGTGTTAGAAATCTGTTGAAAAATGATGTTGGCCTGACATTAAAAGCAAACGTAGCTCTTGGAATAGCTTTCATCCAAAAGCAACTACCTGACACAATCACTCATTCGACACAGATACCTTGCGACCGACCAATGCCACGCTTTATAGCTGTAGCCATTCAACCAATATATCATGTTCCCAATTCACACCTTTATGAATGGACGTGTAAATTTACTATGCAGAGCATAGTAAATTTATCAGTCAAATTTGCACACCAACAATACCATTTAGATTCTCATTAACCTAGTCTGAATATGTTTATGAATAAATATATGGTAACAAGATAAATCATTTAGCTAATAGCTATCCGTTAAACGAGTGCGAGTGTTAGGTGAATGAATGGAAAAACATTACTATGCAGCACATACAAATCTGGTCCAAAAATGGCAATGGCATCTCCTAGGTGAAAGAAAACATCAAGATGTCCTGCTTATTAAAAAGGCTCACAAGAAAATCATAGTGGTGGCACCTCAATGACATGAATGTACTGACATACTGGCTTCTTGTAGTGAACACACCCAGTTAGAAATAGTGTTTATTGCTGCTAGCCAAAACAGCACATATTTTGAGTGAGCGATATCAATACTGTGAATAGTGAATGGGTCTAGTTAGCATCGCCTACATGTGTTACACGTCATTTACGCCAACCAACTGGCATTCTTCGACTGGTGCATCTCAGGAATCAATCACAAACATCTGGTTCTGGCAGTCATAATGAATATGTTTTTTTCATATACTGTGAATTTTATTTGATTGAAAACTTAATTGATTAAAAACACAAGTGCCAATGTTTAGTAACACAGCCATTTGGTTACACATTGAAAATCATTGTCCGTTCCCTTTACAGACTTGAACAGAAACAGTATTTTTGTATAAAAACATACGATTTCCGCCACATTCACAACAAGAAATAGTGACATTTTAAAAAGCAGCTATAGTTTCAACCCCCCCGATCTCACACATAGAAAGGTATTACTTCACACTGGGAGTTCGATTTCTTGCTCTGAATATTTCATTAACGCGTCATGCAATAAAAACCACTCTAAAGGAGATTGGGTTTGCATACCGAGCCACATCTTAGGTGGCATAACACAATATGACATTTATTTTTTAACTTTTCACTTCGTGTAATAGACACTCCAATGTTTTTCTGTGGTTTTGCGGCGTTCTCTCCAAGTGACATCTGGTGATATTGGGTGACACACTAGTGTGATTATGTTTGTAAATAACACCACTGTATTACATAACACCAAACACCTTCTTAGAAATGGCTACATTTAAGATGGTTACATAAAATCCCCCATGGTTTCAAATTTAGTGAGAATCATTTCTAGGTGGAGATAATATTTCTGCCGCTGCAGCAAAGTATTGCAAATAACTGTTTTATTCACAATGGTTTATTCATTATACATTGCAGAAATAAGGTGTGTAATTTCAAGCTTCACCCTATGTAACATCTGAGTACTCACCCCTGGAATACGGTTGATCTCAATGCGGAAGAGTCCATTGTGTAGAGGGTATATGACAATGAGTACGTCGCCAAAGTCTGTCGGGATGATTCCTCGACGGTAGCTGCGTGAATGGTCCGACCAGATGATTTGTACCTCGTCATTCCCCAGGTGGCGCAACTGGTAGCGTAAGAAAGATTATATAAAACCAAGAAATAGAAGTTGTAGTATTAAAAGACACACAAATAGAAAACACAATTAATTTAAGATTAGTGATGTCCATTGCGATTTACTTCCATAATAATAATATCACCTTTATGTAGCGGTAAATTCTACTATATTAATCAATGCACTGTATGTCACATAAAATAAAACTTACTGTAAAAGATGATTATAAACAAGAACAAATAAAAAAGAATGGTGAGGCTTTAAAGAAATCTTCTATAATATACATATCTACTTTAAAAGAGGAGGTATGACAGCTGGATAGGACTTATTTTATGACAGCTGGATAGGACTTATTTTATGACAGCTGGATAGGACTTATTTTATGACAGCTGGATAGGACTTATTTTATGACAGCTGGATAGGACTTATTTTATGACAGCTGGATAGGACTTATTTTATGACAGCTGGATAGGACTTATTTTATGACAGCTGGATAGGACTTATTTTTAAATCCGTAATTATTACTTTTTCTTTTTTCTTCTTAACCCTACAGGTGGCCACTGGGCCGAATTCGGCCCGTGCGATCAGTACAAAACTGCTCCCGGCCGATTTTCGGCCCGATTCAGTATCACTCTTTTCAAAATATTTTCATTTCCGTCACTAGCAACTAACATGGGAACGCGAGGTATCATTGGAAAGCTGAATTATTCTTCTTCCTGTGGCATTTTTATCAATGAGTTGTATCGCGTCATGATTCAGTAATAGCAAATCACAACCAAGCTTTAAAATGTCGTAGTAGTAGATGCCCAAATATGGCCGATTTTACTACGCTCTGCATCAGGATTTTACATTCCCATTCATATGGTCTAAACAGGGAAATGGAGGTACCGATGGAAAGACCAACGATTGGTCTATCCAAATAAATTTACGTCAACGGTCAACCAATCAGCGCATGGCTCTAAAACGTCTTCTTGTTGACGCTGGTTTCATTTCATCACGACGAAAGTCCGCCATGTTTTTTGTCTCGCTTCGATTATATAAGTTGAATTATTTCAAATGTCCGCGGCAATATATCAGCAAAATACATGACAGTATTTGTGGATCAAGTTATTATACTAGTTCAGACAGTTACACAGACTTTGGGGGCTGTTTTGAAGTGGATATTATGCAAGTTGCTGGCGAGCCGGACATCGCTGTCTTGCACCCGGACATGGGCCGATTCGGCCGGCCTACTCAGTCCGCCAGCGAAGGATACAATGCATTCAGAATTCAAATACAACATGTCCTATAACCTGATGACATATATAGGTGTGTAATTAGGAGCTGTAGGTATTACTTACTTTATTGATATGTAAGGAAATTTATAATAAATACGTCTTGTTATCGGACAGGTGCGCCACGGCGCGCAACGGTAGGCCTACAAGGCCTATTGCCGTATTGGTTGTATTCAAACGTTCTACGAAAAAATATAATAAAATGAAAAGTTCTGAATATATTTGAGTCTAGTTTTCATCATCACGCAGCTGAAATGTATAGCTACATTTGTCACACTGCATGCATGAACATACAACCGCACAATCATTATTTTGTCACTGAGCAAACTTGGGTTTCTACTTTACCCTCGTTCTGACGTTCATGAAGAATAATAATTTGACATTGGTCTACCTAAAAAAATTCATATAAAAAACTTCTGAGTATATTTGATTATTTTTTTCTGTACTCATTAGCTTATATACATGGCTACATTTCTCTAATTGGACATTGACACATACAACCACTCGGAAATTAGCTAGTAGTATTTTTTTGCATTTATTTTATGTAAATTTTAAACAGTTATATCTTCATGATTATTTGATGTTATGCAAATATCATCACTGCATAATAATAAAGGGTCTTTTTGCCAACAAAATGATAGTTCAATCATATTTTTGCGATACGTATTAGCGAAGTTGTGATTTTTTAAAAGCACCCCGACAAATAGCTCCAAATTGTGTACACCGTGGAAGTTTACCATTGGTCACCTGCAGGGTTAAACACTTCCAAAGATTATGAATATTTTATCTCAATGCTTTCAAAATCACCATTTGTTACTCAACAGTTGTTTAAAATATGTTTTTAATGTTGAATATTTATATTTTATTTTGAACTTTCAAAACTAAATTATTATTAATTGTAACCTTTGTAATTTTTATACACAACTCCAAAGATATGGCAACTACCAAATTATTTTTTGACAGATTTTTGAGAATTTGCAGGTGAACACTTTAGCATATCACATTTACTTTCAGAATGTTGCAAGATGATGTTGCCAAAAACATGACTTTCTGCAAACGCCATCAAAGATTCAATAACAGCATTGTTTACATGAAAGAGCCAAGCTTTAACCACAAATAAACGTGATTTAGAGATACATAATTGAACTTTATTGATTGCAAACATACAAAACTACTGAGTTTATGGAATAAACATATTTTAGTTAAACAAAATAATTCTAGCTCCTCTAGGCAGACTGGATGAAACAGTAATTTTTAATAGAAGATAAATGTATTGTCCAAACAGCAAAGAAAAACAAATGTGACTATGGCTAGGATGTATCCAGTACCTTGACATTGCTGCCACCAGGGCAGTCGGCCGGCATACGAGTGGACACATGGTAGATGACCTCTACTGTTGCCGTGGCATAATATGGAGCGGTCAAGCCAGTCGTACCGTTGTGTTGTAGACCACCCATGAAGCCAGTGTGGGTCTCTAGGAACACCTGCATGACAAATTGTAAATTAGGCAAGTTACATTTACACTTCAAGGACAAACATCAAAATATAAATATATTATTACCCGGGTACATTGATATAATTTTCATAATGCCATAGAATATCAACTTTTAAAAGTTCCTTGCGTTTTCCACTGGAGTTTCGGATCATTTTAAAGTAATGATGATTTGTTATTCTTGCTGTGCAACTACTGAGATGTAAGTAAGTACCTCCCAGCCGAGGCCAGCCACGAAGTCTTCGTACGCCTTGCTGCCACCCGTGTTGAGGAGGAGACTCTGTTTGTCCTCCTGGCCGGCAGCAACGTAGATCACAGCCACCTTGTGGGTCTCTCGACTACAACATACAAGTGTATCATGATACATCAGCTGATACAATCACAAAGAAAAGTAAAAGTAAAGGTCAGTTCTTATATAGCGCAGTATCCAGTCCTTAGAACTGCTCAAAGCACTTTACACTTTACTCCCTGGCAGACCTGTTCAATTAAACACCATCTCGACGTCCCTGTTCAGCCATGCTGCAATAAAGGCGCGAAGATTATCCATACACAAATATCGACCAGTCTGTAGCCAGGTACTCATTCAAACAGCTGAGTGAAGTGGAACAATGCAGAGTGAACGAACTTGCCCAAGGTTCGACATGACAGCACAGGATTCGAGCCCGGGTTCTCTCATTTCGGAGTCTGACGCTCTAGCCACTGCGCTCCACAAGTGTATGTGTTTGGATGAGCGACAACAACTGAGAGACAAACATACTGATGCTAAACATATACAAACATACTGATGCTAAACATATACAAACATACTGATGCTAAACGTATACAAACATACTGATGCTAAACGTATACAAACATACTGATGCTAAACGTATACAAACATACTGATGCTAAACGTATACAAACATACTGATGCTAAACGTATACAAACATACTGATGCTAAACATATACAAACATACTGATGCTAAACGTATACAAACATACTGATGCTAAACATATACAAACATACTGATGCTAAACATATACAAACATACTGATGCTAAACATATACAAACATACTGATGCTAAACATATACAAACATACTGATGCTAAACGTATACAAACATACTGATGCTAAACGTATACAAACACAATCAGACTCAACGCAGAAAGTTACTCCGATTCACTTCTTGCTTTCCCCAAACAAAAGAACACGTGTCGTTGACAAAATTGCTTACTAGTTCTCCCAGGCATTATCATCTATTAGTAATATCAACCGAATACTTTAACAGCTCACCATTTCTGATTGTCCAAGTGCTTCAACTCTCGCAGTAACTTGTCACTTTTCTTGAGCAGGTCAAAGTGAAGTCTGAAATAAAAATTTGGATGTAAACAATATAAAGTATAAAATGTAAAGTATCATCGGTAGTTAAATAAATAATATACATTGATATACGTTGGGAATTACCTATAAATAAGAGTTAACCCATTTTATCCTGAAGCTAGTGCAGACGAGTTGCAGCCAGTTTCTGACCATATCCAAGAAATCACTTTGTCATTTAAAATGGGCATGACTTTATTATTTCTCAATGATTTTTGAAATGTGATATACCATTAGAAAGCAGATAAAATGAACTACGAAGTTATATTGACAAATTAGTTGTTTGATAACATTTACTACATGTGGCATATGGCAAAACATTTCCCAATAAAGTCAAATTTGTGTTGTGTTTTGTCACTTTACTTTTAACCAGACATTTTCTCCACGTAGGAGGCAACATCTCAATGTGCAAGTTGATTTTATACACCATCTGAAAACAATTGTATAAAACTTGCTAACAAGGGATAAGTACCATGAAATATCAACTAAAGAATAACAAATCAGTTGTCAATTAAAAATAACTAAATATATTTACTGGGATATATGTGGATACTCTGGTTAATAAAGAGAAAGCTGGCGGACATAAGACTGACCGTTTGCCCCACTGCAGGAAGCCAAGCTGGTTAAGGAAGAGTCGACACAGCTGGAAGGGAGACGATGTCTCGCGGTTGTCTACCGGATGCTGAGAACTCGCCGTCATACTGAAAGTAGTCAAGACACGACCGACTGTCAGCTATCATGTCACAACTACTGATGGTAATTAGCTTACACCCACCCACTGATCAACAGACCAAGGACACCAATTATCATCATTACACCCACCCACTGAGCAACAGACCAAGGACATTAATTATCACCATTACACCCACCCACTGAGCAACAGACCAAGGACATCAATTATCACCATTACACCCACCCACTGATCAACAGACCAAGGACATCAATTATCACCATTACACCCACCCACTGAGCAACAGACCAAACCAAGGACATCAATTATTACCATTACACCCACCCACTGAGCAACAGACCAAGGACATCAATTATCACCATTACACCCACCCACTGAGCAACAGACCAAGGACATCAATTATTACCATTACATCCACCCACTGAGCAACAGACCAAGAACATCAATTATCACCATTACACCCACCCACTGAGCAACAGACCAAACCAAGGACATAAATTATTACCATTACACCCACCCATCCACTGAGCAACAGACCAAGGACATCAATTATTACCATTACATCCACCCACTGAGCAACAGACCAAGAACATCAATTATCACCATTACACCTACCCACTGAGCAACAGACCAAACCAAGGACATCAATTATTACCATTACACGCACCCACTGAGCAACAGACCAAGGACATCAATTATTACCATTACACCCACCCACTGAGCAACAGACCAAGGACATCAATTATTACCATTACACCCACCCACTGAGCAATAGACCAAGGACATTAATTATCACAATTACACCCAGCCACTGAGCAACAGACCAAACCAAGGACATCAATTATTACCATTACACCCACCCACTGAGCAACAGACCAAGGACATCAATTATTACCATTACACCCATCCACTGAGCAACAGACCAATGACATCAATTATCACCATTACACCCACCCACTGAGCAACAGACCAAGGACATCAATTATTACCATTACATCCACCCACTGAGCAACAGACCAAGAACATCAATTATCACCATTACACACACCCACTGAGCAACAGACCAAACCAAGGACATCAATTATCACCATTACACGCACCCACTGAGCAACAGACCAAACCAAGGACATCAATTATTACCATTACACCCACCCACTGAGCAACAGACCAAGGACACCAATTATCACCATTACACCCACCCACTGAGCAACAGACCAAGGACATCAATTATCACCATTACACCCACCCACTGAGCAACAGACCAAACCACGGACATCAATTATTACCATTACACCCACCCACTGAGCAACAGACCAAGGACATCAATTATTACCATTACACCCACCCACTGAGCAACAGACTAAGGACATCAAGTATCACCATTACACCCACCCACTGAGCAACAGACCAAGGACATCAATTATTACCATTACATCCACCCACTGAGCAACAGACCAAGAACATCAATTATCACCATTACACCCACCCACTGAGCAACAGACCAAGGACATCAATTATTACCATTACACCCACCCACTGAGCAACAGACCAAGGACATCAATTATCACCATTACACCCACCCACTGAGCAACAGACCAAGGACATCAATTATTACCATTACACCCACCCACTGAGCAACAGACCAAGGACATCAATTATTACCATTACACCCACCCACTGAGCAACAGACCAAGGACATCAATTATCACCATTACACGCACCCACTGAGCAACAGACCAAGGACATCAATTATAACCATTACACCGACCCACTGAGCAACAGACCAAGGGCATCAATTATCACCATTACACCCACCCACTGAGCAACAGACCAAGGGCATAAATTATAACCATTACACCCACCCACTGAGCAACAGACCAAGGGCATAAATTATCAACATTACACCCACCCACCCATTGAGCAACAGACCAAGGACATCAATTATCACCATTACACCCACCCACTGAGCAACAGACCAAGGACATCAATTATTACCATTACACCCACCCACTGAGCAACAGACCAAGGACATCAATTATTACCATTACACCCACCCACTCAGCAACAGACCAAGGACATCAATTATCACCATTACACGCACCCACTGAGCAACAGACCAAGGACATCAATTATAACCATTACACCGACCCACTGAGCAACAGACCAAGGGCATCAATTATCACCATTACACCCACCCACTGAGCAACAGATCAAGGGCATAAATTATAACCATTACACCCACCCACTGAGCAACAGACAAAGGGCATAAATTATCAACATTACACCCACCCACTGAGCAACAGACCAAGGACATCAATTATCACCATTACACCCACCCACTGAGCAACAGACCAAGGGCATCAATTATCACCATTACTGTACTTTGATCTTTTAAACTCATTCCCACAGTGGAGGAGAATGGTTCACCACTCTATTTTCTCAGCTAAGAGAAAGGCCCTCAAAGCAGAGCATATCAAAATAACTCTAATTATTGTTATTAACGTTTGAAAATATCAACTGACAGAATTTGTAGATTGACTTACCAGCCAGACACAGTGTATATCGTTTTGTACATTTCATTTAAAGTTGATTAGTACATTTAGAACCATCTTGTGCAGAATTAAATTTTCTTTAAAATAAGCACAACATGCAACATTAAGAAGGGAGAACAAAAAAGTTACATGTCCAAAACTACGAGCACCCATATCTTGGTAATTTTGCGTGAAAACTGAGGGAACTCAGAGTGCATTAAAATGGCATGGGGTGGAAAGGTTTAACCCATCGATTGCCGGAGCTACAACTGCGCCAAACCTGGAGTCGGTCTGATGTAGCCGCAGGTACGCCGACTCGTCGTCTTTCTCCTGGAGCACGGCTCCCATGGTGCACTGCTCCGTGGCGGGGGGCAGGTCATCGGGGGCATGGAAGGGTGCATTGAGGGCTTCCCCGGGGTGCAGATGACACTCGGGACTCGTGAAGCCGATGTACTGTAGCATCTGTGACAGCAAACACTGCATGTGTACAAGGATGTGGGCAGTAGACGGGCACCAAACACTGCATGTGTACAAGACTGTGGGCAGTGGACGGGCATCAAACACTGCATGTGTACAAGACTGTGGGCAGTAGACGGGCATCAAACACTGCATGTGTACAAGACTGTGGGCAGTAGACGGGCATCAAACACTGCATGTGTACAAGACTGTGGGCAGTGGACGGGCATCAAACACTGCATGTGTACAAGGCTGTGGGCAGTGGATGGGCATCAAACACTGCATGTGTACAAGACTGTGGGCAGTGGACGGGCACCAAACACTGCATGTGTACAAGGCTGTGGGCAGTGGATGGGCATCAAACACTGCATGTGTACAAGACTGTGGGCAGTGGACGGGCATCAAACACTGCATGTGTACAAGACTGTGGGCAGTGGACGGGCATCAAACACTGCATGTGTACAAGACTGTGGGCAGTGGACGGGCATCAAACACTGCATGTGTACAAGGATGTGGGCAGTGGACGGGCACCAAACACTGCATGTGTACAAGGATGTGGGCAGTGGACGGACACTAAACACTGCATGTGTACAAGGCTGTGGGCAGTGGACGGGCATCAAACACTGCATGTGTACAAGGATGTGGGCAGTGGACGGGCACCAAAAACTGCATGTGTACACGGATGTGGGCAGTAGACGGGCACCAAACACTGCATGTGTACAAGACTGTGGGCAGTAGACGGGCATCAAACACTGCATGTGTATAAGGATGTGGGCAGTGGACGGGCATCAAACACTGCATGTGTACAAGGATGTGGGCAGTGGACGGGCATCAAACACTGCATGTGTACAAGGATGTGGGCAGTAGACGGGCACCAAACACTGCATGTGTACAAGACTGTGGGCAGTAGACAGGCATCAAACACTGCATGTGTACAAGACTGTGGGCAGTAGACGGGCATCAAACACTGCATGTGTACAAGACTGTGGGCAGTGGACGGGCATCAAACACTGCATGTGTACAAGACTGTGGGCAGTAGACGGGCACCAAACACTGCATGTGTACAAGGCTGTGGGCAGTGGACGGGCATCAAACACTGCATGTGTACAAGACTGTGGGCAGTAGACGGGCACCAAACACTGCATGTGTACAAGACTGTGGGCAGTAGACGGGCACCAAACACTGCATGTGTACAAGACTGTGGGCAGTAGACGGGCACCAAACACTGCATGTGTACAAGGCAACAAAAATACAGCACTGCTAAAGGCAACAGCTTCAATAAAAATATGCATATAAGGAAAAATTGTAGTTTTTATATTTTATATACAGTATAATAGATATGTAAAAATGGAACCAGATAATTAATAACGATTACCTTAAATGTAATAAAGTGAAGTAAATGGGAACAAGATGAAGTGATTATAGTAAGTGACTGGATCAAAAGGAGATTGCTGTATGATACAATACATGAATAAAATAACATTATAAAAGATGCAAATTAAATTAATTGACATACTACGACCAAATGTACAGCTAGCCGAATAATCAGATTAAAAAAAAAAAAAAAAAAATTCCAAGACCATAATATGTATACGTCAATTGGATATTGGTTTATGTGATAGCAGAATCACTCAGGAATGTACAATTTGTAGTGCATAAACTTGCAGTTATGACAAGCTTTTTTAAAAAGAATCCTTTTTAAACTGGCAAATTGTTCACGTCATTAGACTTGTGAGAATGTTACTTTCCAACAAGAAATTAATATAAATGTTGCTCACTTCATTTAAGTTGTCGGTATGTTCTGGTTCTTTGGTTTCCTGATAGAGTGGAAGTTCACCCTGGTGGCGGGTGGCTCCCCCTAGACTAGATCTGTCACCGGCGCCATCGCAGGTGGGCGTTCGACCCACACGGTCGATATCTTCAACAATTTGCAACGATTCCACTGGAGCTGCAAAAAAGCATATTTGATCTTAACGCGATGTCAAATTTTTAGAAAGTATGTCTATTGTCTAATATATCGTCTTCACTATTTATATGATTATTTCTCACACAAACCTATTAAACACAAATATATATGTTTCCTGCTTCCCGACTACTTTTCAAGCAATATACTGGCATATAAAATGTACAAGATTGTTTTGTCTAACGGACATTGCATTTCCAAATAAAATCTACACTGATACCTCCAACAATGCACAACAAATTAAGAAAGCAGTTTCTAAAGGATGCTGTTCAAACAGTCATTGTCCCAACTCGAGCTGCTGTATCAGTTCCTGCCATGAACGTAACCCAACTCCCAGTGCTTTTTACCACACGCGCACAGTGCTACTCAATACACTCCTGGTAGTGTGCACCTAATATACACCTGTGTAAACCAAATACCCAGTGCTAATTCACAGCACAAGTCATGCTATTCACCCTTTGTTATTGAGCACACACACACAGATCTACACACCAAACACCCAGTGCTATTTACCACCACATAATGTGCCAGTGGAGACAATGTCCTATTAGAATACAAAACAACTAAAAGGATGAACAGATGACACCACTGCTACAAATCTTGTGACAACACGCTATCTAATTACACCTCAGCTTCCTTAGGAAACTACCTCACACCAGCCCTCTGTTCTGTCATTACCTCACACCAGCCGTCTGTTCTGTCATTACCTCACACCAGCCCTCTGTTCTGTCATTACCTCACACCAGCCCTCTGTTCTGTCATTACCTCACACCAGCCGTCTGTTCTGTCATTACCTCACACCAGCCCTCTGTTCTGTCATTACCTCACACCAGCCCTCTGTTCTATCATTACCTCACACCAGCCCTCTGTTCTGTCATTACCTCACACCAGCCCTCTGTTCTGTCATTACCTCGCACCAGCCCTCTGTTCTGTCATTACCTCACACCAGCCCTCTGTTCTGTCATTACCTCGCACCAGCCCTCTGTTCTGTCATTACCTCACACCAGCCCTCTGTTCTGTCATTACCTCACACCAGCCCTCTGTTCTGTCATTACCTCGCACCAGCCCTCTGTTCTGTCATTACCTCACACCAGCCCTCTGTTCTGTCATTACCTCACACCAGCCCTCTGTTCTGTCATTACCTCGCACCAGCCCTCTGTTCTGTCATTACCTCACACCAGCCCTCTGTTCTGTCATTACCTCACACTCTCTTCTGTACTTACATCCCTTTTTTGGTCTAAGGTAGGGTACTCCAAACAGCCCAATCTTGGGCAAACGCCGGAGTTTGTGGTGTTTGTGCACATGCACTGTGGGTTGCTTAAATTAATAAAATAGGGGGTTGATCTTGATAACGTTATTTAAAATTTTATAAAATGTCATTTCTTGTTTTATAATGCGTCATCGTTCAAGAGTTGGCCATCCAAGGGTGGTTATTAGGTCTGAGTTGGTTTGGCATCTATGATCACTTTAAACAAATCTGGCAGCAGTGTTCTATTTTTTCAAGGTGCTTAATTTGGGTGGCAATGTGTGGGTTCCATATAGGAGATGCATACTCGAGTTTTGACCGGATTAGCATGTTATAAGCTATTTCTTTGTCTTCGGGTTTGCATGGGCAAAGGGTTCTTTTAATCATGCCTAGGACTTTTGAAGGTTTGGAAACTATGTCGGTGATGTGACTTGCCCAGGTTAATTTTGAATCTAAATTTACTCTGAGATATGGATGGCTGGATACTGTAGCGAGTGGCATGCCGAAGAGTGAATGTGATTGTAGTCTGGGTTTAGTTTTGTATGTTATTGGGAGGTGGACACATTTAGATATGTTAAATGCAATTTGCCATTTGTCAGACCATGTTTGGAGTGGATCAGGTCAGTTTGAAGAATGTCATGGTCGGTTTCGGACGTGATTTTACGATATATAATGCTGTCGTCTGCAAAGAGGCGTATGGGAGATTGGATGTTTTCATTTACGTCATTTATGTAGAGTAGGAAGAGAACTGGTCCTAGGACTGAGCCCTGTGGAACCCCAGATGTAACATATGTTGTGTCCAACAGAACTCCACTTACTGAGACTCTGTTTATGGTTTGATAGAAATGATTTAATCCAGTTTTGTGTGTTTCCAGTTATTCCGTAGGAGGCTAGTTTGGATAGTTTTTATGAGTTGATATTAACAAGACAGTCCTCACTGGAATCCGTGTTGAAAGTGGAGAATGATGTTGTGTTTGTTCAGGTGTTTCCACATATTGCTTAGAATGATGTTCCATGACTTCACAGAGGATGCATGTTAGTGATATTGGTCTGTAGTTTGTGGGGTTAGATTTGGGGCTTTTTGTGTATTGGAGTTACCAGTGCTTGCAGCCAGTCATCGGGGAGTTTGCATGTGTTGTATGGCTGTTGGAAGATGTGTGCGATAATGGGAGCTATTTCCTCTGCAGTTTCTTTAAGAATTCTGGCTGGGAGTTCATCTTAGCCAGTAGCTTTGTTTTGGTTTAGATTTTTCAGTTGCTTGATTACTCCAGCTATACCAATTTCAAGGGTGGAATACTAGGGTGAGAGGAAGGTGCTTGTTGGGGGATAGGGTAGATGTCTTGGGTGAACAAGGAACTAAATTAGTTGTTCAGTCCATTTGCTTTGTCTCAATCATTGATGATTGGTTGTTCGTTTACTTGCAGTGTGGGAATGCCAATGTTTTCTCATTTGTTTGCTTTGATGAATGACCAGAATTGTTTAGGGTTTATTTGTTAGCTGTTTCCAATGTTGTTGTTTACGTAATCTTTGTAAGATATGGCTCAGCCTTAATGGCTTGCCTTCCGAGTTCTTTGAACTTTTCTCAGTTGCTATCGAGTCCAGTTTGTTTTGCTTTTTTTGTGGTTTTTGTTGCATTTTCGTTGCATTCTTATTATTTTCCGTGTTATCCAGGGGAGGTGTGTTTTTGCTTTGGTGTTGCGACTAGAGATGGTATTGTTGGTCAGTGTGGCAAGTTGTGTCTGAAACAAGATCCTGTTTGTGTTAATGTCTTGTGAATTAGGGTCCACGTCAAAAGTATCCTGTTATTAATTAGGTTAAGCCGTCTTTAATTTTGCCCCAGTCTGCGGATTTGTATTGAAATACTTTGTGTGGTGGTTGCCTGTTGCGAACTCGATTTAGGTTGACTCTGAAGGATACGGCTTCATGAGCACTCATGCAGGGAGTGGTGTGAGTGTTGATGATTATGGACAGATTTGAGCTGAGTACTAGGTCAAGGATATTACCAGAATCGATTTGTGTGGGGTCATTAACCATGTTTTGCAATCCAAATTCATTCATTATTTCTAGTGGTTTGTTGTGTTTGCTGGCAGTTCTATTGCTTGTGGTTTGTTGGTTGCACCAGTTGTTAAAATCTCCTGCTCTAACTACGTTAGGAGGAGTTTCAAAGATTCATGGAGAGCTTTGAGAGATTGGAGGTGGTCAATGGGGGGATCGGTAATAGGATGCAAAGTACATGGATTTGTTTTGTGCAAAGTGGATTTTTGTCCACACCATTTCATAACTGGAGTTAAGGTCTGGCAGTGGTTCTGCAACGATGTCAATGCAAAAGGCTATAAGTACTCCACCGCCAAGGACATCTCTGTTCTTTCTTATAGCATCATAGTTTGATGGTAGAAATGAGTAGGTGGGATAATTTTCATCTATTTTGGTTTCGATTAGGAATATTATGTCGCGATTGTTTGACAGGATTGTTGCCTTTAGTTGGATTGTCTTTTCAATGCTCTTGACACTGTTGGTGTCTATCAGAATACCACTGAGTGTGTTTCGTTTGGTTTTCCTGGGTTGTTCAGGGGGTTGATGCATTTCGGGGATTTGGTCCAAACACTGGATCTTGAGTTTCGGCTGTGTTGCGATGTATTTCATTATGGCTGTGGTGGCCACTATTCAGTGGATCAAAAGGATTAGCTCTAGAAATGTTTGTGTCTCTGAAGAAGGAATTTGAGAAGTTGACACTATCGCATTTGCGGCAAGACCACGACACTATCGCATTTGGAGCAAGCCCACGAGAATGATGAATTAATTAATCTTTTGTATTCGTTGTCATTTATTTTACAGCAGTGTGTGCCTATCCAGTTTTGGCAGTAGTCGCATTGTATTGCATGGTTGTCATTTAAGACATCCCTGTGACAAATGCCACAGTGTGCCGAGCAAATGGAACAATGCCACGGTGTGTTTAGGTTTCTGTAGGTCTTATTGTAGTCATGTATGGATATTCCAGCACATTTGATATGCCATGTCCTGTTGCAGTCACTACACGTTAGGCTAGGTCCACTGGATTTTATTGATTTTTTACATGTGTGACATTTAGTGGGGCCTGAGTTTACTTGTACATCTCCCGACAGTATGATGCAGTTGTCGTCCTGTCTGTACTGGGTCTGTGTGGTTGTGGAATGACTACCGGGTAGTAGTCCGGTGGAGCTGCTAGATTTAAGACATTTTAGGTGTGCAATACTTTTTCCAGATAGGACTGTAAATGTAGTGGGTCGTGGCAGCGTTGGTAGGTTGTCTGGGTTTGGTGACGACATTGTAGTTCTCACTGTAGTTGTTTTGGAAGCAGTGAAGTTGAAAGATCTCAGATTCGGAATCGTTAAAAAGTCTAAAGGTGATTTACAAACATTGTATATTTAAAAATGCACCTTGAATTAATATGATGCATGAAGCCTGCCATGATTCTGCTTTACGTGGTGGCGGTTATAAAAAAGTATATGTTTACATGTGTGTATGTTGAACCAGCTCACACTGGTTTATGAGTCAAACTGAGCTTCCCTGTGTGCAGTCTATGCACTCACGCATTGCTACACAGTTTATTGTGTATTGCGTTTATTGTTTATTTCAGGTTGATTTCTGATAGTCCGCAATATCAGTGCCCAAAAATACAATGCCAGACTTGATTAATTGTCCGGCATTTATTCACAATGTTCTTTGGTGGCTGTCAAGCGATCATACCCAATGTCCTGTGTTATTTTGGGGGCTCAAATTGAAGAAGGTGTCAATATTTTCCAAGAGAAAGTCCCTGAAACTTTAGCAAAATTAACTTGTTGGATCTGTTACTTTACTGAATTAGGCTAAGTTAGTTTCTAAATATGTACAGTTGTGCCGTACAACACTGGTGCGTGGCACAGCTGCTACGTCACAACAGCTACCAGGATACAACAAATCAGAGTAGCTACCCAACATCCAATGTCAGAACGACATCGACAGAGTGACATGCCACTACGAAGAAGGTTCAAGATCACTCGCTACGTGCTCAGTACAACTGCAACTTGACTGAAGACAAAACCGAATAACATGAACTAAACAAAACCAAAACATTCTATGGAATAGTAAACACACCAGCGAGTGCTGTGTCAGTGATACAGTACTAAGTCAGTGAGAGTGTACTACTGTCCAAAGTGCGTCAGTGAGACAGTATTATGGCAGTGTCAGAGAGACAAAGCTGTGTTCGTGCTGGGTCAGTAACTTGATGTGTCAGATGTGAAGTGTCAGACAGGCAGTAGTGTGTCAGTAACTTGATGTGTCAGATGTGAAGTGTCAGACAGGCAGTAATGTGTCAGTAACTTGATGTGTCAGATATTATTTGTGCCACAGGCAGTACTTATGTCAGATGTTATTTGTGTCAATCAGGCAGTGCTGCATCAGTAACTTGACATGTCAGATGTGATGTGTCAGAACTACAACTAATAGTGGACATTATGTTCCTGGCTCCATCGATGTCACCTCTCCCAGTTAGCCAGTGTGGATGTCGCGTCATCAGCTGAGACCCAGCATCTGGCTCCACTCCACACGGAGTCACAAGGACAGCAGGGGCAGAAGCAGGGTCAGGTATGTTACGGCTATAAAGTAACCTTTGGTTAGGAAGAAATTACAGGAAATAAAGTCACAAGACTTTTGGTAACAATGAGTGGGACATAAGTTTCAATGGAAACGCCAATGTCTTCACGTGGTATTCTTTCTAGAAGACGGCTACTTATATGAGTGAGTTACCAAGGCAAAATTCTCACCTCAAATATTGTGACATCTTTATGAGTCTGGCTGGACTGACATATGACAAGTCACTGATGGGATGTGTGAAGACGCTGAAATAGTCTCACTGTATGAAGGTTCTGATATGCTTATGACTGGATCTGTGCCAAATGCACAGAGACATCCGCAGGCTAATGAACCAAGGGTGGATTGCAATGTGGGGTGGAGGGAACCAGACTGTGAGTAGATTGACAGGGAGGGCAGGAGAGATCCATAGACAGGATACCCCCCGGCCAGGGAAGGTAGAGGAGGGTAGCCAGAGGGAGGGTAGCCAGACGTGGGTGACTCGGCTGACGTCGACGGTAGTGACTTTGCACAAACACACGACAGAATGAAGTGAACCGACACAGACACCGATGGTGACTCGCAGCTTACCTTAACAACACTACACGGCAAAGCAGCGGCTCAGAGTACAAACAAACAAACAAGACCTGTGTGAGTAACGCCACGAGAACGCACGCAGCATCTAGCAGGCCAGCATTAGGGCAAACAATCCCATAATATGCATATACACTGGTGTAATGACGATGGAGGAGATGTATTGTGATTGATCCATAGGCTTCAGATTAACATTCTACTTCCAAGGGTATTACCAATGCGGAGTAGGATAGCTATCAGACCCAGAAATAATTGCTTGAATGATTGTGAACATGTATGTCGAGTGTGCATGTGGTGTGTAATGTACAGTGTGTGTATGCGGTGTGTACTGTGTGTGTGTGTGCGGTGTGTACTGTGTGTGTGTGTATGCGGTGTGTACTCTGTGTGTGCGTGTGTGCGCGTGTGTGTGTATGCGGTGTGTACTCTGTGTGTGTGTGTATGTGTGTGTGCGTGCGTGTGTGTATGCGGTGTGTACTCTGTGTGTGTGTGAGTGTGTGCGTGCGTGTACTGTATGTGTGTGTGTGCATGATGTGGGCCATATGCAATGTGTGTATAAGAGTGTATCTTTGTGTAACAGTGTGTATGCGTGCAGGTGTGTTTTTGCATCAATAAATACATGATATGCGAGTAATATTCACAAATGTCGAAATTATAAATGTACAAAATTACAGTTTTGTCATTAAAAAGAAATTATTTTGCACAGTTAACCTTAACCAAGAGTTGAACTGATGAAGGGGTCATGAGGGTCATAACTTGCCAACCTCCAACAATCTGCACTTATTGCTTTTGTCCATGCCTATCCACACTTCTCAAACAACAAACAATTTGTAGGAAACAAGAATCACAGCTCCATGTACACTTGCATGCATGTGCGTGCTTGCATGCACGCTATCTCCCAACTGATCAGTGATCCTTAGAACAATCACAATACACGTAACAATATGAACAATCAATTTACGTCCGTCTAAAGTACGGTATGAAACCAATACAAACCCTTAACAAACAGCAAATTTCCAAAAAACAAAGGCGTTACTTTTCTTCCGAATGGTTATAAATGAATCCCTGAAAGTGTGGCACCCAAGATACAAACCATCTAAAACTTTACCCTACTCCACCCCCTCCCACACCACACACACTGGCTTCATTCTAGTCAGATGCCCACAAATATTCAGTGCATGCTAAGGGTTTACCTGCGGGGTAGGAGCCTGCCCTACACCGGGGCGGGCCGTATAAGACAGCACTGTCCCAACAAAAGCGTCCGGCTAGGTCACGAATGATGGCTCGTGTAATTGTCTTTCCCGTAGTCAGCCTCGCTGTCATAGAGCCCCCTGGCAGGTTCGACTGGAACCATACATCAACCTTAGCTACAACAACTGTACGGTCGCACAGATTTATAACATAGCAAATTTTAAAAATGTCATTAAAACCTACTCATCCTGTCATGGCAACATTTCCAGTATATTATCAAAAATAAATAAGCAAGTAAAAAATGAACAACTTGAAACACATCCCAGAAATGCTTTTTTGAACGATTGCTAGTACCTTTACGGTATGTCTGATCCCAACAATCTTGATATCGTTCTCAAGTTTACACTTTCTGCTATTCAACCATATAAATGGTTTCCTGATAATCATTCCTAAAATAAACTATAAACGGACCTACAACCGTGCCTTTTCCGGTGTCTTAGACACTGCGAACGATGTTGGTTTGTCTACACAGTTCACCAATCTACCAATTGAGGCACCACCATCTGATTCCATGCTATAAGCCAGGGTTTTATAGGATGCAAGATCTTGCGTCCTATGCACATAGAAACAGTACCTGAATGTGTAATAATCGTTGCGTCCCACGGGATGCATGCATATCAGTGACATGTAACAAAAATATATATTGAATATGAATGCCTTTAACTTGGTAGTTTACTACCAAATCAGTTCGTTTGGTATTTCTTTTCACGAGTCCTTCCACATAACCATTCCCATAGGCGTATGCTTCCCGATTCTTAAGGGTGCCGAATCTTCCATGTGGCATCGCCCTGCACGTAGTTTTGCGGAGCGCCTCTAGGGACTGATTCGTGAACCAGAATTCCATTCCAATCCATGCGCATGTCTGTTCAGGCTTCAGTGTTTGAGCGCAATCACAGTGCGTTTTAAGAATTCCTAATTTATTTGAGGTGTAGCAATGAAAAACAAAGCGACTTATGAATCTTCTTTTGTATGACTAACCGCTTGTTATCACCAAAGAAATAACGGACAGTACGGCGACAATAGAGAGTGCAAGCACTCCGATCCTGACTCCCATCCCGGGGCTGATCGTGCCAGTCACTCGTCCAACAATCGAACCGATTTGATACCTCATTGTGTTTAGGCCACCATTCCACATTGTCTCAGATATACAGTACATTGTTATAAAACATTGATTTGAAGGCATTCTTGAAGCCCAAGTAGCAATATATTGTAACAAGGCATGTTATTTTGTTAAGTTCCTCAAAAGAAGGCTGGGGGCCCTGGGGACCCTTGAACACAAACATCCAGGTAAACTCCTGATAAGCTTCACCCACTTTCAAACGGCAGCTAAACCGACATACTCCAAGTAGGCGTGACATCACAATCACGTATATCAACCAACCAATGCAACAAATTTTGACTCTTAGTCTCAGTTGGTTAGCGTATGTTATTGTGACGTCACGTCGACGTATAGATATATAGGTTTCGCTGCCATCGAAGCATGTCAGTTTCGCTGCCATTTAAAGGGGGTGGAGCTTACAAAATGAAATCAAGAAATGGCGAAGTGCGCATGTCTGAACCTATGCAAATGAGGAAAACAGTGCTGCAATCGGAAGATTAGTGTACTTAGTACCCGCTGCCAACATTGTTCGGAACCGTACAGAACACCGAAAACGGCACGATTGTAGGTCCGTTTATGGATGCTCTATAGACGGTTACCAGGAAATCTAGATGATGCTAGAATAAAAAAAAGTGCATCCTTTCAAATGATACCAAGATCGTCGGGATAGGACGAGCCGTGAGGGTACTAGCAACTGTAGAATTTAATGTTTTGGACATGTTATTTAGAATTCTTAATTTTTCACTCGCTTATCTATTTTTGGTATTATGTATATTACAAGAGTAGAAGATCAAGTTTCTAATCTTTGTCATGGGTTACAGGAAATTAACTTCACACATTTGAAAATCAATTATCAGAACACCCAGCCAGCACATCCGACAATGCTACAATGGGTTCTGGGAAATTCTTCATTTTGTCTTCTCCGTAGAAAAGATTACCATGGAGAAGCCACTTTTTCATGGTCAACAATCCTCAGTACAGACACAACTTGATGACGTTCTATTCTATGACACTGTACATCAATGTACTTGTAATGGTGGTGTCTATGACGATGCCATCTGACGATGTGAACCTCTAGATTAACAGTAACTGAAAGATGCATGATCTTGTGTTACAGAATAAAGAACTAAACTAGCATCTACTCACCTGGGCTGGAAGCTCCACAAACGATATCAGCGTCATGTTCTTTAGAACAAAAAACTGCAATCAGACAAAAACAATATAATTTCCCCTTGCAAAATTACAACAGAAAATGCAAGTAGCAGGAATGAATTTGGATCCTAAAATTTGTTGTGTGTTTGATGCTAACCTGTGATTTATTACATAAAAAAGACCGTGTTGTTAGAATAATGTATTCTTTATTGACATAATAATTTGTAAAATTTTCCAGACTAGGTTAGGAGGCATGGTAAAAAAATCAGTTAACCAATAACTCGTCAAAAGGATTACCAGAGAAATAAAGGGTTATTCTGGGTAGTCTTTATTCAAAGTTCTGGCCTGGTAAACAAACTGAAAGTTTTCTACAACTGCAGAAGACAGCACTACTGAGTTCATACCTGTACATTTGGTGCGTTGAAGATGTCATGAACGAGTTCTGCCCCTTCCAGAGTGTCAGAGTCGTCACTCTCCAACACGTTGCTGTTGAGTTGCGCTGCACCACCGCCCATTGGAAAGTGACCAAGATGGTTGACTAGTTTGGTCATCACCTACACACACATCCACGTATTAATGACTAACTTACACCCACCCAAAGGCAGCTGTTAATACGATTACAATATTCTGATCTTTTAAGACTTGTTCCCAAAGTGACGCCCTCTGGTGGTAAGTGGGAGAGGTGACATCGGCTCCGTGTGGAGTGGAATAAGATGCTGGGTCTCGGCTGGTGACGCGACGTCCACACTACCTAACTGGGAGAGGTGACATGAGCAGGGCCGGGAAATTAACGTCCACACTACCTAATTGGGAGAGGTGACATGAGCAGGGCCGGGAACTTAACGTCCACACTACCTAACTGGGAGAGGTGACATGAGCAGGGCCGGGAACTTAACGTCCACTCTACCTAACTGGGAGAGGTGAGATGTGCAGGGCCAGGAACTTAACGTCCACACTAACTAACTGGGAGAGGTGACATGAGCAGGGCCGGGAACTTAACGTCCACACTACCTAACTGGGAGAGGTGACATGAGCAGGGCCGGGAACTTAACGTCCACACTACCTAATTGGGAGAGGTGACATGAGCAGGGCCGGGAACTTAACGTCCACACTACCTAACTGGGAGAGGTGACATGAGCAGGGCCGGGAACTTAACGTCCACTCTACCTAACTGGGAGAGGTGAGATGAGCAGGGCCAGGAACTTAACGTCCACACTAACAAACTGGGAGAGGTGACATGAGCAGGGCCGGGAACTTAACGTCCACACTACCTAACTGGGAGAGGTGACATGAGCAGGGCCGGGAACTTAACGTCCACACTACCTAACTGGGAGAGGTGACATGAGCAGGGCCGGGAACTTAAAGTCCACACTACCTAACTGGGAGAGGTGACATGAGTAGGGCCGGGAACTTAACGTCAACACTACCTAACTGGGAGAGGTGACATGAGCAGGGCCGGGAACTTAACGTCCACACTAACTAACTGGGAGAGGTGACATGAGCAGGGCCGGGAACTTAACGTCCACACTAACTAACTGGGAGAGGTGACATGAGCAGGGCTGGGAACTTAACGTCCACTCTACGTAACTGGGAGAGGTGACATGAGCAGGGCCAGGTACTTAACGTCCACACTAACTAACTGGGAGAGGTGACATGAGCAGGGCCGGGAACTTACCGTCCACACTACCTAACTGGGAGAGGTGACATGAGCAGGGCCAGGAACTTAACGTCCACACTAACTAACTGGGAGAGGTGACATGAGCAGGGACGGGAACTTAACATCCACTCTACCTAACTGGGAGAGGTGACATGAGTAGGGCCGGGAACTTAACGTCCACACTACCTAACTGGGAGAGGTGACATGAGCAGGGCCGGGAACTTAACGTCCACACTACCTAACTGGGAGAGGTGACATGAGCAGGGCCGGGAACTTAACGTCCACACTACCTAACTGGGAGAGGTGAGATGAGCAGGGCCGGGAACTTAACGTCCACACTAACTAACTGGGAGAGGTGACATGAGCAGGGCCGGGAACTTAACATCCACACTACCTAACTGGGAGAGGTGACATGAGCAGGGCCGGGAACTTAACGTCCACACTACCTAACTGGGAGAGGTGACATGAGCAGGGCCGGGAACTTAACATCCACACTACCTAACTGGGAGAGGTGACATGAGTAGGGCCGGGAACTTAACGTCAACACTACCTAACTGGGAGAGGTGACATGAGCAGGGCCGGGAACTTAACGTCCACACTAACTAACTGGGAGAGGTGACATGAGCAGGGCCGGGAACTTAACGTCCACACTAACTAACTGGGAGAGGTGACATGAGCAGGGCTGGGAACTTAACGTCCACTCTACCTAACTGGGAGAGGTGACATGAGCAGGGCCAGGTACTTAACGTCCACACTAACTAACTGGGAGAGGTGACATGAGCAGGGACGGGAACTTAACATCCACTCTACCTAACTGGGAGAGGTGACATGAGCAGGGCCGGGAACTTAACGTCCACACTACCTAACTGGGAGAGGTGACATGAGCAGGGCCGGGAACTTAACGTCCACACTACCTAACTGGGAGAGGTGACATGAGCAGGGCCGGGAACTTAACGTTCACACTACCTAACTGGGAGAGGTGACATGAGCAGGGCCGGGAACTTAACGTTCACACTACCTAACAGGGAGAGGTGACATGAGCAGGGCCGGGAACTTAATGTCCACGCTACCTAACTGGGAGAGGTGACATGAGTAGGGCCGGGAACTTAACATCCACGCTACCTAACTGGGAGAGGTGACATGAGCAGGGCCGGGAACTTAACGTCCACACTACCTAACTGGGAGAGGTGACATGAGCAGGGCCGGGACCTTTCAATCATTTTGTGCACGGTGGAAGGAACATGGAATACCGAATAACCCAGCGCAAAGTGGACGGACCAAATAAACGGTTTGACTGGACTGTCAACCCTATCAACCGTGATCACAATCTAAATCATATTTTAGACAAAAATACAATAACAGATAATTACAGTCTCTTCTTCATGAAACCAAATTCATTTTCGAATTTCAAAGTTTTGAGATCTTCCCAACATCCATCCAATATGTCCCCCGTCAGCTCAGCTGCGCCAGACCGATACTCACAGTTCGAGCTGCCAATTTGAGCATATTGTTCTCTACGCCTCCAGTCTTATTGCTCCCCCCGACTGCCCTCTTGTCCGACTGTGTCGCCGATGTCGTCGGTGCCGAGGGTTTATGAGCGCGCCCTGCATACTCCGGCAGTGTGTCTACAGGACTCTTCGGGGTAGAAGGGATGCTGTGACTTGTTTCCCTGACGTTCTCAATCTCGCTGTCAGTAGAGGAGTAGTCGGGGAAGCTACTGCGGGGCGTCAGGGTGCCAAGGGAGCCAGTGACTACGTAGTCCAACACCTGAAAATAGTTTTCCCATAAAATAAATTTAACCATTTCAATACCTGCCGTTTATCGGCTGTGTGTTTGTGACATGTGACTCATGTAAATTGTTTGTAATCAATTTTTTTATTTATTATTTCTTTCTTTGTAGAACTGGTAAATTGATTCGTTTTTAGAAATGTTTTGGACATTTTTAATGACATTTTATATATGTATTTATTACTTCTATTTTTCATGTAATATGTTGTCGTTGTGAATTGTATATTTGATCTAAGGCTACATAACTGTGGATGTAGGA
The DNA here is from genome assembly GCA_020002185.1 of Paraescarpia echinospica. Lineage (NCBI taxonomy): Eukaryota > Metazoa > Annelida > Polychaeta > Sabellida > Siboglinidae > Paraescarpia > Paraescarpia echinospica. The sequence goes on along the minus strand of CM034538.1, from coordinate 20,092,810 downwards.
ATGTCTGACGGGCCACTGACAATCACACCATAATATGACATGGTCACTATTGTGAAATAAAGCTTTTACTACTATTTAAGTACTATAATACAAAGGTATGACAGGCCTGCCTAACACCTTTGGTTATGTATGCTAATCAAATAGTTTTTATTTGCAATTATTTATTACAAATTGTCGTTATGACACAGTATTTCAATAGTGTTAATTTCTCAACACCCACAAGATCTTTAGGTAATTTTGTAAACAACTGCCACACTGAAAGGCAAAAATTCCATTTGCCAGTGGACACTGCCTATCTACCTACCTTGAATGTCTTGTAGAGCAGACTCTTGTGTGCTCCGGCGGCTGTGTCGAGGAGGAATGGCTCCAGGGGTACTCGCATACACCACTCCAGCAGACAGAACATGATCGACACCAGCAACTATAGCAAACACAACGCACACGTCTACACAAGGATCGTTATCCAATTATGTCGTTTTCGACAATTGTATTATCTATAATTTAATAATTAGCTACTTTATTATTGTCTGTTGTTGTTGAAATAAAGTTTAATTCATCCATGATGTCTGAAAGTAAATTATGTGTGTGTTTTACATGAGTCAATGGACCGTCTCACTAAGATAAAGTCCTTATATGGAAAATCCGTCATTAAACAGAATCCAGTGGAAAATTTAAGGAGCTTTATTAAAGATACAAAATGCCACTGCCATATCATCAAGGACATCATTTCCGTGACACACCAGTGAAAGTGTCCTGGTGGCGCACCCTGGCGTCGACAGTTGTCAGTGTACAAGTTCACTGTTAAGGAGCAAAATTGATTTTGATGAGCAAAATGAGGACTATGAGCTCGTAAGAATGTTAGTGAAACAGTGCCCAGGTGTCCAGACACTGCAAGGTGCGACTATTGACTCGCACCAATCCCAACTTGAGCTTTGATGAGTGTGTGGTGGTCGTCAGATTGGACAAGACTTCAAAAAACTTTATTATTGTCTGTTGTTGTTGAAATAAAGTTTCATTCATCCATGATGTCTGAAAGTAAATTATGTGTGTGTTTTACATGAGTCAATGGACCGTCTCACTAAGATAAAGTCCTTATATGGAAAATCCGTCATTAAACAGAATCCAGTGGAAAATTTAAGGAGCTTTATTAAAGATACAAAATGCCACTGCCATATCATCAAGGACATCATTTCCGTGACACACCGGTGAAAGTGTACTGGTGGCGCACCCTGGCGTCGACAGTTGTCAGTGTACAAGTTCACTGTTAAGGATCAAAATTGATTTTGATGAGCAAAATGAGGACTATGAGCTCGTAAGAATGTTAGTGAAACAGTGCCCAGGTGTCCAGACACTGCAAGGTGCGACTATTGACTCGCACCAATCCCAACATGAGCTTTGACGAGTGTGTGGTGGTCGTCAGATTGGACAAGACTTCAAAAAATTGCATGTCACCATCATAAAAATTAGATCAATCCCAGTTTCATAACAAGACCACAGCCACAAATACGGCTTCCATGTCCTCAGTGGTTCTTACATGTCCTCAATTAACAAGACAGGACTGACTTGATCATCCAAGTTACGAGGGAAATACAATGACCAATGTTGAGAGCCAGGTATCTGCACCAAACGCACCATACCAGATCCGGGTCTTGAGCACAAAACTCTTGACATGTAAAGTGGGTAAGTTAACGACCACTGTACTATCTTTACGATCATACACTAGTTGTCCACAACATAAGTTTGCATGGATTAATGAGGCAGCACAAATGACACTTACCCTCTTGTCCTCAGGGGAGTTGGAATGATTAGTTGAAGGCAGCAAGGCTGATATCGTGTTGCAAATAGTCTGAAAACAACCAATAATTCATGACTTATATGCACAAATGGAATTTCTATTTCAATATAAAAGGCTTTTCATGTCATGCATCAACATGAATTAACACATACATTGGATTTTTTTTATGATTCCTGACATAAGGAAGATCACCTTAAAAGGAACAACCTCAAATTTGTTCTGGCCAGCGCTCTTTTATGCACCCATAGTATAGTGATAAAGGAAAATCGGATATAAGTTTGATCAAGTCCCTCTGATGGAACAAATATAAACATGTCGATGGAGCACACATAAACAGAGCACACTATCGCAATAGTTGTGACACTATTACAATACTATCGCAATAGTTGTGACACTATTACAATACCGTCACAACTATTGTGACACTATTACAATATTGTCACAATAGTTGTGACACTATTACAATACTGTCACAACAGTTGTGACACTATCACAATATATGTTACACTATTACAATAATATTGCAATATTTGTGACACTATTACAATACTATCGCAATAGTTGTGACACTATCACAATAGTTGTGACACCATCACAATAGCTGTGACACTATCACAACACTAGTGACACTATCACAATAGTTGTGACACTATCACAATACTAATGACACTATCACAATAGTTGTGACACTATTACAATACTATCACAATAATTGTGACACTATCACAATACTATATAGTTGTGACACTATCACAATAGTTGTGACATTATCACAATACTATCACATTAGTTGTGACACTATCACAATAGCTGTGACACTATCACAACACTAGTCACACTATCACAATAGTTGTGACAATATCACAATACTAATGACAATATCACAATAGTTGTGACACTATTACAATACTATCACAATAATTGTGACACTATCACAATACTATATAGTTGTGACACTATCACAATAGTTGTGACACTATCACAATAGTTGTGACACCATCACAATACCTGTGACACTATCACAACACTAGTGACACTATCACAATACTAATGACACTATCACAATAGTTGTGACACTATCACAATAATTGTGACACAAGCACAATACTATATAGTTGTGACACTATCACAATAGTTGTGACATTATCACAATACTATCGCAATAGTTGTGACACTATCACAATACTATCACATTATTTGTGACACTATCACAATACTATCGCAACAGTTGTGACATTATCACAATAGTTGTGACACTATCACAATAGTTTTGACACTATCATAATAGTAAAACTATCCCCTATTCCTTGGAGTGTTACCTCGATAATCTTGCATGGAATCTCGGCGTCCTTCTCCAGGAAGATAGGAATGTGATCACACAGCAGCAACAACATATGGGCAGCGACCTGCGCCACCGACTTGTTGTTGAACTGAAATACACATCAAAATGTTGTCACTTGGCAGCAGGGCCTTGATGACAGCACTTCCGTGTTATGTACTTTATTACACCATTCACCGCTTTTTGTCAGGGTCACATCTTTTGTGTTAGTGACTACATCATTGAATGAAGTAGGTCTAACTGTTATATATATTCTCTAGAGACTAGGAAATTTACTTAAAAGTTAAGTAATTTTTGAATCTTTGATGCACTCCTTTTACCTCATCTGTCAGAAGGATACACTAGTACGAGTTATGATTAATAGACTGTCATAAATTAAACTGTAATAATTTGTCCAGCACATACCTACAAAGGGGAAAGCGGGCTAAAGTGTACCTTGAGAGTGGAGAGGAGTGTGTTGACGGCCTCCTTGAGCTTTGGGTGCATGATGTCATGGCTGAGCTCTTCATACATAAATATACCCAGACTGCTGATGGCAATGCACCTGGCAGGACAGAACCAAACATACAGTGGCACACACACAAAACAACAGGAAAGGTAGAACTAAACATACAGTGGCACACACATAACAACAGAAAATGTAGAAGTGAACATACACAACAACAGAATGGGCGAACTAAATATACCATGACACTGGGACGAACCTATGGTTGAATAGCATCTTGGTAAAGTAACAATTTATGGAACAAACCCAACTACAAACAACATCATTCATGTAGCGATTCCATGACAATAACCTAAATGTAAAATAAACTATATACATACTCTAAGTTCAAAACAAAAATCTGTCCCGCAACCTTATTTGTTTAATTCAGATGAAATCACGCATTCATGAGAATACACACATTTGTGACCCATCTTAACGAAATGAGTCGGATGTCGGCAAATCTGATTTTCCTTAAATGCTGTTTATGTGAACAAATCGCGAATCCACTGATTTTGAGATTTCCCCTTAAAATTATTCTTTGGTATTCGTTTTATCGATTGCTACTCTAGCTACCATCTAATTAACTCTGTTTTGTGTATCTTAAAGCGATTTTTGTAAAGCTGTGCGAAGTGTTCCGCTCGATTTCCTTGAAATAACGCCGAAAATGCCAGTAATGGCGCGCGTTCGCAACTGCTAATTTTGGGACGCTCCTAACATATGAGATATCACCACGAAGCTTGACGCGTCATCTTCCCATATATGGGCATAAATATGCTAATAACTACATTCTGTGACCTCCAGAGAGCTTGGAAGACGCCCCCTGTTAGGCCAGCTGTGTAAACAATTCGGATCATGTGGTAGCAAATGCAACTGCGTGACCCAGGCAGCTGTTCTCATTGGTTCAGTGATGGGTCATTTACATAATCTGTAAACACATGCATGTGCACCATGTATTTCCACCGCGTCACTGCTGACCCAGACAGCGATTAAGAAGACGCGAAAAATGGTGTTTAACGTGGCGAAGCTGTTAAATTCGGATGGAAGTGATTGCGCAGTCTTACAGTTTGATCGAGGAGTATTTTTTGGAAGACTTGACGGATGGAAGCGAGGCGGACTAGGACAAAATTTTAGCAAGATCTGTCCACGTTAACTAAGGTACATTTCATGAAACACAACGAATATTTTGCATCAACTTTGACGGCCGTTTTCTGAGTTTGAAGGTTTCTACCCCACGTGTTTGTTAAGCCATAACTTCAGTTAGAATTAAGATATCTTCTTACATGATACACCAAGTGAAAGCAGAGATCCTGCTCTTTCCAATGCTACTAATAACTCAATATTAAAAATTTCCGACATGCGACTCATTTCGTTAAGATGGGTCACATTTCATAAACACAAAATCATTCGAGCAATTTGTTCCTACCATACAAAGGCATGTTGTTAATCTATCACTCATTATTTACAATAACACTGAAGCTGCAGTACATGGGTGGTCACAGCTACTCACTTTTATAGAAAATATTCCAAGCAAACTGAGTGAATGTGTTTGTTCATTGTAACCAACATGTGTTTTTGCAGTGAAACTTACCTGGCCAGACTATCCGGTTCCCTTTTCCCCGACTTCAAGAGAACATTGACGATGTGTTCCTGAAATTACAATGATAAATTTCACAAGTCTGCCATATATGCACTACATATCTGGATGATTACTTACATCAATTGGTTTGCTATGAATCCTCACAAGGAGACCTGGAATACACTGACTGGATCTCTTGAGATTGGCACAGCTGAACTATTCAGGACAGTAAATCTTGGGAGATGAACACATCATGCCACTGTGCATAGTGAATCATTTGGTTTAATTTTCTAGATGTTGGATGAGATTACTCTGGAGTGAATTCAGTGATTTACACGAAGGAATGCTCAGAGGTCGAGAATTCCACTCTTTTATTGTGGCTGGGAAGAAACTATTTCCAAATATGTTTGTCGAGTGCCCGATTTGCAGGAACTGTTTATCATGTTTTGTGAGCATTTTTATGTTGTGTTTGATATATTGTTTTAGTGAAATATCTATAAGGTTTTGTTCCAGTTCATACGATATGCTAAGTCTTTTCGTTTCCTTCTTGTTTGGAGGGTGCCCCACAAATGTAATAGGTGACACCTAAGGACACGGCTGAAGTTAGACTGACAGACGTACCTTGACGTCCCCACACTGCATGATGGTTAGGTCGCCTGACTTGGGCTGGAGGACAGGCAGCTCTCCAAGGTGGTTGGGGAAACACAGCAGAGAGCCAAGGATGGACATCGCCTCGACCCGCGGGGCCTGCCACAACACAAGTACACGGTGAGACAGAGGTGTACATTGTAGACATTTAAAAGTATAGTGGAACCGCACTATTCAGGCCATTCTCGCGGCTGGGCAAAAGTGATTTGACTAGCGAGGTGACCGTATTAGTGGAACTAATTTCCTATACTTGACTGTTATATAAATACATTTGGACTCGTCTACAGTGACCTTAATTGCGAGGTGGCTGTATTATTGAGGTGACGGTAACGTGAGGTTCAACAGTAGTTTTTACATGTTTTATTTACATTAATCACTGGCCAAACAACGTTCGAAGGAAGTACAGTCAAACCTCATTTGACGGTCACCTTGGTAACACAGGCACCTTGCACAAGGAAATGGATGGATCTCTTCATTTTTAACATAATGATTCTGGGATGTGAGAACACCTGGTCTTTGTTTCAAAAGATCCCGACATGCAAGTCGTTATTGAAATTACTCCCAGATGAATAATAAAAGGCTAAAAGGACAACCGACATAACCCTACCTGTTTGAGGTCGCCTGTGGCAGTGATGGTATTTGCGGCGTGGATGAAGTCTAGCATGAGCATGGTGGCACCAGGAAGTGGCAGTGAGAAGAACCGCGGGCCGCAGTGCCGAACCAACTCATTTGTACTCTCCTGCACAAGGAAGCTCAATGACAAGATCTCGCTCAAACCAATCGCAATATGCACTGCATGCTGGGCACACACGTTCAAGCGATTCGGATCTATACGGGTCAATAATACGAAATAGTTATCGACTGTGACATGTTACCAAACTGCCCTTGGTCCAATTAAGTAAAGCCGAGTTTGTTTCAAGTTGTTACACAATCACAAAGCAAACACCAAATGAGTAAATATAGGAATGCTATCAAGGTGAGTTACACAAACCTGTTTTAAAATATCTACCAATACATACCACAATAATAATATCCAATAACTAAATAGCTGTTGGCAAGCTGACACATAGCTGGTAGATAACTAGTGAACAGGTTAGTTGGTCAGGGGTAGTTGGTCAGGGGTAGCAGGCCATGGGTAGCTGGGAAGGGACAGAGGGAGCCGGGTTTGTATACGTGAACAACTATAAAATTCCATGTATTTTCCATGCAAAAACATCTCAGCACACTGTTCATACTAAATTAACAATTTATGGAAACCCCTGATGCTGGACATGATAGAAGTGACTCGTGTAGTCAGGGGGTGAGGGCATGAGGGTGTAGGGGTTAGGGGGTGACAGGGGTGGGGTAGTTACCTGGTCTGCATTGACTAGCCCCTGGTGTAGGATGAATTAAGTGACTGAGGTAGTCAAGGCGTGTGGGGGTACGGGGGTGTGTGGGTGTGGGGGCATGTTGGTATGAGGGGCTGGGTGTGGGGGCATAGGGGCGAGGGGTTGTGGTTGTATGGAGTGTGTGGATGTGCGGGTGTGAAGTGTGTGGGTGAGTGGGTGTGGAGTGGTGTGTGGGTGTGGGGATGTGGGAGTGTGTGGGGGCGTTTGGGTGTGGAATGTATGGGGGTGTGTGGGGTGGGGGGATATGGGGGTGTCAGGGAGTGGGAGTATGGAAGTGTGAGGTAGTTACCTGGTCTGAGTTGACTAGCCCCTGGTGTAATACTTGGTAGAATCGACTGAGGTAGTCGGCGGATGGAGGGATGTCGACAGAGCGTACTGTGAGCACACACAGCAGTCGGTAGGCCAGCAGACGGCCTTGCTTGTAGAGCAACGGCAACTGCACCGCCTACAGGGCAGCAACAACAATCATATCACCAGCTCTACAAGTATCAACTGCACCGCCTACAGGGCAGCAACAACAATCACAACACCAGCTCCACAAGTATCAACTGCACCGCCTACAGGGCAGCAACAACAATCACAACACCAGCTCCACAAGTATCAACTGCACCGCCTACAGGGCACACCAGCTCCACAAGTATCAACTGCACCGCCTACAGGGCAGCAACAACAATCACAACACCAGCTCCACAAGTATCAACTGCACCGCCTACAGGGCAGCAACAACAATCACAGCACCAGCTCCACAAGTATCAACTGTACCGCCTACAGGGCAGCAACAACAATCACAACACCAGCTCCACAAGTATCAACTGCACTGCCTACAGGGCAGCAACAACAATCATATCACCAGCTCCACAAGTATCAACAGCACCGCCTACAGGGCAGCAACAACAATCATATCACCAGCTCCACAAGTATCAACTGCACCGCCTACAGGACAGCAACAACAATCACAACACCAGCTCCTCAAGCATCAACTGCACCGCCTACAGGACACAACAACAATCACAACACCAGCTCCACAAGTATCAACTGCACCGCCTACAGGGCAGCAACAATAATCATATCACCAGCTCTACAAGTATCAACTGCACCACCTACAGGGCAGCAACAACAATCACAACACCAGCTCCTCAAGTATCAACTGCACCGCCTACAGGGCAGCAACAATAATCATATCACCAGCTCTACAAGTATCAACTGCACCACCTACAGGGCAGCAACAACAATCATATCACCAGCTCCACAAGTATCAACTGCACCCCCTACAGGACAGCAACAACAATCACAACACCAGCTCCACAAGTATCAACTGCACCACCTACAGGACACAACAACAATCACAACACCAGCTCCACAAGTATCAACTGAACCGCCTACAGGGCAGCAACAACAATCACAACACCAGCTCCTCAATTATCAACTGCACCGCCTACAGGGCAGCAACAACAATCACAACACCAGCTCCTCAATTATCAACTGCACTGCCTACAGGGCAGCAACAACAATCACAACACCAGCTCTACAAGTATCAACTGCACCGCCTACAGGGCAGCAACAATAATCATATCACCAGCTCTACAAGTATCAACTGCACCACCTACAGGGCAGCAACAACAATCATATCACCAGCTCCACAAGTATCAACTGCACCGCCTACAGGACAGCAACAACAATCACAACACCAGCTCCACAAGTATCAACTGCACCGCCTACAGGACACAACAACAATCACAACACCAGCTCCACAAGTATCAACTGCACCGCCTACAGGGCAGCAACAACAATCACAACACCAGCTCCTCAATTATCAACTGCACCGCCTACAGGGCAGCAACAACAATCACAACACCAGCTCCTCAAGTATCAACTGCACCGCCTACAGGGCAGCAACAACAATCACAACACCAGCTCCTCAAGTATCAACTGAACCGCCTACAGGGCAGCAACAACAATCACAACACCAGCTCCTCAAGTATCCTGCTCTTGGTCAATTATTCATGTTACATCTATTTTCTTAATTATTATTTCATAGCAATATATTATACGTAACCATTCGTATAACAACTATTGTTTTATTACAATGTATGATTTGTTTATGTTTGTAATTTTCTGTAAAATACTGTAGTGTCGTGAACTACATTGGATGTGGCGTTATGTAAAATACTGTAGTGTTGTGAACTACATTGGATGTGGCGTTAAGTAAAATACTGTAGTGTTGTGAACTACATTGGATGTGGCGTTATGTAAAACACTGTAGTGTTGTGAACTACATTGGATGTGGCATTATGTAAAATACTGTAGTGTTGTGAACTACATTGGATGTGGCGTTATGTAAAATACTGTAGTGTTGTGAACTACATTGGATGTGGCGTTATGTAAAACACTGTAGTGTTGTGAACTACATTGGATGTGGCGTTATGTAAAATACTGTAGTGTTGTGAACTACATTGGATGTGGCGTTATGTAAAATACTGTAGTGTTGTGAACTACATTGGATGTGGCGTTATGTAAAATACTGTAGTGTCGTGAACTACATTGGATGTGGCGTTAAGTAAAATACTGTAGTGTTGTGAACTACATTGGATGTGGCGTTATGTAAAACACTGTAGTGTTGTGAACTACATTGGATGTGGCTTTATGTAAAATACTGTAGTGTTGTGAACTACATTGGATGTGGCGTTAAGTAAAATACTGTAGTGTTGTGAACTACATTGGATGTGGCGTTATGTAAAACACTGTAGTGTTGTGAACTACATTGGATGTGGCATTATGTAAAATACTGTAGTGTTGTGAACTACATTGGATGTGGCGTTATGTAAAATAAATATTTTATTATTACTATTCAAATCTGTCTAGAAAGGCAATGGATACATGTGAAAGGTTTCAGGGCAAAGAAGCTATATGTGTTGTTTGTTTTAAACCAAACTCACTTCTGTGCTTCATGCTCATAGCGTAAATGAAAACTTACACATGATGCTAAAATATCGTCTTCTTTTGCCAGATACGCTTTTACACATTCGAGAGAACTGAGGCAATGAAGACTAAACAAAATTTCACATAAAATCCCCAATCAGTGTCTTTGCAAACTTAAACAGCTACTTCCATGCATCAGTGAGATGAATCTGAGATCCACGTAAGTGTAGAGGTTTATGATAAGTTATTATGTATATTTTATATAGCACCATATTCATAACGTTCACAGCACTTTACATAAGACTAGTACAAATAGTAGAAATGAAACAAATATAAATATAAGAATAAATAAAGTAAGAAAATAGTGCCAGGTAAACATCAGTAGATTAAGTTGGTTTAAAGGTCAGAGGTGAAAGGTAAGAAACTGACTATGCAGCATGAGAGCCTACCTCAAAGAGCCAAGGTGTGTAGAACATGGCTGGGGGGACCAGCTCTGTGGGAGGGGGAGAGGTCTGATTGTCTCGGCTCACAGACAGGTTGGCTCGCATCTGTAACAACAGCCGTACTACAGTCAAATGTCATTTACAGCAATTCACATTTGCATGCAAAATCTGCACTTAGGGATGGTCTCATGCAATGTCAAAAAAACTTGTTGCGTTTAGCATTGGTTAAAACCAGCCCCACCAGTACGTGGTGTGCAGTGCTGGTATGTAACGAAGTACATTTACTTCGTTACTGTATTGAAGTAATTTTTTTTAAATATACTTGTAACGAAGTACATTTTTATAGATTACTTTTTACTTGTAACGAAGTACATTTATCTGTACTTTTTTATTTTCTACTTCCATATTTTTAGTTACTTTTTATGTTATAACACCAGGGATGAAGCAGCATCACCAGGCTTTTGATTGCATTGGTAATCCTTGACTGACTACACTTGGGAGGAATCATGGCTTCTATTGTGCTAGCCCTGATGTTTACAAGTGATAGTTGCCTGTCCAATGGTCCTTTGAAGCTTAGTCCTCAGCCAAAACCCCTTTTCACACAAGGCAATGGCACAGGCCTCATTGGCTTCTCATTCATTCACAGATTAATTGCTGGGGAATGTTTGACCAGAACTTCATTTTGTAATACCAACTTTAGTTAGTGACTACCTGCACACAGCTGACCTTATGACTCCAGGAAGTGTGAAAAACATCCTGATGCATTTGTCTTGAGTCAATAAGACAGAGTAAGGTGACAGTGGGAAAGTCTTGCTGTTTGTTGAAAACTACTCTGGCTCAAGCACAACGTATGATATGCCATACGGGTCTCTTAATGGTTGTAATGCAGTTTAATTAAATTTGCATTCTTCTCTCCTGTTGTATAATGTTGCATTTATTTTTGGATCCATTGATTATCGTGAGTAAATAATGTTTATTATTATCCCACATTTCTCTCTTTAACTTAATCTCTTAATAAACGTCATTCATTTGGCCTTCTTTCATCACTATTCATGACTTGTGTTGGTGCTTGCATAAATATTATTGAAATGTACTAAAATTCAAATAAATATAATTCTTGCTGTGTTTGGCCATATGACAGACGTCACACAAAATGAAAGAGCTGACGTCATTCAGTAAGTTCATTTTGTTTCTGCATTTTTGAATTCCTATCTATATAATTTCTAACAGTAGTAATACTACAGTAACAAAGACTAAAACATGAATATTGTTCATTTAGTTGTACTTTGAGATCAATAAATGAAATTAATTAAGGCATTTAAGTTATTATTCTTTGTCAGGTGGTAGTCATGCTCCCACAGAAGAATGTCTACATAATCTATCAGCCAACAAAATCAACATGGCAGCCCGGCTTTGATGAAAACACGGGGTGGAAATCATGCACGGGACGAATCCCAAATACTGAATATCTACAACATAAAGACACAGGATAGCCTACCTTCAAGAGTGTGTCTGCCAAGTCACCGAGATACTCAATCACTTGGGCGTGTATCTCTGGGTCTCTGATGCTGTTGATGTTGCCTAGAACGCCCAGCATGCGGCGCCACAATCCAACAGCGACATCTGGTGCCCAGCCGGTGAGTCGGCCGCACGCCAGCACGCATCGCGTGGTCACCGTCAGGTAGTCATTTACGCCCTCTGGTGGGGACAAACACAAAAGGTGTTAGCGTCTTTCTCGGCTGGTCTTCATATCCAAAGATTAGGGATTTGTATGTCAACCCTAAGAGTGGTCAACAAGGATAGTAAACAGTAAACAGGCATTTGGCCAAAGTAGATGCTGAAATGTGTATCTTGCCATGAAGAATAGGCTCAAATATGAAATGTCTAAATGCAAGGCATTCCACAGTGTTGGCACAACCACAGAGGAGGCATAGAGGCCATAAGGTGGCACCAGAGCGTGCATGTGTGCGTGTGTCTGTGTGTGTCTGTGTGTGCGTGTGTGTCTGTGTGCGTGTGTGGGGCACCTGGGCACCTGGAGATGATGCACTTACAATGAACACAGAAAGAGGTGCGTGGACCTGGGCACCTGGAGATGATGCACTTACAATGAACACAGAAAGAGGTGCGTGGACCTGGGCACCTGGAGCTGATGCACTTACAATGAACACAGAAAGAGGTGCGTGGACCTGGGCACCTGGAGCTGATGCACTTACAATGAACACAGAAAGAGGTGCGTGGACCTGGGCACCTGGAGATGATGCACTTACAATGAACACAGAAAGAGGTGCGTGGACCTGGGCACCTGGAGCTGATGCACTTACAATGAACACAGAAAGAGGTGCGTGGACCTGGGCACCTGGAGATGATGCACTTACAATGAACACAGAAAGAGGTGCGTGGACCTGGGCACCTGGAGATGATGCACTTACAATGAACACAGAAAGAGGTGCGTGGACCTGGGCACCTGGAGCTGATGCACTTACAATGAACACAGAAAGAGGTGCGTGGACCTGGGCACCTGGAGCTGATGCACTTACAATGAACACAGAAAGAGGTGCGTGGACCTGGGCACCTGGAGATGATGCACTTACAATGAACACAGAAAGAGGTGCGTGGACCTGGGCACCTGGAGATGATGCACTTACAATGAACACAGAAAGAGGTGCATGGACCTGGGCACCTGGAGATGATGCACTTACAATGAACACAGAAAGAGGTGCATGGACCTGGGCACCTGGAGCTGATGCACTTACAATGAACACAGAAAGAGGTGCGTGGACCTGGGCACCTGGAGCTGATGCACTTACAATGAACACAGAAAGAGGTGCGTGGACCTGGGCACCTGGAGATGATGCACTTACAATGAACACAGAAAGAGGTGCGTGGACCTGGGCACCTGGAGCTGATGCACTTACAATGAACACAGAAAGAGGTGCGTGGACCTGGGCACCTGGAGCTGATGCACTTACAATGAACACAGAAAGAGGTGCGTGGACCTGGGCACCTGGAGATGATGCACTTACAATGAACACAGAAAGAGGTGCGTGGACCTGGGCACCTGGAGATGATGCACTTACAATGAACACAGAAAGAGGTGCATGGACCTGGGCACCTGGAGATGATGCACTTACAATGAACACAGAAAGAGGTGCATGGACCTGGGCACCTGGAGCTGATGCACTTACAATGAACACAGAAAGAGGTGCGTGGACCTGGGCACCTGGAGCTGATGCACTTACAATGAACACAGAAAGAGGTGCGTGGACCTGGGCACCTGGAGATGATGCACTTACAATGAACACAGAAAGAGGTGCATGGACCTGGGCACCTGGAGATGATGCACTTACAATGAACACAGAAAGAGGTGCATGGACCTGGGCACCTGGAGCTGATGCACTTACAATGAACACAGAAAGAGGTGCGTGGACCTGGGCACCTGGAGATGATGCACTTACAATGAACACAGAAAGAGGTGCATGGACCTGGGCACCTGGAGCTGATGCACTTACAATGAACACAGAAAGAGGTGCGTGGACCTGGGCACCTGGAGCTGATGCACTTACAATGAACACAGAAAGAGGTGCGTGGACCTGGGCACCTGGAGCTGATGCACTTACAATGAACACAGAAAGAGGTGCGTGGACCTGGGCACCTGGAGCTGATGCACTTACAATGAACACAGAAAGAGGTGCGTGGACCTGGGCACCTGGAGATGATGCACTTACAATGAACACAGAAAGAGGTGCGTGGACCTGGGCACCTGGAGCTGATGCACTTACAATGAACACAGAAAGAGGTGCATGGACCTGGGCACCTGGAGATGATGCACTTACAATGAACACAGAAAGAGGTGCGTGGACCTGGGCACCTGGAGCTGATGCACTTACAATGAACACAGAAAGAGGTGCGTGGACCTGGGCACCTGGAGCTGATGCACTTACAATGAACACAGAAAGAGGTGCGTGGACCTGGGCACCTGGAGATGATGCACTTACAATGAACACAGAAAGAGGTGCGTGGACCTGGGCACCTGGAGATGATGCACTTACAATGAACACAGAAAGAGGTGCGTGGACCTGGGCACCTGGAGCTGATGCACTTACAATGAACACAGAAAGAGGTGCGTGGACCTGGGCACCTGGAGATGATGCACTTACAATGAACACAGAAAGAGGTGCGTGGACCTGGGCACCTGGAGATGATGCACTTACAATGAACACAGAAAGAGGTGCGTGGACCTGGGCACCTGGAGATGATGCACTTACAATGAACACAGAAAGAGGTGCGTGGACCTGGGCACCTGGAGCTGATGCACTTACAATGAACACAGAAAGAGGTGCGTGGACCTGGGCACCTGGAGATGATGCACTTACAATGAACACAGAAAGAGGTGCGTGGACCTGGGCACCTGGAGCTGATGCACTTACAATGAACACAGAAAGAGGTGCGTGGACCTGGGCACCTGGAGCTGATGCACTTACAATGAACACAGAAAGAGGTGCGTGGACCTGGGCACCTGGGAGGAGATGCACTAAAAATACTCCATAGCGCACATATCAGTATTGAGATGAGCATACACGAGGCTGTGACACGCGTACCTTTGTGACTGGCCGAGTCCTTGAAGCTCTCTGTCCGGTGCATCTCAGCCGTGTACCTGCCCCCGTCAGCATTCACCCCGTCCGCCTCCATGTTGCTATCCGCTGGCTGCTCGGACCAAGTCCTGCTGGCTGGCAACAGCGAGTCGGCCTTCCTCTCACTGCCCGACTCACACAGGTCAGACGACTCGGTGACTACAACAGGATGTTCACTCTTACAAAGTGTCTGTCACTACAACAGGACGTCCACTCTTACAATGTGTCGGTCACTACAACAGGATGTCCACTCTTACAAAGTGTCTGTCACTACAACAGGACGTCACTACAACAGGATGTTCACTCTTACAAAGTGTCTGTCACTACAACAGGACGTCCACTCTTACAAAGTGTCTGTCACTACAACAGGACGTCCACTCTTACAAAGTGCCTGTCACTACAACAGGACGTCTACTCTTACAATGTGTCTGTCACTACAGCAGGACGTCCACTCTTACAATGTGTCTGTCACTACAACAGGACATCCACTCTTACAAAGTGTCTGTCACTACAACAGGACATCTACTCTTACAATGTGTCTGTCACTACAGCAGGACGTCCACTCTTACAATGTGTCTGTCACTACAACAGGACGTCCA
Source organism: Paraescarpia echinospica (assembly GCA_020002185.1). Taxonomy (NCBI): domain Eukaryota; kingdom Metazoa; phylum Annelida; class Polychaeta; order Sabellida; family Siboglinidae; genus Paraescarpia; species Paraescarpia echinospica. Next base: position 20,076,985 of record CM034538.1, on the reverse strand, counting down.
CTCTTACAAAGTGTCTGTCACTACAACAGGACGTCCACTCTCACAAAGTGTTTGTCACTACAACAGGACGTCCACTCTCACAAAGTGTCTGTCACTACAGCAGGATGTCAACTCTTACAAAGTGTCTGTCACTACAACAGGACGTTCACTCTTACAAAGTGTCTGTCACTACAACAGGACGTCCACTCTTACAAAGTGTCTGTCACTACAACAGGACGTCCACTCTTACAAAGTGTCTGTCTCTCCAACAGGATGTCCACTCTTACAAAGTGTCTATCACTACAACAGGACGTCACTACAACAGGATGTTCATTCTTACGAAGTGTCTGTCACTACAACAGGACGACCACTCTTACAAAGTGTTTGTCACTACAGCAGGACGTCCACTCTTACAAAGTGTCTGTCTCTACAACAGGATGTCCACTCTCACAAAGTGTCTGTCACTACAACAGGATGTCCACTCTTACAACAGGATTTCCACTTTTAGACAGGTTGGACGACTCTGTGACTGCAACAGGACGTCCACTCTTAGGAATCATCTCAGATTGTCTAAGTCCAATATCAGACAAAATTACTTTTATCTGGCCTCAGCCCTTCACCCCACTCAGACGGAAGTTTGTAAACACTGATATGAGGCAGACCTACCTACCCCAAAAACTTCCTGTCAGTAATCCATCTTCCCATTTACACTGATTTTCAGGAATATAGGCTTCCTGTCAGTAATTGTTCAGAACCGTGTCAGATATTGTCACGGTGGGGGGGGGGGTAGGGACGGCAAAACCGTTACGTTACACTAGTCATCGACATCGCCTAGACTCTAGTGACTGTATGATAGGCTGTAAATGATAGACTAAACTAGTCTTAGTACAGTCAGTTGCCCTAACACTACAAGTACAACACTCACTTCGTTTTGTTTGATCGCGAAAATGCGAATTTGTCATAACGCTGTTTCCTATTGGTTAGATTACGACCAGACTCAGCGAATGAAAAACCATGTCACAACATGCTGCATACATATGCTGCCACCTGTAACACCGTAATTTGAGGTGACTTTCCGGAATGATTCCGGACAATCCGGAATGGTAGGCAGGTCTGTATGATGATACCAATATATTAACGTATCGATCCAAAGCGTAAAATATCAATGTTTGACGCCAAACAAAAACTGCCTTTGACACCCCGTCCCCCGAACGAAAGTAATTTAATCTGACATTAATAAAATGACTGTCACACTAATATCCTTGAACATCAAGCTGAGTGGCGCGGCAAAACCAAAGAATTAAGCAATTTTGTAATCGAATATATGTGAAAGTTGTCAACAGATGGATGGAATTGCTAAGAAGCAAAAAGCCAAGGAGGACATGCAATATTAAAAAGATAGGTTTACTGGTCAGTAAAGTGTCAGTAATAACACTACTACTCACTCATGAGGGGTACTTCTGTGTCGGAGCGGTCCCCGTAGCTGCCCTTGTCGAAGCTGATGCTGTTGCTGTCTGTGCTCTGGTCCAGGAGGTGGTAGGACACCTGGTTACTGTCGACACTAGTCATACTCAAGTTGTCTGTCACCACAGACGTCTGACTCGCTCCCGTCGCGTCCCCTGAGTCCGCGTCATCACCCAGTGCGAACGTCAGGTCTGTAGCGTCAAGTTGGTGACATCAATTGTATCGTTGATGCAGGTTTATCAACACGGTAACATTGTTTGAGATTGAACATGATAATCTGAATTTAAATACTGCATAAGTTAGACATTGAAATCTCGGTGAATCACTGCAATACGTGTCACGATACAAAAATGAAGTTCCATCCACTGCAAATGTTAGGTTTGAAGCATCAAGAGGGCGACACACATTTAGTTGACTTTGCAGATTTATAAGCTTATTAACCCGTTAGACCCTGTGCGTCCAAAATCGTCCGGGTGTTTTCTCCCCAGAGTGCCCGAGAAAGCCTCTAGTGGTGGCCCCACCCCACAAGTTACCCCTGATAAAACTGGTATTATTTTAAATCCCTCTATAGCTACAGTGCAAAAACAAAACAAAGTGTATTCAGTATTAGCCACCACCAAATCAACATAATTGATTCAAGCTGAAAATTAACTGTCTTGATTCCTGAAGCAGACATCAGAGAAGCGCAGGAGTCAATGTGTTCTTGACAGCGGCTGTCAAACACATCGAGCAGCCTGGAAATGCCAAGAATTCACTAGGCCTTTCCAAACAAGGACACAGCTTGCCTCACAGGGTTTCTGCAACTGTCCCGCAGTGCGGAAATTAACTATGCCAATTAAGTTATTATAAAACTGGAAACCTTACTGATGTTAGAACAAATGCTAAACTGACATATACACAGTACCCTAAGTGCATATTTTAGTTTGAAATTAAATGAATAAATTTCAAACAAAAACATGCACTTCAGTTTCTGTATATAAATAAATCACAGGTTACATCTGTGGTGACAATAATCTTTCCTGTTTTATAATAATTTAATCAAAGATGAATTTTCTTCACAATGTCACGTATATGCATTTAAATAGAAGCCTGGACATGGAAACACGAGATTCTTTTTTACACTTTAGCTGTAAAAAGAACTGTTTTATAGAAGCAACAAGCCAATTGTGAAAAGATCAACTTCTACAGGAGACACATGAGGAGTTGAGTGATGGAATTTTTCACCACAAAGCCAGCAACAAAAAACATCGTCACCAAGCACCGTGACGTGACACAACTCACGACAGCTGGCACCGGGGTTCGCGACAAACACATCACTGTCGGTGTCCGTCACGAACTTGTCATCGAATGAACAAACGACGACCTGGTAGGAATCAGGGGGGTCGGGGTGGCCACCGCCCCCCCATATGGGGTCGGCACACCCCCTACTTGACTGGAAGCAACAGATGCTGTCAAGACACTTGTGGCAGGACCTGGAGGGGTGCGGGGGGGCGGGGATGATGGGACCGGTCCACGGGTGCTGGGGGGAGGGCAGAGAGAGTGTGCCCAGGGAAGAGGAAGAACTCCTGCGGTATCTCATGCGAGACAGACCTGAAAGCGTGGTGAAAAGGGTTAAAGGAATAGTGCACCATGGGAAAACGTTGCAATGGACATTTTTTAAAGCATGAATCAAAAATGTGTTACGGAAAGTTAATGGGATATGCTAACTGCCAATCATCACAAGCGACAGTGCACTAACTGCCAATCATCACAAACCACAGTGCACCAACTGCCAATCATCACAAACCACAGTGCACCAACTGCCAATCATCACAAACCACAGTGCACCAACTGCCAATCATCACAAACAACAGTGCACCAACTGCCAATCATCACAAACCACAGTGCACCAACTGCCAATCATCACAAACCACAGTGCACCAACTGCCAATCATCACAAACAACAGTGCACCAACTGCCAATCATCACAAACCACAGTGCACCAACTGCCAATCATCACAAACAACAGTGCACCAACTGCCAATCATCACAAACCACAGTGCACCAACTGCCAATCATCACAAACCACAGTGCACCAACTGCCAATCATCACAAACCACAGTGCACCAACTGCCAATCATCACAAACCACAGTGCACCAACTGCCAATCATCACAAACAACAGTGCACCAACTGCCAATCATCACAAACAACAGTGCACCAACTGCCAATCATCACAAACCACAGTGCACCAACTGCCAATCATCACAAACCACAGTGCACCAACTGCCAATCATCACAAACCACAGTGCACCAACTGCCAATCATCACAAACCACAGTGCACCAACTGCCAATCATCACAAACCACAGTGCACCAACTGCCAATCATCACAAACCACAGTGCACAACTGCCAATCATCACAAACCACAGTGCACCAACTGCCAATCATCACAAACAACAGTGCACCAACTGCCAATCATCACAAACCACAGTGCACCAACTGCCAATCATCACAAACCACAGTGCACCAACTGCCAATCATCACAAACCACAGTGCACCAACTGCCAATCATCACAAACCACAGTGCACCAACTGCCAATCATCACAAACCACAGTGCACCAACTGCCAATCATCACAAACCACAGTGCACCAACTGCCAATCATCACAAACCACAGTGCACCAACTGCCAATCATCACAAACAACAGTGCACCAACTGCCAATCATCACAAACCACAGTGCACCAACTGCCAATCATCACAAACCACAGTGCACCAACTGCCAATCATCACAAACCACAGTGCACCAACTGCCAATCATCACAAACCACAGCATCACCACAAACCACAGTGCACCAACTGCCAATCATCACAAACACACAGTGCACCAACTGCCAATCATCACAAACCACAGTGCACCAACTGCCAATCATCACAAACCACAGTGCACCAACTGCCAATCATCACAAACCACAGTGCACCAACTGCCAATCATCACAAACCACAGTGCACCAACTGCCAATCATCACAAACACAGTGCACCAACTGCCAATCATCACAAACCACAGTGCACCAACTGCCAATCATCACAAACCACAGTGCACCAACTGCCAATCATCACAAACCACAGTGCACCAACTGCCAATCATCACAAACCACAGTGCACCAACTGCCAATCATCACAAACCACAGTGCACCAACTGCCAATCATCACAAACCACAGTGCACCAACTGCCAATCATCACAAACAACAGTGCACCAATCGCCAATCACCACCAACACAATACACTAACTGTCAATCATCACAAGCCACACACGACATGCAGTAAGTTCTACCTAGACTATGTATCCTCAGTACTCACTGAGCAGTGTCTCTCTCTTGCCCCCTGAGTTAGAGGACCGGCCTGACTCGTTGGCCGCCGCTGTATCTCCCTCAGAGTTGAGGTGTATGTCTTCACTGAACTCTGACGACGCGTTCATGTACATACCTACAGCAAGACAGCATCTTTATCCAGGCACCACCAAGCATTATTAAACGAGGGATTATAGTTGCAAAATTTGCCAACTTTCCAGGTTCATGACAGAAAATATTTCAGTTATGAAACTGAATTATTTTACCTTTCACAAATGAGCATGAAGATAAAACCTACATAAACTATTAAATCCTCAAAGCAGTGTTGTAAAAATGCTGTCCTATAGGAAGCATATTGCAACGTATTCTGGTAGAGTTACCAAAGACTAACCTTTACAATGATTCTACGTTAAATTATTGTGAAAACGTATGCTCAAGGGATATGTGAGTGGACTGTGATTTTATTCAATAATACATTTAAGACTGGAGGGTATTCCTTTGTGATATCAGGGTTGCGTACATTGAAAAGATATATAATTTACTTGAACATTCTACAAACGAGCTAAGGGTCTAGGATATCTTAGGTCAGACATTTTAATTGTGAAACACAGGAACGTGCATCTCGATATACAAACGAGTAATCACTGGTAATTAAAATAAGGTGCAATGTGCATGGAAGAACTGGTGATTAATGGAAGCAATTCTTTTATAATATAAAAATAACTAGAAATAACTCTGGGCTGGACAAATAATATACATGGTGGATGACAACAAAAACATACATTGAAACCTCCTCCTCAATTAATTTAACCCCATCACAAATCATGTTTGCAGATGTCAACCTCAATACTGCATGGATAGCCTAAGTAATGCGTACAATCAGTTTAATATGAGTGCATACTTTTGTTAAAATCATCAAAAGAATCGACTGTGATTGTTAGATCAGGTAACTAGTGAAACTGTGAAGAACTGTATGTTCTAGTATATAAATGCTAAGCAACTTTTATACCTTTTGGCCGAGCTAGGTTGTCATAGTTTATTAAATTTTTCATGAAAAGACTCCGAAATTAGATGAACAAAAGCAATATATGTATCCAGCATGTCGCAGTTTTTGTACACAATCAAAATTGTGGGCATGACCTCCACCAAGCTGTGTCTTCACCAACAATGTTGATAATGGTTATACACATGAATTACATTACTGCTGCTGCATGACATGGCATACATTAAACATTCCCACATACATTAGTCACTTTTACAACTTTGCCTTATTGTGGAGTGCAGTAGCGCAGTGGTAAGAGCTCCGGACTCTCGACTGATGGAATGTGGGTTTGAATCCTGTGTGGCAGTGTTGAACCTAGGGCACGTTCGTTTTTACTCTTTATTGCTTCAGTTCACTCAGCTGTATGAATGAGTACCCAGCTATAGACAGTGGTGAATATTTGTGTACAAATAGTTTTCGCATATTAATTGCAGAATGGCTGAATGCTTCCCAGAGAAGTTGAGATGGTGCTAGATTGAACAGGTCTGCCAGGGAGTAAAAGGTAAAGCGTTCTGAGCAGTCCTGATGACTGGATACTGCGCTATATAAGAACTTACCATGACCTTTTTTGTCATAAAGAAACACTTTTGTGGCTACAATTTCAGCAATTTATATGTCGGCAGAATACACGAACACACCATGTGTTTGGCACCCAGGTTTGATGGCTTGACGGAGTTTATGCTAGGTAAAAGGTCATGTGATAGATAGATGAGTTGAACAGAGGAGAGAGAGCTGTATGAAGATGTACCTAGAGAAAGAACACAGCGTATCACCGTGTGTTCTCAGTTTGGCCATGGGTGTGGAACAAGAAGTAGTTTCAATGCAATAATCAACTGTGGCGAATTATGAAACTGAAGTAAGTAATCAACAAAACACAGAAATTAAAACACTACTGTACGCTGACTACAAACTGCGTCACAACAAAATTTACAAAAATACACCACGAGTGCATGACGAACAGAAAGTACACACAGCGAACCGCACGGAACTACAAAGGTGACATACTAGTCTGTGACTCAGAAAGTGGGTCTTGCGTTTCGGCAGTGACTGAACCATCCTTGCTGAGAAATGGGCCTGACATGGCAGACACAAAGCTAGCATTTAAGCTGTCTACTTCGTCATCAGCTTCCACAGATGCAGCCAAAGCTACAATGGCAAAGAACTGTCAGGCGCTGCTTGCCTCCCTCTGTTGTGGATTCACATGCAGATATAACGGATGCATCTAGTCAACTAACAAAGGATACTTATAGTAACTTGTAAATCATAAAAGAAGAGGTGACTAGGAAGAAGTGGTTTAGATATGATTAGTTAGATACCAAGATGACTGAACGACTCCACACAATGCGAGACATTGTTAGGAACAAATCAATGGATATTATCTGCGGCCAGCCCAGTAGGCATTCATTAACGGCACCACACATCAAGCTTACACAAACTGCTTACAAGTTTGATACACATTGGTAAACAATAATTCCAGCAAACGAGGATACTGTTATTACTGAAAGGCAACCAAATCTACCAATACAAACATAATTGTTGACACTGTAAGCAACTGCCCACCATTACCTACTGTTTCATATTATTACTGTGCTTTTTACTTAACTACTCCATCAGATATCTGCACATTTATTATCATTTCTTATGCTATATCTGAGAGGAAAATCAACTCATTTACATAAAATAAGAAATGCTACTTACAGCTGAGGACTTCGTTGACGAGACTACTTTCTTCGTCCTTGTCTGAACCTGTCACAACAAGAAATACATGCAGCCACGTACAGTTGGACATCACATCTTTAGTCGGGAATGATTCACACTCAATTATTATAACTAGATGGAAAACTGTTACAGTTATGTATCACTATGTTACAGTTATGCATCAGTCGTTTACAGTTAGATATCACTATTTTACAGTTATGCATCAGTCTTTTACAGTTACACAGCACTATTTTACAGTTATGCATCAGTCTTTTACAGTTACCTAAACCTGTTACAGTTAGTTGTCATTCTTACAGTTAGGCATGCCTTGTTTATAGTAAGATTGTTTAAGGTAAACATCTCAGATCACATTGCCATGCTCACATACTTGTAGTAGTGCTTCGAATGTCTCGGACAATGCCACTACGCGCTCTGTACACTGGCTATTCAGACAATGCCACTACGTGCTCTGTACACTGGCTATTCAGACAATGCCACTACGTGCTCTGTACACTGGCTGTTCAGACAATGCCACTACATGCTCTGTACACTGGCTGTTCAGACAATGCCACTACGTGCTCTGTACACTGGCTGTTCAGACAATGCCACTACATGCTCTGTACACTGGCTGTTCAGACAATGCCACTACATGCTCTGTACACTGGCTGTTCAGACAATGCCACTACGTGCTCTGTACACTGGCTGTTCAGACAATGCCACTACGTGCTCTGTACACTGGCTATTCAGACAATGCCACTACGTGCTCTGTACACTGGCTGTTCAGACAATGCCACTACATGCTCTGTACACTGGCTGTTCAGACAATGCCACTACGTGCTCTGTACACTGGCTGTTCAGACAATGCCACTACATGCTCTGTACACTGGCTATTCAGACAATGCCACTACATGCTCTGTACACTGGCTATTCAGACAATGCCACTACGTGCTCTGTACACTGGCTGTTCAGACAATGCCACTACGTGCTCTGTACACTGGCTGTTCAGACAATGCCACTACGTGCTCTGTACACTGGCTGTTCAGACAATGCCACTACGTGCTCTGTACACTGGCTGTTCAGACAATGCCACTACGTGCTCTGTACACTGGCTGTTCAGACAATGCCACTACATGCTCTGTACACTGGCTGTTCAGACAATGCCACTACGTGCTCTGTACACTGGCTGTTCAGACAATGCCACTACGTGCTCTGTACACTGGCTGTTCAGACAATGCCACTACGTGCTCTGTACACTGGCTGTTCAGACAATGCCACTACGTGCTCTGTACACTGGCTGTTCAGACAATGCCACTGTACACTGCTCTGTACACTGGCTGTTCAGACAATGCCACTACATGCTCTGTACACAGACAATGCTCTGTACACTGGCTGTTCAGACAATGCCACTACGTTCTCTGTACACTGGCTGTTCAGACAATGCCACTACGTGCTCTGTATACTGGCTGTTCAGACAATGCCACTACGTGCTCTGTACACTGGCTATTCAGACAATGCCACTACGTGCTCTGTACACTGGCTATTCAGACAATGCCACTACGTGCTCTGTACACTGACTGTTCAGACAATGCCACTACGTGCTCTGTACACTGGCTGTTCAGACAATGCCACTACGTGCTCTGTACACTGGCTGTTCAGACAATGCCACTACATGCTCTGTACACTGGCTATTCAGACAATGCCACTACGTGCTCTGTACACTGGCTGTTCAGACAATGCCACTACGTGCTCTGTACACTGGCTGTTCAGACAATGCCACTACGTGCTCTGTACACTGGCTATTCAGACAATGCCACTACGTGCTCTGTACACTGGCTGTTCAGACAATGCCACTACGTGCTCTGTACACTGGCTGTTCAGACAATGCCACTACATGCTCTCAGACAATGCCACTGCTCTGTACACTGGCTGTTCAGACAATGCCACTACGTGCTCTGTACACTGGCTGTTCAGAATGCCACTACGTGCTCTGTACACTGGCTGTTCAGACAATGCCACTACGTGCTCTGTACACTGGCTGTTCAGACAATGCCACTACGTGCTCTGTACACTGGCTGTTCAGACAATGCCACTACGTGCTCTGTACACTGGCTGTTCAGACAATGCCACTACATGCTCTGTACACTGGCTATTCAGACAATGCCACTACATGCTCTGTACACTGGCTATTCAGACAATGCCACTACGTGCTCTGTACACTGGCTGTTCAGACAATGCCACTACATGCTCTGTACACTGGCTGTTCAGACAATGCCACTACGTGCTCTGTACACTGGCTGTTCAGACAATGCCACTACGTGCTCTGTACACTGGCTGTTCAGACAGTGCCACTACGTGCTCTGTACACTGGCTGTTCAGACAATGCCACTACGTGCTCTGTACACTGGCTGTTCAGACAATGCCACTACGTGCTCTGTACACTGGCTGTTCAGACAATGCCACTACATGCTCTGTACACTGGCTATTCAGACAATGCCACTACATGCTCTGTACACTGGCTATTCAGACAATGCCACTACGTGCTCTGCACACTGGCTGTTCAGACAGTGCCACTACGTGCTCTGTACACTGGCTGTTCAGGATCTAATAAGGACACGTGGACAAGTTGACTGGGACACGAGGGATGACCCACCATTGTCTGTGTCGTCCTTCAAACTGCCTCTGCTGCGAGACCCTACAACAAGTCATCACAGCACTCTCTTCACATTGCAACACTCTTCTTTTTATCTTATATATATATATTTAAACCAGGTTAACCCGACTGATGGAGCAATGAACCAAGGACAGCAGTTATCAAACTTTACAGTTTTTTATCATTAAAACTTGTTCCCACTGTGGTGCCCTATAGAGGATATTGCTTCACTACTCGTTTTCAGGTAGGAGAAAAACCTTCTAGAAACCAGTGTATCAAAAAACCTAAGTAAATAACTCTAAATATATATCGTTGTTTTCTGAAATACACCAACAACTGGTAGATGAGAAGGCAATGGACCAAGGAAGCGAGTGAACACAGAGTAGACCTCGGCACCTCGTGGGAGATGAGAAGGCAATGGACCAAGGAAGCGAGTGAACACAGAGTAGACCTCGGCACCTCGTGGGAGATGAGAAGGCAATGGACCAAGGAAGCGAGTGAACACAGAGTAGACCTCGGCACCTCGTGGGAGATGAGAAGGCAATGGATCAAGGCAGCGAGTGAACACAGAGTAGACCTTGGCACCTCATGGGAGATGCAGTTACGATAATCCAAACTTAGCATATATTCATTTATAGTAATTTATATTTTTTATATATTTGAAACTAGAACAACGAAATGTACCGAACTATATCTTAAGAATACTCAGCAATTAATTCAATAATCAATGTGTATGCATACGATGGGGAAATACCTACTCGGACTTCTTCTCGGTAGGCAATGGTGTTAAGCAAGGTGGGAAGTTATCCCCTTTGCTTTTTAACATTTATATGGATAATCTGAGTATACAACTGCACAAAAAACAAATCGGTTGTAGTCTTGGTAACATGGTTGTTAATCACCTTATATACGCCGATGATCTACTTATGTTTGCACCTTCTGCTAAAGGACTACAAACACTACTAGACATGTGTTACTCATATGGATGTGAGCACGATGTGCAATACAATGCGAGTAAATCCCTGGTCATGTACTTTGAATCTAGAAAGTCAAATCTGTCTAAAGAAATGACATTAGGAGGAAAGAAGTTAAACTTTGCCACCTCTTGTAAATATCTTGGACATGTAATTTCTAATAACTTGTCTGATGAGTCTGACATGCAAGCCAAAGTGAGACTTTTGTATGCCAAGAGTAACATGTTATGTCAAAAGTTTCACTTTTGTTCAACTGCTGTAAAAAATAAGCTATTTACAGCGTATTTTGGTAATATCTATATGTGTGCGTTATGGGTGAACTTTAGAAAAGTTAATTTTCATCAATTCGTTGTTGCATATAACAACTCTTTCAGGATATTGAACAATTTGCCCATGAGATGTAGCGCTAGTCACATGTTTGCTACAGCTAATGTCAGCTCGGGTAAATGTGTAATCAGAAAGGCTATTTTTAGCTTAATGAATAGGATTGACATGTCTTTGAATCCCATTATTTATAGCATTAAAACTAGCGACGTGTATTGTACTTCGAAACTGCGGCACCAGTGGGTCCGGGATTTATATAATTTTTAAACATATTGTTCTTATCTATGTATTTTTATATTATTTACATACTTTTATTGATGTATTTGTATATATGGACATCATGATTGTCTGAAATAAATACATTATTATTATAGGTTCTATTCAGTGGAACCATCCAGACAAAAGCTAATATATCGCATTATGTGCATGATTTGTGTGTTAGGAAGTCTTGTTAATCTGGACACTTAGACTGGGGAGCAAAGTGTGCTGATTAACAAGGTTCCGCACTGTACGTTACAAACAGTGCTGTATGTCGCAATACTGAACTCTGAGTTGTTTGTTCATGAAAATAAACTACTACTTATGAGAGGTCAACTATGTAATTCACATTAGATTAATATTAATTTTGGTGAAAAATTAGACAGACGAGAAGAGTGCCAACAATATCATTTTGTATCAATACGTTATAATTATTATGTAGATTCAGCTTTTGTCAGGAGATAAAACCACAACTATTGTTTTGTTAGGACGCACCTTGGCGGTCGAAGTCTAGCATCATTATGCTACTGTCGCTATTACAGCGGACTAGTGGCGCCGCCGGTGACAGGCCGAGCTGATTGTCAGTGGGCGAGGTGTCGCCGCTGCGAGAGCGCATCCTAGTGGCAGTCTCCTTCATCACATTGCCATCGGTGGCGTCCCCTATTGGCTTGGGAAGAACCGACCCCTTGTCTGTTGAACATGACATACATAAAATGATCTGCAAGTGTAGCTGTAGCAAATGTCAACTACCAAAAATAACTTTCTCACGCACCAAGGGACACTGCTGATGACACCAGTCTCAATACCCACTGGCAGATCGCCTTGTGAAATGCTGGTGTTTAGCTCAGCCAATAATATCGTCGCATAACATGATTAAATTTTATTTTATTTCAGCCAATCGTGGTTCATGTTACATGTAATGTTTGAGAAGTAGAAGTAATTATTTGAATGCACAATACTGCTCAACCGCTTATGAGAATGGTTAACAGGTAACTATACTGGGATTCATTGGAGTCTTTTATATGGAATGTTGAGCTCCTGCAGTGTTCTCGCAGGTGGTACAGTCACAGCCAGTCGACTCAATTACTTGGAAAAAATGCAGCGGATTCAGCCAATTTCCATTGCGTAGGATATCTGCCTGGGGTAGTGTAGTCAACTACCATCTCTGGGTTGCAAGGATGCATGATATGACCAAAATATATTTGTCATGATGCTGAGATTTAACTACATGTAGCATTCTGTAGATACACAAGAACATTTTCAAGGTAAACGTGTCATGTTTTAAGCTCATTTTGTGACTCATTTATTTTGCACAGATAATTGTTAATAAGTGCTATACATGGTAACCATGGTTACAGGTGTCCTTACCGCCGTGCTGGGCAGGGGTCAAGCTGCTGGACGTAAGCTGACCCTGGAGCTGTGACCTCAGACTCTCCACCTGGTCATGTCGACTCCAGCCTCGACTGAAGGTACGCATAGCCAACACTGGCGACAAACATGACACAGGTTGACACCAAATGACATTGATCCGACAGTCCCATCACTAGTAAAACAACACCTTGAGTTGACAAAAATTGACACAAACTGTTGCCACATTCTGTGACTGCATATATTTAATACTGAATCATTGTCAACAGCAACACCAACGGATGGTACAGTGCATACGCAGTGCTCAATTTCTACATTTTATCAACTTTTACAACTCTCATTTTCAGACTTACCACCTTTTTGGGGTCATTTTTTTTCAGGTCAATATAAAATCCCTCATCTGTGAACCGGCCTGTACAGAATTCCAATTCCAACTGGATAATGCTATCTTTCACACTTCAAGACATACATACATCAAACAAAATCCACTACGTTTTGTCTGTAATCTGCCTAGCATCAGACATATATTGCTCTTCAACCACCACAGTTTGATAACTGATTTTATATATACAGTAGTCCCTCTCTTCAGCGGACCCTCTGACAAGGGGACACCTGCTATGTCGGGACAGTTTGTCAATGTACGGACCGTTCTGCCATGTTAATATCCCTCTGATGAGGGGACACCTCATGTACGCGGACAGCGGACAGGATATTTTGGTTATATGTCCCTCCTAAGATGGACAGTATTCATTAATTCGAAGATGCCGAATTTGTTTTGAAAATGGCGGACATACAGCTTGCTGCGTGTCAATGGTAACACCAAGTACATGTGTACCCGTAATAACGAGCTTGTCTTCCTTGCTGTAATCGTTGTTTGTTTAAAACTACTTAGAGTTCCTTTGATTACAGTATGTAAACTTTAGGCAGAGTGAATGTGGAGGAAGGTATTGTTAATTTTGTGCTGTTATCAATCACTTTTGCTGTGGTTATGCCATGATGGCTTCCCTGTTCAAGCCTCCAGCCCCAGCCAGGGCTTCCGCTTGGTGTTGCCTTTTCATCTTGTAAATTGCAATTAAGATTCACAAATACCATGTATAAAAGGTTCACCTCAATTGTTTTCAATGTAGTCCAACATTGAGGTGAAATAATAAACAAGCATCATCAAATTATGCTGCGCTACGCCAAACAGCAAATATTACCAGTGCCTTGAAAAGATGAACTGGTTACCAGCATATGAAATGGTGGAACGCGTTATCAACTGATGCACAATTTGTGCATTAATGAATGTTTCGAAATTGGATGAAAAATGTAGTGAGAATTAACGATTGTACCCGTTACTGTTTTTAATATTTAATTAACGTTCACGCTGCATGTAGCAACTGATTTAAATATTCGGTTGATAATTTTCAGGTTATTATTTTAGCCGGTAGGGGGCAGCAAAAATTGTCAACTTGCGAAATACTTACAAAGTATTTTAGCTACAGAATATCTAAATCGTTCGAGAATACCAATTTATCAAATGTTGTAACGGAGAAGTTTTGTTCAACTTTTTGGTTGAATGCTGCCATACGCGCAGCAAATTATACTGCAACGCCGGGCCGATACCATTGCATAGGCTAGTGGCAGTGAGTGACCAGTGCGTGGAGGTGGTTGAGAAAAATCTCAGATCGACAGAGGGAGTCGGGCGGACGATACCGGGCAGGCGATATGACTTCATGACCAACTGTTTATTTTTTAATACATCACAGTAATAATAAACATATATGTATAGTGCTTAATTCCTATCAGTCAATGCGTTGACATAATGCCACATTTTTACTATGCGTCAGTTGTACTGGTCTGAACTTTGGCACTAAGAGTAAGATGCCTGTCCCTCCAATGAGCGGACACCTGCCATGTCGGGACACTTATGCTTGGATACAGATGTGTCCACTGAAGAGAGGGACTACTGCATGTCAAAAAGAAAATATGTACTTTCTCATGTTTTTTTCATGTGAAACAAATCCACACCAAGACAGAATTCAGCGATATTCCTTCAAAAATATTTATTGTATATGAGAAAACATATGTGGCTATCTGCAGTTTACTCTGACAAAAATATATAAATTCCCCCCCTAAAATAAACTACCCGATCCCTATCACATGTATAAAGTGAACAGCTTATAACTCTCCAAACACTAAGGTGGCAGCAAATGTTTGCAGTCCCAAAATATATTAAGCAAACCACGGGGATGGTAGTTTGGTCACCACGTGTTGTGGGGAGAATAATGTTAAGTGGCACCCTCTAGTGAGTCAAACCTGTTAATACAAACTGATGCTAATAGCCATATCAGATTGTAAAAATCACGCATTGGAGGAGGTTGAACCAGTGCACAATTTTGTTTGACGTAGCACACTTATGATACTATCCCTTACAGTAACTGTTCACCCCCATCCCCTTAAAGTAATTGTTCACCCCATCCCCCTAAACGTCAATGTCAGCTGAAACTCAACTCACAGTGATTGTTGTTGGGCTTGATGCCTCGACTTCGTTTTGTCTTCTGTTCGCTAAGACGATCGAGTGGAAGGTCATTGAGGTCAAGGTTGTAGACGTGTCGAGCCAGCACGCCGGTCAACGTGTCCATTGTTTTCTGGTAGCAGAAACAAACAGGAATGGTTGGAACTGGATCTATAAGAACGGCAGTAAACTTTTGCATTTGTACAGTAAACACATTAATGTTAAATTGGCTGATCTTCCTTCTTCTTGTGACATAACTGGTTATACATTGAAAATAAAATAGATATTGTAAAGAACATTGGCCCAATGGCTTCCCTAAATATGCCATAGTGTCAATTGTTACAAAAAACACATTTCAAAAAAAAATTGAAATAAAAAAAAAAATTCTTATGAAATGTTTGAAACAAACAGTTAAGACTGGAAAAGGTGTTACCAGTTTAACCCCAAATAAATTGTCTTGATAAATGTTTCCCTAAAGACACTAGATCCTCTCAGCTCAGGACACCAATGATCCGTCTATAATGAGTTTGTGATAGGCAACAGTGACACATACTGTTCACTAGAGTTGTTCCGATTAATTTATCTCTTTGATGATTGGTTGATTCATGCATCCAATCAACTAGTAGATTACAATCTTGTCTAATGGACAATCGTTCCAATTATATAAAAATTAGTTTAGAGTGAAATATGTACAATTACCGCATGACCAAAATCTGCTTTAGTTTTGTGAAAAAGACGCCACTGACATCATTAAAAATTGCACTTTTGATTATTACGAACAGGTGCATATATTTTCGTTAAATCTGTTGTATGTTTTCATCAACTGCCGATGACGGGTCACTCTAGTACTGCCATCTGGCTATAACACTTCTCTTTGAATGGCTGGCCACAAACTGATTATGATCAACTCTGTGGTCAGTGTGTGGTCCACTCAGTGGTCAGTGTGTGGTCCACTTGGTGGTCATTGTGTGGTTCACTCAGTGGTCAGGGTATGGTTCACTTACCGCCCACTCCCGGATCAGTTCGACCCATGCCGTCAGAGATGACAACACTTCCAGAAACTGGTCCCACAGCTCCGCAGACACAAACACATTCAGGTTGGCTCGGATCCATGTCACTATTAGTGTCTGCAAGACAATGAGCCATGTCACTATTAGGGTCTGCAAGACAATGGGTCATGTGACTATTATTGTCTGCAAGACAATGAGCCATGTCACAATTAGGGTCTGCAAGACAATGGGCCATGTCACTATTAGTGTCTGCAAGACAATGAGCCATGTCACTATTTGTGACTGGTCTGCAAGACAGTGAGCCATGTCACTATTAATGTCTGCAAGACAATGAGCCACGTCGTTATTAGCATTTGTAGGACAATGATCCACCTCATTATTAGTGCATATAAGGCAATGATCCATTTTATTTAGTGCATCTTAGACAATAATCCATGTCATTATTAGTGTCTGCAAGACAATGAGCCATATCATTATTAATTCATGTTAGACATTGATTCAAGGCACTATTACTGTCTGTAAGACAACGATCTACGTCACTATTAGTGTCATCTAGAGAATGATCCATCTCAATATTACTATCTCTAAGGCAATAATCCACATAGCTGTTAGACAATGGTTTTTGAAAAATATTTCCAACTTTTGTAATATCTAACAAGACTGTGATAATGTTATGACACAATACACCTAAAAGGCAGAAATAATGTCTGATCCCTCGGCCGAACCTGCATTTAACTCCAGCCAGGCTCGAGGCAAAATCAATATAATCTAGGTCTACATACAGCCCGACAATGGACCTTTCAAAAGCCAGGATTACTTGTAGACCAACCAACAGATATTTGTCAGAAAAACACTGTATATAAAGTAAGCAGGATCTACAGTAAGGAAGCACGGTAAGTGTACACCCTCCCATGTGCCGAGATATACTATATTCATCCACTTCTATGGACCATTGGTCTCTGATCCATCAATTGGCGATGCACTTCAAAAAACACAAAGGTACTTATTTACAGTTATTTGCTTCTTTCAGTGGACAAATTGAGATTCCCAGGTGGTGAAAATGCAAAATACTATAAAGGTGACAACGGCTGCCTGTGGCTTGTTACATGATGAGTGGGTGGAAGCTACTTAATGTAACATCACTACGAATGATCTTAGAAACACTGACAACACAACACAAAGTCTGTGCCATTTAGCCTCTCTTGAAATTTTGAAATATTTTTACATGTACGCAACTTCAAATTCACGAAACGTTAAATTGCCTCGACCAATGTTCATCTCTGTCAACTATGTATTAGTGGCATTTTAGCTGTCATAATGTAAGCGTGCACTTGAAGGCGATGTTTGGCACTATTGGTATCACTTTTGTATGGCATTATATTGGAAGTTAGCACCGTTTAAAAACATATTTCTCTGAACATGTGTGATTGCTTTGGATTAACAGATTGCATTTCTGTAAAACACCATGTGCTCTAAAGGGTCAAAAGGTTCGTGTATTGGGGGAGGTGTAAGGATAAATTATGTTTTGAGACTGTCCCTAAGGACATACCTGAAATATGGGTTGCGCAAGTTTTCCGCTCAGAGTTCGTTGTCGATCTGTAGGCACCTTTACACTCAGCACGCCAGACGTTATTCGCAACAAGACTGTTAATAACTGCTCCCTGCAAATTGACATCATTGTAAAATATATTCATGAATAAGGCCAGCAAAAACTAACCTCTTGCTGCAACAATTCTGGTCATATAGAGTTGTGTCTGCTTTATCTGTTTCTCGATAATCCATTTCTTACTGTAATCAGCGTACTTTTGTTGGAACAATCTTCATGAACTGTAAATTGCTTCATTAAACTGCAATGACTGTTGTGAGATGGGACTTTAGGTTTGAACATTTTTCAAAGCATCTTGAAAAATGCTAATACCTGAACAACAGTCAGTGAAGTCAGATTTCCTTGCCCAAAACCACCTTATTGCACAAAGGAGTATTCTAGCTGATGATTCTTGACGACATGATCACACGTACAGTTGTTAGCTCTGAATAATTTTCAAGGATGTGAAAATCAGTCTCACTAGAATCATTCATTGCCATGATAATACACAAGCAAATGAGTCCATATTTCAAACATCATACACCATTACCATTCATTTATCTAACTAGTACACCCATTTTTTTTAAGATATGTTCATTATTAATAAAGATATAGCATATTGATTATATGGCCGTTTTCGTATAGTGGTTACCTTTAACCACCACGAATAAATATACAAATTACTGACAAAAGTACTAAACAAATAAATACAATCATTTCATAACATAAAAATCATTAATCAAATGTGACAGAATTGTATCACATTGTATGGGTAAAGATTACGTGGTTGAACTAACCATGTGTTCTGGTGGAGACCCTGATTCATCACCATGAAACGATAGATGTTCAACACACGCTTACAGATGTCAACCTGAAAAAATAGATTACTTTCATCATAAAGATGTTACAGCCCATGGTCATCTACCTATACAGTTCTAGTGCAATAAGTGAAAACTACTCTAACAGACCTTCCAAGTCTTCCGCTTTATAGCAAGATCTTCCGCTTTTTCCGTTTTTAAAAAATCTTACACTTTCCTGCTTTGTTTTGAAAATCTTCCGCTTTTTACGGATGTGGCCGGTGATCGCTGCACCACCCGACAAAAAACCCATAACGTAGCCTATAGTTTGAAACAGCGCCATTTGGTGGCGTGTTATGTTTCTCAACGATTGAGATTGGACTATGACATTTTCCAGTGTTTTCCCTGGTATATGACAAGTGAGGAGGGCCGCCTCGCCGTTTTTCTATGCTGTCTAGCTCGCCCAAAATATGCCAAAATTGCCGCTTCATAGCTATTTCGTGCGCTCATGTTTTTTTCTTTCGTGATATAGTCAGCATCGACGAGCCACAAAGTCACTTATATTCCTACAAAATCGCAGATTTGTAACAACATCATTTAGTCGTCTTAAGAAAAACGTCGCTCAGAGCCGGTTATGATTTACCCAAATATAGCGACCCGGTTTGCGCTAGTCTGCGCCATTGCGGCCATATGTTAACGCACAGCGCTCATAAAATGAGTGATATAGCAGCATATGTTGATACAAACCGGGACGCTATTTACGCCTCAAATGGGCGTAAGACGCAATATTCTTGAAGGTAAATATGTCTAGGATAATGTTGAATGATGGAACTATCTCACTGAGGTATCAAACTTAAATAAAGTTATAACGGCAAAATCGAATTGGGTCCGGATTTGACACAACTAACATGTGCCCAGAAATCTATTCAACTAATGACGTTCTATGCCATTTTTTTTTAGCAAAATAAGGAATGTAATTTGTAAGATATCTTAGTGCTAAATATATAATATATATTCCGATAAAGTTGTGCAAAAACACTTTTGAGAAAGGTTATTTGAATGAAGTACATACGAATATAAATCACCGAAGTTCACATCTCATAAAAGACGCCTATTCTCCCAAACCGCGTATAATAACGGATTATCAATAACTTGGGCTAGGCTTACCTTTTACTTTTTACTGACTCTGTCAGCGTGATAACAAGGCCTCGTGTTAGAGAAACTCAAGTGGAAACTACACCTCAACCGAGTACCAGGGTAAAGTGGAAACCACACCTCAACACGATGAAACAATCATGATTACTGACTTTTATTAATTATGATTACTACATTTGCAAGTAGTGTCTTGTTTTTTTACATCTCCCCTCTATATTCAAGAGTAAAGGTTAAAACATACCTCAGAATGCACCATTTTTAAGCTACCCCTGGTAGTCTTAAAATATTCTCTGGGGGAGCATGCCCCCGGACCTACCAGCTCGTGCATCATTTTAGCCAGGGGAAACACTTCTCCGCATATTTTTCAATCCGCCATTTTTAGTGTCTCCAAGTGCATTACCAGCAACATGGGAGTTGTGAACCAAACGTGCCACTGGCATTTACAATGCTAAGTACTGAGACAGATGCGGAACACTTGGTGTTTGGGAAATAGGGTGTTTGTTTGTTAATAATGTTTGGTTGTTTTTCCGAGCAAACATCTTCTGTTTTTTTTGTAGGAAGAGTAAGATCTTCTGCTGTTTTTTAATAAAATGTTGGAAGGTCTGCTCTAATTACGGTATGTATTTGGACACCTAAAACTACTCTAATTACGGTGTGTATTTGGACACGTAAAATTAAAACTACTCTACTTATGGTATGTATTTGGACACCTAAAATTAATTAAATTCTCAGCTGTCCAAAAACGTAAAATACAAACAAAAATGTTTAGTAAAACTTTAGAATGTCCAAAAAACATTCATTATGTTATTATTTGTATCAGGCCAAATGAATTTGTCCATGGGTTTGCAAGAAATACACTTGGTACACATCTTAAGTTGCTAATTATTAAGAATAGCCCTTTTGATAGTCGCTAACACATCCACGCGTGAACCAAACATAAAATAAAAACCGTACCCTCGTTTACTTTTTAACAACGTTCTGATAAGAAATAACAAATTATTTTCAAATGCGTAACTATTAGAGCTGCCTCGTATGTATTAACAAATGCGTAACTATTAGAGCTGCCTCGTATGTATTAACAAATGCGTAACTATTAGAGCTGCCTCGTATGTATTAACAAATGCGTAACTATTAGAGCTGCCTCGTATGTATTAACAAATGAGTAACTATTAGAGCTGCCTCGTATGTATTAACAAATGCGTAACTATTAGAGCTGCCTCGTATGTATTAACAAATGAGTAACTATTAGAGCTGCCTCGTATGTATTAACAAATGAGTAACTATTAGAGCTGCCTCGTATGTATTAACAAATGAGTAACTATTAGAACTGCCTCGTATGTATTAACAAATGCGTAACTATTAGAGCTGCCTCGTATGTATTAACAAATGAGTAACTATTAGAGCTGCCTCGTATGTATTAACAAATGCGTAACTATTAGAGCTGCCTCGTATGTATTAACAAATGAGTAACTATTAGAGCTGCCTCGTATATATTAACAAATGAGTAACTATTAGAGCTGCCTCGTATATATTAACAAATGAGTAACTATTAGAACTGCCTCGTATGTATTAACAAATGAGTAACTATTAGAACTGCCTCATATGTATTAACAAATGCGTAACTATTAGAGCTGCCTCGTATGTATTAACAAATGAGTAACTATTAGAGCTGCCTCGTATGTATTAACAAATGCGTAACTATTAGAGCTGCCTCGTATGTATTAACAAATGCGTAACTATTAGAGCTGCCTCGTATGTATTAACAAATGAGTAACTATTAGAGCTGCCTCGTATGTATTAACAAATGCGTAACTATTAGAGCTGCCTCGTATGTATTAACAAATGAGTAACTATTAGAGCTGCCTCGTATGTATTAACAAATGCGTAACTATTAGAGCTGCCTCGTATGTATGAACAAATGCATAACTATTAGAGCTGCCTCGTATGTATTAACAAAAGCGTAACTATTAGAGCTGCCTCGTATGTATTAACAAATGCGTAACTATTAGAGCTGCCTCGTATGTATTAACAAATGAGTAACTATTAGAGCTGCCTCGTATGTATTAACAAATGCGTAACTATTAGAGCTGCCTCGTATGTATTAACAAATGAGTAACTATTAGAACTGCCTCGTATGTATTAACAAATGAGTAACTATTAGAGCTGCCTCGTATGTATTAACAAATGAGTAACTATTAGAGCTGCCTCGTATGTATTAACAAATGAGTAACTATTAGAACTGCCTCATATGTATTAACAAATGCGTAACTATTAGAGCTGCCTCGTATGTATTAACAAATGAGTAACTATTAGAGCTGCCTCGTAAGTAAATAACAAAAAATCTTTAAAAAATCACAAATCAGTATAAACCACAAGTGATAAAAATGATAAAAGAACGCTGATTATGAGTCAAGCAATGACTTTACCTGCTCCTCCAGCACGGGCATGTTGTCAGACTGCTCCAGGAGGAAGAGATTCGCCGAGTTTGTGATGAACACTTGAAGGACCTTCTGCAGACCCGCCTCAAGTGGTCCTTCTCCCACGGACCATTGTGTACTGGTCAACGTGGTGTCGTCTAGACGGTCATTGGTCTGAGGCAGCAGGGGCTACAAGAGAAGACAATGAGGGATGGCAGGAATAGGGAAGGGTGATCTAGTGGGAAGGCACCCAAAAAATTTGAATTTTTGTTGTTTCATTTCAGAAGAATCATGGAAAAACTACGCTATCCAGTATTCACTATGGCAGGATAGCTTGTTTGCACACGTCTTGTTTGGTTTTGTTCTGGATCGTAACAATCACAAGTCCCATACCACGTAATGGTGGGGGTTTGAACTAGTGTTCTGGACTTTGTAAACTTCCGAGACCATCCCTTAAGTAAGAACAATGTATGTCACAGTGCGTCTGTCTCAGTCCCCACCTGTGTATGTCACAGTGCGTCTGTCTCAGTCCCCACCTGTGTATGTCACAGTGCGTCTGTCTCAGTCCCCACCTGTGTATGTCACAGTGCGTCTGTCTCAGTCCCCACCTGTGTATGTCACAGTGTGCCTGTCTCAGTCCCCACCTGTGTATGTCACAGTGCGCCTGTCTCAGTCCCCACCTGTGTATGTCACAGTGCGTCTGTCTCAGTCCCCACCTGTGTATGTCACAGTGCGTCTGTCTCAGTCCCCACCTGTGTATGTCACAGTGCGTCTGTCTCAGTCCCCACCTGTGTATGTCACAGTGCGTCTGTCTCAGTCCCCACCTGTGTATGTCACAGTGCGCCTGTCTCAGTCCCCACCTGTGTATGTCACAGTGCGTCTGTCTCAGTCCCCACCTGTGTATGTCACAGTGCGCCTGTCTCAGTCCCCACCTGTGTATGTCACAGTGCGTCTGTCTCAGTCCCCACCTGTGTATGTCACAGTGCGTCTGTCTCAGTCCCCACCTGTGTATGTCACAGTGCGTCTGTCTCAGTCCCCACCTGTGTATGTCACAGTGCGCCTGTCTCAGTCCCCACCTGTGTATCGGAGCCAATGCTCCTCTGGGGAGAGCCGTTGGAAGTGGGTTCGCCCTGGCCCGCCTTGCTCCGGTCCACTGCCTCCTGCATGAACACGGGGTGGCAGTCCTCCTGTTGGCATAGCAATGCATCACTAGGGGGGCACCTCAAAACATCACCATGGCAAAACTGGACAAACATTTGTTGGGTTCAATAAGTTTAATTAACTCGACGGTGGTGTGACTTAGATGTTAGTTTACATGAAGACAGAACAAAATTGATTCAATAACGAACAATTGTTTTATAATTTATAGTACATGGGTAATATTAAGAGATTACAGTTAGTACCTGCCTTCAGCGACCACTCAGACCAGTGACCACCAGCTATGTTGTAGGGACAGTTTTCCAATGTCCCAATCATTTTTCAACGGAAAGGTCCCTTAGATCAGTGACCACCTGCTGAACGCGGACAGCGATTTTTGTGGTTGTATGTCCCTGCTAAGGCGGACAGTATTAATTAATTCGACGATTTTTCGTTTAATTTCTTTAGAAAATGGCGGACTAACAGAACGGTGACAATGAAAACACCAAGTAAAGTACACGTGTACCCGTAATGACAATCTTGTTTTTCTCACTGTACTTCTTGTGTTTGTCCAAACTACCTAGAATTCCTTTGATGATTCCTTTGATGATGCTCAATAAATTGTACACAGAGTGACTGTGGTGAGTGGTACTGATTATTTTGTGCTGGCATCAATCACCTTTGCAGATGCCAACATGGCTTTGACCTTTGGCTTAGCACCTCCAGCCCCAGCCAGGCCTGAGGTTTCATCTTGGTGTGGCCTTTTGCCATGTGTAAATTGCAATTAAGATTCACAGATGCAATGTATACAAGATTCAGATAAATTGTTTTCAAGGCGATCTTTTACTTTCTGACCTAACCATGAAAACGACCATAAAATTATTCTCAGCTAGGCCACATGACATGATTGTAAAGCAGGTCACCAGTGTGTGGAAAAGATGAACTGGGTGGCTAGTGTATGAAACTGTGGACTGCATTATCAAGTGACACACAGCACGTGCATTCATGAATCTGTCGAGATTGGATGAAAGACAAAATGAGATAATGATCGATTGTAAGCGTTCAAATTTTGTATGTTTAATAAATGTTTGCGCTGAGTGTACGAAGCGATTTAAATAACTGGTTGCTCATCTCCAGGTTATTATTTTCCATCTTGTAGGCCGCAGCCAAACTCGTGAACTTACGAATTAGTTACAAAGTATATTAGCGAAGGAAAGTCTAAATCGTTCGAGAATACCAATTTACACTATGTTGTAACAGTTTTTTGTTAGCTGTATTGTACACATATGCCTGGATACAGATGTGTCCGCTGAAGACAAGAACTACAGTACTCCCTTATGTCGACCCACAAAGCAACAAACAAAGGGCAGTTATCACCATTAGTGTTTTTATCTTAAGTTGATTAACAGTGGCCTCATTTGGGTAGGCAGGAGAATAGCCCTCTAGGAAAACACAGTATATCACACACACACACACACACACATCAGAAAATAAATCTAAGCAACTATCATTTAGTGTTTTTTTAAATCATCACCAACTGGTAGATTAGAAGGCAGTGGCTCAACGTGGCGAATGAACACTGGTGGAGAAACTGTTACAATGCTCAGTAAGGAAGTGAATGAACACAGAAAGAGGTGAGAGGACCACAGAGACTGGTGGAGAAACTGTTACAATGCTCAGTAAGGAAGTGAATGAACACAGAAAGAGGTGAGAGGACCACAGTGACTGGTGGAGAAACTGTTACAATGCTCAGTAAGGAAGTGAATGAACACAGAAAGAGGTGAGAGGACCACAGCGACTGGTGGAGAAACTGTTACAATGCTCAGTAAGGAAGTGAATGAACACAGAAAGAGGTGAGAGGACCACAGTGACTGGTGGAGAAACTGTTACAATGCTCAGTAAGGAAGTGAATGAACACAGAAAGAGGTGAGAGGACCACAGTGACTGGTGGAGAAACTGTTACAATGCTCAGTAAGGAAGTGAATGAACACAGAAAGAGGTGAGAGGACCACAGCGACTGGTGGAGAAACTGTTACAATGCTCAGTAAGGAAGTGAATGAACACAGAAAGAGGTGAGAGGACCACAGCGACTGGTGGAGAAACTGTTACAATGCTCAGTAAGGAAGTGAATGAACACAGAAAGAGGTGAGAGGACCACAGTGACTGGTGGAGAAACTGTTACAATGCTCAGTAAGGAAGTGAATGAACACAGAAAGAGGTGAGAGGACCACAGTGACTGGTGGAGAAACTGTTACAATGCTCAGTAAGGAAGTGAATGAACACAGAAAGAGGTGAGAGGACCACAGTGACTGGTGGAGAAACTGTTACAATGCTCAGTAAGGAAGTGAATGAACACAGAAAGAGGTGAGAGGACCACAGCGACTGGTGGAGAAACTGTTACAATGCTCAGTAAGGAAGTGAATGAACACAGAAAGAGGTGAGAGGACCACAGTGACTGGTGGAGAAACTGTTACAATGCTCAGTAAGGAAGTGAATGAACACAGAAAGAGGTGAGAGGACCACAGTGACTGGTGGAGAAACTGTTACAATGCTCAGTAAGGAAGTGAATGAACACAGAAAGAGGTGAGAGGACCACAGCGACTGGTGGAGAAACTGTTACAATGCTCAGTAAGGAAGTGAATGAACACAGAAAGAGGTGAGAGGACCACTGTTTACAATGCTCAGTAAGGAAGTGAATGAACACAGAAAGAGGTGAGAGGACCACAGTGACTGGTGGAGAAACTGTTACAATGCTCAGTAAGGAAGTGAATGAACACAGAAAGAGGTGAGAGGTCCACAATGACTGGTGGTGAAACTGTTTACAATGCTCAGTAAGGAAGTGAATGAACACAGAAAGAGGTGAGAGGACCACAACGACTGGTGGAGAGACTGTTACAATGCTCAGTAAGGAAGTGAATGAACACAGAAAGAGGTGAGAGGACCACAACAACTGGTGGAGAGACTGTTACAATGCTCAGTAAGGAAGTGAATGAACACAGAAAGAGGTGAGAGGACCACAACTGGTGGAGAAACTGTTACAATGCTCAGTAAGGAAGTGAATGAACACAGAAAGAGGTGAGACCACAATGACTGGTGGTGGAAACTGTTTACAATGCTCAGTAAGGAAGTGAATGAACACAGAAAGAGGTGAGAGGACCACAACGACTGGTGGAGAGACTGTTACAATGCTCAGTAAGGAAGTGAATGAACACAGAAAGAGGTGAGAGGACCACAACAACTGGTGGAGAGACTGTTACAATGCTCAGTAAGGAAGTGAATGAACACAGAAAGAGGTGAGAGGACCACAATGACTGGTGGTGGAACTGTTTACAATGCTCAGTAAGGAAGTGAATGAACACAGAAAGAGGTGAGAGGACCACAACGACTGGTGGAGAGACTGTTACAATGCTCAGTAATGAAGTGAATGAACACAGAAAGACCACAACGACTGGTGAGAGGTTACAATGCTCAGTAAGAAAGTTAATGAACACAGAAAGAGGTGAGAGGATCACAACGACTGGTGGAGAGACTGTTACAATGCTCAGTAAGAAAGTTAATGAACACAGAAAGAGGTGAGAGGATCACAATGACTGGTGGTGAAACTGTTTACAATGCTCAGTAAGGAAGTGAATGAACACAGAAAGAGGTGAGAGGACCACAGTGACTGGTGGAGAAACTGTTACAATGCTCAGTAAGGAAGTGAATGAACACAGAAAGAGGTGAGAGGTCCACAATGACTGGTGGTGAAACTGTTTACAATGCTCAGTAAGGAAGTGAATGAACACAGAAAGAGGTGAGAGGACCACAACGACTGGTGGAGAGACTGTTACAATGCTCAGTAAGGAAGTGAATGAACACAGAAAGAGGTGAGAGGACCACAACAACTGGTGGAGAGACTGTTACAATGCTCAGTAAGGAAGTGAATGAACACAGAAAGAGGTGAGAGGACCACAGTGACTGGTGGAGAAACTGTTACAATGCTCAGTAAGGAAGTGAATGAACACAGAAAGAGGTGAGAGGTCCACAATGACTGGTGGTGAAACTGTTTACAATGCTCAGTAAGGAAGTGAATGAACACAGAAAGAGGTGAGAGGACCACAACGACTGGTGGAGAGACTGTTACAATGCTCAGTAAGGAAGTGAATGAACACAGAAAGAGGTGAGAGGACCACAACAACTGGTGGAGAGACTGTTACAATGCTCAGTAAGGAAGTGAATGAACACAGAAAGAGGTGAGAGGACCACAATGACTGGTGGTGGAACTGTTTACAATGCTCAGTAAGGAAGTGAATGAACACAGAAAGAGGTGAGAGGACCACAACGACTGGTGGAGAGACTGTTACAATGCTCAGTAAGGAAGTGAATGAACACAGAAAGAGGTGAGAGGACCACAACGACTGGTGGAGAGACTGCTACAATGCTCAGTAAGGAAATGAATGAACACAGAAAGAGGTGAGAGGACCACAAAGACTGGTAGTGAAACTGTTTACAATGCTCAGTAAGGAAGTGAATGAACACAGAAAGAGGTGAGGGGACCACAACGACTGGTGGAGAGACTGTTACAATGCTCAGTAATGAAGTGAATGAACACAGAAAGAGGTGAGAGGACCACAACGACTGGTGGAGAGACTGTTACAATGCTCAGTAAGAAAGTTAATGAACACAGAAAGAGGTGAGAGGATCACAACGACTGGTGGAGAGACTGTTACAATGCTCAGTAAGAAAGTTAATGAACACAGAAAGAGGTGAGAGGATCACAATGACTGGTGGTGAAACTGTTTACAATGCTCAGTAAGGAAGTGAATGAACACAGAAAGAGGTGAGAGGACCACAAAGACTGGTGGAGAGACTGCTACAATGCTCAGTAAGGAAGTGAATGGACACAGAAAGAGGTGAGAGGACCACAAAGACTGGTGGAGAGACTGTTACAATGCTCAGTAAGGAAGTGAAGTGACGTGTTCGGTCTACTCACCTGTAGCCAGTGTTTGTAGACACTGATCACGCGACGGATGGCCGCTGCCTGGTGGAATGGAAACAGGAACGCCTGAAACAGATCAATTTGAATTCACGCATTGGTTTTAGCAAAACACACACAAGTCCTGACTTCTTGGTATTGCAATCATAAGGTGATTAGTTTATTTGAACAACAACAACATTTATTATAAACCATCTGTGAATTTCTGTCTAAAATGTCCTCTAATATGCCATGTAAACATAATGGCACATCTTTAAAACATAATAATAATAAAAAATTATCAGGTTTAAGATTGTAAACATTAAGTTGCACTCCCAAACTTGTTGCCACAACAATATCACATAAAGGGTTTCGAAGGCAAAATTTCTGAATGGATGAAATTTCATAACTGAAATCTACAGTAAAGATTTCAGCCTATCAGTCACTTCGATTTAGGATTCTTAAGATATTCCAATTTTATGTACAAATGTTCATTTGTACTTTGAGAATGAAGCACAGAAGTGTTTTTCTCCAGAACTAAAATATATTGTTTTACCCTTAAAATACAAGAAAGTTACAATAACTTGAGAACAATGGCGCTACCTGTCTGAATATCTCCAACACTATGACGATGTTCTCGCGGCACGAGTAAAGGACCTGGCGCACAATCTCGTACTCGGAGATCGTGTGGTCTTCACTGCCCACACTTGAACCTGTCGAGTCCTTCTCTGTACAAACACTCATCGCAGACAGCGTGCTGTTGTTGCTGCCCACAGGGGGTGCCATGTCAGGCGGGGGTGACGCGTTGTTTGTACCCTCTGATGGAATGTCCTCGTTTTGTTTTTCAGCAGTGGCAACTTGGCTGTGGATGGAAGAGACATGTCGTGATCATACATGTAATAGCCTAGTCGGTCGGACTTTGGACACGAGCAACCTTTATCATTCATTACTGGCTGTAAATTTTCACTGGACGACAGGAGGGTACAGGTTTGCAAAACAATTGGGAGTGAAGAGAATAGATAAGTGAAGACTGGATGAACTGAGGGAGGAGGTTGTCATAAAAGAGAGTTTTAAGAAGCTGGTGAGGAGTCAACCAAATTAGGATGGACGTGTGGAGGGAACAGGAGTAGGATGGTTGGCAGCGAAAACAAATATCCGTAGAGTGAAATATAAAAGGAGGTGAGGACAACGTAGGCTATGAGGGAGGATTGGGGAAAGAGAGATATGGTGGAACTGGGAGAGGGATGGAGAACGGGAGTGAAAGACAGACAGGGGTGGAGATGATTGGTAGACACAGCCGTACAAGAACAGTGAGGAGGAAGAAAAAGGAAAGAGAAGTTGAGGATGAGTATCGAGGTGATCCTCGCACCTGACAGACGGGTGGACAAGAGAACACCAAAAACAAAGTGGTGCGCAGCTTATGTAAGATGACACCTTAAAACATGACATCACACCAGCTGCACGACGTACACCAGACGGTGGGGGGTGACTTACTTGGTCTGTTCCACCCTCTTGGTCTTGTGCGTGAAGGTGGCCATCCATCTGACCAGGACCTCCTGACACATAGCGGTCACCTGCGGCCGCTCTGACCCACACACATGGCCCAGAGTGCGGTTTGTCGGCACCACTGCAAAATAAACACGTTTCTTGAAACTATGCCAGCGGTCAACCACACACAAATCTAACCATAACCGCGCTAGCCTGTGTATGTATGTACGTACGTACGTATATATATGTATCAGTTTAATTTTTTAACATTCATCATTGGTTAAGGGCTTTAATGTTAGGTGTGGTTTCTGTGATTGTTCCGAGACACATAAACCTTCCACCAATCAGTTAGGGACTTTTACATAACTTATCTTGTAAAAAAACTGCTAAAATTTATGTCATAATAAATGTTAGGGAAGAATACTTTGGGAAACCATCTTCTGTGTATGTGTGCATGTAGCACGGTCCGGAGTAGGGGCATTTTTGCTAGTGTAACAAATTAAAGTTATGTGTGCTTTCTGATATCATTAAGTACAGCTGGACTGGACACTGTCTCATTCAATTTAAATTTCACAAATTTAATTTTTGCCTTTGGTATACTTTTGGGGCAGTGGTAACTCACCGAGATGCGAGCCGTAGATGCTGTTCTCATGCTGGAAGTTGGGGAATATACTCAGCAGGTAGAACTGTTTGAACTTGTTGAAGAGGAACTCAAAGCTGGCGATCTGCATCTCACGATTCAACCACTCAACCTTCGTCACCTGCGACACAAAGGTAAAGGTAAGTTCACATATAGCGCAGTATCTAGTCCTTAGGAATGAACAAAGTAATTTGTTTTATTCCCTGACAGACCAGTTTATTCGAACACTATCTTGACTTCTCTGGGAAGTATTCAGCCATGCCTGAATTACTGCACAGACTCTTAATACACAAATATCAACCACTGTCTATATACAGGTAATCATTCATACAGCTGAGTGAACGGGAGCAACGTAGAGTGAATGACCTTGCCCATGGCTCGAAATGGAAGCAAGGGGATTAAAACCGAGAATACCTGACTGAGAATCCAGTGCTCTAACCAGTAGGCCAGAGGATTAAGTAATTAAATTTCAAATAATGGTAACGGCTCAAATTTACCCAACAAATTTTATCTGGTTAAACGACTGACAACTGTCATATAAATTGACCTTTAATTGTGAATGAGGATCAAAATGAAAGTGTTTAGCTCTAGCATGACTTGAGACAACCTGAAGGACATACCTCCGACACCATGAACGTAAGCAGAAGCTCCAGCAGCCACCTGGTGGGACATTCTGGCTGCTTCTCGCCCGATTGTGGGGGCAGCACTGGTATGATCTCCACAGCACACACGCCACCACCAACAGCGCCTGAAACAAAGTGTGTGTAATCTGACGGTAAGACTGACTATGACATGGAGCGTGACAAAGACTGTGACATGGAGCGTGACAAAGACTGTGACACAGACTCCCTGACTTCTCTGGGAAGCATTCAGCCACGCTGCAATTCATGTGCAAAGATTGTTCGCACACAAATGTCCACCACTGTCTATAGTCAGGTACTCATTCCCACAGCTGAGTGAACTGAAGCAATGTAGAGTAAATGAACTTGCCCAAGGTTCAACACTGCCGCACAGGATTTGAACCCGCGTTCTCTCAGTCGAGAGTTCGTACATTTTTCTTTAGGCATGTCGGCTTAACACCACATTCTTTTGGGCCAAGCAACAGCGTCATCAATGTAATATGAAACAATCACTTGTGATTACTCGTTACGAATACTAGACAATACACTGTTACCATAATTCGGGATACTTATCTCACTTTACACCATATAGATGCTGCAACATATTTTAAGTGGACATACCCATGCTGCCATCTATTGATGACCTGACCACAAAAATGTCGTGGTCGGCCTTGCCTTCGGTGTCGATCGGAGGAACGAGGTTGGCGTACGTCTTGTCACACTCATCTGTAGCATTGTCCATGAGGATCTGGTACCAGATGAGGAACAGCCGCATGCCCTCGCGGCGTAGCTGCAACAAGATCAATCAACAGTGTATAATGTGTGTGGCCTTAGGCTGCTCAAATTTAAGATCAGCATTTCCAAATGTTAAAACCTTTTTCTACGACAATTTCAGTATAAAATAACATTATTTGGCGATCAAACTGAATCATTCATCAAAGATGTATATTGCAATAACACAATCTTTTCCACTTCTGTCAAAATATAACATATGGCCTAGTTTAGTTAAATCAAATTTAATCTTATTTTAAGAAACTTAAAAAAAAACATAAATGATAACATTTATTACATGAGACCAACTGACAGAAAGTATGCCAATTTTAGAACTACAACAAATGCAGAGGTTGCCATATGCAAATGATAGCCAAGATTCCAGGCATCCATTTAGAATCGTCCTTTCCAGAATCCAGATACTATCTCAGGTCTATAATGCTGCATACATACTTTGTATTTTGTACCTAGCTATCCACAGAAGTATCAGACATCTGGTATACTGAAGTCGTTCCACTAACTAGATTGACCCTCTTACATACATACCTTCAAGGAATTGCCAGCGTGCAGCAACTTCTTCATTAAATGACCTGTCAAATATTTACACAGATTAATTATACAGAAAATAACTGTTATCAGTAAAACCCACAACATCCCCATAACTACAAGTGACTGTGACAGATGACAAAAACAGGAATGTATCAATAAATCAAAAGAGACAGAAAGGTGCTATACTGAAGCATATTTCAGGTAAGAAATGACACCCAAGTTTGGTTCAAGTAACTGATTGTACTGCAGATATATTATAAAATATAATCACATGTGGAATTTTCTGATAGTTCAAAATTACTTCACTGTTGACGGAACCGTGCAAAGGATGAGTTATTTAACAACAGGTAATAAACTGATGCTATATACACCAGTGCAGAAACATTTCCCAGATGACCTGTGCTGTAGTTCAATCACTCCCAGTTATTGGTGTGAACATGTGTCAATGCATTATTATTTGTATTACATTTACACACTTCTAAATTGACTTCTGCCACCCACCTATGCTGTGGTACTGCCATCGTCTGTGGATCAATTCTGGCAGCAGGGTTAAAATTTTCTGAAGCAAGCAACAGGGAAACCATTAGATCGTATTCATACCGACTCACTGTAGGCGTATTATGCCCTTGCCATCGGCTTGTTGTTGACAGTCTTGATGGTTACTGAGTACATTGATTTTCTGGCTGTAATTGTAACCTTGTGATCAATAGTTTCAAATGACCATCTGCCTAATTAGAAGCATAACAACATCATTTAATGTACACTATCTTCATGTGAAATTACTGAATGGTAATTGAAATCCAATCACCAAAATGTTGACAACCTGTAGATAAAATAAAATGTTCAAAATTTCATGACTTTCCACGACTTAAAAATAAACTAGTTTCAAATGTTGTGACTTTCTGTGACTGATCTTGCAGGCCTAAAAAATGTAGTTAGTAAAGCCAAAAAGAAGCGGAGCATTGGGACCCTACTACACACATGTTTGCATGCATGCACCATTTTGCAATTATTGGAAGTTAGTTCAACCTTAAGAATATGTCAGCATATACCTACCTCAAATATAAATAGGACAGTGTCCAGTTCTTCTTTGTGTGACTTGGTCACTGCGAACAGAGAAGCAGAGTGCTCATCAATTTCCAGCAATCAACTTTAAGAGCAATGCATAAAGGCAGCCACACTTGCAGTGTGCTTCTGTCGGCTACAGTAATCAATACGTACAGCATGCATTGTACGTGTATCAAGTCAGTGCTCAGAATCTGTTGGCGTTACAGAGAGCTCTCTGATCAAGGAGCTCCCTGACCAAGGAGTTTCCTAACCAAACAACTCTATGATAAAGACACTCTTTGACCCAATTTTTTCTACATTTATTCTCAATACATTCCACATTTTTCTCTGAAGATTATAGGTATTACTGTACAAGCAGGAACTGCACACTATACAAACATATATACTGATAGCACCATTAATGTTGCAGACAGACTGATACAACCCAGCAACTTATGTCAACTATGCAGTTATTGTTTCAATGTATATCTGCTCAAAGCTCAAGTGGCCCCTCTCCAAACTGCCCTATGTCCATCTGAAGGGGTCTAGTATTTGGTGTCACCGAGGGTGGTCAATAGGTGCACTTATCTCACTGGGTGCATTCTATTTGCTGACCTTGACAAGGTCAGAAGTGGAGGATCCGAAGTGATAAACAGAACAGACATGGGAGAGATGTAAACTGCCTAAAGTTATTACTGTTCACTTCTGTAGCGGGGTAACACAGTTGTTAATGCGTTGGACTCTCAATCAAGAGATTCCGGATTCCAATCCTCTTGTTGCTGTTTTGAACATTGGGCAAGTTCGTTCACTCCATATCGCCCTGGTTAACTGAGCTATACGAATGATAACTTGGCCATAGACAATGGTGGATATCTGTGTATGATTAATCTTTGCGCAGTAACAGCCACATGGCTGAATGCTTTCCAGAGAAGTCAAGATGGTGTTGGAATATGGAATAAAGCAGGTCAGCCAACGAGTACAGTGTAAAGCGCTCTGAGCAGTGCTAAAGATTGGATAAGGTGCTGTATAAGAAGTCAAGAACTACATTATGTGAGTTTCACTACTCTGCGATGTGCCCTGCAGCTGGGGAGATTAAATTGATCTGGACTGCCTCTCTCTGGGCTGTTCTATTTCACTTAAAGAGCTCACATTACCTCTCTGCAACAAATAGACTAACAATCTCTCTCCACGGATACACTAGACAGGACAAATAGAATAGATCCAGTGTTACGTTCCACCGTTTGATGGGAAAACGCTGCGCTGTAGCATTGGACAATGAATACGAATAAACCTCTATATATTTACTTCTACCGCAAGTGTTCGGAACTTCAGACTACATTTATATTCTCTACAAAATGAACATTTTATCCAATTAACAGTCATCACTCACACTGTACACACTGGCATTAAGAAATCAATCTCGGTTTTGGGCATCGTGTGGGTTTTATAGATGGACTGCGCTGCAGTGATCTGTGAAAATGTTAGTACACCTACCCCTTTGTCGTAGGTCTGTCTCAACACTTGTGAACACATCGTGGAATATATAGTAGATGAGAGAGTAGTTCTTGTCGAAGAAAGCCTTCGCCTCATGTGCATCGTACGTGTCTGAAACAAGGCAAAACATATCCCGGTTACTCTTCTGCAAACGTCAGCAGTTTTGCTGACAAGTTCTATACACACGCACGCATGCACGTGAATCCCTTTTTGTTAAATTTGGCTATATCATGACAACTGAAAATATAACACAACCTTGTACAATATACATTTGATCTTCCTAAGGGTCATGAACACATCTGTCCATGTCAATGTGGTGTACTTTAACCTAGTAACAAACATAACATGATATCAGTGATTTCTGTCAAACCTTGTGTAGGTTTGGGCAGGGATTTTTCACTTAAATTTCCTGTATTCCCTCCAGACATTGGTGGTAAAACATGTATTGGAATAAAATTTACATCTAAAAAAAATTTGTAAAATTTAATTCTGATAATTCCAAAATTAGGCATTCAGTAAGCTTTCAAAGAAACATATAAAACCATGATGAACTGGCCGTGGCGATATGCTGCCTGTTCTAAGATGCAATGTTGTTACGTTGGCAGTGAGCGTAACACTGCGGGTTCCGAAAAGATCGATAAATTTTGATAAGTTATCTTCAAAGACCTTGCGCAGTGTCAATTTTTGTCTGATTTAACCAGAATAAAGTTTATTTTGAAACAAAATAATTGCTTTATAAATCAGAGATACACACTAACCTGAATGAATAAAAAATTGCCCGCAAACATGCATGTAAACACAAGCCTTTATATGGTTTTAAACTTCACCATTACACAAAAGTACGCCTACTGTGTTGTACCAATTCGGAATTAAATTTGCAATAAAATAGTGTTTTATGAAGATTATATTTTATTTGAGGCTGTGCCTCACTAAAAAGCTTTTAATTTTGTTCTCGAGTATCAGCGATTAGCACGGCTTCGGCAGCCGCCGCCAGTCACATGTAAACACAAGCCTTTGCGTGATGGTCATGCTTTTAATAAAAACTTCACCATTTCAAAAAAGTAAGCCTAGTGTGTAGTACAATCGATTCGGAATGAAATTTACAATAAAATAAATTTTGTTTTGTGAAGATTACGTTTAATCTGAGGCCGCGCCATCACTTAAAAGTTGAAAATTTTGCAAATTTCCATCGAGTATTGGCGTTTTAAACAACAAAGCGTGGCAGTCATGTTTTTATTAAAGACTTCCCATACCACAAAAGTATGTCTAGTGTGTACCACCAATCGATTCGGCATGAAATTTGCAATAAGGTATGTTTTTTGTGAAAATTTTGTTTGATTTGTGGCGGCACTGACACTAAAAAGGTGAATGTTTTGCGAATTTTCCGGAGTATCGCGCTTAGCCCGGCTTTGATAGCTCGCTAAGCGAACAATTGAGTTAGTTGCTGTTTTATTCTAAACGTATGTAAGCTATTTCGACGTATTATGATATTTAATTACAAACAAATACGATCAACATAACTTATTATATTGTATTGATAAATGGTAGTGAATAATTTGAGTATTTGTTTATTGTTGAATGTGGATCTCCCACATTACGACAAAATAGGCTAATCCACATCACATTCGCAATGGATGGTTGAATTAGTCGATCTTTGGTGTGAGGGGTGCACGATACCCATATCATTAACTGGACGTTTACTAAACAAAGTATATGATATTTTTGCTGCTTGTTATCCGTAAGATGTTGATATTAAAATGCGTATGAGTTAATGAATAACGAAATACAGTAAATGAGTCAATAAGAGGAATGTTGACAAACACGCTGCTATGCCCGGCAGGAATACATTGGTGTTTTGAAATTTTTCCCTGACCCATGGTGATCGGAGAAAGGAAAACCAGTCACAGAAAGTCAAATAACCAAACAATATGACACAGCTTAATGAAACTTATTGTAATGTCCACATATCAAATTTATCTTCCATTGTTTTCATATTTTTATTTGCCTAAGTTATATTTTTCAAGTGTGTGGTTGTCTCTTGCCAGGAGCTAAACTGCCCAAACAACAAGTTTCCTCATTTTCAAAACATGATTTCTTGAAAACTATCATTCTCATCCCACTCATATTTTATATACTTATTGTATATGCTGTTGTCCTTGAACCTGTTTAATCTTATGAGATTCAACCTATTAATTAAAAAGTTGCATTAGGTCAAAAATGAAATTTTTATAACAAAAGGCTTGCTCGATCCTTACATTGTGTGAAATTATAGTTATTTAAAATGCAGTTTTGTTTGGTCTGATTTCTGTACAACAGAGTGTTTTACAACTGTAATTGAAACAATAAATAAAACACGTAAATTAAAATGTGTGTGATTTATTTAACCACCTATGTTTTAATTTACAGAGCACACTGTGTAATTATAATTGATTTTTGTACTTGAAATTACTCCTGGCAGACATGACTATAAAAATGAACTACTGGAAATGTTTCACATGAGCATGAACAATCCTGCTTTCTGCATGCTGCACCATTAAATTAAAACACATCAGGAATTGGCCAGAGCATAGCCACAACATTTCTCTCTCGATGCTGCATTTCCACGTTAAAACCTGCAATCAATTAGCCGACATTTCACCTGCAGAATAACATGGGAAATTACATCTGCAAATGTCACCGCGCTGAACAGGCAGATGACTATCACTGCAGGATTAACAGCAATTGATCAGCAGCAACTTAAATGTCAGGATCCATGATTGCATCAACAACACACTGTGGCCTTTGGGCCGGTTAATGCCGCCTCGGAATACTTCATCATCCAGCAGATACATCTGCATTAAACAGCTAGGCCAGAGCTGGGAAATTACTCTATAACACGGACTAGTTGCTACGCTTCGCTCGATATGCAAATGTAGTGGTTTGTTTACTAAAACTCACTGTTCCTATAGTAATGTGTGTATCTGTATTATAAAACAGTACGTTCTCTTTTTCTCTGCAGACGTATAACTGTGTTAGATTTGCACGTATCAGGCTCAAATTTTGTATTTGATCTATTGGATCTATTGGCATGGTTTGTAGATTTAGATTTTTTCTAAATTCGTCCGGGGGGTGGAGTTATTGAACGGGGCTCAATATTTCAAAAGGCTGTACGTATGTATCTTGTTTTATTGCTTGCTAAACATCCATTAAAACATGGTCAAATTATACTTAAAACTGTGGTTTATTAAAACATACCTGAATGGCCAGGATGGTACGTTAAAATTATAGTATATATATATATATATATGAAGGGTTCGGGGAAAAACGGAATAAATGCCATTTTTGAAATTTCGCCCAAACCCGGACTAAACGTTTGTTTAAACACATGTTGAGCTAGGATACTATCTAATTTATACAAAAAAACGCAATAAATCCCCATGAAACCATACACAAAAGAGCGTTTGTTTTCGAAACATGATAAGCGCCATCCATCTTTTTTATCAAAACGCGATATATCAATGTTCAGCCAATCAGCACCGCCGTGCCGCATGTGCAGCTATGTGGAGTGACTGCGCGCTCTGTCTGAATATACAGTGTTTTTATGTGCAACAAATATTTCAGAGTCTGCCACCATTCTCTATGACTTTGGATTCTAAATATATATCAACTTAATTTACAAGTTGTTATTTAAACTTTGAGGATGAAGCACAAACGTGACTTTTTCTCAAAACAAAGAAAATGGATATATCGTATTTTGCACTGAAACCCTTCACATATATATATTTATATATAACATGATTTTATGATAAAAAACCACACTATGTGCCTTTAACTATGTCAACAATTCTCATTCCCTTAGGAAACGGCACATCCACCACTGAACTCAAGGCCACTGCTAACCAGGCTACCCTAGACAGTAGCACCACCACATGGGAACAACAAGATTACAGCCTCGCTGGCTTCCTCAAATAACATTAGTGACTGGCAGACAGCCACAGGAAATGCCAGATCATGTTGTCAAAATGGATGGAACTGTGACATCGGAACTGCCTGGAATGAGCCACTGTCAGCAAGGGCTTTCCAGTATTAGTCAATGGCAAAAATGGTGCTACATACACACAGAATTTATGTAGAACACGGTTTCCAAAAGTAGTCATACCTAACATTTCTCATGACATAAAGTTTAGTAGTTTTTTATTGTTGCAAATTACAACTTACAAAAAATTTTCTTAGCGGATCAGTGAACAGTTTTGTAACTTGGAACAGTTGCAGAATACATGCGTAACATTGCAAACAGTACGAACCCTTGACCTGTGAAAGTCCTAACCTATGGGGAATTTTGAAAAATAATTCTTTTGAGCAATTGTAAATGAACACACGAAAGTTTGGTTCCTGAGATGCAGTCACTCATATACGCTGGCTCAATTATAGGTAGATTGAAGGATCCTGCTAATTTAAATAACAACTTGGCCAACTAACTCGACTACAAAGCTCTTACAAGTAAAGAACAAGTAACAGAAATAATGCAGTCATTGCCACTAGTCAGGACAGACTAGCTTCTCATTACCTCAGTCACTGCCACTAGTCAGGACAGACTAGCTTCTCATTACCCCAGTCACTGCCACTAGTCGGGACAGACTAGCTTCTCATTACCCCAGTCACTGCCACTAGTCGGGACAGACTAGCTTCTCATTACCTCAGTCACTGCCACTAGTCGGGACAGACTAGCTTCTCATTACCCCAGTCACTGCCACTAGTCGGGACAGACTAGCTTCTCATTATCTCAGTCACTGCCACTAGTCGGGACAGACTAGCTTCTCATTACCTCAGTCACTGCCACTAGTCGGGACAGACTAGCTTCTCATTACCTCAGTCACTGCCACTAGTCGGGACAGACTAGCTTCTCATTACCTCAATCACTGCCACTAGTCGGGACAGACTAGCTTCTCATTACCTCAATCACTGCCACTAGTCGGGACAGACTAGCTTCTCATTACCTCAGTCACTGCCACTAGTCGGGACAGACTAGATTCTCATTACCTCAGTCACTGCCACTAGTCGGGACAGACTAGCTTCTCATTACCTCAGTCACTGCCACTAGTCGGGACAGACTAGCTTCTCATTACCTCAGTCACTGCCACTAGTCCGGACAGACTAGCTTCTCATTACCTCAGTCACTGCCACTAGTCCGGACAGACTAGCTTCTCATTACGTCAATCACTGCCACTAGTCGGGACAGACTTCTCATACCTCAGTAAGAATACAAACTGTGTAGATCTGTGGTTTGTTTTAGCAATTTAAACATATCTGAACAAACATAATCACGGTCAATACTGTCTATTTTACAACATAATCTTGCCACAAAAACGGTTTTAAATGTGTATATATTTACAATTAAAGAGCTTATTCATCTTCAAAAACAGTTACAAAATGTTATGGTCAAACAAAAATCATGGTAAATATTGACACTTGAAGGTATACAATGCTATTTTTAAATTTATTTCTTTTTAAGTTATATATATTGATTAGCATTTACAACATGGTTAGGTTTTATTTTCACATCACAAATCTGAACATTTTAATTTTAGCAATGCTTTTAGAGTTTTTTCTATCCACAGAAGTATATTTTAGGACAGACAATAAAGTATTTTTGATTTGATTTGAATGATTGATATTTCTCTGTACTACTCATCGCTTTATAAATTTAACCAATGATTCAACCAAATCTAATTTGGTGTGCTAAAAGTCTAAATTATATCGTCAAACCTGAAAGAACATTCACTAACATTTCACAGACACTTAGACCCACACAAGGGAGAGTAACATTTCTTTGTTCGGTCTAATAATCCCAATTACCACAGCATCAAAGTAAATTGTTTACACGGTTGGATACAAATGTATTACCATTCCAGTCTGCCTAGCAACCATTTCCAATCTTACGGGATTAACTCTGACTTGAAGCAGCATTTGAGCAGAACTAACACTGAGATATGCAAATATTATGGTGCCTTACAAATGCTTTAATCAGACTTTTGATGAGCGTTTCAAATACTGGCTTCTGCTGGAATCAATAGAGAAACTAGAAATGCCTTTTGAACTAGGCCAGCTTTGCAAATGTATATGTATATAACTTGGAAAATTGATTTCTATCACCTGTTAGATTGGAAAGATTTTTTAAAGCATAGATTTACTGAAGATTGTGCCTTGTTTTAAATGTTGGTTCCACCACTTTATTAAATCTGCTAGACACTGGCATGACTTGTTAAAAATGTTGAACAAATGAATTCATCCATATATGATTTGGGCATGTTCTATGG
This sequence comes from Paraescarpia echinospica, assembly GCA_020002185.1. Classification (NCBI taxonomy): domain Eukaryota; kingdom Metazoa; phylum Annelida; class Polychaeta; order Sabellida; family Siboglinidae; genus Paraescarpia; species Paraescarpia echinospica. The sequence continues at coordinate 20,035,439 of CM034538.1, read as the reverse complement.
GTATAAACTGAGGAACACTTGACACAGATGGTAGCAAGCTGACCCGCCAAAATCAACAAACCACTAAAGTATGGTTATCAAGAGGGCTTTCCTCACCTTTCTGCGAAACTGCAAAGAAAAACTTATCTTAGACCGAGTTAATGTGATTGCTCAAAGTGCTTCTCACCTACTGCACTGGAGGTGTTGTGTGTCAGCGAATTTTAAAATGGCCAGTCTTAAGTGCAGGATTAATTCCCAGTAAACAATACCTCGACTAATTATTGCTGGCACGCAAAGCCATTAGATGCATTCACTGTAGAAACCAAACGCGCAATTTGAACAACATCATTATAAATATATAACTGTTATCGTTTTCAATAACGGCACTTCTCAGCTGTAAATATTGTACGTCCTACTGCGGCAATGATAGGTCCATTTTGCATTGCGATGAACTCAATGCAGCACGATATATTTCTTTACAAGTTTCCCAGGAAAATATAATTTTAGTGTACTATTTTAATAAACAGTGAACTTAAGTTTTTTTATTACAAATTTGTGTGTTGTTACGAAGCAAATATTAGTCTACATTTCATCATTTGTTTAAATCATTCCATTTTCTATTTTATACAAAGCTGATTACCGTTGACCAAGTCTAAAGTCCCAACTGACATTATTGCTTGCCTGCTAGAACTAACAAGATCATAGAATCATTAACACCTGTGGGAAAACATGCTTAGCTACCACTGACTACATCAAGAAATGTTTTATTACTTTCTCTCATTGTTTACACAGAAACCTACACGACCAAAGAAAAACATCAGTCTCTACAGAGAGTTAAAAAAAAACCAGAATATTTCAAATTGCTCTATAACTCATGGCTACTCCCTGTATAGTTGACTGAGAGGCAGAAACTGTCAGTGGTGCCTGCTAGTGCTAGCTTATATCTACCAGTACCACATTTATGTATTTCTCTGCAGAATGACATAACGTGTAATAAATTAAATGCACACAGAAATAATGTGGTCTGACAAGGTGCTGCTATCTGCCTAGAAGATGCTCATTGCACTTACTCCAGTATTAGAGACCTTTGGCTTTGAGTCCACATCAGGTTTTCCATTTTTCTCGGTGGGATCTTCCACTTCCCCGGCATAGACACCAGGTAGAAGGGTAGTATCTCTTCCGAAAGCCAGAGGCAAATTTGAGTGAGCAAAACTGCCCCAGTTTCAAAATGGCTGTCGGTAGTGGATTCGTACCTCCATGTTACTGATCAACAGTCCGGTGGCGTACTGCTTCTGGCAATTCACCTACACGACCCACAACTAGTGGCAAAATTAATTATTGTGCATTGTATTTAATATACAGCTGTATGTTACCAAAAAATGGAAAAGGGAACCATTTCCCACCCACATCAAAATAAAAAAGACCATAAATAAGAGGTGTATTCATTCACCTCAGTCTTTTGTAATACAGACTACTATAAAGCTGTTGATCCCTCTGCCTTGTGTCTGTACGAATGATAAAAAAATATCACAAACAGAAGGTAAATCATTTTATGTAACCAGTCAACGACTTACTAACTCTACAGAAAGAAAACGTTTTCTGAAAATAAACGATTCCTCTGTTAGCCACAAACAGGGCTGTTTGGAAATGGAATATAAACTCAAAATTTAAATCATTAATCGAGTGTCTTGTTATCCTGCTTAAATGGTAGACAGGAAACACGGGTTCACAGCAACTACCCAAACATCACTATTGGTTCTCAGTGCAATGCCCATTTCCTTCCAACGATTGCGAAAGTTAGAGAAAATAATTTTTACTCAGTTATCAGCATATTTTAATGATGCCAATCTGCTTTTTGACAATCAGTATGGTTTTAGATCTAAACATTCAACTAAATGTGCTGTATTAGAAATAGAAGATATAATTATTATGCAAATGGATAAAAATGACGTTCCGATTAACATATTTCTCGATCTTTCTAAAGTTTTTGAGACTATTGACCACACCATTTTATTAAACAAATTGCATAGCATTGACGATGCAGCTCTACTTCTGTTAAAAAAACAATCGGAAACAGTATGTTATAATTGAAGAAATAAAGTCTGAAATTCTTCCAGTAGCAGTTGGTGTCCCACACGGTTCAATCCTTGGGCCATTGTTATTTATCGTATACATATATAAATGACTTCTCACAAGCTAGTAGAATATTTAAGTTTATAATGTATGCAGATGACTCCATGTTATTTAGTACTTTAACATCTTTAAGTAATAATATACAATATAACACAATTGAATCTTTAATAAACAGTGAACTTTCCAAAGTTGTTGAACAGGCTAAGTATAAATAAACTAAATCTAAATATATATGATATTATTTCAGATTTTATGCTTTTTCTGTTAATTAATAACTATACTATAAAAATATATGCATATATAATTATATATTTTATATCTGTAAATGTATATATCATTGTGTCAATATTAATTTTGTTATATGTTGAGGTCAAAATAAACTTGTTATGTAAGATAATGATTTTCTGTAAGCCATATTTATTTCCATGCCTAATTGCTTTTTAATTAAGAAAGCCATCAATTACTTGATTGCAACAATTTTTTAAAACTGTAAATGGCAGCCAAATTTGCTTGCAGAAATTATTTTTTATGCTACAAGCTTACAAATGCAGTCACTTGGTGAGAGCGAACTACAACATGTATCAGTTTAGAAGGCCTTACATGACATAATTAGAAGTGTTGGTTCAAGGACTGGCTGAATGTGATAGGACTTATCAGATTGAGGCAGCTTGGAAAAGATCTCATTTCACTGGAACAACATTTACTCTACAGATCTATGATATAGATCAGAATCTATTCAGGCTTACAAGTTACATTCCGCTGTCTCCCCACCAGTTCAGTAAAGTCATTTAAGGTCGCTGTTGTAATGTGCACACATACTTAATCATTTAATTAATAATTTAATTTAAAAGAAGCAATGAATCGAGTACCAGTATTCAAGCCAGACTCATCCCGTACTACAGACAGAAAGACGAAAGCAATAACTTTAATACTCAAACGTGTCCATATTTTGCAAACACTTTCAAAATTTATTATAATTAAAATATCCATTGATATTTAATAAAGGATGTTGAGACTTTTGTCATACAGATAAGTTTTATTTAACAAAATATATTACCTTTTTCAATTTCATACATTTGTTTCTGGGCACCCCAATTTTTATGTAAACCCAAGTAAACTGGGTCCTGCATGCAAAATATGACCCCTGTGTAAACAGTGGTGAATAGTTTGTGGTAACATGACACCCAATACCAACTGCTACATCATCTAGGTGTGCAGCAATGTCCACACATCCATCAAAGTACAAAGTGCTAGAGACTGGGCCAAGGTAACCTGACAAGACTCAAGTGGAAGGTGTGGTCACACATAAACAATCTCCTACTCATGTCTCATATCAGCAGTGTTCAACACTCACCAAACTGAATCTATTGTAAATAATATTGGCATTGAAAAAACCTGCTTTGGAAAAGCTTGGAAAGAAAATAAATTTATGAACAATGAACCCTTATTTCTAATTAATCTTGTTGGCAACACTATCACATTTTTTTCAATGCTCTCATGAGGTATCCCTGTTCTTTATCCTATAGTTGGCAAGTTATTATTATAAAGAATTAATTTAGAATTCATGCAATAAAAACATTTTTGCAAAGCTAATTTAATATTAAACAATTGTTTTCACATGTATTTAGTGGAATTATATCATACTAAACCACTGGTTGTACAGTAATGCAAGAAGCCACATTCAATCAACTTTAACCAAGTGCTGAAAACCAAGCAACTAGCTTGTTGACAGTACTCCAAGTGAGTAACTCTGTGAGCAGACAAAGTAGGAAGAGTTCTTATTGTAGAAGTAGACAAAATGTGATTATGACTCCTAATTACTCACAAAACCATGTAGTAGGCAAAGTAGGTGTTGACAGAAATGAACCACTGAGACATTACATAACAGACAAGACTGTAGCAGCCCTGTACGTACAATAAACACCTTACTGCCGAAAGGTATTTTATGCACCTCTTTCAATTGTATGGTCTACAAAACTTCAGAGAAAGCACTTTACAACTTGATAACATCTACTATCTAGACAATTTCCTCAAAATGTAAATACATTTCCCAATAATGACCACTGATAATATCTGATAACACCATGTCAATGCATTCCTCAATAATAATCACTGAAAGTTTGTGGACATTGGTCCAAATTTCAATATTTTTCTCAATAATGATCATTGCTAGTATCTGAATTGACAACATTCTACATTTCTCAACTTTTGGTTAACATACTAACAGCCACACTAAACAAACCCAGCAGTTTACATGGGTGCATGCATACACATGATTATGTCATATTTCTTCACAGTTTATGGACATATATATGATACAACTTGAAGTATTGTGTAACTTTAGCTGTCCAACAGCAACATCCTACCCTGGCTGATTAAGGGGGAATGTCATTAAAGTGTAAACAATGTGATTATAATCAATCACACATAGATATATGTCAGATGAGTAAAGTGTCAGGCAGTAAATTAAATGTTCTACAATGAATCAGCAAAATGACAGCAATGGTTTCAAACCATGTCTAGTTGATCCAGCAATGTAGGTTAGACAGGGATGAGAGCGACATTTGATCAAAACCACTGACAATTTATGAGAACGAGAGGAGCAAGGTACGAGCAGAACACAGTAAGTGGTATGTTTAGTCTAAACATACTACTACAGTATGAGCGCTGCAAGTGCTTTCTAGCTGGGGTTCGTGGTGGAGGAGGCTGTAAGCCATTTTCGATGGGTTAGGGTTAAAGCCATTCTAACATGGTAAGGAGTAACATATGAGATTATTTTCATATTTTTCTCACCTTCCACCACCCCACTCCCATATGTAATTGGTACTGTCAAGCTATTGACTGTCTATATAGATAAACATCATAATTATTAGTATCTCAAAAGCTTTGGTACTCTTTTGAAATTATTCAATGAAGTCGTACAAATTCTTGTAAAAAAATAGTTAAGTTATTAATAATGAAATCAGCTGGGTAACTAGCAATAACAAGATAACATAGAGGTATCTGAAACAGAGGTGATTGGGGCCTGGTTCCGCACTGTAGTGTTGGAGGTAACTGTTGAAGTAAGCGATCCGAAGGCACCAGAAATAGTGGTATTCGTCCGCCGCAAACGTGTCGTTGTACAGTGTTTATCGGTAAGAACGTGGTTCCTTATTTACACAAAACCACGCCCACCGTACATCACTGTGTCATTACAACACACAAAACGCGACGCCTGGTTGATCCATGTTTTTCTAGAAAGTCCTCGATTGTCAGTTATTTTGTTGCCACTATCATCATCTATTTTGACAGTTTTCTGTAACCAGTCTGCTCGAAATTTGTTCATGAGCATTTCGTCAATTTCTTGAAAGCGGACCTCATTGATTTTGTCCAGAAGTTTCATAATGTAGTTGGTTAGCATTTGTATGTCACTGATTAAAGCTGGCTTTACACCAGGCGACACTGTCACCGCGACAAGGCTATGCCGTCGCCCACAACGTGATTGCAGTCTGATTGCCTTGTGTAAATACTACATAGCTCTGACTGTATCACATGCAGTGCCATCGCTTCGTTGCCCGATAGAACTGGTTCTATTTCCAGGCGACCGTCGCAGACAACACAGGTAATGCCTCTAGAAATAGAATAGCCTTCCCTAGATATAATGGCTGCATTGATGCATAACGGCATGCGACTCCTTGTGGTCATATGACACTTCCCGTCTCAAGCAACTACATTGCGTCATGTATACACGCAACCCATATCGCTTGCCATATACATCGCAAGCGATATCATTCGGCTTTGACGTTTCTTAAAGTTGCCTCATTGCGGCGACACTATCACCTGGATGGAACAATGTAATTATCAAAACAAGTGTCCTTCATGAAGATAACCAGACTTTGATGACTACAGAGGATTGTGTAATTTAATTATTTAATTCCACATACATCATTAAGTATCAACCAGTGACATCTCAGTGATCTCACAGACATCCACCTCTGTTTAAATGTAAAAGAATCAATTATCTATGGCAGTTTAACAACATTTCATAACAAAATTACCACCTAGAAAAGTAACTCTAGATGGCAGGTGGACATGGAAGCCTTTTGGCTTATCAGGAGTCCAACCCTTTTTATTATTTATTAGTTATACTAATTTGTGTGGATACTCTCCGACATGACATCATGGGCAACTGAATATATCATGAACAAAACAACTTTCACAAAAATTATAAATTGCTGACATTATGTAACTTCTTACTTTGCATGTGAATTTATTTTTTTGAAATTTTAATATAACAGATTTTAGGAGAGTTGATTTGTCCAGGTCATAGAGTTGGCTTTCTGTGAAAGTTATTTTTATATTCTGGCAAATATTCCTACATTCAATGACTGGTGTTATTACATCAGGTGTACTCGTGCCAACCTTGGTGCACTTTGCATGGTCTAATGCATCCATAACTAACGCAACTAAATGGGCCAATCATAATGAGACTTTTTGTCAAATGGTGACTACATCACCATGAGCAACAACACCTTTTCCTCGTTGTTTTTGTACTAGGTGATATCAGCTCTAGTGAAGAAAATAGATATATGTTATGCTGTACATTTTACCATTATGAAACAGACATTGAAATTTTGGCCTGTGTATGACTATCTACTTATTTTCTGATTTACTGTCTAGCATACCCAAACACGTGAAAAAGTAAAATTGAGGCCAAAGCCAATCATTTTTATTCCACAATGATATTTAATCAGGGTAACATTGTGAATTTGTGAAAGAGATCAACTACCGAAGGCTTTTTTATTTTATTGTTGTAAACTAACTTTTTAATGTTTATCTTGGTTGGTAAGTGGTATATTATGATATTACTGTCTTGTCGGCTCTGACGCCCTTTGCAGAGCAATCCGTACACAAACCGACAAACTGTACATTCGCTGCTCAGCTTCACGCTCAGCCTAGCCTAGGCCCTAACTCCGAAGGCTTAGCGGAGCCGTTCGTATTCGGTACCGCCACGTACACGCGCATCGAATATCAATGACAAACCAGAAATACGAGGTCAATATTAGGTAAACAAATTCAAGTAGTGTTAGACATCCAACCACCTCAAATATGACAGTGCAACGCGATTCAACAACAACGCCGCGACTGTCAACAACGTAGACTAACACTCACCCAAGACGATCTTCAGGTGTTTCAATCGTTGCACAGGATCCCTTTTCGTGTCGAGCACTTTGGATGCAGACTTCTTGATGTCGCCATGTGTCTTCCTACCAAACATGGCCCCCTGGAAATAAGTATATTTCTAGGTCACTGCAATGCAGCATTAAGATTAGACGGCCTTCCGATTTGGCTGTCAAAATGCACGCAAAAAATGGCGGAGCATTCATCTGAGCATGCTCAAATGAAATTGGGTACATGATCGATGAATCGATAAACTGTAAACAGATTACAGGCTACCGTGCTACATCTAGGGTAAACATGCATGCATGCTCCTGGTGCTTGAGAAAACTATATGAGAAAAAATGAACTATGACACGAATAGTATTAGCCTTGATAAATGGTCAGTGACCTAATGTTGTGTATCACCGAGTGTCCTATTGCTTACATAAGGACATTTACAATTATGTCTGATTTATTATTTATCAGAATTGATACAGGATATTGTTATTAAAACAATGGTGCAAACATAACACATTTCTATATATAATGACCAATTGGCAATTTAATTATAGGTCCTTGTATTACTATATTGTAGATATTTTAGTCACAATTATTATTATATAGTAACATTTGTAGTTGTTGTAGTAGTAGTATTAGTAGTAGTAGCAGCAGAAGTATTATTATTATTAGTAGTAATAGTAGCTACTAGCATTACATTATTTTTAATTTGATAATATTTTAACAAGAAATTGTGATAACAATTTAAGAAAAACATGCATGGTTTTGCAATATATATGTGACCTTCAGTTTATGATTTAAATCATAGTTAGTACATAGTTTCAGACATCATTTTAAATTAAAACATTTTCTATATATAATTTGTTTTTACCATTTTGGACAAACAGTGGCTAAACATAACAATCAATATGTATATCAAATAGTATAACAGTATAATTGGGAACTTAAGACACAAATCCTTTCTGCCAAAATCATTATATCAATCTGAAACATATTGTAATTATGCATTAGTGATGTAGGTTCGGCTACAGTTGTAAACTATTGTTCACTATTATATATATGCATAATTACAATTGCTTGATTGGAAACGTACACACTGTACTGGTGGTAATTCAATATTACAAATAATTATGAATTATAAACAAACAAATATGTTTGTTGTAATAATTAAGTTATTAATATACATATATAAATGTCACTTTACTATCACCTCATAATTGTATAATTATTCATTCCTGAATTATGTTTTGTAGCGTGAATGGCATTAAAAAGCACTGTAAATTTAGCTGCCAGTGAGTTCACTGTAAACTAATATTGTTTTTGGTTTTATGCTGTATAGTTAATCTTTAGACCAATGTATACCCATTTGTTAACAGACGTTACATTTACAGTAACATAGTTTGAAAAATAAAAATAAAAATAATAAATATTTCAAATAAAAATTATTTGGAAAAAAATTAACGTAATCCAATGAATGACACGATACAATTCTATGCGTTCCACGATTCAAATAAAATTAAGTAATACGTGTAATATTTTATATGTGAATAACGGTAATTACTACGATACCGTATCATACAGTCAGGAAGATTTATTTCATACCAATCGAATTGCTTAGATACATTTAGTCACATGACATCCGGTGACTTGGTCACATGATAAAAACCACATGACTATTGCTACGCCTTGATTATCGCAGTTGCCGCTGTGTATTCGTAGTGGAAAAAGCTCCAAAAATGTCGCAGTTCATTACATTTTGTATTGTTTTGTTTGCGGTTTGCGGTTACGGGTCCTGTATTAAATGGATTGATTGTGGTAAGTAAAACGAGAGGTGCTAAACGACTCAAAATTCGCTGTTATCATGCGTTGATAGCGTCAATTAAACTGAAACAAGTTCAGCCTGGGCTGGGGGTGGGTCACCGGGTGTGCCATGCATGTTGCTTGACTGAATTGCTACGGTTTCAGTGGGTATTCCGTAACATGAATAAAGTTATAAACATGTATATATGACATCTAGCAGTGACCAGTTGCGTTCGTTTTACCCATATTTCTTTGAACCCAAGTCTAATCATTCTAATAACAACAACAGGTTATATATTAATAAGATTCAAGAGTAGGAATCTTCCATCCTGTATTTAACATTTTCTTTTTATATAACTGCCAATTGTATTGTTAGTTCTTTCTACAATTTTAGTACCGTATGAACTTGTACATTTTTGTATGAATTATTTGCTTTTGTGACATATAAACACTTTCCCAAATTCAGGAACAAATCTGAATTCCTAATGAGACACATCAGTGTTGACATAATTTCTGAGCACCAACATTGACAACATTTCCGAACATAGTATGCTGTTTTTCATGTGAAGATGTAATTTCTCTAATAGATTTATGAACACAATTTCATGGTGTTTCATCTAGGCTCATGCTAGACAGCTAGATATTTTTAAAACTTTGCCATTATCAGCACCCTACTATGAAGCAGCTACTGGTTTGAGTCATGAGATGCCAGGCACCTTTGCATTCAATAAGCAGCACAGCTACCAGAAAGAAAAAAAACAAATCGCACAAAAAACAATAGAAAAACTGAATGGCTATTGGATAAATGAATACTAGGAAACAACTGTTCACATACTTCCATGGAAGGATTCTCAGAGAAACACAGCAGGTTATAGATGATGAATATGGCGTGTCCACTGGTACTAAGCTCTGCACGTCTGCAGTGGTCACTTTTGGACACTGATTGCAAGACTAAATATGAATTTGACGGTCATGGAAAGACAGTGAACGTCAAAATATAATTCTTTGTAAAAGATACAGGTTTCTCTTTGGTGAATTTTTCGACATATAGCTATGCATCTATGAAGTTTTAACTTTTTATTTCATATGCATGAATAACTTATTTATTGTACTATACAAGGACTACTATGTATAATGAGGCTCCATATTTTTGTTTTCACCCAGATATATCTATTTATGAAATCAATTTAAAAAAAATCTCCGTTGAATAGGAAGGTGTGACTCAAACTACTCGCGTGGAACACTTGCATTAATAAAGATGGCAATACGCAGTGCCCTGGTTTGCTGATTTAGACATAGCACAAAATCAGTTTTGCAGTTTGTCTCATAAATGAGTAACTTTCTGTCACCACTAATGGATACTTATATAGTATATATTTAACTATATTGCATAAAACGGCTGTGCTTCATTTCCCCTTTAACAAATGTATGCTTGCCATTCTGACTGAATGAACTATGAAACATTATATTACTGCTTTTAAAATCTGTTTAGAGCATTTCCCCTCTGGTATATACCCCCAACATTTCACCCTCATTAAAATGAATAGGTGGACATCTCCCCCTTATTTCTTACATAGTTTTATAAGTAATTAATTCATCAGTTAATAAATGTTATTGCAATTCCACACAGATACAACAACATACTGCCTGGTTCACTGTGTATCTGTATAAAGCCTACATACTGTATGGTTCAGCCTGTATTTATATAGACTTGTATTTATTAATTAACTAAGAAATACAGTAAAGCATTGATTGGCGGTTAACTCAGTTCATTAATACAACTACCTCATAAATCAGAATTAAGGTCAACCTAGCGTGATCCCACATTATTTCTATATACTAATTTGCTGTACTTTACTTTACGTACAGCAAATTAGTCCCACTAATATGGTCACCTTGGCTCAGTCCAAATGGTAATCCTAATATTGAGGATCCCTATGCTACCATAATGAACATAATATTATAAAGATGGGGAAAATATCCACCTATTCAATTTGTAGGAAGTTGGGGAAAATGTTTGGGGCGTGGCTGTTTACCTGGTACCCAATGTCAGACACTATGGCCATGACAATTTTGCAACAGACCACCCTGCATCTGGTGATGCAGTAGGTAAACTGTCATTCAGAAATAGACTACTGAGAGGTGTAAAGGCGAAGCAAGTTGACAATTATTATATAAATAACCATGTATAGGTGTATTTCTATAGATCACACTACGTTTCATAAGCAGACAGTAGATTTTTAAAATTAATTTCTTAAATAATGTTTCGAGCATACACTCTATATATGCCTGTTGCACACCTATTGGCTGCAATGCTAACTTGTAGTATTACATCATTGTACAGGGGTAGATTTTAAGGAAAAAAGTCAGGTAACCCAGACGGATTACCAGGTATATAGAATTCAGTAATCCATCAAGAAATCTGGTAAACCATCAAATTCATGTAAAATAAAAAAATAAATGTGCTCAGTGGACTCATTTAATATAGACATGTACTCGGAGTAATGAAATACCCTTTAGTTTTATGTACAAATTATATATGGAGCCTAAGGTTGTGATTTCAGGTGGCCTATTTGAATTATATTTATTGACATGTTGTTTGACGTAAGATACTCCTGCGTAAATTGTCCTTGCCTATAAGGTCAAAATTACCAGGGGAGGGGGGGTAATATACATTTGTTTACAAATGAATTCAAACCAGAATTACTTGTGAGTTAATCACCAGATGGCAGCATGGGTAATCACATGGACCAGCATAAGAAGTCATGTCGGTTTTAATTTGGACTTAGCAAGACCCTTTACTGCTGCATAGCTTTCATTAATTACTGTTAATTATACTACACTTGACCATTACACTGTATGCTGTTGTCAAAGTTACATGCAGGTGCCATTGCGCAAAATAAATCCAAACAAAAAGATTACCTTGACGTTTAGTATGGCATAATAGGATCACAGGTATTTAAATTGTAAAAAATACAATTGGATTTTGGGAAATTTTTAATTTGGTCTGTTAATGGAATTTTAGCCGGCTATGTTTAAACACCAGGAATGTTTGTTGTTATTATGATCAATGATTGTTGACGTTTGTTTGTCTTCATTTTTCTGCTTTGTTATGATTGTTCATAGTAATTTAGTTTAATGTTGTTCAGATTTTTGTGTTTATCTTTTATTCTGTCAGTGATTTTTGAATCTCTACTGATTATATGAATACCAAAGAATTGACAGTCAGTAGTTTTAGTAGTGGTTGTATGATCAAACAGTGTTTGGGAGTTGGGACGTCAGAGGAAATAACTCTGATGTTTTCCCAGCATTTACCCAAGCGTTTGGCAATGTACAATCAGTATTCCCCAGTGAAATAATTTATGGGTGTGTTAGTTAAGATTTGCATCAGGACTGGAGAAGACAGCAAGACGGTTATGTGCAACAAATCAGAAGAGTTTTTATGTCTGGTAATTGTTTCAGGCATGACACATTTGTAAGAGGCATTACTATTTTTGTGCACATGCGACATATAAGGGAAGTAACAGTGAATCGTAGACACAAGTGCGAGTGTGGTGTGACTGCTGCGTGAATGCATGACAAATCACCAAAGTTCTCACACCATTGCTGCGGCCATATTTCTTCTTGCCCCTGCAAATGACTTCTCTTAGGCACCCATGAGGTGTTCAGATTTTCCTATTTGCATCTGTCGTGTTCTTTTCTTTCATCTGCTGTCTAATTGTGTATTCAACGGGGATAGCTCTGAAGGTATTGTAGGGAAATAGGTAAAGATGTATGTGCAATTTATGCTGAGCTGATACGGCACGGTTGCCAATGTGTGGATATATAGAAGAAATACAGGCTAGCCAATATTGTGGCAACGCAAGTAACCAGAATATTTATATATATGCTTTAAAACTACTGTGTGGGCGAGGGATTGCCTGTTGTCACAGAAAGTTTGCCCCCAACGTCTGCTATTGTTACATGATTTAGATGGACTTGACACTGGCCACACCTTCCAATGACCATCAACATATGTTTAGTACAGAAACGTGAATAATGTATTAGTTGCGTTTTGTGAAGTAAATTTACTGTAATGTTGTATGAAACAGGTACATAAAACATGCACTGTGCAAAGGCAATTGGTTATTCAATGTTTTCGGCAGATTATATGTTTGACTGCTTCTAAACACTGGGGAGGGTAACTGAATTAGTCACTTTCTAGTGACTAATTCAGTTACCCTCCCCATCCCCATGCCTCATTTACTATGACTGCATTTTTCCGTACAAATAGTCTTAAAGATTTATGAAATTAATACTGTTTCAAATTTTTGACAAATGCTGTTATATAATTTAATGCATCTGCTGTGATAAAGTAAGGTTTTCTTTAATTAACCACAACATTTTCACCAGTCTTTAAAGCTAACAACAATCACGACAGTATTTTTGCTTACAAGGAAATATAAACTAACTGATTTTTTGCCATTTTAAATTATGCATACGAAACATTTTACCAACCTTGTCAGCAGGTGGCGAATATCCAGGTTGTTTCTTGGACAACTTTGCCATCGCCGCAGGGGAGAGTGCGATAGTGGAGTGACGCCGAATTATACCAGTGCCCCTCTTGAGTGGCATCTCAAGCCTGTCTTGTAACACTCGGATTGGTCTGGTGGGCAGCTCGGTAACTATACTGATCCTTTTCATTCGAGGGTCATATAAAAGAGGATCATCAAAAGTGTATTCCATTTCTTTGCTGTCTTTTTCGTCATCTGACATTTGAGTTGCCTTGCTTCCAGGTCCCCTTTTGGAGGATTGTTCTGGAGCTGAGAAGCCATTGAGGTAGGTTTCGCTTTCATCTCCTATTGGGGTAGACAAAACATTCACTGATGATTTTCGTTGCGGTTTTGTTTTCACGTTTTCTGTCGTTGGTGCGGATATCGTTTGTGCTGCCAGCTGTAGCATTGCAGTTGGTATCTCACTTACGGTTTTACGCCGCGTGAACACACGGTTTAATCGGTTCGGTTTCTTTTTCTTCTGGTCATTCTGATTTGCATCTGCGGTTATAGGATTGGGCATTTTTGGCAGTCGTTTCAGTGGCTGGTAGCTGTCGTCGACTGGCTCTGGTGGGTATTGTTGCAAGTTGCTGCAGTATTCCGTTGCCCAGATGTTTTCTGTTTGTCCCACTTGTTTATTGTTCACCGAACCACCACCAGGGGAAACATCCAGAAAATCTGGTATGCCCAATGCATCATTTGCCGTCCGAGCTCTATGATGTGGCGAGCTGATGGGCTTCACCCATTCTGAATGTCGTCGCCCTTTCGGCTTAGCCGCAACGCCTAGACGTGTCCCAGAATTCCTAGCGCCTGCAGTCGGTGTTAAGTCGTTCTGGCTCCTCCAGGTGTTGTTCAATTGGGCGTCTTTTTGTTCGGTTTCCTTCGTCGATTTCTTTGTAGTCGGAGGGGTGGACGTTTCCTTTGCACTGCCATTTCCAGCACTGACTGTCGGGATATCAGAGAGTGATTTCCACTTGGAGAACATTCTGGTGATACCATATCTGCCGGCCGATGGGGGCCGGTCCTTGGTAATGGACAGTTTACGGTGGTGTCTCTCCCCAGATATTCCCACGGTCTGCCCCTTATCACTGGGTTTGTTATCCGACTGAACAGGCCTGGTAGATTTATCCCTCAGTTGTTTGGCTTCTGCATCAAGTAGCCTCTGCTGTTTCTGCATTTGTCGATTCTGCCGTGCAGCGTTGATAGTACTGCTATCTTTCCTGTGCAGTAATCGCTGCACAAAACTCTTCCTTCGAGTAACGGGTGTGACAGACGTATTCCTCTCTTTGCTGTTGGGTTTGTTTTCCGAATCCACTGGGAGTTTCTTCCCCTCAGCCATGTCGGGGGATGTATTACTTCGAACGAATACATTGTGGAAAAACCGCCTTGCGTTTGGTTTTATCTGGGACAAATCCATATCGGAGTTTGACAGATCTCCGCCGTTGCTTGGTGTTGACGTCTGCGGACGCGGCTTTGTGGCGTTCTTGCTCAGATCACAGTGGCTCCACCTACCTGCAGAACCAACCTGGTAAAATGGCACTGACGTTTCGTCTTCTGTGTTTGCCTCTCCACACAGCGAAGCGTTGGACGTCCTTCTGTGTGCATTGTCATCGAGATTCTGCAAAGAATGCCACTTACTGTTGAGATGCGGGCTACTGCCCAAATCTGCCTCCCCATGGATTCCATTAGGCCGGCTGGGTCTGGCGTTGTCTGTGGCATTACGGATGATTGTCCTTGAACTAGTTTCATCTCCGTGTTGAGATGCCACAGGGGGATTTTTGGAATTGGCGTCTGGCGTACCAGCGGAAACAACTGAATCAATATGTTTCTTTGCATCCAGGGTCCCCAGTGGATTGTGGGTAGCTGTTTTATGAGCATCCATTGAGGTCTGATTTGTTGCTGTTTCACTGTTGAAATCACCCGTGTTTTGTGGGTGCCTATTCAGTGCTGGTGAGTCAACATTCGGTTCACAGGTTTTAACTGCAGTGTTATTGCTTTGAACCGGTGCTGTTGGCTCACTGAACGGTGCATCTTTAGATGCACCATCATCCATAAGTACCAGGGCACCATCAGATGCTATTTCCATCGATGCGATATACGATGTGGTTCGGTGCACCACGGTGCCGTCAGGTTGTACGTCAGTTGATTCCATCAGTGCTCCGTCTTGTGCAACCTGCACTACAACACTGTTCAGTGCAATCTGCACTTCATTTGCGCAATCTCCCACTGCACTATATGGCACCAATTCAAAAACATCATTTTCAAGAGGACTTTGCACATTTGCACCGTAGTCTTCATCGGTGCTTATCAGCGGTGCACTACAAAGTGCAGCTGCTAGCCTTGCACCGTCCGACTGTGGTATGGATATGTCTGCACTTTGCACCATCGCACCACTGAGTGCAGTTTGCACTGTGCAAGGATCAGTGCGATAATGCACCGGTGCATCTTCCATCAGTGCACTGTCCACTTGGGTATGCACTGTGGCATCGTCCGCTGTTTGCACCTGACTTAGCACACGTGATCCACTTGCACTGGTTTCAGCCATCGCACTATCTGATGTACGTAGCTGCATCTCTGACCTATCATTAGTGTCTGTGTCTGGTGACGTGTCACTATATGCTTGAAGTGGTCCACCGACCATCATGACGCCACTTCTGCGCTTTGGTTGACTTGTTTGTGATATCGTGCTGCTTGGCACTGATGCACTACACGGCACCACTGATGCACCGCCTGGTACCATTGAAGCTCCACCTGATGCACCACTTGATACCACTGATGCACCACCTGGTACCACTGATGCACCAGCTGGCACCACTGATGCACCACTTGATACCGCTGATGCACCACCTGGCACCGCTGATGCACTATCTTCTACCTCTGATGCACCACGCATGGCATACTGATCGTCTGCTATCACTGGAGTGGCATCGGTCGGAGTGGCATTGCTTATAGTGGCACCGATCAGAGTGGCACTTGCCATAGTGGCTTCCATCAGACTGGCACTGTTTGGAATGGTGACAGAGGTGCGATACACAGGATGCTGCACGGCAAAAATCCATTCCTTCATTTCATTAATGGTAAATGTTCGCTGTGCATCTGAAGTGCTGGTTTTTATATCCTCCGACGAAACACCACTGCTCGCGTCATCATTCGCTTTGGTCTCTTCCATTTCATCATTGCCGAATTCCTCTTCTACTGCATTTTGTGGCGATTCTGGGTCCGGTGGTGGTTCCGGTTTCTTTTTTTCTTGTTTGATTTCGGTTCTTGTTGTCGTGTTTGATTCTTTCTTTCCTGTCAGTTTGTTCACCTGTTTCCGTAGTCTGCTCCATCGACTTTTCACAGGTTTGTCTTTTGTGGTTTTCGTTGATGCCTGATTTGCCAGATTCGAGGCCGCTTGGTTCTGGGCACTCATGTTGGTATTTTTATTGCTGACTGGTAGATTAAAGTGGTATTGGTAGAAGTGAGTATGCAGTTGGTTGGCTTTCTCCCTTCTCAATGAATCCTGGCATATGTGAAGATCCAGTTGAGTGTAGTCTTGGTAAATAGTTATGGAATAGCTTTTGTCTGTGTCTGTTATGAAAGTATTCCAGGTAAATTCTGTTGATATTCATTGCACATGCCTTGTTATTTATAAATAAATAAATTTAAGAATCAGTTGATTCTTCTTATCACTTTTTATTTATTCTAAGTAATCCACGCAGATGTTGCAGTTGTTTTCTGAAACAAAAATATACATACAGTGTATCAGTTATAAAATAAGTTCTGCTTTGGTACAGTGAAACCTATTTAATTTAGATAATCTTGAAACTACAACATCCAAACATCATTTCACATGAACAGAATTTGTAATTGCTGTGTGTGTATTATGTTATGTGCATGATTGGTTTTTCCCGAACACATGTTAATCTGGACACATAAATATGTGAGGGAAGCAAAATTTTGCAGAATAATGAGGTCCACTGTATTTCTAAATGCAGACCACATCATAAGACCCCAAAGCTTTCCCACTACCAGATCCTAAGTATTGCCTAGATCACTCTCGTAGCCATAGGGCTAGTAGTTTAGCCATATTCAAGAGTTGCTAACCCGGGAGTGTAAACTCTACCATGGCAACATTAGCACCAAGTTGGCTCCTGTGTGACTGCATTAAGTAGAACATGCCAACGGTCAGTGAATTAGCCATGCAGTAGCAAAGAAAGATAACTCGTTATCACTCTGTGATAGAGTGAATCATGCACCACCTACTTGTGAAAACACACTTGCCAGTGTTGTTTATTTCACCAAGTGCTCTGCAGCCAGCTAGCACCCTGCACTAAACAGGCCCCACAAGGGTGTCAACCCCTTTGTTTATGCCAATGTTGTGGAAGCACTGGACCATGTGACCATGCTTAGCATAGTGAATCAATTCAATTGAGGCACAACTACCTGGTGGATCCAGTTGCAAGAGGGAATACCGAACACCCTGCCGGTTGGTGTGTTGAATAACATCACAGGAAGCATCTGTGGAAATGATGTGACAAGGAAAAGGTCGTTGAAATGAAGTTGCAGGAAAGAAGTTGTGGAATTACGAATCCAGGAGGGAGTTGTGGCAATAAAGACAGGAGATCCATCGTGGGGATAAAGGCACAGAAGAAAAAGTGATGGACTGCATGCATGCAGACTTCCATAGTTAGCACGTAAACCACCAAGAACAGTGGATGTGTGTACAATGTTGCCTGTTGGACCATCCCACTTTTCTTATAACATTATTTGTCTTTTCAGTTAAAATACCTATTTTTTCCCAACCATATTTGTTATTATTGATCAAACTGGATTAATAATTATTATTATAAGGTTTACAGCAAATAAATGTTCATATCATGGAAGAGATCATAGAAATAAGATTGTAGAACAATATTAGAGAAACATTATGAACAATACATGGTAAATCACACACAAATTCATGGAAATAAAATCACAGGAAATACGTTGAGGTACTTTTATTTGTTTGTTTATTTGACAAATGTGGTATGCAATTTTTTTTTATTTACATTGGCCAGTGCAATATTTAATCCTATGACTAATGAGATGATTTCTAAAAATTTACACAAAATTAATCAAGCATGTTGTATTTTTCCATGTCCCAGGTATTTGTGATTGGTTTTGTAACAGATCTCTGTGTTGTTTATTGACTGAAAGTTGCAGTTAATGGAGCACTGTTTACATGAGGGGTTTGAGTTACAAAGACACCCCTGTTCTCCGTTTCATATTGCATTAAACAAGTCTTGGCAATAACAAATCATCTGGTCACATATGTAAGTGCAAAAACAGTCCTGATTCAAACATTGTATCAGAATATTTGTTTACTCCTGTTTTGTTGCCATTGACACAATTAAAAAGGAAGTGATTGCACTATGTTTGACAACCATGATAAATGTCTTTGTCAAAGAGCATAATTTTATATACTGTAATGTTTATGAACGATGCAACCACAACTTAATTTTTTAGAAACTTAGTAATCATAATTAATATACATTATGATCAATAATCACAAAGTAGCTTGGAAAAAATGTGTAGTTTAACTGAAAGGACAAACAGTAGTAAGATAAGACATGTAGGATGGATCCGAGTCATCCGAAGGGCAGTATTGGGAGGCTGCATGACTAGGATCCTGATCTTACCCCAAGAGTCATATCTGAAGCAGGGGTCAAGGGTGTCTCCTGGTGAGAATTGCCAACTATATATGTGGTCAGACTGAAGTAGTAAACAACAGCCTGTTGATGCTGTAGATTCGTGATATGTTTGGGACGAGAGACTGGTCTTGCAGACCCAATGATGCAACAGCTGTCATGTTCTCATTGGCTGAGCATCTACAGCTTGGTTCAGACATTGATTCTACATTTTGTTTTTGATTGTATCTTTACTCAAAATCCTAGATTGATTATTTTCAAACTTTATGCACACAAACTTGTCTGTGATTCACAGAGATGTTATTTTGCTGATGTTACAATAATTTTCATGATGTCTATGCACTACTTAAAGGTCCGTATTTGATAGACAAAATCAGTAATATTATCATCTGCAATATCGTCTGAAAAACAGTACACATAATTTTGGGATTTCAAAGCTGCATATTTTATAGGCTCAAATCTGTATGGGCTGTCTGT
Source organism: Paraescarpia echinospica (assembly GCA_020002185.1). Classification (NCBI taxonomy): domain Eukaryota; kingdom Metazoa; phylum Annelida; class Polychaeta; order Sabellida; family Siboglinidae; genus Paraescarpia; species Paraescarpia echinospica. The sequence continues at coordinate 20,015,692 of CM034538.1, read as the reverse complement.
ATTGGTTTTGATTTGATAAATTCACAAAATTATGCTCAGGCTGATCTACCTGTACATATGGTTAACTGAGTTTTTACAAAATAGCAGTAGCATTATACAGAGTCTCATTGTCCTCTGATCACCTTTGAAGTTCCACGCACTCTGTATCACCTGACATACATATCTCCCAATTGTGTATTGTTGCCTATACTGAGTATTTATAGCCCTACTTTGACTGTCGCCAGTGACATATTACATACTTACCCTTGAATAGACACTCGGGTAAAGTCACCTGCTTCTACGGTCAAAACCCTTAACTCTCTCATGTCTGAAGATGCTGAGAAAGTCAGTGGCTAAAATGTGCAGCAGGTGCTAGGGATAATGCAGATAATTTGGACTTGATATTGGTTAAATAAATAAATATGACAAGGCTTTATAATACATTCTGCCATGTGGAACAGTCATGTTGCTCAAATCACTAAATTACAAAATACTTGTCAGTTTATGTCAATTCTTAAGACTAGTTGTCTTTAAAGAAATTGACTCCTGTAAGTTTCTCCATGTTTTTTGTGAAAGACTGAAATACTTATTTAATATCTTAATACTAGTTATCTATAAAAAAAAAACACTAACTCCTGCATGTGTTTGTGACTTTATTTCTGACTTTTCCATGCCTTAATTTTCTAGATTTGAAATGTTTGCCTAAACACATCATGCACTCCATCTGACTGGCCGGTCACCTCTAAATACACCGTCGCCATGTCGACCTAGTGAACCTCAGCTGTGTATATTTCTCTGACATCCATGTGTGTCCTCCAGTTTATCAGATTACTAACTTCACATGATGTAAACAAAGGTTCCACCTGTACAATCCGCTTCAGTTTCGACTGGTAGATAATGGCAGTGTATATATTGTGGTCTGTTTGTTTGCACAGACAGATAAGGTCTCTGTTGCGCTGGTGTAGAAATGTAGCTGGGGATAGGCGACTATTTTATTTCCGGTTTCATGATCATAAATCAGACACTTGCAAATTTTAGAATCTTTTTGGTGGTTATATGTGCAGAATTGCGGATAAAAACGAGTTGATTTAGGCATAAAATTGAAGACATTCAGAAAATGATTTTTATCCAATTAAATGTTTTCTAGTATAAACTATGCACATATGTACATATTAACAGAACATGGTTTAGAGATGCGTGTTCACATTACGCAGAATTGTTTGCATAATGTTGTATACAATACAGAATGACACTTGTAACATTGGTGCTAATAATAAAGAAATAATGGTTTGTCCCGGGTTAAGTAGAGTAATGTTGATGCATACAAAATAAAGTGAAGTTAAATTAAATTAACTGGTATAAGACATCTTTTATTTTGTGATATAAACTCATACCAATCGCACTAAGGTCCTAATTGCTAGTTGAATTAACACCTATTCAATCTGTATGAAATATAATTGTCACTGCTGTCACCAAAATAGAATAGTGTTATTGTTTTTAAGTGTAATTGTAGGGTAATCCTTAGAGTAAATCAGATTTACATTTAAAGCTTATATTTTAGCACGTGGTTGTGTCACATTTGAAGACAAACTTGTGGTGTGTTAGCACAAATGTCGCGTATTTGGTTTCAATTTGATCTGGGAGTCTGGTAAAAGTTTACCTGTACAGTATATTTATAAGTTATATAGGGATTAACTACATCCTAGAAAATGAACTGAATATGTTATCAAGCCTAAACACATTAATATAATAACTCTGCTAACGACAAAATGACAGAGGCTGAGATTGGGTTGGCCTTTTACAAGCTTTAGTGTAAACAAGATTAATTGTCATAAGGCACGAATTTGAAGCTCATATTTTAGCACGCGCTCATGTCTCAATTCAACACACATGTTGCGTGTTTAGTTTCAACATGTCATAGCTCTCTGTTAAACATTTACTTCAAGAGATTACCTGCTTCAGTATATATCTGTGCGTTATTGAGAACTATGTGTATTCCTGACTTTTCTCACATAACAGCACTCTCTGTAAGTCTAAGTCCTCTGTATTGGACATTAGCATATGAACTGCATAACACTCAGTGAGCTAGTTAGTTTCTTTTTGAATAATAGTCCCCATTGCAGAGCCACTGTTGGAGTATGTACACATATCAGAGACAAACATAAATCTTATGGCTGTCAACAGACGTTGGCAAGTCACAGCAGGTAACAGCATACTGAATATTTACAAAATAGTTATAATTGTTAAGGTGTTGTTTATATGTGGTCTCTTCTATGCTGCCAAAAATAGTTACACCCTTCCTGGTCCTAGACAGGTGGAGGGAGAAATGAGAGGAGCCAAGACAATACGTACGTCCCTCTCACCTCCAGAAACTATCACCTCCCTTCCTGGTCCTAGACAGGTGGAGGGAGAAAGGAGAGGAGCCAAGACAATACATACGTCCCTCTCACCTCCAGAAACTGTCACCTCCTTTCCTGGTCCTAGACAGTTGGAGGGAGAAAGGAGAGGAGCCAAGACAATACGTACATCCCTCTCACCTCCAGAAACTGTCACCTCCCTTCCTGGTCCTAGACAGTTGGAGGGAGAAAGGAGAGGAGCCAAGACAATACGTACGTCCCTCTCACCTCCAGAAACTGTCACCTCCCTCTTTGCCCTGGACTAGTCTATTCCTGAATGCACCTTTTTTCCTACCCCTCACTGCCGTTTGACCCCTTGAAGTTGTTGGTAATCCAGTTCATAAAACCTGATCTCGGCATGGTCATTCAGTGACATGTGAAGTAGGGCAACCACACAGATACACCTCACACAGTCCAGATAAATGTATGATATGAATTATGCCTTGAGGCCAAATGCAAATATGGCGAGGCACATTGGAAATGCTGACAATAAAACTTGTCGTAATAAATATATGGCCACCTGTGGAACATACGGACAGCTGCGTAAAGGGAAGAAAAAGAAAATATTCACTCCATTGATTCGTACAGAATTATACAGTCATATATTGTACGCATACCTGTATATTGTACTCATGCGCAAGTGCGGTAGTATTAACAATATATTCATGGGGATTATGTAGGTTGTGATTTTACTCAGATATGTTGCATGCAGTGTTTTGGCGATATGAAAGAAAACAAATTAATGTAAGCAATATACAGGGCAGGTTCTGGGGGTGTGTACGTGTACCCCATTTTTGCCATGAATTGGGTCCACACATCACAACTGCTGACAGTATGATATGAAACCAAAACTACTTAAATTATTTTTTTAAACAGAACGACGATTATATTAATTAGCTGAAAACAGGATTCTAAAATTGCACCATTTAAAATGTTTTGTTTAAGCTGTGCAACAAGTGGAGTGTCTTTATACATACCTTTTCTAAAACGCTGGATATGCTACTAAAGATCACTGTTTTATATAAATTCACAAAAAGAGTTGATTCCAGATAATTGTAAATTATTAGACTACTCTGCAAAGAGGTTCATCAGATGCGGTGGTTTAAATGGGTAATATTTTTGTCTTATCTCACAAGCAGTTTACCCCTTTTTCCTCTGACATTTTACACTGTTTGATGAAGATTGCTGATAGCAATCAAAACATCACAGAAATTGTAAATTGACTATGGAATAAGCAAAAAAGAAGAGTCCATAATTTGTTGGTAACAACCTAGTGACCAGTGATATCATGAACACTGCCAGTTCACCCACTGCAATCATAACAAACAGGAAACTATATCGGGTGGTAAGAGTGGTTTTGTCAAGTGCCCCCTGGGTGATACAAATGTGGTTGACAGCCAGACGACCAGTACAACAAGTAAATATTCAGAGACAAAAATCACCTGGGGTTAAATAGAACAGACAATTATTCAGAAATTAAAATGAAGTTTCTTGTGAGGTAAACAGTGTCTTACGAAGTAATAAAATCTACTATAAACTATACTTTCAGTTTCGATTTGGGATGCAACAAGCCTGCTGTGGATTGCTGGGGCCAGGTAGCACAAAACAATGGAGATTTTTATTTGACATTTATGGAAGTGTGTACTGTCAAGTAACACTGCACAAAACGAGGGTGAAATGGAATATGTTTCCTGATGAAGGGGTTAGATGAAGATCTGAGGGTAATTCTAATCTAGTAGGTCTATTATGTATAATAAATAAATGTATTCGTAATCCAAAGATCTGGAAATGTGGGTAGTGTTTGAAGAGTGAAGAATTTATCAGTTGCTTGGTGGTCTATATTGGGATTCAAACTCTGTAATGTTTGTATATTACTACCTCCAGAGTGGGAGAAGTGGCATCTATGAGCGGCAAATAGAATATACTCAATATACTCTCGGCAAAAGGTCAAACAGAATCCCACTGAAGACGCCCATAAAGGTTGGTTGTGTCGTTCAACCAAATGTTGTGACTAGATGTAGCGGATCCATAAAGAACAGCACAGACTAGTTGAGTCAGCTACCTGACTGTGTTTAACACCCTTCTAGCAGGCTCAGGGGGCGTGGACAGAGGGGTCAAATGCCCTGAAGCCAACACAGGAACCCTGAATAGGCAATTGTTGTCAGTGGTATATGTGATTGGTCGATGTTTGACTCAGGCTGTTTCACCAACACTGAGATTTGACTGTGATTAGATGGGCCCTACATGAGACAGGATGTAAGCTCTTGAGGAATCTAGGAACACAGTCCTGATTGGTGACGTTGCATCTGTGACAACATCAAAGATATCCTGTCTGTGAAACAGGAAAGTATAGGGTCAGATCTGACTTATGACACGTCGCTGTGTTGACCGGTGTCGTACAAGTCGACAGTAGTTGTATATCACATCCACTACTATTCCATATAAGACATTGGAGTACAACTTGTTGTTGTACAGCCTTTGGTACAACTAACCTGAACACATGTGACATAACTTGAACCATATCTAGCTAATCAGTAGGTATTATTCAGGTCAGCCAGTGTTTAAATTCATGGCTATGTATGTGACAGATGATTGTGTAAATATACTCATATAGCACCCATTCAATCCACAGAGCTTGACTACTCAGCATTGTCCTACTTGTATTCATAGGGTTGGTTTACTCATAGACTCACTGGCAAAGTTTTGAGTAGTGTAGCGTGTCACTGCAGTAAGGCAATCGCCTCAAGTCCTAGAGGTGCTGGGTCTAATCGAGGCTAGACTCGGTTGTTTCATAAAAAGCAGGCTTGACTAATTTGCAAACTCTTTTAGCCAAAGGTGTATGGGCAGTTGGCGATAGTGTATGTCCTTAGGGTGATGTCAGTTCTACCTGGTGTCTACGCCAGGGAGGGTGACTGCAGCTGGGTCTGATGTGGGTTCACCGTCATTTCTTGAGATGTTTTACATCCACAAAGTTACGAATCACCAATGTGTTAGCTGGGAATACAAACGTTTGAAGAATATGCTACATTTAGGAGGAATCTGTGTTATCAACAAGTTCCTGATCTGTCAGAAGGTTGTATACAGTGTGGTGTCTGACAGTGTGGTTGGTGTCACGATGTCTCGCACCTGTGTGTAGCTAAAACAGGTGAAATGCCATTGTCGAAGTCCATATGTTTGACATACATGTTGACACTGTTTAACACTGTTGTTATAATCCACACATAACGTGACACATTCCTACTCTTGCACATCTACACACATGCCAACTGGTACCTCCACAACACACTCCCTTGTGTCACACATACACTGTGTTGGCAGTCGTGCTCACTGGGGCGTGACCACACACCTGGTAACTAATTACACGTACATTCCAAAGACATGGATGATGGAAGCACACCTACCTACACTCACCTGTCTGAACACGGCATTGTATATCCAAGGCAAACGGCCATGCGTCCGTGTCTCAAGTGAAACAAATGCTGAGTAAGCAGGTCACATGATCCTCACATGACGGCCGCTTTGACCAATCAAGCGCGGAGGACATGTTCTGAATGTCTTATTCCCTGCTGTCGCCAGTGGCACTTGCTTTGTAGAGTTTATTGTTCGCCATGACCTATGGGGAGGGGGTATGCCACATATCTCTGTGGCACCACTCGTGGGGGTGTGGAACTTGGAAGTATTCAGTTGTGAGTGTGTGAATGAGTGAGTGAGTGAGTGAGTGAGTGAGTGAGTGAGTGAGTGAGTGAGTGAGTGAGTGAGTGAGTGAGTGAGTGAGTTTTCCTTTTCTTTCCATTGAGCTTAATGGAGGAATATTCTGTGGAAGAATTTTGTTTGAAAACTTTTATTGTCAATAATTTTGTATTATACGTATATATATATATATATATATTTATTACCAAAAAGGGGCGGTTCAGTTTCTTTGGAATATTCGTCTTAGTCATCAAAGTTTATTGTGCTAAATTATCAGTGAAAATGTGCCTTTATGATATGTTATAATAAGTTTTAGAGTTTGAATAAAATAATGTGACTAAATTTTTATGACTGTTTCTGTCGAAATACACAATAAATTATCCATTAAGTAAAACTTCTGCAAGTACCAATTCTGCAGTTATTTTAAGGCAAGGACACTTTCCTTAACTAGATTTCTCAGGATGGTGCAAGGTTGTTTTTTTTAATAATAATTACAAAATAATTATAGTTAAACATTTACATTAAGACTTTTACATTGAGCATCTTTACATCTACTCAATTGTCTGTTTATGTGGTATGTTTAGTTTTCGTTACTCGTAAAAACTTTACATGTGTGGGGACTTTACATGTGCATGCAATAATGTTGTGTGTTTTGATATCTTTATCTTTTTAATTTTTTTAGAGCCAATTGATTGACTGTCATCCAGTCAATCAGTTGGTTCTAAAAAAATTAAAAGCCTAAAGACAATTTTCTGTTTTAAAATAAATGTATTGTTTTAGGACAGACAATAAAGTATTTTATATTTGATTTCGACCATTTTAAAAATCAAGATGGCAGCTAGGTACCATGTCAATAGCGATGGGTACCTAGCTTTATGTGATTCTACATATCATAAACTACATAATCATGTGCCAATTTTCATGCTTTTGTTAAAAAGTGCACAATTCATCAACCTTATGGCTCTTAGCCACTGTACTATGAAAGGTAATCTTTACACACCTTGAGGGTATAATCGTGACTACCATTAAGCGGGGATCCTAAACCTGTCAGCAAGCTACAATATTGCAGTGGTCATTTCAGCCACATTTGATTTAAGTGGCAGCCATTGTTGATGGGGCGTGCTGATGGGGCTAATTGTGATGTTGACACTTACAATGCGCCCACTTCATGGCCTGACATGCTGTTCTCCTTTAGTCACTTTGGTCTATGCTGTAAGGTAGAAACATATTTTGTATGGTTAATGCCAAGAATTGTAAATATGCTATACGTGAAGTCTGTAGGGCTAGGGTCAGGTATTTCAGGGAAGCACGGGGCTCAGGGCATGTATTGGGCTTAGGGAAATATTTGGCTCAGGGTATGTATTTGGCTCAGGGATGCATTGGGCTCAGAGTATACATACAGCTCAGTGCACACAATAGGCTCAGTGCACATACTTTGCACTAGTTGTTCAGAGTTCAAGGAATGTTTGTGTGCATAAAAACACTGGCAGTTTGAGATTTCATGAACAATTGCAGAGATAAAGCAACTTCTTCAGATACAAAGATAGTCACTGTTGCCGCTTGACTTAGCGATGACATCATCGGGGGGTGGGTGGGGCTTGAGGCTGTTAGAGACGGGTCCTGTTAGAAATGACTGCGTCATTGGTACACATTAGGGCGCACATTTAACCCTGGTTTTTTTCTCAAAGCAGCCCACCAATTGTATATATTTAATAAAATTAATATAATTAATACAATTTTATGTTATCATTATTTGCATTTATATTGTTTTTTTATAATGATGAAATAAAAACAAAAATCAGTATGATAATAAATGTGGATAAACATACAGCAAATAGATTGGGTCAGAAAAGTATGTTTGTTATGAACATGAGTGGTCTTATCTCACATGGCTGTGGAGGATCTAACGTTTGGGTGTAATCCCACAGTTAAGGTGTACGACAGACAGAGAGGGTCTGGGAGTCAACGACATGTAACTTCCCCTGGTTTCAGGGGTGTGTCCAAAGAGGGTATTCTAAGGGGGCACAAAACCACCACTGGCGGCTGAACCAAATTGGCGTAGACAATTTTCTACAGCCACGAGCTTCTCTCTGCTGTCTCCGCCCAACTAGGCACATCGGAAAACAGGGGTGCTGTTGAAAAATATTAGCCACATATATTCACGTTCTTCTCTCACATATATTCACGTTCTTCTCTCACTGTCTCGCCTCTCTCCTGTCTCGGCACTCCACTTGTCACATCGGAAGATGGGGGGCTGTTGAGAAGTTGTTGTCGCTGTGCCGCCATAACTTCAGTTACATGGGCACATTAAAAAAGATCATGGGGGCATGGTCATGGGGCCCATACAAAAAGGTCTGCGGTCACGCCAAATTCCAAACCTCTAGGGGGGGCACATGCTCCCCAGCCCCCCGACATGGGTTTATATGTCAGTTAGAAGGGACTGGTGGCTTTTATTCACTTCTGAAAGACAGGCAAAGTCTGGCAATCTTGTGTGAGAAACTTACTGTGGAATATTTGTAATGATCTTCATGAACAAACACTTTTTAACAAAATATCTATAAAAAGGGAGTTTTCTTATTTAGAAGTTCCTTTTTGAAATGAATATCTGCAGTGCTTTTACATTTTAAAAGAGAAACCTTACCTTTCCCTTGTAGTGAGACAAGTCGTATTGTTCCTTGAGCCATTTTGGCCCATTAGAGTTAGGTACTTAAACATGGATTCCTCTACTAAAGCACCCAAGACATTGGGACTCGAGCTGTACAGTTCAGGCCACTGAGACAGTCAGTGCAGAAAGCCAACCCAGGCCCGTGAATATTTAACCAGGGTCTCTAATAACAGACGCCAGGGATGTGGGTATCTAAAGACCACAGACCAAATGTAGGCAATAAAAATGAAATACAAAATTTTGTTAGCATTATTTTCCCACCTAACCAGTGTCCAAGGATCGCCTGCTGTCCTGTGAAGCATGTGGCAAGTTCCTCTGACTGTGGAACCGTACTGCATGATTTCAATGACAGACTGGTTTATTGTCTGTTTTATTGTCGGATAGATCGTATGGGCGATATTGTTCATCTCCCATTAACATCTCTCCAGGGTGAAAGTTTATGAGGTTTTTAATGCAGGATAAATGAATGTTGGTGACGGCCGTTGGGGGAATTAGATGGGAATGACTGGCTGTAGTTTGGTGGTGGTGGGTAATTGAATATTTGCAATGACATATGTCTTTTTCATATGTCTTTTCCAAGGATTTCTCCACAGATCACACAGTGACGTGTGCATGCATGTATGTCCATATGTTTGCACACATGCATGCGCACACACATACAAACGCACACACACACACACACATGCACACACACAATGAATGTTTTTTCTCATTATCATTGTACAACTTAGTTGAGACAGTTTTCGAATTATATATGAAAATGTTGAATGTCTCAGGTTCAATATCTGTGACTATTTCATTTGTACAACATAATCCAGTTACATTTTAACAGCATGTGGAAAAATCTGAAAAAATATATAAAATATGTTATATTTGTATAGTGTCGTTACTTGACAACTCTGATGATGTCTTGCTGGACAGCCATATATATTTAATGGTATATACTTAAATTTATATAACATTGGTGAGGTATTGTTGTATATGTCAGGACTATATCTAAAAATATACTTTGATCTAGGCACAAACCCCTGATTTAAATCAAACATGACTAAAACAACTGGTGATGTACAGGTTTTTCTGAAATACATCGCCAATTGGTATATCAGAGCTCAATGGTCCTAGGAACCGAGTAAATATAGAAAGAAAGAGGCAAATGGAACTTGGGACCTAGGAGGAGATATATCTACAGTGCCTCAAGTCAGCACACTAATGTATAGATATACACTACATACTATTGAGTCGACTATAGAATTGACAGTGAGTCAATGACAGGTTATACATTTCCCCGGTGGGAATTTTGTCTAACATTGACAACAGGCAGAATTGACCTACGGCTATTTATTATCTCATCTGAAAGTTATCCCTAGCAGACCTGCTGATTTAAAACACAAATTCATTGTCCCTGGGAAGCATTCAGCCATGTTGCAATTACTACCAAAAGAGTATTCATTCATATATATTGCTACACAAATAGTATTCATTCATATATATATATATATATGTATATATATGTCAGAATGATATAGTGGTTTTAGCATTAACGTAATTTACATAGCTAAATGAGGTGTCTTTTGTGTTTCAGGCTCTAAGATGGGCAAGGTGGCGGACATCCAGGTGAAAGGATGTATTAAGAGCGAGACTACCTGTGTCGCGAAGAAGGGAACCAATGTCACCTTCTCTGCTGCCTTCACGCCGAGTGAGTAGCTGAGATACGAAGTGATCACATATTATTTATTGGGGCCCAATTTAATAAAACAGTGCTGCCACTTGGTGGGCTGTTGAATGTTGAAAAAGTACATACTCCAAAATGTGTCTGTGGTCTCTGAAATATGTGCAGATTGGAAGACTACCACAAATTTTTAGTATGATCAGTATAATAAAATGATCTGCAAATCAACATTTAGTTATTTAAATTGTATTAACATTGAACACTGCCTAGATAGCACTGAAACGGGTGGGTGAGTGATAATGTCAATACACTGTATGATAGTGGATAAATTTAAAATCGAGTCATTGTTGCTGCTTGGGTAATACTAGGAACGTGGGTGATGATAGGATGGTTATGCAGTCAGTGTGATTGTAATTTATTTTTTGTATAATCTTCAAGTAGCTGAATAAAGTTAGCAGTGGGCGATAATGGCAGCATATATATGGGTGATAATGTAGGTTTCTATGATGTCTTGCAGCAAGTGTTTTGTAAAAGTAAACCTCGCTTATACCGAATGAATGAATTGGTCCCAATTTTTGTTTAATACATGGTATGAATAAATTGGCCGGGCTGAGTGATTCATTATATATCCAAGGTTTACTGTATTTCTGTATATATCTTCTATTTTGTGATCTCTGTAGATGAGAAAGTGGAGAAGATGGTTGCCGTGGTGCATGGGATTGTCGCTGGTGTCCCCGTTCCCTTCCCTCTTCCCAACCCTAATGCCTGCAAGGACTCGGGGCTGCAATGTCCACTCACCAGTGGCAAGGCCGTCAACTACGTCGCCACACTGCCCATTCTCAGCGAGTATCCTGCAGTGAGTGTAGACCACTATACTTTGTGTGTGTATGTGTGAGAGGGACCGTGTGTATGGCCATGTGTGTGTGGCCGTGTGTGAGCGTGTGTGTGTGTGGCCATGCGTGAACACGTGTTTGTATGTGTGTGTGACCATGTGTGTGGATGTGTGACTGTGTGTGACTGTGTGTGTGTATGTGGCCGTGTGTGTATACATCAGTACATGTGTGCGTGCGAGTGTGTATGTGTACGTGCGTGTACTTTTCCCTTTGTATTTTTAATCAACATTTTACTGTGTATCTATCCTACTTACCTCATGTATTTTTTACTCAAGAATACACTACCAATCCAAATATATGGTAAAGGAGAATGTGTAATGCAAACACAGAAAGTACTAGTGTAGTAGGTATTAAAACGGGTCAAAAGAAAAAGTGTGTATCAATCCATAAAAATAATGCACAGTGCTGGCAGTTAGGTATTCTGAAGTAACAATAAATATTTACAAGCACCAGTTATACCTTAAGCATCCTCTAGAAAACTCTTGACTGCACCACAGATATCGAATGTCGTACAAAGATGTATTTTTATATTCTTTCATTTCCTTCCTGTAGATCCGCGTTGTCGTGAAATGGGAACTGAAAGATCAGAACTCCAAAGACGTTTTGTGCATTAAAATGGGCGTCGAGATAAAGAATTAGAGGTCTCACCTACCCGCACTTTCTCGCGGACATGCATCCCACCTGGCACAAAGAAGAACATTATCCGCGGTCTACATCCCATGGCTACCTTGCACGTTTAATGACATTTGGGAAATTATTCAATAATAAAAATAATGTTACCTTTGTTAGAATGGTTATTTTTTGGAAGATGTAATAAAGTTTTGCATGAGATAAAAATGCAGATAAAAAACTCGTAGTTAGTCATGAAATTTTGATATATGTGAACAATACAGAAGTGTGCTTATTGTAGATATAATCAGAATTGTGACGTGTGTTGTTTAATAATTATACTGCACTGTGTTTACCGGTGTTTACACTGTGTTTACACTGTGTTTACCAGTGTTTACACTATGTGAACCGAGTTTATGCTGTGTAAACTGTGTTGGAAATATTGTTGGCACATTGACAGACGTATAGGCGAGGTCAAGCGAAACATTGTGATTGATGGTTACTGATTACCTTGCTGCTGAAACACTCAGTGTTATAATTATACACTAGTTTAGTAAACAAACCTAAATGGGTGCATATTTTATTTTAAATTTGCATTAAATCAGGATTATAAAAACAAGTAGGGTTAATTAGTCTGGGAGTATGGAATATTGAATTACGCACTATCTACTTTATGCATTACTTACTCTAGAAATGTTCTCAGCTTGGATTAAATACTTCTTTCCTAAACATGTTCCCACAGACTGCTGTGGAAATATACACTTTCATAGTTATGCATAGCTGTACTATATATTATACCTGCAGTGTATGTCATTATCACTTGTCGGTCACAGTTTTGACTTGTGTAAACTACGTTATATATTACAAATTCCTGATTTCTATAAACAGAATGGTCGAATACCCAAACAGGAATATATGTGTATATGAAGGCATATCAGCTGATAATGTATCTGTATATGTTGGATCTTGCCATACTGTATATGTAACACACTTAATAAACAATCTCAGATTGGTTTCATTGATTAAAAGTCTATTTTTCTAACTCGGCTGAAGTTTCAGTTAATAAAATGAGAACAAGAATGTGCACCATGTTGCTGTGCAATAAAGTTTTTCTTGATCCGCAAGTGTCATCTTTGTTCATAGATGTGGCAGTAGATGATTTTAGAAGTATGTACACTGAGAAATATGTAGAAACCTTATCACCATGTAGAGAGATTAGGAGACACTGAGGCAGGAAGCAGACAACAGCTTCGGTGATTGGTGTTAAAAGCAGTGGTTATGAAACAACAGGAAGTTCATCATTAGTGTTAAGGTGTATGATTGCACTAGCATCAGTGTTTTATGTGGACTTACTGGACTATGTAGCCAAGTACCTGAAACAAAGAGCATTGCACGAGCAGTTCATTAAAGTAACAGACTGACCAGAGTACAGCTGTGTATGGGAATGTGGAGTGAAAACTGTAGAAGGAAATAGTCTAGCATACACATTTCAAGACTGTGGCTGCAGATGTCCCGTATCAGTGCTACAACAATAGAAATTATCACAAAGGTTGAGGAAAAGGACAAAACAGATGTGAATAAATTGCTAAAGGGTTGAAACGGAAGCTTATAAATAATGCAGACCTTTTCCAATAAACCACAATTGCCTTCATTCCCAACTGGCATATATTGTGATGGTCATTTTGTTGACAACAAACTGGAAATAGAAGGCAAAACACCATGCGCAAGAAGTGAAGAAAAGTGAGAAGGAAAATATTTTTGAACACCGGTCACAGTTTGGTTATTTCATTGTAATGATAGATATCCTTTCCAATCCCTGGGATCTTTGCAGTGAACACAGTCAATAGAACGGTCACAACAATAACCAACCAAAACCATTTTAGCTGCTGCAGACAATTGTGATAGCAGAGGATCGAGCAACAGGTAAATTATGCAACTGTTGTGATTGAACAGGTCAGTCTGGGAGTAAAGTGTAAAGCGCTTTGTGCAATCCTGAGGACTTGATACTGCGCTATATAAGAACTTACCTTTACTTTAAAAGAAACTACAAATGTATATCCCATGTTATACCACAGTAAAATGTGGAATACCATGGAATTTTACCATGAATTACCTGTTAGTGTTACAAAACACCATGTTTTTTACCATGGTATTTTCTTCTTCTAATACACGCCTAGCCTCAACATGCTGAGGATACAGGCGGTGCCGTGGCATGGCAGGCGAACAGGAAATTTTTGTTTTGTTTTTAGAGTGCAATATATAAGAACACAAATTATCGTGAAAATAAACATAAATACGTGCAGAACTTGTTAACGTCTAAAACATGGGGTACTGCAAAGTCTGGATGTTGCTTTTAAACGCATACAGGCTGTTTTGATTTACAATATATTGAGGGAGGGAATTCCAAAGTCGAATGGTACTGGGGAAAAAAGAATACAAGTGGTAGTTGCATCTGGAGTGAGGGATAAGGTAAGATAAGGAATGTTGTTTTCTAGTGACTATATTTACAGGAATAAGGTATTGGTTTGCTGGTATACCCACTAGGCCATTTGCTATCTTGTACATCATACATAGTTTTGCATCAGTTCTTCTGTCTGATAAGGATCTCCATCCTAATGTCTGGAGCATGTCTGTTACACTGGAGGTATTGTGGTGGCGATATAAGACATATCGGGCTGCACGGCGTTGAATCATTTCTAGTTTGTTTATTTGTGTAAGGGTATATGGATCCCAGACAGTACAGCTGTTCTCCACGATGGGTCTGACAAAGGTGAAGTAGGCCTGAGTTTTTATTTGAATTGACGGAACTTTGAGATTTCTGCGGAGGAAGCCTAGTGATCTATTTGCTTTTAGACAAATGTTATTTATGTGGGCATTCCACCGGAGATCTGAGGTTATGGTTATACCAAGATATTTTACCTGTGAAACAGTTTCTAGTGTTTGACCGTGAAGCATGTATTGATTGTTAATGACAGTTTTGTTTCTTGTTACAGGTATGACATGGCATTTTTGAAGATTGATTCCAATTCCATGTTCCAGGTTATGGCCCATTTTCCAAGTTTGTGAAGATCTTCCTGGAGCACAGCTGTATTTGTCTTAGGCTTAAGGGCTATATACATTATGGTGTCATCAGCAAAAAGTCTAACTGTA
Organism: Paraescarpia echinospica; assembly: GCA_020002185.1. Classification (NCBI taxonomy): domain Eukaryota; kingdom Metazoa; phylum Annelida; class Polychaeta; order Sabellida; family Siboglinidae; genus Paraescarpia; species Paraescarpia echinospica. The sequence continues at coordinate 20,000,641 of CM034538.1, read as the reverse complement.
GATGTAATATTGTCTGGGATGTCATTTATGTAAAAGAGGAATAGACAAGGGCCAAGTACAGAGCCTTGTGGTACTCCTGATGTTACGGGTACCTCAGAGGAGGCCTCGCCCTCTATTATGACTCTTTGAGTTCTGTCTGTTAAAAATGATCGAATCCAGGAATTTGTTTTGCCTTGGATGCCATAGTGATGGAGTTTGTAAATCAGTTTTTTATGGCTGACCTTATCAAATGCTTTAGAGAAGTCCATCACTATGACATCCGTTTGCATGCCAGACTGCATATGGGTAACTAAGTCATGTATGAACTGAATAAGCTGTGTCTCACAAGATACTTGGGAGCGAAAGCCATGTTGAAGATGATAAAGAATGTGTGAATGTGCATGTTTCATTATACTACTAACCAAGACATGTTCCATTAGTTTTGATGCTATGCATGTCAGGGAAATGGGCCTATAATTTGAAGCTATGTATTTTTGACCATTCTTGAAAATAGGTGAGACATTTGCTTTTAGCCAGTCTGTGGGGACTTCTCCTGTAGCATATGACTTCTGAAAGATTAAAGTTAGCGATGGTGCAATTTCAACAGCCAATTCTTTTAGAATTCTTGGGTTGATGTTGTCTGGTCCTTGTGCTTTATACGGTTTAAGATTTTGTAGGAGTTTTAGTACACCAGCTTCTGTAATTTCTATTTCTGGCATTTCAGGTAGTGTTGGATTGGGTAGTTTGGTTACTTGGGGAGATGGGTCATCTGTAAAGACTGATTGAAACTGCTGATTTAGTATCTCCGCTTTGGCTTTAGGGTTTGAGTGTAGGATTCCATTTTGTTTGAGAGGCGATATCACTGTGTGGTTTGTACGGCAGTGTTTCATGTAAGTCCAGAATCTCTTAGCATAACCTTGTTTTTGTTGACTATCTTCAGTAGAGGTGACAATTTCATTTACATAGTTCCAGTAGGCAGTTCTCAGTTGTTGCTGTATAGTTTGTTTTAGATGTTTGTATTTTGGAGTGTGCTCATTTGTACATTCTGTCCCTTTTTTGCATAAGTTTCTTTAGTGTTGGTGTAATCCAGGGGTATCCGTCCCTACATCTAGCCATTCTGGATGGTATATACAACCCAGTACCTTTGACAATGCTATCCCGAAACATACACCACAACTTGTTTGCACTGTTTTGTTTAACATGATATAGGCCTATACCATGGTTTAGAACATTCGTCTACTATGTCACAATATCTGAAACTTATATCCTGGGATATCACAATGGTTGTACAGATATACGCAGAAATAACTGCCAGTGTCACGAGTGTGCCTGTCAGCGGCTAGGCCTACAGGGGTGGTGCCAGAGAGGGTTGTCTGGGGGGCACAAACCTCCAACTGCAACCCTGTTGGGGCTCTACACATACATAATTATTACGTGATAAAAAAGTTAAATTTACTGTCTTTTATCGATCAAAATGTACAAGAAATTCACTCGTTTTTGCGTGTATTCATTAGTTCCACCGGAAACTCCGGTAGGTGGCGTCACTTTATGGTTGACTTCAGACATGGGGATAGGCTGAAGGCAACCATAAAGTGTCGCCACCTGCCGGAGTTTACGGTGGAACTAATGAATACACTAAAAAACAAGCGAATATTTTGATCAATAAGACAGTAAATTTAAATGTTTGATCACGTGACAAATGTATACGTGTAGAATAAGTGTTGTAGATATATGATGTGAAGTTTGGTGACTGTAGGTGACTATTATCATGGTTTTCTCAAGGTGCGGGCCTAAACTGCAAAAGTACCTCATTTTATCCCCACTGTTTCTAATATTGTCATTTTTTAGTCTGAATAAATATGATAAAAACAAACTACTTCCTAATAAATAATTACACCTTGGCGCCAAAAATGCCTCCGTCTAACTGCGCCTAGGTAACACCAGCTTGTGGTTTCAGTGTAACTTAGGCTACAGTGGCTGTTTCGAGTTGGTCAAATCGGCGGAAAGAAACACGTTTCGGCGCAAGATCTACAACTGCAATATTCAAGTACATTAGTGTACGTCACCCTTAACACAATTGCATTGGGTTTCTAAAGATGTTATGGATTTATGAATTTAGAAACGTGAATATATTTGTATTCGTCATATTATCGCCCGATAATCCCATATTGTTTTGTCATTTGTTTTCATCATTATCATCCTTTTGTTTTGGCGGCCACAATCATCTTGCTGATTATTCTGCTGCATTTTGGGGGTTGCGAGGAGGTAGGAATTGTTTTTATCAAGAGAAGCATATCTAGAGTGTCAGGCCTAGGCTATGCCTATGGAGAACATTCACTAAACATTTTAAATAAATAATTAATAAAACATAAAACACCTACATATACAAATTAATAAAATTTAAAACAAATAAATAATTAAATTAATAATTAAGATAAGATCCATGCCCCTACCTAACCTAACAGTCCTAACTATGGAGGATCTAGATTTGTGGCACCCTTCCCTTGATTGGCTTGAAGGAGTCAAGGGTACTGGCAGCCACAGCTGTTTCCGGCAGCTCGTTCCAATCTTTGATGGTATTGGGGAGGAAAGAATGTGTCTGTACTTGGTTCTACATTGGGTCTGGTAGAGCTGCAGTGAATGCCCTCTTCTTTGTTTGATCGGGGCAGGAACGAATTTGGAACGATTGACTATTACTTGGTTTTTAAGGATTTTATGTAGCATGGTCAATCTTGCCACCTTTCTGCGGTGCTGGAGGAAGGCCATTTGAGTCTGTTGATCACTGTGGTGACATGAGATGTTTTTTGGTACTGGTTGATATGCAGGATAATATTTTTGCCTGTCATGACAGCAGCATGCATCATGTGCTCTGAAATTTTAGATGGGTTAAAAAATTCTTATCCACTCCCGGTTGATATATATATATATATGTATATATACAAATTATACATATATATATATATATATAGTGACCATATTAATAAGAACGCTGTGTCACCAGTAGAATAATATATATTTAACAAATCAATGTGTCGTCAACAAGAACCTGCAACATGACAAACAAAATCAGCAACATAAGAAACAGCCAAGCAGCTTCAAGTGGAAACAATTGGCCACATGCTAACGATGCCAAACACAATGACACGAACAGAGATGACAACGAACGCAATGACGTGGGCAGAGATGATGACGAATGTGGCGACATGGGCAGAGATGATGACGACAACGAATGCGACGACACCGTTCAGTATGTTGGGCGCCAAACCCAAACGCACCTGATTACTTGTATTTGCATACGAAGAATAACGGGCCAGCACACTAATGCTAAATAAGGAAATCGTCCGTAAACTCGGTTAAAACAATGCCGTCGTAATTTAACCAAATTGAATGTTACAGAACTGTTTTAGCGAGCGAAGTTAATGCAACGTTAACAAGGTATAAAATACGGTTGTTGATTTATTTATTGGCAATTCAAACGCCTTCTCACAACAGTGCTGAGACAAGTCTCTGTAGTGTCAGTTTTTAACTAACAGCAGTAATTAGCAATGTATCTGTGCTGTTGCATTAAAACAGTATCCATTTGAATATTGTGACAAACTATACACACGTCACAGGTGCGTAGAGTTTTTCCAGGAACTGCCCTGTGAAGGCTATGCCAACGTCAGAGAAAGGTTCCGCGTGTGTGGCGCCTGTCACACAACCCATTGTCTATAAAGGGCTAGTTCGGGTCATTACATAGTTGACAGATTTGTACCTGTCAATCAAAATTGACCACAAAACGAGCGGCTCTTCTCTGGACTGCCTCAATGTTGTCAATGTTGCGCTGTGTGTAGGGGTCTCATACTGTGCAGGCATACTCCAGTATGGGACGAACGAAGGTCTTGTATGCAGTCTCCTTCAGCTGGGTGGCATTGATCTTAATATTGCGATGTAAGAAACCTAGGGTCTTGTTGGCTTTAGCACAGATGTTATCAATGTGCTGGTCCCAGCTGAGGTCTCGGGTGATGATAACGCCGAGATACAAGAGTAGGTATTGGCACTCTGCAGTGTACCGTTGTGTTCCGTATTGAGAGATCTAGCGATCTGCCAAGCAATGTCTATGAGATGTGAGAGTGGGTGTGAACACACAGTCAATAACATACGTTCATTGGCCAATAATCGTGGCCGGATGTGTTGGGTCGATGGGTATCACCAAAGTGTCTGGGCGAGTCATCACTGATATTTGTAAAATTTTCACTAAAACCAACTTCTAAAGCAATTTGTTTGCAATCTTTGCATGAAATAAATACTGCAAAAATTGAAAATAAATCTGCATTGCAACTGTTTCCTTAGATATTTATTAAAACGGTCTATTTTGATTATAAAATACGGTATGCAGAGTGGCCAGGAAATATTGTGTTTATACAAATCAGATCTGTTTCTGCTGAGTTTACCTGATAAACTGAATATGCTGTTTTCACAAAAATCTAAAGAAACCATACATGTTGTGCAAGGAATCAAAATTTGATATCAGTTCCAGTTATTTCATTAATGTATCGATTGCAGACTAATTGTAAGAAAAGGGTAGTTTTTTTTTAAATACTTACAATTTGGTGTCAACTTACCTATTTAAAAAAAGTTGTATTGAAAAATGCAATGCATTTAATGTAGAAACATGACAGGCCGATTGATAACTTTCCTATGATGATTAGTATGAAATGCTTACGTTTTCATCTGATAAACTGTAATACTGCTTATGTTTACATCACCATCACAAATGTGTTGTGCTATAATATAATTAATTGTAGTCACATGACCTGCATTCAACATTTGTTTTTTTAACAAATAACTTATTAACACTGTTGCACTATTGAGGTCACTTTAACACGGAGTCATGGGTGACCTCAGTAGTGCTGTTCCACAGTATTAAACTGATGACAAAGTGCAGCAACTCATTTCAGCTGACTGCAAGATGTCTCACACTGGGAAGAAACTCTTCAACTCGACTGCTTCCTGTGTGTCGGACTGTCTGAATGGGCTGGTGGCGGTTAACAGTGGTCTAAAGATACTCGCTGGCCACCAGGTGGTCGTCAGAGCCGACATTGAGAAGGTCAAGGCCGAAGGGAAGGTGACCTTGATTTCTGGCGGTGGTTCAGGTCACGAACCCGCCCATGCAGGTTCGTGTGGACGGAATCTTGTAAATTGATGGGAAAAGAGTCGGGAGGTCTGGGCTTCAAACTGAGTTCTACGTGATATTAATGCTTGTTTATTTAATGGTTCTGATGTCCACATAAAACGGTATGAAGAAACTGTGCATATTTTTAGCACTAAATACAAAACAAAAAACGTAAGAAAGAACTGATCCGATCTAAAAGTAAAGTAGGTTAGAAGCCATTGGAGGTGATACCAGACAGTATAGCAATGAACAGCAATATCCAGCAATTATTGACGTCTGATAATATGGCACTGGTATTGTATGATTGTAGGGTACGTGGGACATGGCATGCTCAGTGCAGCAGTATGTGGGGCAGTGTTCACGTCACCCCCACCCTCCAGCATCCTCAGTGCAATCAGGGTGGTTGGAAAGGGAAGTAGTGGTAAGTTTAACATTCTCATGAATTCTCCCAACACAAAAGTACTCTCATTCATTTGACAGACTGAACCTGCAGATACATTTGAGTACATTTGAGTACATTTGAGTACATTTCCACAAGCTTCTTTAACTTTAAGAGGATTGTTTTAGCTTCATAAAAATCACAAGCAATTAAAGTAATTTTAACAAGTTATGTTTTTCTGTGTGTTTTGTTTATATATGTGATCAAATTATGGCATGATGACTATTAATCATCATAAAAACAAACAAATATTATGGAATTAAAACAGATGTAGGGTCGGGCACGGATGCTATTATAAAAATGCCATTTTCGACATAATACAACTTTTTAAATTAATGGCTTCAATCTAATAATATTACACCTGTCCAAGCACACTAACATATACTATAAGTATACCAAATATTAGATGGATATTTAGGATACTTTTCAATATATCTTATTTTGAAAATCAGGAAATATATTGTTTTGGCAGTTTGGCTCCTCACAGACACAAAATAAAAAATATAACTTATAAAATATGAAAAAATGGAAGATAAATTTGATATGTGGACAGCGAAACAAGTTTCATTAAGCTATGTCATGTTGTTTGGTTTTTATCTGACTCTGTGACTGGTTTTCCTTTCCCGGATCGCCTGGAGTCATGGAAAAATTTGGAAACTAAAACTTCTTGCACTTGACTGGATCTGAAACCTAAACAACCATTACAAAAACATATAATGTTATAGTTTCTAATGTAGTTTTATTATAGACTTAACTTCTGTAACAAATATACCTACTTTGTATAAGTACAATTGTTTTTATTTATAAAATAATATTAAATTGAACTAGCTTATTTAACACAAACACTGTTTCTTTGTAATCTTTGTAAATTTGTATATTCGTTTTAAAATATATTATTGTACATTTAAAAAATATTTGGTAATATAGCAAAAGGAATGTTGCGTATATATGTGTGTATCGTAGCATGCATGCGAAACATACCATTTTTAATTATATGAAAAACCTGCAGATTTGCTTTATTCAATTTTTGGTTCATATATAATTTTCATGTGTTTATTATTTGATCTGTCTGCATTTCGGATTGTTCTACTATTGTAGCGGGCACCCTGCTGATTGTTAAAAACTACACTGGCGACGTCTTGAACTTTGGACAGGCAGCTGAGCGGGCAAAATTGGAGGGTCTGAAAGTGGAAATGATAGTCGTGGCGGAAGACTGTGCACTGTCTCCAAACAACAAAGTGTCAGGGTGCCGGGGATTGTGTGGAACAGTTTTCATTCATAAGGTTTGTTTTGGTGAACATAGTCACTAAACTTTTGGAATGCGGTATGTTTATATATATGGGATGCCAATTTAAAAGAAAGTGTTATTTTGAAACTGTAAAAATGTTGAAAATACACAAATAAGGATGGACTATGTCTGTTACGCACATTGCTATAGTTGAATTAATGTTGACCTGAACATTACATTTTGACCAAAATGTCACATTTTGGCCTAAAGATAACAAATACAGAGGAATATCCACCTTCAAATGCAATGTACAGGTTTCCTAAAATTAGTTATTAACTTCAGTATTTTTACCTAAAAATCAACTCTGTAAATGCTTGTTTTTTAGTATGTTTTATGTGGTGTGTTTTGCGAACCCAATCAATCGAATTCATGTTATGTTTCATCGTTAGCTAGCGGGAGCCTTGGCTGAACAGGGGCGCCCTCTGGAGGAGTTAGTGGCAGCATGCAAGAAAGCTACTGGAGATATGGGTGGGTTGTCTACTCATCTCAACGTAGTACTACTCATCTCAACATAGTACTACTCATCTCAACGTAGCACTACTCATCTCAACATAGTACTACTCATCTCAACGTAGTACTACTCATCTCAACGTAATACTACTCATCTCAACGTAGTACTACTCATCTCAACGTAGTACTACTATTCTCAACATAGTACTACTCATCTCAACGTAGTACTACTCATCTCAACGTAGTACTACTCATCTCAACGTAGTACTACTCATCTCAACTACTCATCTCAACGTAGTACTACTCATCTCAACGTAGTACTACTCATCTCAACGTAGTACTACTCATCTCAACGTAGTACTACTCATCTCAACGTAGTACTACTATTCTCAACGTAGTACTACTCATCTCAACGTAGTACTACTCACCTCAACGTAGTACTACTCATCTCAACGTAGTACTACTCATCTCAACATAGTACTACTATTCTCAACGTAGTACTACTCATCTCAACGTAGTACTACTCATCTCAACGTAGTACTACTCATCTCAACGTAGTACTACTATTCTCAACATAGTACTACTCATCTCAACGTAGTACTACTCATCTCAACGTAGTACTACTCATCTTAACATAGTACTACTATTCTCAATGTAGTACTACTCATCTCAACGTAGTACTACTCATCTCAACGTAGTACTACTCATCTCAACATAGTACTACTATTCTCAACGTAGTACTACTCATCTCAACGTAGTACTACTCATCTCAACGTAGTACTACTCATCTCAACATAGTACTAATCTCAACGTAGTACTACTCATCTCAACGTAGTACTACTCATCTCAACATAGTACTACTCATCTCAACGTAGTACTACTATTCTCAACATAGTACTACTCATCTCAATGTAGTACTACTCATCTCAACATAGTACCACTATTCTCAACATAGTACTACTCATCTCAACATAGTACTACTCATCTCAACGTAGTACTACTCATCTCAACGTAGTACTACTCATCTCAACATAGTACTACTATTCTCAACATAGTACTACTCATCTCAATGTAGTACTACTCATCTCAACGTAGTACTACTCATCTCAATGTAGTACTACTCATCTCAATGTAGTACTACTCATCTCAACATAGTACTACTCATCTCAACATAGTACTACTCATCTCAACGTAGTACTACTCATCTCAACGTAGTACTACTATTCTCAACATAGTACTACTCATCTCAATGTAGTACTACTCATCTCAACATAGTACTACTCATCTCAACATAGTACTACTATTCTCAACATAGTACTACTATTCTCAACATAGTACTACTCATCTCAACATAGTACTATTCATCTCAATGTAGTACTACTCATCTCAACATAGTACTACTATTCTCAACATAGTACTACTCATCTCAATGTAGTACTACTCATCTCAACATAGTACTACTCATCTCAACGTAGTACTACTCATCTCAACATAGTACTACTATTCTCAACGTAGTACTAATCTCAACGTAGTACTACTCATCTCAACGTAGTACTACTCATGTCAACGTAATACTACTCATCTCAACGTAGTCTTACACTGTAAGATGCAATGAAAAACCTTTCTTTATATTAAACTATCAAATTGAAACTTACATCCCGTTACAAGCATTGGTGGTTGAAACACTGATATAAGTTTCAATTTCAGAGTTGTGATATTAAAAAATTGATGAAAAACATTGTGAGAAAAGGTAGCCGACTGGCAGGTCTACTTTACACAGGCGTTCGTTATATGCAACAGTGCATGCAAAATGGGGTGAATTGCATTTTTCTGTGGTGTTTATTATGACATAAATGTGAGCATTTAAATGAGGTAAAAAGTCCCCAGCTGATTGGTCAACTTCAGAACATCTGCAGAAAACATGCGCAACAACTGATCTACATCCGTGTAACATTTGGTACAAACACGTATCTCGTACAGAATTTCTAAGATATAAAGGTGTTACTTTTCTTCTGAGGGGTTGTGGATTAATCCCTTAAAGTTCGGCATCCAAGATGCAGGTTGTTGAGGAGTAAAACGTAAACATACACCTTCCCCACACATGTGTATGCTAGCTTGATGATAGTTACCAGTAGATATTTTGTCTCCAGGAACCATTGGGCTGAGTCTGTCGCCGTGCAGTATTCCCGGGTCAGGTCTTTCCTTTCAGCTGCACGATGATGAAATGGAACTTGGACTTGGTGATGTACTGTTCTTAATTCTACACTAACTCTGCAATTGCATTTTATAAAATTCGGACAAGATCTCTGCAAATAACTTGCCAGTTTTTCATTATAGTAGGATGAATATCAGTCACACAACGTAAATTTAGCACAATCTATAAAGATTGTAAAACTTCTGTCTGTTATGGTGTAAAATTATTGTAAATCTAAAATTTAGGTAAATCGTAAATACTACAGTTTCAGTCTGGTTATTTATCCCATTTTGTATAAATCGTAAACATTACAGTTCCATTCTGGTTAACTGTTTTAATGAAATAACTCTGATTCGCAGCGCTTGTACACATTCTGTGAAATATGTTTTCAAACTGCACAAACTCAAAACACATATAAAATACTACACGTTAAGATGATGTATAGCCTTGCAGTCACCCGCTAGATACAAGTGGTTGAAATCCAGCTTATCTGTGGGTGATTGCAGGTTGGGGTTTAAAGAGTTACATGTCCCGCCATGTTCTAATGTGCCTTTTTACTTTTAAATAAACATTTATTTTGTATTTTCCTAGGAATACACGGAGAACCTGGCGTGGCACGTATAAAGGTATCTACTGCTAATTACGATTATTGGCATACACTCGGCCATGGAGAAACCAGCCAAGGGGCATCAGTTATCACTATTAGAATACTAATACACCCATTCATGACGACATCATAATATGGAGAATCACTAATCATTCTACATTTTCCGTATTTTTTCGATAGGTGGCAAAACAAATATGTAACTTTGTAAGTACATCATTCAGAATAACTACCTTTGTGGTTTTTTAATACATCACCTGTTGGTAGATCTCTGACACTGGTCCAAGGAAGCAAATGAACACAGAAACTGCCAACAGAACCGCGGCACTTGGGAGGAGATATGATTACAGTGGCCCAAAATTAGCATATTAATATATAAATTATGTTAAAATCATTAATAAATTATTAGCAGTAGTAACAATGGGTTTAAATTTAACTAACAAAACAATTGGCAAAAAAAGTAATTATTGATTGTTTTAAGATTGTTGTTTTCGTTATTACTAGATGCAGTCGGCACACGAGGCAGTGACCACCATGTTGGATCACATGACAGACGAGCATAGCCAGACTCGATTTAACCTCGCAACTGGTGACCGAGTGGCACTGATAGTGAACAATTTGGGAGGAACTTCTGTCCTGGAATTGAACATCATGGCATGGGAAGCCATTCAGCAGATAGGTGAATATGAAAAGTTAGTAGAAACTTTACTGGGCGTAAGAATTTACTGAGATATGGGTGCTGTGAAACAACAATTTTTTATGATAACAAATAACTTTTCCAATCAAATTTGCTACAAAGAACACACCATGCAAACATCTGCACCCCACATCAATAGGCAATTCCTGGAAATCCCAATTATTACTGGTGTAACTATTCTCATGAGAAAGCAGGGTTATTCAGATTGCAACAGTGCTTTCTACTGATTCTACTTCCCTAACATTATATGTCATATCAGCCAGGATTGGCCAACATCGAAATAGGCCAAACTTAAAAAGCAAGAGATGATTGGCTAACGTGCTCAGTCTTACTTCCATATTTCGACAAGGTGATATGCCAGGGGATACCCAGTCACATGTGATTAGCAACACCCCATGGCTTGTGAGGTTGAAAATGTGGAATGGAAGATTTATTTGGTTCTTGTTGAACTATTTCAGAGAAGCGTGGTGTCGACATAGAGAGGGCATACTGCGGAACTTTTATGACTTCACTTGAGATGGCGGGCGTGTCTCTGACTGTTCTACGTATCGACGACACGCGCAGAGAGTGTCTAGGTGAGAGGTGTGGGAGGCTGATAAAACTGGCTCATGGACCAAACATGGTACAACTTTAATACAGCTTACCGATTTTGACTTTAACCAACCCTTTTGTGCCTCTGAGCTTGGTTTCCAAGGATTTAGGTGCAAATGAACGTTTTGTATGTAATTATTATATTATTTATTTTTGCAAAGGATGTTTCCATACACATACATTTGTGTCACATTAATCATATTGATGTTGTGTATCTGTGATTAGGATGTTTTTGTTTCTAATAAAAACTATTCCAGTGTCCTTTTGAAAGAAACATTTTACCGAAGCATGTGTAATGCGTGCAGAATGAAACATGAAAATATGACCGGAATGTTAAGTATGGGGGCAATGTCGCGACATAGACAGTGGTAATTACTTTCTCCATGTAGTTAGCATCTATGGACAAACATTGCGAAGATATTGATTTGTCTGAACGTATTTCAATGACGACAGGAATATTATATTTGGATGTAAAACAAATTAACCTCAAAGTGACTGAGTGAAAAACGGAGGCATTCTGATGGATTATGATATTGACACAGGTGTTATAGTTCATAAATTTCCATATCTAATTTTCATGTGCAATGAACACTGAGAAACAACTGATGACGGTAAACTATAAAAAAAGTTATATTTACGATTTCCATCATGTTAATCAATTTTGTAAAAATAATTACATTTTTGAGTAAACATTTACTGTTTGGCTGTTGTTCTTTCATTGACTGCCTGTGTAGACGCCCCTACAACTGTCCCGAGCTGGTGCATCCCACTGCTTGCCGAGGGTAAGACCTCCAGAATCACCCCGGGTGAGATGGCGTGTCCTGAAGACATCGACCACTCTCACGACACAGAGATACCAGGAGCGAAAGTACAAGCACGTATGGAATAAAATTAACATTTCAGCACATTTTCTTTATAAACATAGTTTATTAATATTATAATTGTTTTTATCATTTGCCAACAGATTTTGAGTTAACATAATTTTTAAAAAATGGTGGTGTTGCTTTTTAAATTCTAAAACAGAAATGTCAAAGCATAAACAGGTAGGGTTTTATTGTTTCTTTTATATTTTTATTTGAACATTTTCAATAGTTGGGATGGATTAACTGATTAAATTATTTTACATATATTTTACAATTCAATATTGGTATGAATGGCACTATCATTTAAAAAAAGTCATCTGTGTTTTGCTGTTGGGGCGAATAAAAGGTATCCCTATCCTTACAGAGATGATTCCTCACATCAAGAAAGCCATTAGCAATGCCTGTCAGGTGCTAATTCAGAGTGAGACAGAGTTGAATCAGCTCGACACTCACTGTGGTGATGGAGATTGTGGTACCACGTTGAAGGGCGGCGCAGACGGTAGGACATTACTGCTCCTGTAAGAGTGGATGGACGGTCGATCAATGATTACCAGACAAATCTAACTGACTATGCTAATGTGTGTATGTATGTTATCCAACTGTTAGATACCGTGCATCTTGGGTGCAAAGTGTTCATCTAGAACATTGGGAAATATCATTGAATGATCATCATTAATCTTGAAAATCTTAAAAATTGTACGTTACGAATGGTCGCATCAATCTGTGAAGTTCATAAAACCTTGTAGTGTTTTGTATTGTTTCAAGCCACCACCCGCCCCCACCAGTACAGGGTGCGGGACTTGCAATTTTGAGCAGTCCAAAATGGCTCCCAAAACCACATCCTATATCCACTGGATTTAACTGACATGACATGGTTGTCAGGACGTCGTCCACCATGCAGCCCAGTTCTGGCTTCTACAGTAGTAGCAATGTACATTAACATATGTGTCTAATTAGTATATAGGTGTTGATTTATTTCCCCTGCGATACATTTTTTTACTTTGAACTTATGTGTACACGTATGTTGCAGCAATCTTGCAAGCTCTGAATTCGACCGAGGGATTGCCAGTAGCCGTACCTCACAGACTGCTCATTTCCATAGCAACGGTGCTTGAAAAAACAATGGGCGGGACATCTGGGGCGGTTAGTGGAATGACCTCTTGACCTATGTTTTTTGGTGTTTTCAAAAGACAGTACCTGAAGTTGCATTGGCAGAATTTAATGTTTTATCTATGCCATCATAAAGATAATGTTATCTACAAATATGTTGCTGGATGTACTTTTTTCTCTGTACAAAGCCAGGTAACTCAGCCAGTGTAGGAAAACACATTAAGCTGTGTCTGTTCTAGTATCAGTTAGCACCTGTTTAGAGGAGACAATTGGGTCCTGCATTGGTGATTATTCATTTATTTTTTTATTCAATCTGTTGCATCACTATATTTTAGCATGGAAACTAATCGGTAATAAGCTTTTCTGAGATCCTAAATACATGATCATGCATTGTCAAAGTATAACGAAACTAAACACATATTTAGCGTCTTATAATTTAATCTCTAATAATCTCAGTCCCACTCTGTTGTGTCTAGCTCTACAGTATCTTCTTGATGGCGGCAGCAATGCCTCTAGCCACTGACGCCGGAGTTCAAGGCTGGTGCAATGCACTGGGAGCAGGCATTGATGCCTTACAGAAGTAAGTGAAGGGTTCAGTTCAGTGGCCAAGTAATCAGTTGTCATGTAAGTATGTCTACTGGGTGAATATTAAATTTAAACTTCTTTTTTGTTGCATAAACATCGTGTCAGTCGACGCTTATTAATCCCAAGGATTTATGTACAAAATAAGTTACCTTGTTATTATTATTAATAAACTTATAGACAATTTTTTTATGTAAACTTTTTTCTTGACATAATTTTCTCACGTATGTAATTTGTATATATGCCACGTGTCAAAATAAAGGCATCTTGAATCTGTGCCAGTTTGGTAGGAAAACCACAAAACTCATTCAGCTAGCATATGAGTGTATGTGTGTGCGTAGGGTATGTTAATGTCTACCTCCTCGACGGTTTGTATCTTGGGCACCGAGCTTTCATGGATTAATCTTCAATTCCTTGTAAGAAAAGTAACGCCTTTATTTTTTTTAAATTACCCTTTGGTTAGGGGTTCTTTACAGTTTTAGAGTTCATAACATGTGTTAGATGAACATAAATCGATTGTTCATAATGTTACATGTATTTTCTGTGATTGTTGAATGTCCCAAGGACTGTCAATCAGTTGGTGATGTTTCACGAAACTTGCATTAACACCAGGAACGGTTCAGATTTATATCATAACAAACATCATTCATGAATACTCTGGGAAACCTTATTCAGCATCTGTGTTTGTAGCACCATTCAGAGAATGGACATTGGTGCTAGCACAGGCAACTGATAACCAGCAAGCAGAGGTTCACTGTTTCGAGTTCCTTCATAGGTTTCACACCTTGCATCACCCATGTCTGAACTTCTGGTCACTGTGATGTTTGATCAAGAGTGTCTTGCTGTAGGTACGGACGTGTTGTGCCAGGAGACCGAACCATGGTAAGTCAGCTTATGTGCCCTGAATTATAATAAACTACTGGGTTGAGTTCACCATCTGCTGAGTTTTCGAGTTAATGATCGATAGTGTAGTGATCATTAGTATTTCAAACCACATATATAAAGCAGACCTGTAAACCAGCAGTGGTTCTTTATATCACCGACGTAAGCTTTTTCATGACTTCGACATTGTATATTGATATAAATGTATAAACCTTTGGATTTGATGTACGATTGTACTAAAGATTCTTAACATTTTGGTGTGATAAAAGTTTCATATTGCATTGTGTCAGTATTGTTGTTATTTCTGATGTATATGCAAAAACGTTTGAAGTCAGATTCTCCTCTGGTATTGTCTATTTACGAAAGATGAGAATACTTCATTTAATTTTTTATAAAAGCCACTACCTTACACCCGTGGAGCAACAAAAAACAGTTATCATCATTACAGAATTTTTTATCTTAAATGTTTCCTGCTGACCATGTAATTTCTGTTGGTGCAAATTAAGGTACTGCATACACCTATTAATAATTTCCCAGTACATGTATATTGAATGTAGCACCACAGTGGTGACCTCTGGTGACTGTCTCACCATTCAACCTGTCTATTAAAAAAGTAAATGACCATTTTTGTTTTTCCAATTGCACCTCCAATTGGTAGATAATAGCCACGAAGGCGAATGAATATAGACAAACGAGAGTGGACCTCAGCACCTGAGAGAAGATAGTATTGCAAATACAACGTTACAAGTGTCATAAAAATGCTAGATGTCTACGGAACATGTTACTAGTGTCATCAAAATGCTAGATGTCTACTGCACATGTTTGCCTGTTGTAGCTTGATCCTTTGCATGCTGCCCATGACACAATCAAACACCAGCTTGCCGATGGGACAAAGCCAGTCACAGCGATGGCATCTGGCGTGGAGGCAGCCGAAAGTAAAGCTCTGGAGACAGCCAAGATGGTGGCAAGGGTTGGTCGGGCCAGCTACGTCGGCTCCGAGACGTTGACCCGGCCCGACCCTGGGGCTCACGCTGTCGCAGTGTGGCTGATGGCTCTGTATGAGGGTCTACGACAGGCATGAGATATTTGTGTCGATTAAAGAATCACAAATATGCTTGTTTGTCCCAGAGATAGTTTTGTGAATGTGCATTTTGAGTACGAATGAAATGTTATATAGAATACAAAGATAGTTGACGTTTTGGCACGAACATAATAATGATATGTGGTCATCTATAATATATTGCAGGGAGCGGTGGTCAAGTGATTAGAGTGCTGGACTGTCGATCGAAGAAATCAGGGTTCGAATCCTGGCACGGATCGTTGTTTCGAAATTTGGCAATTTCATTAATCTGATGTTGCCCGTGTCTTTCGGACGACACTGTAAGCCGTTGGTCCCTTCTATCTGGTGTCTGGGCCAGGAGAAGTAAAAGGTCCCACGCAGGATGTAGATGTGTAACCTGTATTGGACTCGCTAACTAGAGAAGGACACTGAAATAAACCCTCAGCATAGTATCATAATAGGACTATGTCTGCCTAGACGATGCTCATGTTTTTATACATTTATCAGACCATTATCTCTTTCGGCAGCAGTAAAGTGCTCATGTGGGTTTTACAGGGTACACAACAGGTTTTTTTTATTTCCCCACATGTGGTCTTGACTTCCCCAAAGAAGAAAATTGCACATATTTCAAAATGGCAGTTAGTGGATTTGAACCCCATCACCCCAATCTCAATTGACAGATCAATGCTTTATTGGTGATCAACCGTGACCCATACGTATCATGTTTTAATCACATTTAAATTTCCTGTTTTAATAAAGTAGTGTCATTACAAATTGTCAAAACAGTGTTGTAAGAACTTTAATTTAACATATCAAAGTATACTGAAGGATATAAAAAAGTAATACATATACCTATCCAGACAATAAACCACCATTTTATTCTGAGTGTGCAACAATTTTCAGTGGTTCCAACTTGTACAACGTATGTCCGTTGTACGGCAGAACTTGTTCCATTTCACAAAATAGTGGTTTTGTGATTCTGCTCAAAAATTTAACACTTATTGTAGCATGTACTGCTCATGCAAAAGGGTACATCAAAATATTAATTAATAAATATAAAATAATTACTATACTACAGGGCAGGCATAGAATTATTTGCTTGCAATGTTCCTAGTTATAAACCGTTCAGATTAACGGACATTTTAATTTACAAAGAAGTTATTTATCAACCTGAGTAGTACAGTCTTGCCTTGTGTGTAATTTATTAACAAATATCCCCTAAGCATTTTATCAGAAAGTAGGTGTTACAAAAAATATTAAATGTATTTGAAAAGTTTTACCTATCGATTGTAAAAAATATGTACAACACTAAAATTTACTAAAAACTAATCCAACAGTCCTGGAACATTATACAGCGGCAATTACATTAAGCCATTATTCTGTGCACAGTGCAGAATTTGATGTGTTTTCCAAGTTGTAACTCTCCAGCAGAATGTTACCACAGTATGGTACCACGGCCAGACCTGGAGCCAAAGTACTCGGTACTCGAATACATTTTTGAAGTACTCGTAAAACTTATGGGTCATGGATTCATACTCGTACTCATTGTATTCAGATTTTATGAGGACATTACGAGTACACCTAAGTACTTTCTCAATAAGTACTGGGGAAAATAAATATATTTAGTTATAAAATGAAACTTTCGTGAAATATTTAAATGTTCAGCTATTTTTTAAATACTTTGTTAATTCTGATAGAATACCACCTTACCATCCCTACACATCCCAGTACATCCTCATTCTCTGATAACAATGACTATGATACCCAAACATGGCAACAGGCAGCATCTTTTCCCAGTCAGAAACACCCTCTTCAGCAAACAATACTTGTAGGCTATCAGTTCAGGCCATAAACCTGTTTGTTTAATTAAGCCACCAGGATGACCATAAAGAGCCAATTAGCAGTTAACCCACCAGTTAGACAGGAAATGCCTTTGATGTAGTCTGGAGACCATGCCACTTGAAGGTGGCTGACAGTGCTAACTGCTAAGAACAAGAATTGCCAGTCTTCCTCTGTAGAAGTAAGGTGGGTCAAGTCAGACTGCCTTCTACACTAGTATAATCCCATGCCAGTAGCCTAGCTAAAAATTTCAAAGGGGATTCTGAGACTGTTATGTGGACATGTGCTAACCCTCTCAACAATTAGTAGTCTACGATCAGAAAATATAAATTGCAAACTTATAATATCAGCAGATTGCTGATTGTAGAGGTGAACGAATACCTCAGACTCACTCCAGTTCTGAGTTTTCCAACTGTGGCTCAGTTGGTCCCTCACCATCTCAGCATTCCAGCCTCATCAGCCCCAGTTGAAAGGGTATTTAGCATAGCCGAGAAACTATTCTGCCCTGAACGGTGCAGCCTGAAAGTCTCGAACTGTGAACAACTCATGGTCATTCGGTGCAATGGCAAATAGATCATACGATGTTACTGAAACGAGTGCCAATGAAGTGAATTTCATTGTTGATGAAATAGAGGTTTTCCTCATAAAAAATAATCAACTGCCATTGCATATTCACTTGTGCTGAATTATATAAATTAGATTAATTAATCATTTAAAAATACGTTATTATTTAATATTTATATATTTTTTAATGTACTCGTACTTTTACTCGTACTCGTGAGAATGTACTCAGCTTTCAGCAACATACTCGTACTCATCCATCATCAAAGTACTCGTACTTGTACTCATGAAAATGTACTCGGCCCCAGGTCTGACCACAGTATTCCTATAAGGTTCGAGACGCACATCTTAACTGTTTTGTATAATGTGTTAATTCTGGTGGAAAGATTTATGTTGTTATTCTCACAACGAAGCCATTCTGAATGACACTCGGCACGTTGGTGATCAGGTCGACTTCTTGTTTCACATGTTGCACAGAAGATATACCAAAGAGAAACAGATATATTCCTTATGATGACGTAAATGAATGAAAGATGTGTTATTAGGTAATGTCGAATGACTGCAGTTATGTGCCTTACACGATGCTCTGCCAAATTGATATATATGTGGACATTCTTAATAATCAATAAGTAATCATATCTTGTTTTACTTTTATTACCCCTGTCAATGTACGTACACAATGTACTGTTATTGCTATGTCTGATGTAGTTGTAACTATGCTAGTTTTCAAATTAAGATAACTTTTTATATCTTTTTGAGATTTCTACATAAATTATTGGTAATATAATTCTAAATACTTGTGTAGCCGCTACTGCATTAGAAAGTATGCACTTGTGTTGTTATCATTTTATCGAAAATGTTTAAGTAACCCAAATATACTTTGTTAAAAATTACTAAATGGGGTGGCTTCTACGAGAACGACCAACAATGGTCTTAGTGGCAGTCTCCCTGACCCGTCTTAGTTTATCTACAGCAACCTGATAGTTCATGGCCAGGATGTTGTTAATTGATTGTATCATACATTGATTGTTTCTACTTTTATGTTATATATTCTACTTAATAATACATGTATGTACTACTTGTTATTTTAACACATATTCAGTATTTCATAATTGAGCTGTAGATAATTCTTTTTTTTTTTAAATTGTACTGTTTTGTTTTTATATGTGGGTCAAATAAACATTTCCGATTGTAATGTCCACATTTTATAAATGTCTCTTAAACAATTATGTATGTGAATTATGATTGTTTGACTGAAGTGGGTTCTATGGTTTCTTGGAGTTTACAATAAGAAAGGGATGTTTCTCAAGAGATTGTATTTTCTGGAGGTCAAGCCTAAATAGCCAAGTTTGAAGATTGCAGTCAGTTGGATGCAGTAAATGTCACTGTGATTGTAAGATATGTCAATGTATCTACACCATGTCCACTGTCGCTTGGGCTCGACGAAGCATTTGATCCTACTTGTAATTCGACTCACGGAGATTTCGTGACAACAAGGACTGCTGACGGGAGAAGTCCTGAAAGAGAAAATAACCAGTTTTACAACAGTATCTTTTATAAATATGTTGTAATAATTTTCAGTGAATAAATCAAAATGCTGAGTGATGAGTTGAAACTGTAACTTAGAATATGTAAATTACAATGTTGCGACTGATAGTAAGGTTGGTTTGGTTTCTCGGTTGAGAGGATTTTTGTTTGTGGTTTCACAGCACAGCAAATGCAACTGTGGCTTGAACAGTCAACACACCAGCAAAGGTAAAAGACCACCTTCTGCTCATATCACGAATCAAGTTTACTGAATAATATTCAGATGTGTAGTGTGTGAATACATTAGTAGTATGCGCAATCAGCTGAATAAAACTGCAAAATTTCACTAAAATTGAAAAAAAAAAAAAAATTGGATTGTTAGAACTCATGAAAGTGAATCGCTTATTGTATGGGTTAAATTATTTAATGTTTTGCACCATTTTTACCAGACCTGGCAACAAAATGTAAATAAACAAATAACACATTTGCACACACAAGTTAGCAATGTTTGTGCAAATGTTTGATTTGCCTGCAATATGATTCTAAAACAACGCAGACAAAAGATGAACCGATGAAGGATTTTTAAAATGTTGGCAAACATGTAGCAACACAAGTGTTAACGTGTTATGGAATTAACACTTTGTTCACTGTGGCAACGCAGTTTGTTTCACAGCTGAACGTTTAACCCAACATCAACCCTAGCTAGAAAGGATGACATGTAAATGCAGAACTGCTACATTTAACATATTGGCATAAATCCAGTAGTAAATAAAATAAATGTTAGCAGTAAACGGTAGTGGCAACCAATATATTATTAAACTGGAATTTTATCACTAAAACCTTAAGCAATGAACAGGTTTTCACCCAGAAACAGCTGCTAAGACTTCATCTGACGGACCAGTGATGACACTTACCAAGTCGGGACAGCGGCTAAGACTTCATCTGACGGACCAGTGATGACACTTACCAAGTCGGGACAGCGGCTAAGACTTCATCTGACGGACCAGTGATGACACTTACCAAGTCAGGACAGTGGCTAAGACTTCATCTGACGGACCAGTGATGACACTTACCAAGTCGGGACAGCGGCTAAGACTTCATCTGACGGACCAGTGATGACACTTACCAAGTCGGGACAGCGGCTAAGACTTCATCTGACGGACCAGTGATGACACTTACCAAGTCGGGACAGCGACTAAGACTTCATCTGACGGACCAGTGATGACACTTACCAAGTCGGGACAGCGGCGAAGACTTCATCTGACAGACCAGTGATGACACTTACCAAGTCGGGACAGCGGCATGTCCATTTCTTCCTCAGTGAACACTTTCCGTGGGAAGGTTGTCATCAATCCGATGGGACCCGTGCCGCCATCTGTACGGTTCATCTCAATGTAGAGTCGCACAGCGGCCAGCTGCTCACCCGCACTGAATGTCTGAACCAACGCCGACCCACTCGGTAACCGGATCTAGAATGGCAAGATGATTGATAGTGACTGCTCATTAGGGATCATCTTGGAATGTTGATGTCCGATATCACACAAAATTACTTTCGTTTGGGGGAGGGGTTAGAGACAGTTTCATCTGGCATCGGACATTGTTATGTTACATTTCGGACCGATACTGTTAATGCATTGATATCATCATATCAGTGTTTACAAATTTTCATCTTGGGTATGGGGGGATGAGGCCAAATGGAAGTAAATTAGCCTGAAATCGGGCATTGACATTGTAAGATGATCCTTAAAGGTTGCTGCAGGTGTTTTTAACAACTGACAATACTTATGATGGTGAAATCAATGTGGCTACTTACATTGTTGAAATATCTGCAGTTGTTTTTACCCTGAAAAGGGACTTTGAAATGTACAGAATCAAAAAGGACAATGGCCTGGATCTGTAAGATAATGAGTTCATAAGGAAATGGCCTGGATCACTAAGATAATGAGTTCAGAAGACAATGGCCTGGATCACTAAGATAATGAGTTCATAAGACAATGGCCTGGATCCCTAAGATAATGAGTTCATAAGACAATGGCCTGGATCGCTATGATAATGAGTCCATAAGACAATGGCCTGGATCACTAAGATAATGAGTCCATAAGACAATGGCCTGGATCACTAAGATAATGAGTCCATAAGACAATGGCCTGGATCACTAAAATAATGAGTCCATAAGACAATGGCCTGGATCACTAAGATAATGAGTCCATAAGACAATGGCCTGGATCACTAAGATAATGAGTTCATAAGAACATTCATTATTAAACATAAACCATATTTAAATTTAACGTGCTGTATAAAAATGCAATAAGCCACTTCCATATCACTGAAGACACTATTTCAGTGACACACCGGCAAAAGTGTCCTGGTGGCGTGTCCTGGTGTAGATAGTTGGCAGTATACAAGATCACTGTTAAGGAGAGAGATTAATGTTAAAGAGCAAAATCTCATTTATGAGGTCAAAAGAATATTTGTGAAATGGTCCCCAGGTTGTGACTTGACATCCTGTAACTGGCGACAGCAGAAATTAATCAGCGGGAAAGATATTGTGATGGTGATAACTGATGCCCTTGGTCTGTTCTTCCACAGGTGGATTTAAGTAGTAATAGCATCGCCACATGGTCAACTGAAGTTGGCTGGGCATATGGAGAGAAATGGAGGATCAGTATCGAGGCCAGCCTAACCCCTGACAGACAGGGGGACAACAGGAGAACAACAACCAACAAGAGTGACTGATGTAACAGTTGACATAAAGTGGTGAGTGTATTGACAACGAGTCTACCTGCAGCTTGCACTGGTCGTAGTTCTTTGGTTGTGTGGCGGAGGGGGTGGAGGCAGCAGGGGAAACAGCCGCAGAGGAGACCGTGGGAAGGGCCTCAGCACTCGCCCTCCCAAACTGCAGCAGAGGACAATATTAATCACGTGCTTGCAGTTTCATCAACATTTCTTGAAATAATTCTTTGAGAAATTTATGTTTTAATAAAAAAAATATTCTGACAACTCAGACTAGTTTATGAAAAATTACATGTACTGAAATATCAATTTTTAAAACACAATAAAAGTTGTAGATTCCACACCATCTCTCCACATCTTACAGACACCATTCACTGACTTTCATTTGGCCTTCAACTTGCTTGTAATGATAAGAAAGTGCTGCCACTTGACGATTCACTAATTTAATAACTGAAAAGCTGGCATGTGTAAATTATCAGGTAAAACACATCTAATAAGATACACGTTACCTTAACTAATCCTAGTGAGCAGATAACATTAAATAGATGACAACACTAGCTTTTTACTGAACAAAACACCCAAGTTTAGGTGAAACATTTACTTTGAAGAACAAGTTTCAGTTAAACCACAGTAATAGATGTAAGACAACCTCGAGAAATTGACTTGATCTAATTATGCCATGTAACTTTCATACAAAAAATGTAATATTTTATTAAATTGGATGTACAAAAGAATAACATTTAAAAGACATACCTTTGTGGCTCGCTCCCGTTTGTCTCTCTCAATATCATCCTTCACCTTTTGTCTGAAAACCACACGACAAACGTCCTCATTAAACCTTATTATAATTAATATCTGTCTATATGCAGTCAACAGCACAAAGTCATGTGTGCGTATATGAAAAAGGCAACACAGGTGACATTTGTTTATTACTGTGATTATATGTAGGCCTTTTATGCACATTTTGATGTTAAAAAGAAATAAATCGGGACTCTCTATATCACTCAACATAAGGCCTGTGACTAACCCATAGGCGCCTACCAAACTTCAGTTAATACAGCCCAAAATAATACTTTTTCTTTCTTCATGCTTTCTGTAAGCAGCCAAATCAAATGAAGCAATACCAGTCAGTAGGCGTACACAGCAGTTTTCATTGTTAGAAATAGTGGTCGTCATGGAAACTGGTTCCAAACCTTGCCATTCGTTCCTCCATCTTCTCTTTCTTCTTCTCCATAGCAATCTTCTTCATTTCATCTTCCTCGATCCTGTGACATCACAGCAGTGTTTAGTTTATACTGTGGTCAAGGCAACCCCAGTTAGCTGCACTTCAGTAAGTTTTCATACAGTTTTGTAAGTTTTCTTATGAGTTTTGATCTTTTCACTTCATCAAAACAAATAATTAAATATTAGTGGCAAGTAACTTTTAAAAACATTTTAGTGTAACTCTAAATGAGGTGATATATCGTCATAATAATTATATCATTTAGTAAAAATGCATTTATTCAAAGTATAAACCAAAATGTAGATTAAGTGGAAACAAAGAAATCACATATTAATAATTGATTGTTTCATCAATCTTTACAAAAGTAGCAATCTTTTTTAACGTATTTAAAAAGGGCCGAACTACGAGAACAGCCACCTGGGACAAAAACATAGATTTCCCTTGTTTGGCACCAACAAACTGCATGTAAACACAACGTATGCACACACAAAATTTAAGCACACATAAATTAACACAAACAGACTACCAAATGATTGCAATTTATAACCTTGCAATAAAGAAAACAATGACACTTGCAAATGTGTAAAAAATAGATTTTGAACACAACTTTTTTAACCACACAATTGATTGATGTTACTGGTGATTAACCCTTTAGGACGCGTCATTTTATTAATCGAGCTCCAAACCCCTGCATCGCACGCACAAAATCACCTAGATATGGGAGAACCCAGTTTATTGCATTAACCTTTTTTTTGTACTTTGTTTCCTAAAATTACAAGTTATGCTTATCTTAAAGATAATTGAATTAAATATGCTAATCAATTTTTAAATTAAACGTGTGAAATGCGATATTGTGCCTTGGTGTATTTGCATAGAATGTCAGTATATCTACTAACTCTATGTCAGTTGACATTTTTATACAGAGCTCATTCAAAAACTTCCAATACAAAGTCTTATGGAAAATACCATTAAATCACAGACTATATACACTAAAGAATCCAGAGACACAAGTTCAATAAGTGTCCAGAAAATGATGCCACCTCGACATTTTGTCAAAGCTAAAAGACGCTTTTGGGGAAGTGAGCGTCTGGACATTTTTTGGGTGCTCAGGATCTAAAGGGTTAATACAGTCTCACACATACTTTGCCTTCATGGCTGTCATCTCCTTCCCCTTCATCCGCCTCAGTCTCTCCCTCTCTATCTGCTCCTGTTTCTCCAGTCTCTCCTTCTCCAGTGTCTTCTCCTTCATCTTCTCTTGTAACCTAGCATCACATGACAATGTTCACATGCAACCTGCAATGTCAGATTTCATGTATGCCATAGATCATTTAATAAATGAAAATGAAAACAGATTTACATGGCTTTAAACAGAAAAAAAATGTGGCAAGTTTATAAAAGCTGAGGTATACACTGTCAAATTTAACACAGTTGTAGAACAATCTCATCCAGCGATGGGTCAAAGGTCACACAGGCTATGCACAACCCGACCGGAACTCAAATACAGTGGTTAGAATCTGTCCAACATAACTAGAGCAAGTTCACTGTGGGATCTGAGTATACATTAACTCATGGTTCGAGAGTCTCACTTAGAGTCTGCCCCACCTGATCAGTTGTTCCTGTTTTTCCTCTTCCGTCAGAGGTTTGATTTCATCCGTTGACTCGGAGAAGTTTGTATGTCCGGTTTTTGTGGCATGGAATTCTGCCTGTTCTGGCGTCTTCAATAACTTTCCACAACTGCAGAGAACAGGACATGAAATGAACTGATGCTACATGTACATTACCACAAACACATGCTACATGTACATTACCACAAACACATGCTACATGTACATTACCACAAACACATGCTACATGTACATTACCACAAACACATGCTACATGTACATTACCACAAACACATGCTACATGTACATTACCACAAACACATGCTACACGTACATTACCACAAACACATGCTACACGTACATTACCACAAACACATGCTACACGTACATTACCACAAACACATGCTACATGTACATTACCACAAACACATGCTACATGTACATTACCACAAACACATGCTACACGTACATTACCACAAACACATGCTACACGTACATTACCACAAACACATGCTACATGTACATTACCACAAACACATGCTACATGTACATTACCACAAACACATGCTACACGTACATTACCACAAACACATGCTACACGTACATTACCACAAACACATGCTACATGTACATTACCACAAACACATGCTACATGTACATTACCACAAACACATGCTACATGTACATTACCACAAACACATGCTACATGTACATTACCACAAACACATGCTACATGTACATTACCACAAACACATGCTACATGTACATTACCACAAACACATGCTACATGTACATTACCACAAACACATGCTACACATACATTACCACAAACACATGCTACATGTACATTACCACAAACACATGCTACACGTACATTACCACAAACACATGCTACACGTACATTACCACAAACACATGCTACAAGTACATTACCACAAACACATGCTACATGTACATTACCACAAACACATGCTACACGTACATTACCACAAACACATGCTACATGTACATTACCACAAGCTACATGTACATTACCACAAACACATGCTACATGTACATTACCACAAACACATGCTACATGTACATTACCACAAACACTATACAGCAGTTTAGTAGACCACGTCATTTTTTCGCATTTGAAAAGTGCATGGAAAAAACTCAAATATATTGATTATAAAGCAATGCTAATGAAGTCCAAATGATAACACAAAGTATGTGCATATATTCATATGTTATGTTTTTCTCCTAGATACTCTGTATCTCAGGCACCAAATGTTCAGGGGTTCGTCTACAACCCCTCAGACGTCTGTGTTTATGTTGCCCCATCCAGAGAATGGGTATTTTAATATTGCTATTCTGGAAAATTTTGCAGGATTTGGTGATGGTCATGCCCCAGAGATTTCAAGGTGCTTACTCATCACACTTGAGTGACTTAGCTGTTGGGTCTCCATCTTCAGGTGTAGTTCCCGCTGCGCCTTCTGATGCTGCACTTGCCTCTGGAAGCAGGCGACATGCACTGTTGCTACTGTTCATTCAAACATCTACAGACACAAATTGCATGTACAGGCATGAATGGAGGGTAACATCAAGTACTGGGAAAAGGTAACACTGGACGTGGTAATTATGTATTCATATAATAAGCAGAACAAATTTACTATCAATTAATTACAATTTCTTCCCTCTGACTTTACTGCTAATCTAAAATTGTGATTTAATTTCAACCATTCCATCCTGCTGTGATAACTTCTTATCCCATTACTTTGGTCTCGTTAAAGTCGAGTGAATGAAAAACCAGAATTATATAATTCAAAAATGTTATAATTAGGGATGGTTTCATAAGATTGCAGTCCAAAATAGACGAGTTTCACATTGCTTCAAATCCCCCTCTCCCACCAATATGTGGTGACTTTCACTATCCAAAATTGCTACTGGCGTAAACTGTTTTACTTGCTATGTGATGCCACTGTAGCAGTTTATTTCCCTGTGATATATGGTGATGACAAAACCTCCCCATCCCCTGAGTAATGCTTAATGGATTTGAGACTCTGTGTACTTATGCGACCATCCCTAAGATATCATAACTATTGTAGCCCATGTTTGATTCAAACAGAGATTGTAAATGTTACTGGTACCATCAGGTGGGGCTCCTATGGTGTGACCTTTGGGTGCTTCAAATGGGTCGTCTATATCAGGATCATCAGCATGTGAAAAAAGCCTGAAAGAACAGACTTAATTATAAATATATTATATATTCACATCAATGTTCAATCCAACATCAATAAACTAAACAGTTACTTAACATGTTCATTGTTATCACAAGGATGTCACAAAATAATAATAAACACCTATAGTTAATAATAAATGTCAATAGTTTATTAATAATCAAACAACTGATATATGTGAGCACTTCATCCTTGTTTTATTTATGTCAATTGTGTTTTAAACATATTCACACCGCTGGTGTCTACATGATCAGTACTTGGAACAATTGCTCCATTTGTTTTGCATATTCTGTGAGAATTTGTAGTTTCTTAAAACCAATCTAAAATGCTCATTTAGTATTGCTATATTGCATCTTCTAGTTCTACTCAGTACCTTACTTAAGTTTTAATATTGAGAAAAAATAAAACCTGGTGAACAAGAAACTCACCAATCCATGGCCACTTGCACTCCCCTGTAGTTTGTTTTATGTAGAGCCCTCTCACTGTAGAATAAAAGCAAAACTGTTAGTTAAAACAAAGTAAGTGCCAGCATCAGTGTAGACCAATTAAATAGGACATTTATAAAATATAACATTACTAGCTTAGTTACATGGTTTTGCAGATGGAAAAAGAAGATACAAATAATACTATGTCTAGGAAACTTTGACCCCTAATATTTTGTACAACAAAATTATTGTTAGCATAATTCTGAACATTGACCCACCCTCAAATCTCAACTATTTAGATCAGGCACACCTGATAATAATAAAGTTCATATTCTAGGCACTAGCCAATATTCTAGGCACTAGCCAACTGTGCTTCATGTTCTACTTTAGACGACACTTCAGACATTGACGTCGGAAACGTTTTGTTGTACATCTTTTTTTATAACTTGCTTCGCTCGTCATCTTCTTGTTAGAGAAACACTGGCAGGGAGGTGCTGTTGATTTCACTGGTAATGTAAAAACAAATTGATTGTATCATTTCCCAATGTAACGGAATCGTGTTTTGGCAATAAAATAATAGTGTATGAGAGACATTAAAATCCAGTGTATTTAAAGCTGAGCCCATCCTCCGAGCAATTGCTTTGATAAATTATGACTGCTCACTTAGAATTTAAACCTGTGGCAACATCGAAGATGATTTTTTACATTGTAATTCTGGGTTCTATGCAGCGTCTTTGGGAAGAATAATACTAGTGCTCAATAATGACTGCAAATGTTATAGCCTGTTTAGCAACTGCATTCACATACAAACTAGAGGAATGTGACTACTCTTCATAATGTCTGCATACATCCAGTGACATATTTGTAGACGGCATTATTATCTTTATGATGGCATTAAAATAAATATTTACAGAAACATTATTTTGAATCTGCCAAATACCACCACCCCAAGTGAAATAAAAAATTCACCATTTAGTAACCTCCCTAATGGGCCAATTAGCATGTCTAAAAAATGACAGCCTCGTGTGAAACTGATATATATATATATATGTGCTCAGATATATCCATAGAGACCTATATTCTGCTTTAAAAATAATAGACATTTCAATGCATAATAAAACTTAAATGGATAATTCACAAATAGCAAGTCTTTTTCCAATTAGAAAATAACGTAATACAATAATTAATACTTATCCAACACTGTTACAAAGATGTCGTGAGAGGAAATTACACTGTAAATATCAGCAGAAACTCTGGCAAAATAGGTACAGTTTACTGTTTAATGAAAGCCAAGTGATGTTGAATTTTGGTACAATCTTACCGCCAATATATCGGGTAGGTTTTTGAATGAATGGTGTGAAAACTACTGATATGACAATAATAAGATTTATTGTATAATACTTTTTATAGGCAATGATTTTGCAAAAAAATAGAAACATAAAAATTTTGTTTTCTAGCTACTTCTTCACATCAGGAGACAGAACAGAATAAGGCTGACAGGTTTGGTGCTAATCTCTTGAACATGTGGTACTAGTCACAAATCTAATACTGGTGGCCAACCGAATCGTTTCATAAAAGGTCTAACAATCAAAAACAGAACCCATGGCATGGGCATGGTTCTGCGAGACTCTGTGTATGGCATAACCACTGGTATGACTAAAAAAGTATAAAAGGCGCCTGACCAGGTATGACCAAAATGTATGTAGTGTTGGTAACCAAACGGGCTGTTGATGGGGGTTTGACTAAAAGGCGCACGACCACAAAGTTGACAAACGACCACGCACGACCATGTAATATAATGTGTTGGTACAGTGTAGATAGTTTGGCCGTTGATGGTATATATATGGTTTGTGTGTCTATTATTTAAAAAATTGAGTCTGTATTTCACCCAGGATTTACACAATTTAGGCATTTTATCCAATTTTCCGGACGAGCAATTAGTCTTGGCACAGTAGCGTCACCTGGCGAACCATAAGCGATGATAAAAGTTGCAAATTTTGTTACACCAATATGAAGAACATATCTGAAATTTGACGAGCTGCACACCCATACCTCCTACGTGCCACCAATAGCCAACTTGGTTACCAACACTACATAGATTTTGGTCGTGCGTGGTCATGCGCTTTTTAGTCATACCGCTCTTGGCACGTAGGACGTATGTGTGTGCAGCTCACCAAATTTCAGATATGTACTTCACACTGGAGTAACAAAATTCACAACTTTTATGTTACTTAGCACTTTTGCGATGTTCTTATTATCCTTATAGTTATAATGGGGATTAATCATTTTTAATGCCATTCGCTACTGTGTCTGTGCCAAGACTAAATGCTCGTCCGGAAGATCGGATAAAATGCCTCAATTGTGTAACTCAAAATTGTTAATAATGCATACACAAACCCTATATATACCATCAACTGCCAAACTATCTAACAACACATTATATTACACGGTCGTGTGCTTTTTACTTTAGTCAAACCCATAACCGCGGAGGCATTTGTGAGCGATAATATGGTAGCGGGTCAGAACAATGCATATTACAAACCAAGAAAACCACTTACGATCTATTCTTTGGAAACCCCATTTCCATCAATGTTTCTACATCACCAGGCATTGTTGTAGGTGTAGGTAGTCAACGTGTAGGATAACTGCAAGGAATTGCACAGTGACAACAGTGGACATCAAACACCTGGCGTTCTTTTGCTCCACATAACAACAATAAACATTTTTATTTAGATTTTTATTAATGATCAACTGGATGGCAGTGTTTGTATATAAATAAGGAAAACATTAATTACGGCGACTTAATAGTTTTTAAGTAATCAGTAAAATTAACAAGTAATCAATAATAAAAAACAAAATAGCCAAATTTTATAATATGATCACCAGATGGCGAAACTAGTATCTCATAGTAGGATGATCGCTAGGAACTACTTAACTTCGCCCTTACCGTGCATCGAGTTTGTAGGCCACCAAAATATAGACATAATTTATGCTGTAATACCGCAGGCACCCAAAGGTATAGGCTACACAACCTCAATTTTTTGGTACCTCCAGATTTAATACCCAAGTATAGCGTACGTTTTAAGGCACTACATGTGTCTGGTCACATCACACATGACAAACAGAATACCTAATATTAAAGTTCATATTCTAGGCACCAGTCAACTGCGCCTCACGTTCTATTTTAGACGACACTTCATACACTGCCGTCGGAAACGTTTCGTTGTACATCTTTTTTATAACTTGCTGCGAGATTTTGTTTATTTCATTGGTAATGTAAAAACAAATTGATTGTATCATTTCCCAATGTAAGGAAATCCTGTTTTGGTAATAATGCATAAGTAATAGATAAATGTATGATACAATAAAATTTCCTTAATTAAAGACGTCAAGCAAAACCATTGTCATTCTAATAAAGAAGAGTTGGGATTATAATTTGTGGGCAGGAAATCAATTAACTTGCTTCTGCCAAATGTAACTGTATGTGTAACTATCAGTTCCACGCAAGACAAGCAGCAAGTTCACGCAGGATGTGTGCAACATGTAACAAAACAACAGTCTCATCACATACAACAAATTTATTAGTATACCATTTTTATAATCTTCCACATTTCACACGTGACAAATTGCTTTGTGCCAAGGTGAAGATCACAAGAAAGGTCTGTCATTGTATGCAAGACTGCAGTGGAGTGATCTATGAGTTCGCGTTTGGTCCCCGTCGCCTGCCGAATGTTGCCACGACGTTGACGAAGCGGCGCTTGTACTGCAGACGACGCTTGGCTCGGCCAGTCTTCTTCTTCTTCTTCTCCTGTTTGTCGACCTGAACGAGAGTAGAGCGACCACGTTAATACACGCTGATACAAGGTCTTTACATCCACTTAAATGAGTAGTTTTTGTAATAAGTGTAGCAGCTTATTAAATTGTGTTTGCTAGTTGACAAAACTATGATATTTATCAAACTAACATTCATCACAACCAATGTGTATCCCAAATAAAAATGGCTGTATATGGTTGTAATAATTATGACGATAAGCTTTAACAATTGACAAACAGAATATACCCCAACTGGTTTATTTTTTGATGTGTACCAAACATAATTTTTTCTCTGGTCACTTGAACGAAATTGCATACAGAATATTGACGAGTGGTAAAAGAATTTCCCGATTTTATCGAAACATGGCTGCAGAATAGATTCAAATTTAATGCCTAATTTATTATTATTATTTATCTATACACAATGAACAGAAGCCACAGGACCACTGGTATGAGGAACAAGGAAGTTCCAGAGATGGGGTGATTACAATAAAAATCTAATCGATTATGATTACTATGAAGATGTACGAGTACGATTATTCAGAAAACAAATGTAATTGATTATAATTTAGCATGTAATCATGATTACTTTAAAGAATATGCAAATCATGTTTCTACCATGTTTGAATTCAGAACTGATTATTGCTAATCAGGTTTTGTTATTATTTATTGACACCATAAACATTGTTGGAATTGAAATGAGCTGCACTTCTTAGGTCTGAAGCATTTATAGTAAAACATAAATTTGCCTTGTTGAACTGCTGGTTTAGTGGTCCTAGCTCCAGCCCCAGGTACTGTGCATACAATGACTGAGCCATTGGTGAAACAATGTGAAAAGATCAGTGGGATCATATATTCATAGCTTCAGATAAAACTGCTCATAGAAAGAATGTCAGAGTAGCAACCCAATTACTTCACTGTGTTGTGTTGGGGTGGCAGGCCAGCTATGGCTTCCACACACACAGAGGGCTCAATTACAGGTTACCCAGTTACAGATCTCTGCAAGCAAGCCAATTACAATTGTGTGCTGGTATATGGAACATCGGATATAATGTGCTCCTTATAGCGAGTATAGAAGTATACTGCATTCTATTATAGCTTACCTTGGGGGTCTGTCCCTTCACCTTTCCAGCTCGAGCCAGGGAGCCATGCACTTTGCCTAAAAGAAATTACACCACAAATAAGTATCAACAAACTAAAACCAGACGTACCTAACCACAACAGCAAGTTTTGGGTCTGAAAACTGAGGTAATGTAACATTTCAGCCAACAAACTCAAAACATTTTCTTCTTATAACCGACTGGACCGTATATGGTTAATGTTTAGAATAAGTTCCATATAAAACTCTTGGGAAATATTTCAGTTACATAGAAAGGCAAATATCGGATATTTAATAATTCAGGAACAAACAAGAAATGCCAGATCGTGCACACAGAATTTCCAATTCTGGTATTATAGATTTCCTCAAAAGCTGCATGCGATATAACCCATTTGAATAACATCTTAATTAGGTCTTACCTCCGAGCAAACGCAGCTCAACATCAAGCGTTGCAAGGTTGGTGCAGTTAGTTAGGACATCTTCATCGCACATTGGCTTTCCCCCGCAGTAGAAGACAAGTTCATCAGCCGGCAGACCTTCAGCTTTGGCAAGCTCAGCCTAGCAAAAACATGAATGATGGCTACATTAACAAAGTATGGACAATATAATTAGTGTCAGTATCACTGTGTTACATGGTACCGCATTAGCTCCTCTATATTTCACAAATAACTTATATATGACTGAATAATCTTATCAAACAGTTATAATATTTAACTACATGTTTTTAAGACAGATCTATTCAAAACTGAATTCACACAGCAAGTTTTACTGTCCAACAGCCTCCGTTTGTCTACCCTGTCTACATGATGGGGTACTGGAATTCCTCTTAAAAAGTAGTCCTAAGTGTCTGCATCCACAACAGTAGGAATCACACAAACATCTTCTAAACCAGCAATGCCTTTTTTAAATATTAAAATGCACACAACTCATTCATGCAGGCTGCACTTTAATTCAAACAAAGTTATACCTTGATATCACCAACGGTCTCATCTCCAGTAATATCGACGACATGCGTCTGTTGGGCACGCACAAACAACTGCATCGTGGTGGATTCTGCAACAGCAACAATGACCTATTTAAAATGGTGATTACATGACAATATGAATACCCTTTTTTGGTCAATTATTCAGGTTTTCAGCCCCAAAAAATTATTTGGGTACGGAGTTAGTCAATTTTTAGACTGCGAAGCCTACCACGGGCGCCGCATCTCCCCCCAAAAAATGGATTTCTAGATACTCGGAGAAGCGATTACCCGGCATTTGGAGTCGGAAATCCTGCCCGACTCATTGTGATCATTTCCATCTTTCGTAGGAGAATGAATGACAAATATAACAGGAAAATTGTAAACTTGTCTTCATATTTTAGATTAAATAGTCTGATTCATGATGTAGTATGGTATCTTATTGTATTATTTTTCTTCACCAAGAAAAATTAATACCTGAAAACACCACGAAAAATGTACAGCCATAACAGAACGCCATATTCTTTACACAAGGCCTACCAATATACCGGTACGCCACGTTCTATCCTGAGGTGAAGGCTTCAATCCCACAGTGAATACCACATTTAGCCAATCACAAAATAGATAGCATAAACGTGCTGGCACGAGCTCATTCTTCACAATTAAAAACAATTTATTTTTGGTACATATATATACCATAACATTTTGGGTACACAATTTTACCTTTTTACCCTGCTGGCGGAAATCCTGTCATTATAAACAAAGGTAGAAACTCGCACTGGATAAAAATACTTGTCATTAATATAAAATTATCAAGGGATGAAAAAAATTCCTGGCACTTGTGCAGCAGATCTGGGATTGATTCCATGTCACTGATTGTAAATTTTGGATTCTGACTCCACCCACACTATGGCGATTCCGACTTAAGCTCATCCCAGCCATATTTAGGTTATAAAAATACTGCATCTTAGAATTAGTGCACATTTGAGGCCCAAATAACGCTCCGGTTAGTACAAGTCTGCGTCTAAGAGTTACTGCGCCCCACGCTTGAAATGAGCGATACATAGAGCATTTGTGAGGCTTAGCCTAAGAGGCAATATTTGTATAAGATAATTTCCTGGGATGCTTTCGGAATGATACAATTAAGATGTCACAGTGTGACTGAGTCTGAGGTGTCAAATTTAGGCAAAAATAGTTGTAACGGCAAAATCGAGGTGGATCCGGATTCTGTTTGTTTATAGTGGAAAACCCCTACTGGGGTATCGCGCACTATACCAGTGTCGAACTGCGTACGTTTCGAAATGGCAGCAGGTCGATTCGAACTTCGAAGCGTACCCGATTCGAACACGGCTGGCTTCGAACACCGTCGCTCGCCGGTCTCTCGACTGGCACTCACCGACAGTCCAGCTCTCTACCCACTGGATCGCTGCCCCCGCCCCGTAGCCTTCACAATTTAGTAATTCGCAAAACTGTAGACATATGTCAACTACAGTGCAACCGATCAAACGTAAGCGCTTCTTTTGATTGAAACACTTTAATAAGAAGAAAAAAACGTTGAACCATGGCTAGGCCTAGGGACACCAACAAGTTGAGTTGACAGCCAACGTCGACGAGAAGCCCCCACTCTCAGTGAGAATATTGACGTACCTGTTGCCGGCTTTTGATATTGAAAATT
Organism: Paraescarpia echinospica; assembly: GCA_020002185.1. NCBI lineage: Eukaryota > Metazoa > Annelida > Polychaeta > Sabellida > Siboglinidae > Paraescarpia > Paraescarpia echinospica. The sequence goes on along the minus strand of CM034538.1, from coordinate 19,965,066 downwards.
CTTTGTAACCAAGCTAATGTATTATAGAACGACCTCTACTTGTAACATAACATAGAATGAAGTGGTATTGCAATGGTTTGGGTTAATTTAACAAATCATACTTACACGTGCTGGCGCAATAAAAATGGCCGATTAAAAAGGCTAAGTTTTACCCATAATTCGCTACGGGCCATTTCCTTAGCCTCGGTTACAGAGGCTGTGGCGGATCAGACCACAAACATGCACTAGCATCATTTATATTGAATAAATAAATTATATAATCATATGTGAGCTGAAACGTTAATTCCATATCCCTGACGATTTGAAAATAATGTGTCTTATCGTGTTGGGTCGTTATAACTACATTATGTTTCCTTATTAGGCCCACAAATTTGATACCTCATCATTCAACATGATCATCCTACAATTACGTTTAAAATATTGCGTTTTAGCGCAATTTTGAGGGGTAAATAGTATACCTGCCAACTCTGCCGTGAAACCGATCGAAAGTCTCCCGAATTCCCGTGTATCTCCCGATCTCCCGGAATACAGCTAATTAAAAATCTCCCGGATTTTCTCTGAAAATGTCCAAAAGCACCCCCGTCTTCGCGACAGCACGAAGAACAATGGAATATGTTATAGAAAACTATGGAATGCCTCAAACATCATGTAGCATCATGTAGTATAATCTATATATGTCATTGGATGTCATGTATTTGTTTGCTAACTGTATTCAATGCTATGTTGTTCTCCTCGTCGTTCCCTGTCTTCAGGGGTGAGGCGCTGGCTTCCATGGATATACGTTGACATTTTCTTTCTCTTGCGCTTGCACTACATTCTCTACCACCATTCTCCAGTCTCCTAGGTCTTTTGCTCTTTTTCTCCATTCCTTGCCATCCCTCCAGATTGCTATATAAGATATATAATCGCAATGACATACCTAATTTAAGTGAAGTACGTTTAATTTAATTAACCAATTAAGTTTATATTTGGAGCAACCACGCGGTGATATAAATATAGCGTATGTTCTGTTTTTTTAAATACTCATATGAAAATAAAAATATTTCTATGGCATTTAAGTGTTAACTCAGTTTACAAGAGATAGATTGATATATACATACGTGTTTGCGATCTGTTGTGCTTATCTTTAAGGGACTTTCAACAACCTGTGAAAACTGTAAGAATTTAGTAGTGAACCACTCTCCTCCAGAGGGCGCCACAGTGAGAACACGTTTCAAAACGACGAAAGGGAAGCATAGGTACATTTGACGTTATTAATTGTTTTGTGTTGCAAAATATGTCTCTAGAACAACGTACGTTGCCGTTATTCTCATCAGTATCAATATTGTTGGCGTTCGTGCGAGGGTGTTTTATCAAAGCAGTAATCTACTGTTCATATATATTATATATATATATATATATTACAAGCATGTAAGCCTACCTCACTCAGTGGACAACAAATCAATGATATAAGTTATTATCAGTGTTCGAAATATACGCTAACCATTGGTTACTGACGACCTAGATATGTACTTTGCCGTCTGGTCAGTATACCTGCCAATTTTTGTTGTTGAAATCTGGGAGATTCTTCAGCGGTTCTTCCCGTGTTGCGCTGTCGCGTCGCGCTATCTCGGATCTTGACATCGGAAGACAACGGGTGCTGTTGGAGATTTTTTGCTGGAAATTCTGCGGTTGAGCATGTCTCAGCACGACTCCCGTGGTGTCGCGCTGTCTCGACGACGGGGGGGGGTTGTTGGAAATTTTCAGAGAAAACGCGCGCGCGCGCACACACACACACACACACACACACACACACACACACACACGCACGCACGCACGCACACACACACACACGCACGCGCGCGCACGCACACACACACACACACACAAACAAACATCAATGACATCATGATATGCAATCTACAAGCAAAGACTTTCTTCCGGTCGCGAGCTCCCTCCGAAGTTGGAAGGAGCTCGCGAGCGGAAACGAGTCGCTGTTTGGAGAGTGCATAATGTGGATATCGCTATTAGACACTAGGGTCGAGCGCATAATCATTGGAACCAATCGAAAAGGTTTTTAGAAAATGAGTTTGGTGTTAAGCTTTAATACCCGGCTTATTGAGGCTACGCAGCTATCTAAAATGGCGTCTTATACTCCAATCGTAGGTCCTTCTTCTAATTTTGATAGTTTTTGCGATGTAGTTCACGAAAATACATCAGCACCATGAGACCATTGGCATCATTTGCGGTGGTTTGTATGGGGACGATTTACTTGTGTCGTAAGTATTGAGTAGAACAGTGAAGCTTGTGATGCACGTGCGCTCGAGTCGTTCTCTCTGTGTATACTGGTGGGGGCAATACTCTTGGGTCCAATCGGTTTTTCAATTGTAACTAAAGCCTGATCAAATTATTCCGTAAGATATTTCTGTGCAAAATACACATATTATTTAACATTTCTGCAAACAAACTGTCAGTGTTGTTCTACTTTACGAAAATATACGACCGGCGAAATTCAAATCTCACCAAAGACGCCTGCGTCAAAACACGTATTTTCCGGGATTCTCCCGCATTTGTTGCGAGTCTCCCAGACTCCTGTAGCCTATTATACATAGCATTTCTCTTGGGCCTGTACGTTGCTATATTCCAGCAACCTAATAGTCATTTTCTCTTCTAACTGCGAATAGAAATTGTGGAACGCGTATTCACGTGAATTTACGTGTTCATTCACTGCAGCTGACGCCGACACCGCCGCCGACGGCGACAACAAAGAGTACCGACATGCAACGACCACTACTACAAGACAACAACAAGAAATAGTTTATGTTTCACCCCATTTAGCTACACGGCAATGTAACTGAAAGCGGAATACGAAGCACATATGCTCAAACTTCAGCAATGCGTTAACGATCAGGCCTATAGCATACGACAACGATTAACGCGTCAGATATCCAGGTTAGATAGGCCTTATTGGAGTGTTTCCATGACACAGTGTCACATGGGCGATCGACTGCCTTGCCGCAGAACTCAACCCTTCGCATTGAGCTTTGCTGCAGGACTACAACCCACGACCGTCTAACGATCGATCTACTGTAGACAGCTTCATTGACCGCAGCCTCAATTATTTATACTCTGTATTATTATAACAAATATAATAATAATAAGGTAACTCCATTCACGTCAAAATACTTAGAAACCAAGCTGAGAGGCGCAGCAAGACAAAAAGGTTGGTCAATCTCAAAATCGATAAGCAATATTCAAGTTGTCAACAGATGGATGAATACGCCATGGTGGATAAGCAGGGTTATAAAGGTAAGTTTTAAAATGACGGCGGCATTGTGTAATATATTCAACTGATATAACACTAAGAGGGAGCATATTTCAAAGAGTTGGTGCAGGAACAGAAAAAAACATAGTCTTAATGTTACTATCGACTCTAGGAACTAAAAGAGAATCAGAACTAGATTATCGAAGTTGGATGGGGTTTCTTACACAAGTAAGCAATTTATATAAATATATATGTTGGTTGCTTACATGAAAATACATGCTAGGTAATGGTACATATCTTTAAAATGATACGATATCGGCCAGTGTAACGACCTCAGAAGTGCCATTGAGTGCTATAGGCAATTCGTGTTGCAGGCAAATGATCGAATAGATGAAACACACAACACGAACACATGAACACACGAACATACGAACACACGAACACACGAACACACAACCACCAGCCGGGGACGCAACGGCCGAACACTTCCTACGACATCACTTGCTCCGGTTTATTCTACAGGAGAACATTGCCGCCCTGCATAGGAACGTCACACCGAGGCCAGTCTCGCCGACACTGAGCATAACATCGCTGTGCGTACAATTTCTGATGATATCAACAACAACCACATTTTTCCACTGCATATATACCGGTCCTTAGCAACCGTGGTGGCATACAAGGTCAAATCCTTTTAGTATGGATCGACCTTAAACCATAACGGCAGCAGCACCTCTAGACTATTCACGACAGTCTTTCCGGACAGAACCAGCATCTGTTTTGAAACGAACATCACCGAGAAAGAAAGGTAGACACGAGGGTGGGTCTAACAGAAAACAACATACACTAAAAAGACACACCTTGTTCCGGATCCTACGACTGAACTATTCGGAGTCAAAATCTTCCTCGACTCTGGAGAGCAGACCATTCACTATCCATCGACCGCATACGGACATTTGATAACAGGCCCGTAGCGTGGTTGATCGGGGAATGCGTTTTTCTGTCTGGAACATTTTTCGCAGTATTGAATCGAGTCGAGAGGGTAGTATTGGAGATATTGCCGATCGAAGACGTCGTTTCGGTGATTTTGCAAGTCAAAGAAGGGGTATAGTGTTGGAAACGTTCCCGGTCGAAGAGATATAGTTGACGCCTTTCTAGGTCGATGGAGGTATTGTTTGATAATTTCCCAGTTGAGCGGGTGTAGTATAGGACATTTTCCCGATCGAGAGGAATGGTAGTGTTGACGATTTTCTCGGTCGAGAGGGGTAGTGTTGTAGAGTTTACTAGACAAGGAGGGAGTAGTGATGGAGAGAGAGAACTCTCCGACGTCTTTAAGACACATTTTGTTTTACAATACAACTAATGCCCTCCAAGTATTCCCTCAAGCGGAATCATTTGGCCTCAGCGGCTCATATATGGACACAACGCACCTTTATGGGTCTGGATGAACAAATGGCACATTAAAGTCACACCAGGATGCGAATGCGCCCAAGACCCGCAAACTGTTGCCACGTGCCGCATGCTCACTTTCAGCGCAGAAATTGAGGTTCACTCAGCTTTCCCTAAAGCAATAGAGCGGATAAACAAACATAAACTTACAAACACAAACTTACACACACAAAAATAAAAAAAATGTTCAGGTAATAAGCAATAACCACCACTTTCAAATAACAGCCAATCGTTTTTATGCGAGACACAGTATATATTTTGTTATATTGTTATCCGGTGGATAACATCAATAATGTAGTGCAGCCTTAAAACAACACCAACATAGGCAAACAGTCCTACTAATAAATGTTAAATGTTCAATTTAAGATTGCGTCATTGTCAATCCAAAATGGCCGTCAATAATAAAGTCGCATAACCGTAACAGTTATGCGTCGGTGTAGACACCGTGTTGAAGGGACCAACGACGTTCTAGCGTTCCTTCCGAAAGACACAGGCAAAATGGGGTGGACGAAATCGCCCAAACTACCGTTCTCTCGATCGGCATTCCGGTGCCTAACTGTCGACCGCCTCGCCACATGCAGCAAGTAGCCTAATATAGGATACGAAGAACAAGACGTATTGCATGCTTCGAAAACAGCTGCGTGATAGTTATTCGTGCTGTTTCGTCGTTATGTCTCTCGTCTGTACAACACTCAATTCTACACATCCCTTCTGTGCAAATACGATCTATAGTTAATTGAACCAAGTGAACACAGAAATCTCACATTGCATGTCAATGCTACGCTGAATGCCTTAGCGTGGTAGGCAATTTCACATGCGTGTATGCAATACATTAATTTATCCATACAGAGTGGTTTGGTAAACATAAAGTTTCTTGCCGCATTAAAATTGTCTAATACACGCCCTGTATGCAAGGGTCGACACTTTTGAAATCAACGGCATATTAATTAAAGTATATGAGAGATCCAGCTAATGCAGAGGACACGGCGACGGAAGCGTAAACACACGGGTTGAGACGACTCTACGAGAGGCTGTTGGTTTCACCGTGAGAAAGTTGTATTTGAAAGAGCCGGTGTTTCGTTCTCTACGATGGAATTACTCCATTTTGCTCTTCTATGTTCGTGTTTTACTCGGCTTAACGCAGCAGACGTCGGTATGTATTTTGTTTCATCGTTTTGGAAATCGTGCGAAAGTAAATGCACAAATGACATAGACCGTAAATCTAAATTTCCATTCAAAGAACTAGGTGGGAAAACTACCGAACATATTGTGGGAAATTGCGTTCGAATGCCCGTGTTTTAGTAGCAATTAAAAATTATTAAAATGTCTATATAACATTTTAAAGCTGGTCCGAGAGCAACAACAGAGACTGGTGTTTTAATAAATGTACGTATGTTTGTATATGTGATTTGTTATCACGTTTCCGAACGGATTTTTACATGAAAGGAAAATTGACTAGCCGAGTAATTGTGAACTACGCATTTAACATATAAATTCGGATGAGCTTGCAATGTTTTAGACATCTGGACACAGACACTGCAGGAGACGAGTTCCGTGGGTACGTTCATCCAAGGTCAACCGTACAACCTTCAATTTGACACGAACGTGACGAACAATGACGTCACCGACATTGGCAGCGTGGCGGGTACGATACACTTTAGCGTTACACCTATTCTCGATTCAACTAAAATGTTAATATTCGGATAGTTTGGTTTGTTGACATACAACATATGTGTGGTAGCTAGAACGAAAGACGCACGCACGCATGCTCGCACGCGTGTACACACGGACGCACGCATAGACGCCCGCACGCTCCCTCGCCATTACGTACGCACGCACGCACACACCAGTTACAAACATCAATATATCTGGATAAATCCAGGATAAATCCTAAATCCAGACCAAACCAGACACGACCAGACCAGACTCACCTCGATTGCAATGTATACGCTACACCAATTAACACCGATTGCGCTATACTCGAAGCTAGTGTGACGTCATAATCACGTAAAGGAGGACATTTTCGAATACGTCAAACCGACACCGACTAGCCCCGACGTATTCGAAAGTTTTCATGTTTACGTGATTAAGACGTCACGCCTGTTTCTAGTATGGATCTAGCGAAAAGTGCCAGTGTATCCCCGCCTTACGTCTGGGTGCGTGTGCGTGCGTGTGTCTGTGTGCTCGCGCGCACACGCGCATTTCCCACGAACGAATTTTAAAACATAAATTAATATGTGTGTGTGCATGTGTGCGTGTGTGCGTGTGTGCGTTTGTGCGTGTGTGCGTGTGTGCATGTGTGAGTGTGTGCGTGTGTGAGTGTGTGCGTATGTGCGTATTTGTAGGTGTTTGTGTGTGTGTGTGTGTGTGTGCGCGCGCGCGCGTATGTGTATATTTGTGTGTGTGTGTGTGTGTGTGTGTGTGTGTGTGTGTGTGTGTGTGTGTGTGTGTGTGTGTGTGTGTGTGTGTGTGTGTGTGTGTGTGTGTGTGTGTGTGTGTGTGTGTGTGTGTGTGTGAGTATATGCGCGTGTGTGCGTCTATATGTGCGTGCGAATGATTTAAATGCATTCATTGTTATTATTCAGACCCGGACTACAACTTTAATGTGACGGTTCAGTTGTCCGACGTCGATCTTGGAGCGGGTGGCTCAGACTCACTGGCCGGGTGAGACACGCACTCCTCGCTCCCTTTCAACCCTCCTCATGCTTTCATGTCGCCATGTTGTCCAGGTGTTGGAATTAATTGTCAATCGGCGAAATAAATTGCGTAAAAATAACTTACTCTTGAACAGTACACGGTAATTCGACGACGAAGGCCACGTTCTGGAACAATTGCTAGACACCAGTTATTATCGGCACCATGTAAGTAATGCGATAATTGTCTTTTCATTAGGTTCTCATTGTTGACCCAGAAGTTACATAATATGACCATTATGCAGAGGTTACGTTGTAGGGCCTAAAGACGAAAGGTTTGTTACAACAATGTAAACAACAGTGTAATCATTCACGAATTAATCAAACAATTATGCCTAAATAAATATGCCATCCTATGCGTATTATCTGACGGTAAATGTAAAACATGAATTCGCAATGAACAAATACTGGATTTCCGGTTTGTGCCGCTTTTCTATAGCGCCGCCGTTCCAGTCGTCGTGGCACCAGATACTGATCGCCAGGTGGCGCTGGCAGCCGGCGACACCATCACGCTACACGTGACCGTCTCGTTGACACTGACTAAGGAAGCGTGTGCGGCAGCACAATATCTGTGTGTCCAGGTGGTGTCAGGATCCAACGCCGACTTCAACGATCCGACGCTGGAAAACAATCGGAAGTGCACGTCACTGCTTGGACGCAAGACATGCGCACCGGGTACGCGTGTCACTGACCGATAATTTACTTACGAGTCAGTCTTCTTTCATTTTGTATTAAGATTTGTTAATCAATTCCTTCTTATTTATTGAGTCGAACATTGTTAAATATTAGCATGCATCATAAATTTAAATTAAATTTAAGTAAAACGTAAATAAAAGTACAAACAACGTATCTAGCGTGATATCTATGATATCAGTTTCGTCAGAATATTATCTACTGATAAATAAATAATGGAGCGCATCGGACTCTCAATCGACAGAACCAAGGTTCGAATCCTGTGTTGCGGTTTTGAATTTTGGGTAAGTTCTTTCGCTCCAGTTCACTCAGCTGTCTGGATGGGTACCTAGCTACAGACAGTAGTGGATATTTGTGACCGAATAGTCTTCTCTTAAGAACAAGAACAAGAAGAACAAGAACAAGAAGAACAAGAAAGTTTTATTTAGACCCAATTGCAATATGGGTATAATATCAAATTAACGTAACATGAACAGGCATATATATATACAAATGCAGTGTAATTTTAAATTAGATGGGGTCTGTGACTCCTATTAAGACAATAACAGTCGCTCTCATAGGAGCCACAAGAATAATTTTTTCAACTAAAATTTACCGAAGGAAGTGCAAATGTAAATATAAAAGTGCAGGAAAAGAAAAGAAACCGAGCTACTAGATTGCATATATGCATGTATTGGAGTATTAAAAGGTATGGTAAAATAAACAAATACTAGTTGTCAATAGTACACTTCAATATACTTGATATGTATGTGTGTATGCACAAATACAATATGCTGATTTATATATATATATATATATATATATATACACAATACATATCCATACATATCACTTAATTGCAGCGTGGCCGAATGCTTCCCAGAGAAGTCGAGATGGTATTCGTTGAACATGTCTGCCAGAGAGTAAAGTGTAAATCGCTCCTAGCAGGACGTTGTGGTGTTAAGATGTTTGCATTTTTGTATATACATTAGATCCGAAAGTAACGTTCTTCTCCGAGACCCTTGGCAACGTTTTCAAAAGAGACATCGCAACTAACATCGCTTTCACGATCGAAGTAAAAAACACAGCGACTGGTGCGCCATCTGTCGGCAACGACATCCTTAACGTGTCGACCGGAAATAGCAACTTCAACTTCCTTCTTCAGGTAAGAAAACATGCGTTTTATACTTGTTACTAATGAAAATTCAAAACATAACAAAATAAATTGTAATAGTCTACAAGTTGTAATTTATGTGAAGTGTAGGCTTATAGTCATAAGCACACAGGAGGCCTTCTGAAATAAAAGAATGCCGATTTGCGCATTTTACTTTACCATTATATATATTTTTTGTACGTCTACTTACTTTATGTTTGGCAAAAAGTGCAATTTAAATAATGCTTTAACCTGTTCTCAATACCTACAGCTGTCTGACAATAATCTGCGTACTTCACCTGACACGTTGTTCATCGACGCTGTCACAACGTCGATCTTTACTGATCTGAAGCAAGATCTAACAGCAGGGGGAGTAACGACATTCGTCGGAACAGCTATCATCACCGTGCCCTCGTTGAAGTGTACCACCGTGCAGTATCTGTGCGCGCGCATGACCGCCGGAAATGGCGCAAGTTACGTAGACGCTGATCCAAGCAGCTCCAGTAACACTTACTGCGTTGACGTCACAAACGGTCCGAACCGGAAGACGTGTTCTCCAGGTCCGTATATATAATCTTTTCAAATGTTTTGATTGTACAGTCTTCCTTTCCAATTTTTGGATATCGTTGACGATCTGTTTGCATGTTTGTAAATGTGTTTCATTACGTTTTAAATTAACTTTTACATATACTATAAATTTGTCACTTCCCTGTATTTTAATGACAACGATTCTTTTTTTCCTTTGCCAATATGTATTTGAAACACCGCGCTCTTCGCAGTAAAATGTATACGTCCCCCTTCCTTACTGTACCGTGCTCCCATACATCTACTTTCCCCACAGATATCGCTGTCACTCTATCCCAAGTCGCTTCCGCCGTCTTCCAACCTGACGTACAAACGACCGCCACGCTCACAATTGGCGTCGAAAACGTCGCGCCTGCGGCAAGCGGAAATGACGTAATTGCCGTTACTGGCGCAGACTCCAACTACGACTTCCGGGTGGTGTTTTCCAACAGTGACATGTCGGCTGGCGACGATTCTCTCAGCTTGGCCATCGTGGCCGTCTCGATGACGTCAGACACGAAGAGAGGACTGACATCTACAGCCACAATCGACTTCAGCGGCTCTGCAAAGTTAGTTCTTCCAGCGGCAATATGCTCTCAGGTGGGCTGCGTGTGCGCCGTAAGATCTGCCATCTCCAGTCGTTCTATTGCAATAGTTCTGATCGCCACATGTTGCATGGAAATCCATTAATTTTGTTTTCCATTATTGTGATTCCTGTTACTGCTAAATGCAATTACAATCGAATTACGTTACAATTTTTCTACCGTATTACACAAAGTTGTGCTTGTTGCCGAGTCCTGTGTACAACTCTGAAGTGTTTCCTTCAGTCACAAAATAGTCGGGATGAGACCTGATGCATCTAACTCTTGAAGTGGATAAAGCGCGTAATAAATTAGTATTCTGAGATTGACCATCTTCTGAGATTGTCCGTCTTTTAAATACAAATTTCCGGTGAATCATATATCCCACAAAACATATCACTTTCCTCAACTGCTTATAACAGTTTTTTTTATATAATACGAAATTATAAGATCAAACGGCACAAAAGACAAACATTAGGCCTATAGATCCACCTATATCCACCAACCATACATTGACTTTTCCGCTGGCCGTATCTGGCGACCGGTTATTTTATAAAAGCATAATTTATCGAATAACTTATCAAATGCCGAAGTGACACATATGGTAGCAAGTACGATCAAATAAGAACATGTTGATACTGTTTTAAATATACTTTCATAAAAAATAAATAAAAATGGTATTTTCTCTAAGAGTGCAACTTTTATAATACAAGTGACAGGTGAACTTGAACAATCGCAATGGTCGGATATCGTGGCTTTTAAGATAACCTCTTCTTTATATCTAGCTATTAGCAGTGACATTGTTTTAATTCTTCTATAATTCGTCTCGCTCACTTCTTGCCCACTACACTTCTGTCGACTAAATGCGTATACGTAGTATATGTACATGCGATGTATGTGCAAGTGACGTAACCGTACATAGTGTTTGTACAGGTGTAGAGTTCGTACATTGTGTTTTTGCAGGTGGAGCATTTATGCATCGTGTTCTCAGAGGGCGTCGGGGCCAGTTACATCGATGGAGACAACAGCACTGCAAGCAACGTTGACTGTGTGTCGTTGGTTGGCAGGAAGACATGCAGTCCTGGTGAGTCGAACACGGCCCGTGTCACAGTAGCTCAAGTAATGTTACTAACTGAACTTGTCAACGGTATTAAACTCTCTCTCAGCCAGCGCTGTGCAGTGCTGTTGTAGCAGTATCGCTGTTCACATGAACGACTGTTTGCTGTTGTAGCAGTATCGCTGTTCACACGAACGACTGTTTGCTGTTGTAGCACCATCGCTGTTCACACGAACGACTGCCGATATAAAACATTAAATGAAACGAATCGTATCTGATTCGACTAAAAGCAAGGTTCCTCGATTTTCACATTAATTAATAATAACAATTATAATACTACAATAGTGACCACACTGCGCAGAAGAACTACCATGTCACCATCTAGCGGCAGTCGTCTGAAAATAAGGGTCGCTGAAAGCGAACGAAACGTTACAGAAAATATAAATTGACTATGAAATACGTAAACGAATAAAAATAACACATATGGTATATATCTGCTTCCTTCTAGACCCGTCTGCCGCAGCACTGACGCTATCAGGCAGTGCCTTCCTGTGCCCTGGTGTCTCGGTCAATTTGTCTCTCGGCATCACTGTACGTAATGACGCGACAGCGACCTCTGGCAACGATATCCAGAGTGTCTCTGCGCCTGACAGAAACTACGTCATTCAGCTGCGCCTTTCTGACGTCGACATGAAGACATCGTCTGACACTCTGGCGCTGACGTCCGTCGCCACTGTCATGACGTCAGACGTCACACAGGCGCTCAATGCGGGTTTGTGTTTTTTTACAAAAGGTGCCAAGTAATATTGTACAAAAGGCGGTAAATCTACAACTTTCCGCCACGAGCCTCGCGCTACAGTTGCGAGAGGGAGTGTGTGTGGAAAGGAGGAATTGTTCCATGGCCGAATAATGTTTCGATTTTAGAGTAGCCTATATTTACTTATTTTGCATATTCTATTAAAAAAGTTGGTTAGGTAGCATAATTGGATTGAAAATTAGTAATCATTTTTTAAACCTCGAAATATCATTGTTTACATTACGAACAGTTACAACTGAATTTCACTAAAACTTTTGTTTATGCAGCCTTTCTCACAAACCCGCGACCACAAACCATCAGCGTTCGTTGTTTAACCTTTGCAGGCAATAGCGTGATTCTAGAGGGCACGGCGGTCGTTACGGTCGACGCAGTCACGTGCTCACGGGTGCAGTACGCGTGCGCGATGCTGTCGGAAGGAAGCGGCGCCAGTTTCCGGGATGCCGTCAGCAGCGACGCCAGCAATGTCGCGTGCGCCCTCGTCACAGACAGACTTACCTGCTTCCCGGGTTGGTTGAAATACAACGACACGAATTTGTACATCATCTAACGGTCGGGATCGCCCCGGATAATATTTAACAGCTATACAGACCATGCTTATTGATTTATAACAAAACAAAACAAAAGACCAACAGTCTGTTCATAATTCTTTTGGAGAGGTGGTGTTTTAAACGAAGTTGGAAACATTTTATGGTTGCGTCATTTTCAATCAATTACTGGAATAACACACTGAAGAATAAGACAGCAACCGAATGCTGGAATATCTTAAATAGTGAAATTAAGTGCATAGTCGATAAATTTGTACCTTTCAAAAAACAAGGGAAACGGTCTAAAAAGAAACACTTATCGAAAGAAGCCATTAGAAAAATTAAGTATAAACAAATGATGTGGAAGTCATATAGATGTACTGGAAATGATGAAGACTACAACATTTATAAAGAAGCACTTAATCAAGCTACAGCTGAAATTAGAAATTCAAAGAGAAGCTATGAAAAAAAATTAGCTAGTAATATAAAACATGACAGTAAGAGTTTTTATGCGTATATTCGAAGCAAACAGAAAGTTCAGGATAAGGTCGGTCCTCTAGAAGATAGTGCTGGAAATACAATATCAGAGGGATTCTTAATGGCAGAAGACCTGAATGAGTATTTTAGTTCAGTGTTTACCAGGGAAGATATTAGTTCACTGCCAGTACCAGAGGCTAAGTTCAAGGGGGCAGATTCAGACTATTTAGGACAGTTAGTTGTAACCTCGGAAATGGTAGCTAAGAAAATAAGGGCTATGAAGGATAATAAATCACCTGGAGTGGACGGGATTCCGCCCAAACTACTATTGGAAATTGTAGAACAAATTAGCGTACCGCTTGCAACAGTTTTCAATTTGTCATTAGAAGAGAGAGTGGTTCCTTTAGAATGGAAAGAGGCAAACATTATACCGTTATTTAAAAAGGTTCGAGAAACAAGTCAGAGAACTATAGACCAGTGAGTTTAACATCAGTGATTTGCAAATTATTAGAAAGACTAATTAAAGATCACATGGTGGATTTTCTTGTTAAACATAACTTGATAAACCCATCTCAACATGGGTTTTTAAAAGCCAGGTCATGCTTAACAAATATGTTATGTTTTTGGAAGACATCACTAGGTGGGTAGATGAGGGATCACCAGTAGATATCATCTATTTAGATTTTCAAAAAGCTTTCGACAAAGTACCACATCAAAGATTACTCCTTAAGCTAAAGGCCCATGGCATAGGAAATGGTATAATAAACTGGATAGAAAATGGCTGAATGACAGAAGACAACGTGTAGTAGTTGATGGGGAGGCTTCAAACTGGAAATCGGTATTGAGTGGGGTACCACAGGGATCAGTACTAGGACCTATATTATTCTTAATATATATCAACGATTTGGACGATGATATAACAAGCAAGGTGTTAACATTTGCGGATGATACAAAAGTGTTTAGAAGGATTAAAAGTGATGGAGACAGACAGCATTTACAAGATGATCTTGACAGGTTGATCAAATGGTCTGAAAAGTGGCAAATGCTGTTCAATTTGGGGAAATGTAAATGCCTCCACACAGGTCATGGGAATGAAGAGGTAAAATATAAAATGGGGGGTACTGTTCTAAGTACTACTGTAAAAGAAAAGGACTTGGGGTTAACCATTAGTGCTGATATGAAGGTTTCAGAGCAGTGCGGAATTGCAGCGTCAAAGGGAAATCAAATCCTTGGATTAATTAGGCGAAATATAGCGTATAAGAAAAAAGAATTAATAGTACCGCTGTACAAAACAATAGTGAGGCCTCATTTAGAATATTGTATACAAGCATGGAGGCCATATCGCAAGAAGGACATAGATATGCTAGAAAGAGTACAGAGGAGAGCGACTAAAATGATACCAAATCTGAGGGATCTTAGTTACGAAATACGCCTAAAAGAATGTGGTTTAACAACATTAGAGACCAGGAGATTGAGAGGAGATCACATAGAAGTGTTTAAAATATTGAATGGTTATGAAAATATTGATAGAAACATTTTTTTCTCAGTTAAGAAAAATAGAAGGACCAGAGGACATGAAGCTACATTAGTAAAGGAGCAGTGTAGATTAGATATAAGAAAGTTCTCATTCTCTCAAAGGACTGTAAATGAATGGAACAGATTATCTCCTGATTGTGTTGGTGCTAGTAGCGTGAATATGTTTAAAAATAAAATCGACACACACCTTAAAAAGGCGGGATACATGTAGATAAAAAGTATTGGACTCTCGATAAGCCAAAAGGCTTCCTTGTCCACCTGCCATCCAGAGTAATTTTCTGGATGGCAATCTTGTTAAATCTTGTTAAATCCAAAATGGTCGTCAACAATAAAGTCGCCATCACAGGGTGTACCAGTTAGAGAGTTCCGTCGTACAGTAGTGTGTGGGACGCAATATACCCAAGGATGGTATGTAACAACATGTAGACCCTAACCATAACAGTTATGCGTCGGTATAGACACCGTGTTATACTCGAGGTTATATAGTTAGAACTGAAAACAACTTTAATATTTTTTATATATGTACGCTCCTCAACTCAGTTTCAATTATGAAAAATGTAAACTAATTGGTTAATAATAACAATACTTCCAATTTCGTGTCTTGTCGTTTTGTTACCACCTACCACATTTTGTATAATCGCTCTTTAACACCATTCGCATTCATAAGTAACGATTTACTAAGAACGCGTTCGCAAGATATAACAAGATTGCCCCCAAAGCAGAAATCCCAGACGGCAAATGGAAAAGAGTACCTTTGGCACATTGAGAGTCCAATTTTTGTATTTAGACGAAGATCGCCCTTTTGATGTAATTGTCGGTTTTACCGCCATTTCCTTTTAAATCAGGAATCTTCTTTCTAATATGACCTTAATTTGTTGGGTCGTCTGTTGCAACTTTTGACAGATCCCTCGGTGACCGGGTTTAGCTTCACCGTCGCCAACGCTGCACAGTTGCTGACACACGACGAGCCGACGACCATCAACATTAACATCATCGTCACCAACGTGGCAAGTGATTCCACGGGCAATGACATCATTTCCGTTTCCGGTGATGGAAAAGCAAATTTTCGCTTTGAAATGCACATATCCGATGTAGACATGGAGACTGCAACCGACACGCTCCAACTATCTCCATCGCCAGCCGCCATTACGACCGACTTGCAACAGGGCCTTACAACCGGAAGTAGCATCACGTTTTCCGGTTCAGCTGATGTGACATTGTCTACTGCGCACTGTGTGTCGGCTCGATACGTGTGCATCCGAATGTCGACAGGAACTGAGGCTAGTTATACGGACGCTGATTTGAATTCCAACAGCAACGTCAGGTGTGCCGTTTTATCTTCACAGACAATCTGCGAGACAGGTATGATTCCATATTGTTTTGTAATAGTGTAATATGTTTTATATAACCGTGTAAGTACTCAATTACTATATGCACATACGTAACGACAAATGATCGCAGACGCGTCGAAGACACTAAAACCGAGTCGCGTCGTGAAGTGTATGACAGCCTTTAGCAAATAGACGCCATCCCCGATTACATCTAGCGTTGTGACGCTCTGTCAACGTGATTGATTTCCATGTCTATTTACCCAGTCAATTATGACGACACATTGATATTTCGAATGTACATTGAATATTTGTTTACATTTTGTTGAACTGGTCATCAATACTCTATAAAACTATAATGATTAGAGCCATGCCAGCGGAAAGTGGGCGAGAACTAACGAATAGTAAGGTGGGATCAATTGCTGTGTAGATGTCCGAGTGGATGAGTTCAAAGAAGC
Organism: Paraescarpia echinospica; assembly: GCA_020002185.1. Classification (NCBI taxonomy): domain Eukaryota; kingdom Metazoa; phylum Annelida; class Polychaeta; order Sabellida; family Siboglinidae; genus Paraescarpia; species Paraescarpia echinospica. The sequence continues at coordinate 19,948,516 of CM034538.1, read as the reverse complement.
AGACGACACCGTGCTTATCCGGGATCAAGAGACACAGCTGCAATTCTCCGTGAAATTCACGAATATTGGCCCGGCAGATATTTCCGCAGTCGCAAGTACGACAATAATATTCGGGAAATTGCAAGGGGGATGCAATTATGTGTGTGTGCGTGTGTGCGTGTGTGCGTGTGTGCGTGTGTGCGTGTGTGCGTGTGTGCGTGTGTGCGTGTGTGCGTGTGTGCGTGTGTGCGTGTGTGCGTGTGTGCGTGTGTGTGCGTGCGTGCACATTATGTGTGCGCGCGCGTGTTCGCGTGCGCTTGTGTTTGTGTGTATGTGTGTGTGTGTGTGTGTGTGTGTGTGTGTGTGTGTGTGTGTGCATGTGTGCGCGCGTTCGTGCATGCGTGCACGATGCGTATGTGTGACTGTGTTTGTATCGCGCGTATGTTACATATAAACAGAGCATGGTTGAATATATGGCCGACGTTTTTAATATTATCACTGTGTGAATATTTGCCTATCTGTACAGGTACTACTAAGAATTTTGACATCATTCTGAAGTTTTCTGACCTTGACCTTGGCAATGTTGGGCCAAATTCGGACACGCTTGGTCAGTCAGATATCATACCGATCATGACCCCTGGGTCAGTCGCACAGGCTGGACTACTTTCTGGCGGAAGTTTGACGGTAACTGGACAAGCGTCAGTTGTCCTGCCAAAGACGGTGTGTCCAGCCATGTTTTGGTTGTGTATCCACGTGGGACGAGGCACCAACGCTCGCTACACCGACCGGACGGATGATAATAACTGGACATGCAAAAACAAAGCGACACAAAAATCGTGCAACACCGGTATGCGTCCATATCTACACAGGCGTCTGTATCTACTCAGGCTTAACTATCTATTTATAATATTTTTCTCTGTTCTGTTTCTCCGTCCGTCCGACTGTCTGTTTGTTCGTCTGTCTATTTGTATGTCTGTTTGTCAGTGTATGTCTGTCCTGCGTGCGTGCGTGCGTGCGTGCGTCTGTCTGTCTGTCTGTCTGTCTGTCTGTCTGTCTGTCTGTCTGTCTGTCTGTCTGTCTGTCTGTCTGTCTGTCTGTCTGTCTGTCTGTCTGTCTGTCTGTCTGTCTGTCTGTCTGTCTGTCTGTCTGTTGTCTCTCATGTATTTATGGAACTGCTATTTTTATAACCTAATGTCGGTCGGAAGTTATACAAAAGTGCAACATAAAAGGGTTTATATGTATATTACACAGGATCCTTCCTAATTCTGAGCAATAACATATTTCAATTGCACTTATGTGCGTTTCTGTAATGCATGCACTCTACAGTGTTTGTCTAGATATTTTAGCACGAGCATTGACATCGTATTCTCTACTGACAACTATGACCACTTGTCTTGTATAATTATTGTCATAGGTTAACTATAACCGTAAACGAAACATAACCATAATTATTTCAAATCATTTCAGATATCAACGTGACCTCTGTTACGTACACTGGAAGTACTCCAATAAAGAAAGGAAGCTCAACCATAGAGCTAGAGGTTCAATTATCGAACATCTCACCCGTCGCTTCAGGGAACAATGTACTTACCGCAACAGACACACATGTCAACTTTGACATTCTGGTTCATCTGTCTGACGTCGACATGTCCATTAACTCAGACACGCTCGGCCTGACTCCCACGACCGTCACTGCCCAGGTGTGACAACATTGTTCCGTAGATTATTTAATAGTAGTTTTGTGGACAGCTTTCTAATTCTACATACTAGTTTGTTCTATATAATTCGATAGATTATAGAATCTGTTGTTTTTCTCTATTATCCATATATGATTCTAAATAATTTTGCGGATATTTTTTCATAGAACATTTTGTGCCATATAATTCTGCCGATTCTATAATATTCTATAACGTAGTTAACTATGCTCTGTAGATTTCTTAAGATATCTAAGCAAATATAAATATATGAATTTCTAAGAAACAATTATGTAATATATTTCTGAAGATTGTTTTGTTATGGGTTTGTGTGTATTCAATAACATTACCTTGCTCCCGTAATTGTCATGGTCGTCGACGTATTACCGTGGCTGGCGACATACTGAAGTACAACTAATAATTACAATATGTTCTTCCGCGTGGCACTCCAAGTATGGGCTGTCCACTACTATTTCAGCAGCTGACCCCTGAACCAGGACCGTTGTTCCATCGGAGTCTCGTTGGGACAAACAACAATCGTGGGACGGTCTCTATATAGCTCTCGTCATACTCACGTCTTTCCTTTTTCAACGTGCATATGGCAGTGAATAAAATGCATTATACGACCATTGTCTTGGAGGGCTTTTATTATGATTTTTATTGATTTGTGGTTAAATGTTATTTGATATACATTTTAATGATTTTAAAAAATTGATTTTATTATTCGTTACTTTTTATTGAACTTTCAAATTTGTGAGCGCATTGATTAGTTATTGACGCCAGAGATCGCGCATCAAATAACACATATTATTATCTCATATACGACAGTGGTTGAGTTGCTCCCACTTCAGCCAGGAGCCGACAACGGTAAAGTTTCGCAGTTGTTGTATGAGACAATATCATATAATACGTCGCACAGATGAAACTGTTTGAAGTTGTTTCGTCTCATAAATGCGAATACTTTAATTGTTTGAATTTTTAGTTGCACTTCTTCTCACATTTAGAGTGACTGTTAACTGCACAGTCGTCGTTCTCTCCGTGTACCTTAATGCTCTCATGATATTTACATTCTTCAACGTTGAGGCCACTGTCGTCAAAACCATTGGTTTGGTAAATTGTTCTTCCAACTGTTCCTCACGCAGAATAACGAATTAGAAGATTCTATCTTGCGCCAGATTACTGACGTCCAGCGTGGCGTAGATGCCGGATCAAGCGTGACGATCAGTGGCAACTCGAGCGTGACCGTGTCTGAACTGCAATGTTTCAACATCCGGTTCTTGTGCGTGTCTGTGTCGGATGGCTCGGGGGCGCGATACGTGGACAGTGACCCGGGCAACAACGTCCACTGTATTGACGTGACGGAACTAAGGACATGCAACCCGGGTGAGAGGCGACACGTTAATTCTTATAACTCTTATAATGAACTGTTAGTATAAGTTATTACAAGTGACGTGACGACAGCAACAGTTAAGTCTTATAACTCTTATAATGAACTATTAGTATAAGTTATTATAAGTGACGTGACGACAGCAACAGTGGCACTAACGAGATCGCAGATATATCCACCTCGTGATCTGTTGCATAGCAAAAGTCCTTCAAGCCATCAAAAATGGATGCCGAACACGCGGAGCGTTAGGGCATTTTGTGGTAGATCTATATTTTGTGGAATTCTGACCCCAGACGTTTTTATTTATGACACAAACATAAGGCAAAGTGTCTAAAGCGACAACTGTATGCAGGAATGTATGTGTGTGTACGTACGTACGTACGTACGTACGTACGTACGTATGTATGTATGTATGTATGTATGTATGTATGTATGTATGTATGTATGTATGCATGGATGCATGCATGGATGCATGCATGCAGGTATGTGTGTGTGTATGTATGTATGTATGCATGTATCTATGTATGCATGTATGCATGTATCTATGCATCTGTAGACCCGTCTGTCGTGATGATGCTGGAACCAGCGAACGCCGCCCTTCCCCACGGCACGCCCACGTCCATCACAGTGCAAATACAGTTCAAGAATGTCGCTACCGGCTCCGAAAACAACATATTTGCAGTCACTGGTTCGAACATCAACTTTGAATTCTATTGCCAGGTAAAGAGATGCCGTTACTTCAACTAACATACACGTGTAATCTTGAAAACGAGATGTGTTTTAATGTTTTATTTTGTTAGCCTATATGTTCATATCCCGGTATCCACCCGGGAGCAAATGATTAGTACTCGTACTTTTCAGCAACCACACTAAAGAAAAGAATTGCCAGAGAAGCCTGATTGTCTTACACAATTTCTAATGTAACTGAATCCGTCCACTGATGTCTAACTTCGTGAGGTATTAAATAAATGTCATGAAATCTTTATTAAAGTAATTGACGTCAGTAAGTATTAAATTTTAACGAATACATTAATTTCAAGCAAAAAACATATAACACTCGGTGACGTCAATTACTTTAATAAAGATTTCATGACATTAATTTTAATAGTGTGTTCCACGGGAATTTATCAGTTTACAGAAGTCCTACAATTGCAATTTTGCCTGCACAGTAGTGCATTCAAATCTATTCTGCAGTTATCCAATGTCAACATGGCGGCTGATAATGATACACTGGCGCTACCTAGCGTTCTTCTCGCTATCGATGAAGCTGCGGACAAACAGAGGGCGCTGTCAACCACCGCAAGGTCTGTTAGACCCTTTTGAAAGTCTCTCGTAAGTTAGATTCTCCCCCTCCATTTTCACACTTATTTCGAGCGACAACATCGAACCTAATATGGGCTACGACATGCTAGCTTGTTTATACAAATCTGAAGTTTAATTTCGGTGAAATCAACGCTCGAACGATTACAGTATTGCTAACCGGATCCGGTCAAAATTAAGCGAAACGCAAAATTGGTCCCGCACCAAATACTGTGATTGCCAACTGGACGGGTTTATTATATTTTAATTAATATTTCTTCTTCTTCTCCCAGTTGACCAACCAACATTTTTAAGATCACTGTTTATATTGGGAAAGAATGAGATCCCAGCTCAGTGAGTCCACGACGTTTTTTTATTTCCCTGCATGGGAGTTTTACTTTCTCTGGCATAGACACCAGATCGAAGGGACCAACGGCTTATAGTGCCTCTTCCGAAAGACACAGACAACGTAGTATGAAACAATTGCCCAAGTTTCGACACGACGGCCGATACCAGTTCCGAACCACCGACTGGTCGGCACCAGGATTCGAACCCCTTTTCCCTTATCGTCAGTTCAGCACTCTGTATTTGCACCATGTCTTATCCACGTATCGTCGGCGGAACATAGACCGTATTCTTTCCGTCATGTTTGTAGCGTGGTCGCGGGTGGATCTGCGGTGTTGACGATCGACGAAGCCGCCTGTTATTCCGTCCACTTCCTGTGCACGAGTATGCGGGCTGGAGTCGGTGCCAGCTACACGGATGTAGACGCGACCAACAACGTGGCGTGCAAGAACATCGACGCACAAAAGGTCTGCAAGCCAGGTAAATGTACATCTGTTGACGCGAATCTTATTGATGCGGTAGTCTCTTTATACTCTTTACACTCTATCTTCGCAGCCGTATCTATGGTGCTTATAAATGGCACTGCTAAAATTAAAAAGAGTTTAAAAACAAATACAAAGTTATAAATATTGCTGAATATGTATAGCTAATGTTGGTTGAAACTGGATAAGAATTTGTATTCACAGGCATATTAGTCAAACTACTTTGTTAAAAGATTCGACTGACACCGATTTTACATTTTTTACGTGTCACACACCAATGTGAGTAGAATTACGAATTCATTCACTTACATTTTGATAATCAAATAATGCGTAATGAACCTCAGCTAGGTTTTGTTTACACTACTGACTATTCCGAACACATTTCTAAAGCTTCGCCAACTCTTACGTACGTGTGTACATAAGGTAGGCTATCCGTTAAAGGACGTCACTGACTGACTGACTGACTGACTGACTGACTGACTGATGCACTCACTCACTCACTCACTCACTCACTCACTCACTCACTCACTCACTCACTCACTCACTCACTCACTCACTCACTCACTCACTCACTCACTCACTCACTCACTCACTCACTCACTCACTCACTCACTCACTCACTCACTCACTCACTCACTCACTCACTCACTCACTCACTCACTCACTCACTCACTCACTCACCCACTCACCCACCCACTCACCACCCACTCACCTCACCCACTCACTCACTCACTCACTCACTCACTCACTCACTCACTCACTCACTCACTCACTCACTCACTCACTCACTCATACTCACCCACTCGTTCAGTTACTCTTTCAGTTACTCTTTCAGTTACTCGTTCAGTTACTCGCTCAGTCACTCGTTCAGACACTTGTTCAGTCACTCACTAACTTATTCTTTAACCTGGACGGTCGTACGGGTGCCAAGTCCACTGTCAGTCTGCGCCTGTCTGGTCTGTTTGCTCCGGTGTGTAGCAGGGTCAGTAGGAGTACACCAGTCGACTCTATGATGTCTCTTCTGGCATCTCCGTTTTCTCTTGGCATCTAGGGCGTCTTGCATGATATATTTTTATGGGGTTGTGGACGGGTGACGTTGCCAAGCCAGGAGAACTTGCACCGTTTTATTATGGACAATACCGGCTTTTGTTTCAAGGACACCACTTGGTATATATCCTAAAGTTCCCACTGTCACACCTATCACGTGTGTTACTGAAAAAACCTGCATTTGTAACGCGAGCAGGTTTGATTCACAGAATAAATGTTCCCATTTGGTGTCATTGTATTATGTTTTCTTTTTTTTGGACTTCGACATATCTTTGTAGATCCAACGCCGGTCGCCCTGAGTATTTATCCACCGACCATACTTCTGTATGGGTTAAAGAAGGCTATCCACTTCGAACTTACGATAGAAAATCGCATCGGCGCAGACATTCCAGCTATGTCGCCGCCCAATAACAATTTCGCCGTTCGTTTTCTTCTGACTGACAAAAACCTAGAAACGGACGTAGATTCGTTGGGCATAGCTGTCGTCGATGCTGCCGTTGTCCCAGCCACGGATCTCAGATACGCCATCAAGTCCGGACGTAACGTGTCAATGGCGGGCTCCGTTGAGGTCACGTTACCGGAAGTGCACTGCTTGCGTGCCACCTGGCTCTGTGTGAAGGTGGACGCCAGCTTCGCGGATGGAGAGCTGAAGAACAACCACAAATGTCGCAATATAGAGTTGGAGCGAAGCTGCACACCAGGCGAGTGGTATCTTGCTGGCCTTTTTATGTGATATAATTCTTGAACGTCTACGAAATGTTTGTAATCGTCAACTCGATTATGACAATGCGTATATAACTAAAAACGGGCATATAAAAAGTAAAGTATAATAGCTGCATGGTTTGCATCGAAAGAAAATAAATAACTATAAACTGTGTGTATATGTGTGTGTGCGTGCGTGCGTGCGTGCGTGCGTGCGTGCGTGCGTGCGTGCATGTGTGTTGTGTTGTGTGCGTGTTGTGTTGTATGCATGTGTGTGTGTGTGTGTGCGCGTGCGTGCGTGCACACAATTCCGGTTCGTTGCGCTTCTGAACTCAGGTTCATTGTGTAGATGTGTCCGTAGTCACTTTGACGGAAACTACACCGACGCCTCTGATTTTGACCGAAGGCGAGTCCATCGCCTTCGACTTCGATATCGTCATCAAAAACATCGCTTCGGCCGAGTCTGGCAACGCCGTCCCAGCTGTGGTGTCTCCGAGCGCCAACTACGCTCTGCTGCTCCGGCTGTCTGACGTAGACGTTGGCGCAGGCGCTGTAGGTACGTATAGATATTTCACAAACGTACAACATATAAAGCGGTTATGCCATGCTTTGCACATTATGTTCATTCAAATACCAAGTCAAATGTGTAAGCATTCAACGACACATAACACACGAACGTTGTTCATACTCTTACCACTTTCTTTTATTCAAGTATTAGTTTATCTAGCCGTGTTAACTAACACATTTTGTATTATGGAGGTGTCAAGTAACATTGCACAGAAAACGGTAGATCTACCACTGTTCACACACGATGTGAAAGAGGTAGATAAAGATCTCTTGAGCCTGGCCTCATGCCGCGGTCGAGAGGGGGTTACTGTTCGTAGTTACATGGATTATATCGCCCGAAAATGTATGCATGTATGGTTTAAAATTAGGCCTACATGTAAAGCATATAAGAAAGTGTATACACTAACTAATGCCATTTCACCCGTATTTTCATACACGTATCTATACGACACTTATAGTGAATGCGTGACCGGAACTAACGACAATATAATATATATATATATATATATATATATATATATACACACACATATATATATATATGTATATATAAATATATATATATATATATACACACACACATATATATATATACATATATAAATAAACATATAGCTGAAGCTGTATATTGTGTCGAGTACTCTGCGTGTGTAAATCTTACAGACACTCTAGGCCTACCCGAGATGCCCGTCTCGCCGACGGACCAGACCGTGCTCCGTGCTGGTCTGACGCCGGCGAGCACCCTCAGCGTGTCTGCAGCGACCAGCGTGCTCACACCCGTCGGCTCCTGCTCTAACGTCCGGTACCTTTGCGCGCGCGTAGCGGAAGGAACAAACGCCGGCTTCGTCGATGCCGACGTCAAAAACAACTGGAAGTGTCAAGCGATGGCCGATAAACGGCGCTGCCTTCCTGGTAGGTACCAAGAATGTGTTCAGAAACCAGCCCATTTAGACTGAAATTTGTATTTGTGCACGTCTTCAATATTGGGCAATAAAAATGGGACATTTGGGTCACTAAACAAAAGTGCAAGAAGACATTCAAAACTTATTTCCTAGTGAAGCTTATGGCCTACACCCTATGCCCTTTTAATGATTTAATAACACCAAAAATGTTTTCACTTGATTGTTTGTTTGTTAGAAACTGCATTTTGCTCTCGGATTCCACATGATAACGTAAGTTACTTGCTTTCCGTTGAGCTTCATATACTTAGTACTAAAATAACTTATGCTGATGAAATGTGTGTTTGTGGGTGCCGACTTGGAGCACAGTTATTATGTGAAATAAACTGGAGAGTTTTTAAAAGTTGATGAGAGAGGATTGCAACCGCAACTTACGCAAACTGTATCAATTACTCATACCACTGAGTCATACAAAAATATATTTCCTACTGTTCCAAGTTCTCACTTTCGTAGCTACGGCTGGAATTGCCACATGGTACAAGACATTAATGATCTATAGTGTTACTGATCTCCATTGGTACATGTGGTTTTTGTCTCAGCCATTGTCAACTTGCCTGCCGAGGTATCCCTGGCCGAGACCACGACGTTAAGGGGTCTCCTCAAGACAGTGCAGGTGTCTGATTCTTCTGGCCACGCAGTCTTCACGTTTGCAATGTCGCCAACAGCTCCGGCAGCGCCTTTCGAAATCAACGCCACAAGTAATATTGCAGTTGTTTGAGGACCCGTGATGGTTCGCATACCATGTTCTGTATGCGTACCTTTTAACAGTGTTACATAATGCGTGGTATTGTGTAATGGCTAGTAGTGATATGTGTTTTGTAAGGATGGTGTGATTTACAGAGTAAATTTACATAGAAGCTGCACACAAACGCACGCACGTCCTCCTCACAGAGTGTGTATTTAAATGCAAACAATTTCCTTTTGACACATCCAATACATAATTCTACCTTGTAGTTTTAGAGTATTTCGTCAGCGAGGCACACCAACATCTTCAGTACATGTGACGTGTGACGTCATCGTCCATGTTTTGCACATGTCAAAAAGAAATCGTTTGCATAAAAATTAACTATCCTGAAGAATTTTCAGCTATATGTAGTTACAGTTTATCTCACTTCTCTCTAGCCGGCGAATTGTCAGTTATCGACAGGCCCGGACTGGACTACGACCGCGGTATCCGAGAGTACAACCTGACGGTCTCCGTCACCGACGGGCACTTCACCGTCAATGACGTATTCACTGTACACGTCACTGACGTCAACGAAGCTCCGGTGTTCCACAACCTCTCAACGGCTGTTGACGTCAACGAAAACTTCGCCAGTCGACTGTTCATCGTTAACACCTCTGACGAAGACGTCGGCGATACACTGTCAGTTGACATGGTGGCGACCCCTAGCAGCGCGGCACTTCAGTTTCTACCTCAGTCGGGTAGGTTGGTTCGTTTTTGTCGCCAACATGAAATGTCGTTTCAAAAATTTGGATTGTTGTTGACATGTTGTTTTCATGTTTTCCATTGCGCGGATGACGATTGGTCTCTGTGTAAACTGACAATCGCGCCTGCATGTTCGGAAGGTAAAACCGCACTTTGGACAATATTCCATTTGGATGTCGTTTAGCCATATAAACGTCATCACACGACCGTTGCCATATTAAGCGCGATGACAGTAAAACTTATTTCTGCGAAGATAACAACATTTGTGGTATCGTAATTATGCAAATTGGAAGGTATCAATTTCAGTCGCAAGGAATGATTTTTAACTATGAAGTACGTACTGTATCGTTGTGTCAGGCATACACTGGCATCGAACAAATTTTAATCAAAACACAACCAGTGTTGCTGTATTTATGCTACATTCGTACATACTCGTACGCACTTGTATGCACCGTATACACCCGTATGCAGTTGTATGCACGAGTTACAAAAACAATTCTGCGTGTTTTAAATATGGTGAAAATATACTCTTTCTTACAGTTTTCAGCAAACGTATGTGACCTTAAAATGTAATATAGTAATGTCATCTAAGTAATAGGGCTAATCCGTGAGTGTTTTTGTCCAGTCTTGCCGTCGTATAATTCTCCTCGTTTCGACGTCCCTTGTTGAATTTTGTGTTGTGCATTACCGATAGATGGCACTCGTGTGACCCGGAAGCACGAGCGTGGGTGGGTGCTGCTAGATTGCGCCCTCTGTGAGACATTTCTGTTATATAGCATCTTGTTTGACATTCTAAAGGCTCTGGAAAGGTGTCCATGTTGGAGAGAGGCACGTGTGGTTGTTGGCGCTCCAGCATGCATGACTGAAATACCAAGACATTATTTATTATTATTAAATGCGTTTTCGCATGTGTCTCACGTGAGCATCGCTTATGCAATTCCGCTAAATGTACCATGAGAGTAAAATTACAAAATTTATCGATACATAAAATATGTAAATTAAAATGATCATATAATTAAACAGTGTTTAAAACAATTACTAAAAAGTCAATTAAAGTGGTTCTAAAAGGTAATTAATATGTAAATACATAATTTTAAAATGGCATACCAAGATATTATACGCAGAATCACCTAAATCGCGGCGAGATCATGTTGTTTGGAAAAGGACGACCTCTGCTCTACCAATTGGCGATGTGTTTAATAACGGTAATTGTTTAGAGTTGTTTACTTACACAATATGCTTTCCTACCCGTCGGACAAATATGGAAACAGTGGACTAATTATGTGGTGAGTCTCTCATCTGAGGTTTTTACGTTCTGTCGTACTTGGTTTGCAGAGCGATAAATGGATAGTGCTAATGGTCTTAACAAATTACAGTTCGAATTGTGTTCTGCGATGTCGAACCTTGGCCAGTTCGTTCACTCTACGTTGCTTCGTTTCACTCAGTTGTACGAATGGCTATAGACAGTGGTGGATATATGTATTCGAACATTAATTGCAGCATGGCTGAATGCTTCCCAGAGAAGTCGAGATGATGCTCGATTGAACAGATCTGCCAAGGAGTAAGGTGTAAAGCGCTTTGAGCAGTCCTGAGTACTGGATACTGCGCTATATAAGAACTTACCTTTACCTTTTATCATGAACTCACACATTCACAACATCGACGTAATTATTAACCCACCTGCTGCGTCATGTTTCTGGTGTCACACCGGCACAATAATAAATTCCAACACTGATCCGACGGTGAGTGCGAATGCTGTGAATATCAACATGAAACTCCACACATATATACATATTAATATGCTAAAAACGATCCAGCAGTGTAACAGGATCTGTAAAATCAAACACACTAAACACATAGTGGTGACACAGATCTGACGTGTGAAGCACGTCACACAAAATGGTGCATTGTGGGGAATATTTGTCTGCATCAGTCACAGCACGATTGCCGTAACTTAAAGATGCGTGTAACGTAATACAGAAAAACTTTTGACGTAAATCGAGAAACACGGCTTAAACGATCCCAGGACTGTTCCTTATACAAGCATTTTTATACACTTTAGATTGACAAAAGAGCCCAATATCGCGTCGTCAAACAATAAACAAACATAAATAGTCGATATACAAATTCCGTTACTTGCCTTCAACAGCATACCGTGGATTTTTTGGTCAGAAAACATAAACAAAACAGAAACTTCAGAAGTAGCATGCGTATTATGGGTAAAAACTGTCAGATGAAAAGATAAACTAAAAATAATACAACTTTCAGCAACTGGTACAGTAGTCCCCCTCTTATAAGGCCAACCCTTCAGCAAATCTAAAGTGGCCTTATAAGGCGGGTGGCCTCTGATGAGGGGGAAACATATGGACAGTGAACATCATTTATATGGAAAATAACAGTTGATTTGTCATAGATAATGTAATTTGTAACACAAGTACGAATGCCAACTCAGTGTGTATGGTAGGGCGAGGGGTAGACTCTTCCTGTAACCCCGGCCGTTGGCCGCGTTAGCCGGGTGGCTGCTAGCGAGGGGTGGTTTGCATTAAACAACGCATATGCAGTGAAAATTTGGCCGCGTAATCCGGGTGGCCGTCGGCGAGGGGGGGCTTATGAGAGGGGGACTACTGTATATGGTTTGGTCTAGAACATGGGATGAATGAGACTCGTGAGTGGAATGCATGCGAGAGGAGCATACCTTACGTTATCTTACCTTATCTTACCTTACCTTACCTTATCTTACCCTACCCTACCCTACCC